>STHD01000004.1:20764298-20903909 GCA_016170015.1 Anopheles longipalpis
CCGTCTCCGCCAAGGGTTCGCGGGACATGACCCGTCGCTTTTGATATCTTGGTCTGTGTCTGTGCGTCCGTTTCGTTACGGCCCTTCGCACGCCTGTGTGTGAGATTGTTTTCGTGCCATCCCGTTTTGGGCCACTTTGGGTTGGGAGCTGTTCGGTGTTTTGTTGCTCCGTTTTCCGTGTCATCTTACCTGCGAGCAACGAGCAGGCACTTTGATAAATCCATTTATACTGCTTTGGTTCGTTTCCTTTCCCCTTTGCTAGACCCTTCGGGATGGATTCGAGTTTTTCTTCTGCGTTCGGTTAGTTTTAGTCACATTATCATCATAATTGCACAGTAGGGGTATCGAAGGGACGCCTTTGCTAGATCTCGGCCACAGTAGGACTTCCTCTTCCTTCTGACGTGCATACGAAACACGCAGAGAATTTCAACACGAACGTACTGAAAGATCATTATGCAACGCTTCAACATTATGGACATTTGGTTTAATAGTTTTTGTTATTCCTTTTTTTAATAACATTTCCACACAAAGACATCCTTTTAAAGACATAGGGCAGAAATTGCATTGCGTTGGTGTCATACCTAAATGGCTTTAGAAAGGAAAATAGAAGGGACAATTAATTGCCGCAAGCTATCGTCGCACTTTGGCTATTGTTTTAAGGCTTTCGGTCGGTCAATTCTGGTCAGCACCGTATCAATTGGGAACGTGCACGTTGCGAGCAGGCAGATAAGGAGACACCAAAAAGAAGGAGAAAGTAGTTCAGCTGGATGATGAAACAATAACGAAACCACAAAACCGTGTCACATGTGGGATGAATCACATTTTGTTCTAGTTTTTCGCTTCGTTTCTTTACAACCACAGGAGATCGTTGTAATGAAGTGAGAAATGAACTTAAATAAAAATGTTTTCTTTTTCTGTTTTATTTTTCTTTTGCATTGCTTTCACACATAATGTTTCCTTATCTTGTGTTTTGAGATAAATTTCGTTTTGCACCTTTAATTATTTCCTTTGTTTTTTTTTATTTTAATATTCCTCTATTATTTGTTGTATATACCAATCTCAACATTAATTGATTGTTGCTAAAAAATTATAGATTGCGATTACTGTCCTTTATTACATTTATTGCCGGGAAAATAAACTTGAGCCGTCTCGTCTACCGGTTTCCCTTATCAGTTCCCTTATCTGTAAACCAATTTCGGTAGCCGAGTGATTCAAACGTTATCGGTGATTCAAGATTCCAATTCAATAATCACTTTATCATAAATCTACTAAAGCTATCAATGGCTTAGGCGATGATGCAATTTTCGAAAAGTGATACAAAATTTTCAAAACGTTTTTTACATTTTTCGAATCATGATCATTGGTAACATGCAAAAAAGATCAACTATAGTAAGTATCGCACATTATTCGTTGTTAAGCTAACAATGTGTGAATGCTTGGCTCGCTCAGCAACATACGCATTTGGAGAAAAGCTATTCAAGTTTGTAGGTATTTCGGTATGTATGACTTTAGACCTCAGATACATCGAGAGTTAAGTAAAAAAGATCAACTATACAATGTACTCGAATGTCGGCTAGAGGATTACCTACTCTGTTGGATGCTCTCTTGGTGATGAAGAATCTTATCTTGAGGTATTTAACAAACTATCATGGTCCGATATTTACGTTCGAATACGCTTCCACGTTCGAAGCTGTCATGCGATATTTTTACAGCCGATAGTCCCCTTGATTATTTGAAGAAAAATATTGTTAAAACTGCGCAAATTGTGCAACCCGTAAACCGGCCGTAAAACTGATAAGGATGACACACGAATCGAAATCAGAAAGAATCTAACCCAGCGGGCGTGGGAAAGTAAAATACGTGCTTTAATCATTTCAAGTACAAATTGTTTTGCAACGTCAATACTGATGGTACAAATTTAAAGGTTCAGCGCACTCCATTGGCTTAAGGACACAGGACACACAAATTCGTACCGGAAGATGCGTTTTTGCTTCCGCTCACGCGTACATTAATTACTACGCAGCTATTTATCGCTGTTGAGGAAGGAAGGAACCATTTCTTTAAGCTCCTCTGCCCCATCTCTCACTCGTTCCAACCCTACCTAACAATCCGCTGGAACGGATTCCGAACGTTGATAAGCGCCTCTAATGGCACGTTTGGCTGATCGTGTTAACCGCAACTGTTTTGCTTTATTTCACACTAGCAATAATTGGACGGTGAATCAAACTCCTACAAGTGTGCAATAATGTGTAGCGTATGGGTGTTGTTTTGCAAAAAACAACAACGGTTTGTTTGTTTGTTTTTTCATAGCAGTCACTCGCCTAGCACAAATGACGAAATGATTAGACTACGAAGCCATGTGAAAAAAGGTAATAAAAAAATCTACATCAAAATATAAGTATTAGTAACGATGATATGTATTCCTCTATCAAACAAAACAAAAGAATATTATGATAAGAAACTAACACGATCGTCACGATATCGAATGTGACCTTAAACTCACGGAACGTCAACATGTTTACAACACGCAGTGTAACACTTTTTTCCGGACCCATTTTGCTTTCATGGGTTGGGGTTTCTCTTAACCGCAGTTCAATTACACGCGCGACAGACTGACCTCGACAACATGTTGATCTTTACCGACAAGGCAAAAAGCAGGCTTAAACTTCTGGAAGATGAGCATCAGGCTTTCCTATCCTTATCAGATTGTTGGCTGGTTGATGGCGTGCGATTTAGGCTGGTTGTGGTTATGGGAGATTTTACAACATAATTACGCATCATTTTTTGGGTATTTTCAACATCTGGTAAATATAACGATAACACTATGATGCTTAAGTATCTGCACTTGTGTTGGGTAAATCTGAAACCAATTTCTTTACCTCAAGAATTTGTTAAAGCCGAACGAAAGATTTAGAATATTTATCGCGGAGATTCATCGTGATCGAGGTTCGGAGTGCTTTTCAGAGATTAATGAGCCTCAAGGAGACTGCCAAGTATCTCTCGAGGTTCATCAATGTTTGAAGATTCTTACAATTCTAAAGACTCCGGAATCTCTTAAAAGAATTGATTGGATGTAATAGTTAAGTTCTTAGCTTCCGTTCATGGTGAGACATCCGCCTTGTTGCATTAAGAAGCAATAGACACTCTCGAGAAGAAAACTTTCATGGGGATTCGCTTTTCAAAAGGAAAGACCTGCCTAGTAGGTCACCTGTCTTGAGGTGACATCACAATTAAGTTACTGTCCTATTTGGGGAAGCATTTACATACTAAACTCTTCTTAAGTCGTAGGACGAATTACCAACGCACCAACCAAGGTATTAGACGTCGGTAATAAAAACAGTTATTTCTATGACCTTGAGCATCGGGGAAATAAGAACATTGTACTTCTTCAATGTTTTGTCTGTACATCTCCCCGTAAGGTATTTCCTAATGTACTCTTGTGCGCTTATACTCAATATCTTGCACTTCTATATCACTGACCTAGATACGGCTTAGACCAATCATCGCATCTGTGAGGTCACTATTATGATTTCACAACTAAAAAACAAAACGTCCATTACTCAGGTGATGAAAAATATCTTTTATCACAAAGTCACATGATCGCTCCTGTTTGCAATGAACAACACAATCAATTATTAAGGTATAAGGTCCACAATAGATAAGCCCAGCAGAGTTGCGGCGCAAAATTCTATTCCCATGCGTTTGGAAACGTTGCTGACACACCTCTAATCTATAACATCGGGGAATAAAAATGGGATTACTATTGCCACGTAATGCCACCAGAGAGAGATAGAGAGAATTTTGATGCCCCTGTGTGAACCCCGTCCGTTGTAATATGATCCACGCGTTCACCAACCTAGCTACACTTATAAAAATGCATACAAACCAAGTTGTTGGCCACCTGCATGCATGCATCCATTGCCATTCGCTGGATGCATATAAACATAACCACTCGTCCATAACCGACGCATCGGTACGACAAAAAGGAATGGAGTTTTTGCAGGCAATGGACGAGCGGTTATTTCATCAAAACTATGATTTCGGTCGTTCTTGGGGGATTTTGCGTTCCAGCGGACTAAGTTTCAATCCACTCGATGTGCACAATTCATCACCGTAAACTATTAACCTAATTTTTTGGTTTCCCTTTCTGTAAGGGAAATTTTGCTTTCATCCATTTTGTTGGGATTTGTGGAAAGAGTCGTTTGTGTTTAAATATGGGAATTATGTCGAAAAAATTTGGACTAAGTATTGTCAGGAGACTCATTCTATTAGTCTTCTTATTTTAGAAATATTTTAAATTATTTATTCTTCGTGTGCTTTTATGTTCTAATTTCTGCACGTGTCCCCAGACAAACGGTCACTTCATCAATATTTTATTTCATCAAACTTTTTTTTTAAATTATTACCAACTTTCCAACTCACACTCGTTGAGTCGGTCTGCATCTGCTAATATTGAATTCGAACCGTCAGCAAATGCTACCGAAACCGTGCACTTCACCAGCGGCCAATGAAGCGATGATTTGTTTAATGTTGTCGGCACCTCCCAAGAAGGCGAAACAGCCCTCCCGCCTTGTTGGTTGAGATTTTCGGCTGAATAATTGCTTCCTACTGCCGAAAAAAAAACTGCTGACACAAATGCCGACCAACCTCAAGCGAACGGGCCAAACGTATCATTCAACCAGCATCATCATAACGATACTTCATGAGGTAAAGAGGTATCCCCCATAAACTGGTGGAAGGGCGGAAGAAGTGGTGCGGTTCGGCAGGGTTAAAGGGGATCCCTAGCAGAAGCAAAACCGAACAAATATTCAAACACATATCATGCTGAAAGGAACACTGCTGCTGCTCGTGGTCGCTGATCGCGAATCCGATCCTTCACTGATGCGTACGACATGGCGCTAATACGTCACTTTCATTGCGGTTATGCTGCCCACTTGGCAAAAGTCGTACGACATCGAGGCTTATTAGCCGGCTTATTAAAGGCTTACTAGCAACTTAGTAAGCCTCGTTCGTGGATCGTTCGCGGGGGTGGGGGAATCGGGTATAGGGGGCGGGACGTATGTATGCTTGCATACGAGCATGCAAGCTTGCAAGCATGGAAGCTCGCAAGCTTATTTATAATAAGCCTGGAAGCCAAATTAGCTTTATTTTGTCCCGTTCTTTCCTTCGCTTTTTTTCTTTCTCGCTTTCCCTTTCTTTCCTATTGCTGCATTCGGGACACCCTCGTCCCGAACACACCACGACCGTAAACGAAATTATTACCAGGAAATACATACGATCCCTTTTTTTATTGCACATACGCTCATCATGCGACGAACAGGTAAAAAACTGCCGGCGTTCTGCGAAGCGGACGGTGGGATGGGGTTCCTATGTTCGGCAGAGGTTTCTGTAAATATATAGAAGAAAAAAAAGCGGAGAGACATGAGAAATCTTTACACTTTGTTTTTTTTTCTTTAACTCATTTCGAGTGTTAAAATGCGTACCTTTCAAGACGGCGAGTATTCAGCACTCTCTCCGATGTGGTTTGTCCTGGCATCCTGCGGTTTAACTCCGGCTTCACCCTTTCCGCTTCACGGCCAAACTCTTTCCATCAGCTGATCAACTCGATGGGATTCACTACGCACAAAACACAAGGAATAGAATTAATTCACTAATCACAATCACTAGTTTTCACATTACTTACCGGAGCAAAGAATCACTTCACAAAACACGATAACGCTTGCGCACACACCTCCGCCTCCAGCAAAGGCCAAACTCATATGAATACGCCAAAGACAGGGCAAAAGCAATTTTGCAGTGAAAGAAAGGAGACAGCGAAAAACAATATAGTGCCACACTCCTCGACAGGCTTCAAAGTGTGGAACCAAAATTGTCTAACACTTCGAGTATGGGACCGTTCAGGTGTGGGGTGGGTTGGTGACGCAGGTTGCGGTGAGGGTTTACATAGAATATAGGAGCGTGTGTGAGTGAGGTAGGGTGGTGGAGTGAGAGTTTGTCGTACGATCGCTCGAAAGTGAGGGTCAGGGGTAGCGAGAATGAAGAAATTTCCCCCCTCTCATGCGATTTCTGCCAAGTGGGTANAGGTTGGACATAGACGAAGCGAGATTTACGCGGATCGAGTAATACGCGGGTGTCAATTTTGGTATAACGTCGGTCAAACAGGCGAGTAAACCGCGCCTCGTGTATGGACCAAACCGCGTACGCAGTGCCAATAGCTTAAGAAAATCTATTTACTGCAGCTATAAACCTACTCTTTTTGTTGTAGTTTTTAGTCCTTGTAGCGAAATCTTTATGTTTTGGTTCTTCTTAACCAGAAAATCATCAACAAAATTGTAAACAACTCTTTATGTCATCGATCTCGCTACCGAGTGCTGCACTTCAACAACTCTGCGGAAACGCGGGCGCGATAGCAGGCGCGGCAAATTTGACACCTGAACTGGGCTAAATCTGGTATAAACTAGCCGCGTATTACTATTTCCAACCTAACGTGCAACACATCCTTTCTCAAAATATCACTATAATACCGATTTCCCGATTAGTGAAATTTCTACAGTGCTCTTATACTCAATATCTTGCACTTTTATATCACTGACCTAGATACGGCTTAGACCAATCATCGCATCTATGAGGTCACTATTATGATTTCACAACTAAAAAACAAAACGTCCATTACTCAGGTGATGAAAAATATCTTTTATCACAAAGTCACATGATCGCTCCTGTTTGCAACGAACAACACAATCAATTATTAAGGTATAAGGTCCACAATAGATAAGCCCAGCAGAGTTGCGTCGCAAAATTCTATTCCCATGCGTTTGGAAACGTTGCTGACACACCTCTAATCTATAACATCGGGGAATAAAAATGGGATTACTATTGCCACGTAATGCCACCAGAGAGAGATAGAGAGAACTTTGATGCCCATGTGAACCCCGTCCGTTGTAATATGATCCGCGCGTTCACCAACCTAGCTACACTTATAAAAATGCATACAAACCAAGTTGTTGGCCACCTGCATGCATGCATCCATTGCCATTCGCTGGATGCATATAAACATAACCACTCGTCCATAACCGACGCATCGGTACGACAAAAAGGAATGGAGTTTTTGCAGGCAATGGACGAGCGGTTATTTCATCAAAACTCTGATTTCGGTCGTTCTTGGGGGATTTTGCGTTCCAGCGGACTAAGTTTCAATCCACTCGATGTGCACAATTCATCACCGTAAACTATTAACCTAATTTTTTGGTTTCCCTTTCTGTAAGGGAAATTTTGCTTTCATCCATTCTGTTGGGAGTTGTGGAAAGAGTCGTTTGTGTTTATGGGAATTATGGGAATTATGTCGAAAAAATTTTGACTAAGTATTGTCAGGAGACTCATTCTATTAGTCTTCTTATTTTAGAACTATTTTAAATTATTTATTCTTCGTGTGCTTTTATGTTCTAATTTCTGCACGTGTCCCCAGACAAACGGTCACTTCATCAATATTTTATTTCATCAAACTTTTTTTTAATTAATACTAACTTTCCAACTCACACTCGATGACTCGAACTGCATCTGCTAATATTGAATTCGAACCGTCAGCAAATGCTACCGAAACCGTGCACTTCACCAGCGGCCAATGAAGCGATGATTTGTTTAATGTTGTCGGCACCTCCCAAGAAGGCGAAACAGCCCTCCCGCCTTGTTGGTTGAGATTTTCGGCTGAATTATTGCTTCCTACTGTCGAAAAAAAAAACTGCTGACACAAATGCCGACCAACCTCAAGCGAACGGGCCAAACGAATCATTCAACCAGCATCATCATAACGATACTTCATGAGGTAAAGAGGTATCCCCCATAAACTGGTGGAAGGGCGGAGGACATTGTGCGGTTCGGCACCGTTGAAAGTGATCCCCAGCAGAAGCAAAACCGAACAAATATTCAAACACATATCATGCTGAAAGGAACACTGCTGCTGCTCGTGGTCGCTGATCGCGAATCCGATCCTTCACTGATGCGTACGACATGGCGCTAATACGTCACTTTCATTGCGGTTATGCTGCCTGTTTGGTGAATATTTTTTTTTCCATTTGTTTGGTTCTGCCAGGTTTTCTTCTGGTGCATGTTTGGCCGCGGTTTTGCTGCTACTATGCCGGATCACTTCATCATCAGGGGCAGAGATTCGGGCCACCGGCAAAAGCGCACACATATGGTTACCATTTGACGGGACTGTCATTTAAATTATCATAAATCGGATCGAATTTCTTTCCCACTGTGTGCAAAAGTGGGCAATCGAGAAGAAAGAAGGAAGAAGCGGAGTTAAAAACTCGGACGTACCGCAACCGATGCAATATGCTGCGAGAGTTTGTGTTGCTTTTGCTGTTTTATTATGCATGCTTAAAATTCTACTGCCAAGAAGAAAAAAAAGCACACCCGAAACTACCGATTTTTGTCCCATTTCAATTGCATGAAAAGTAGCAAACATTTGGTGTTTCGAGTTTTGCTTTCCCTGTTTGCTAAGCTGCTGGTTTTTTTAAATGTTGGGTATGATTTTTTCCCGCTTATGTTTCTTTCCCTTGGAACACAAGTGCACTTCAGCTTTGCAAATAAAGCTTCGACGGCAATCGATTCTCGATCGACAGAGCGCACGGAAGTGGCATAAGATAAAGGACAGCAAAGATAGAAACACGATGGAAAAGAAAACAACAAAAGTAAGAAGAGATTGGGGGTGAAAAAAGAAGAAGAAAAAACGGCGAGCACACACACACACAACAAATAAAATCCAAATTACTTTGCCGTCCTGCGGACTGGAAGGATCGTTTCGGTAGAAAGGGAAAGAAGAAACCGAAGCAAAACAAAACAGTGCTAAAAAGAAACGCAACAAACCCACATGAAACGTTCATTCTGCGTTTTGCTGTGCGTACCAAAAGCGTATGCGTAGACATACGTTTTGTGCAGAAAAGATGTGCGGAAATGAGGAAATAAGAATTAATAAAAGAAAGAAGAAAAAAAGAACCAAATGATGAGCAAAAACATAAGCAAAAAAAAACCTTCCAAAAAGCAAAAGAAAACAAGCAGAAAGCATGCAAACAAATGTGAAAGAAAAGAAGAACTTGCACAAAAAGCAAAAAAAAACCAAAACCATCAAAAATATAAGATCGAACGAATTGAGAATTAGGGGGAAAAGAGAACGAAAGAGAATAAACCTTACAGTGGGGGAAAGATAGAAAGGGAACAAACAATCACACACTGCACCACAGTTGTAAAGGGAGGTTTTCGGTCAAACTGTGTTCGTATCTTTGCCTCGCCACCATTCGTAGTGGATGGATTCGCGGTGCAAAGTGCTGCCCCCGGTGCAGTCGAATGCAAACTCAATCCACACAATGCACCTCGTTCTTGGTGTTGGAGTGCCTACCAAAAAGCGAAAGCCAAACGGGAAAGGACACGCTGGATAACAACCTGACGGTGCGCAGTAAAGGGATGAGGGCGAGCAGGATATGGGGAGGGTGGTATGAGGGAGGTTTTGATGCACCAGGGCTGGTACCCAAAAATCGTTCCCTTTTTACTCGATTTTTTTTTCTTCTTTCCAACACCACCTTACCGAAGATCGGATAAAACGCACGCATACAAGCGCAACCGATTGAAGGGGGGGTTTTAAGCAAAACCGATCCAAAATCATCGAACTCGAATGGAAAACTCGATGGTTACAGGTTTGTGTGTGTGTCTGTGTGTGTTTTTTTTTCTACTCTTTCGAGATCTTCTCTTCCCTCAATCCCATCCCTCAATCGAGGGCAATTTTCGTTCTTCCTTCGCGAGCTTATAAGCGAATGGACCCGCCTCAGCTAGAGATGGACGTCCGTCCGTCTTTCCACCATCACCCTGTCGTTTCATTTCTTTTGCCCCTTCTCTATTCATTTATCTTCGTCTCATCCCGTACCATTTCAGTCTTTCGTTTCGTTTTGGGAGAAGGTTTTTTTTTGTTGTTCTTCTTGTTCTACTCTTGCACCTTCTTGTGCCCGTACGAGCACCCGATCGATGTACTTCCACCGTACAGGAACAGAACACTGCACGTGTGTGTATATTTTTATGGACACATGATGCCACATGATGTGCCCAGTTCGCAAGGGTTCGGTGCATCATCATCATCATCCTGGAGCAGGCAAGGAACCGTTCTGGATGTGAAATAAATGAACGACCGAAAGAAGAAAAAAAAAGACTCAAATCCTCTTTTTACACCCATTTGGCGGTGTTAAGGAAGCTACAACGAGCTAGGGAAATGAATCTGTCTTTTCTCGAAACGATTCCTTTTTTTTTTTTGGTTGTTTATTTATGTGTTATCCTCTTCATTGGTGTCTCCCTAAACAGTGCACTGCATTTGAGCTGTGTTCCTGGTTTATTTTTATCCTCAAAGCAACAACAAAAAAAAATGCAACACTTCATTCGCATGCAACACGCTTCTTCTCGCGCGTTTGTAAATATTATGATTCGCTTTGGAGTCGATCATCGGTTTTTTTTTTGCCGTTTTGAACTGGGGGAAACGCCGGAATCGGTTCCGCGGATTCCGTTTCGGAATCCTGCTGCTGACCTGGAATTATGGCACGTTTGCGTGTAAATATAAATATCCAACCAACAGCAGCATGATCGTCTTCAACCCCAGGGGCAGGTTCTTATTATTGCGAAGGGATCGTAACCATGATGGACCATGAACAGAGGGGCACAACAACGTAAACACCGTGATTGTCATCGGGAATATTAGAGATGTGCAAGAGAACATTCGTTTTGTGCCCTAATGCCTAATGCCCAATGGTGAATATTATTTTTGCACATCGTAGCAAGAATGTAGCATCGCGTGAAGATTCTTCCGCCTAGCTGTCGTGTGCGGTACAGCGAATGTGGCATAAATTAGGAGGTTTATCGTTCATGTTTGTGTGATGTAATGGGATGTAAATTTAGCACCACACAAACTGTCCGTACAACTTCTTTTGTAATATTTCAGTGCCGTTTGCTTCGTTTTTGTTTTATTCGCTTGGTAGCATGTTTATAGATACATTAGGTTTAATATTGTTTGACACTAATTGACGGATGGGATAAGAAACATATATCCTCTTCGCAGTTGGTCATTACTCATTGTGTTTATTACATTCGAATCTTTTTACTGTTTAATGTTTTCGTTTTTTACTTTGTTCAAGAAAGACCTTCCATTAAAAATATATTTTTTTCTCAACTGACACGTTAACGAAAGATCATACTTATGGATATCGAATGCCATCATCTTCCAGGGATTCGGCTTCGGAAAAATGTTCCCATTCTGGAACCCACAACCCCGGGAGCAACCATTTTACGATCGCGACATTAGAAATATTATTTTTCAATCATTAATACGTAGAGCTAATAGGATTATGTTTCCTCTCATAAATGGGGCTTTATGTTTATGGAGGTTTTTTTCCTCCCTTGTGTTGCTGTTACTCGAGTTACCATTCTGACCAACACCTTTACCAACTCACTGTCCATTAACGTTTTATTGGTCGGTGCACCAGGGGTTTGACGATATCAAAGGGTCAACCCTTATCGAGCAGGATCATCTAGTACGTTAAACGATTCGTTAGTTTAACCTTCGAACTGTACATGAAAACATAAAAATACAGCCTTTACCATTCCTTAAGGTTTGCAGGGTAACTTAACACACCCTACGTGTGGATACGGTACGGAAGGTTCTTATCTTACGCCATACGCAAACAGTGGCCCCCCGAAGAAGACAAGCCTCCACATTGATGATCCTGACTAGGCTCGCGTAATCGTGTAACGACAGGAACGGTCCGTATTGCATCATTCATCTCACAACGGTGGATTGTTGATGTGGGCTTTTGAGGGTGTCTCACACACAGAACCATGCTCCATATGCTCCCCGAGAGTAAAATTTAAAAGGGCAACTCTCCCCATTAGTGAGCTGCTCGTATAGTGAGAAGAAACGGTTCACTTGTGAGCGAAATGATCATGTACGAATCTCACACGCTTCCATCCACTGTTGCTCCGTACGTCACCGTTTCTTTGTTATCCGTCATCGAGGCATCGAAGATGCGGTGCGTTTTATTCACATACATACACATAAAAAATGCGCACATACATGCATGGACGGGCATAAGCGCGCGCGTATACCGCGGTATCGATGAAATCAGATAAACGTACGCGATCGCGCGATCGTAGTGTGCGAGTGTGTACAGTAATGTACATGACGGTTGCTCTTTTGTGTGCGAGCGATAAGATTTGTTGGATGTTTTTCATACAAAGCAAAATAAATTAAAATTTTATCATCGCACATATTTAGTGCATTAAAATCATTGGCCAAACAAAGTATAAAACATGGTAACTTACTGTTTTTGATTCTTGTATGAGAAGTTTTTGAACCGTAAAACTAAACAAAATAACATCAATCTAAATGCTTGAGATTAAAAAATAAATTTTATTAATTTTATTCATAATTTAAAAGTCCAGCTTGCTGCTGTACGCACTCGATGATCAGGTTTTGTTCGTTGTACAGTGCGCTACCGTGAGATGAAAAGAAATCACACGAGTGAGAGCGAGTCAGAGAACACCGCTCTGCTCCCACTCGCTCACACTCGCGCTCACTTACGATTTGTTGTTGTGCGTTCTCACTTGCACACACACGGTCGATCAGGCGAGCGTCTTATCTCGTCCGGTGTGTAGTGCAGCAGAACAAGAGAGGAGCGACGTTGCCAGTTCTATCGTTATTTATTTTTTATCTCTCTGTCTCCCACACACACACTCACACAAAAAAACACCACCGTCGTGCAGGCTCCGCTTGCGTTTTTTTAGTTCTGCTTGCTTGCGTGTGAGTGTTCCTTCTTTGCTGTGTGTGCGATCGCTACGAGCAAGTGAACAGCGCACTGAATGCAGCAGGCAAAGCAGCAGGACCGCATTTGTATAGGAGTTGCACAGCGCGTCGGACGCACTACCCGGAGAGACCAGCGCTCCTACCTGGGCTGCTAAGAAAGGGACTCGGCATACACATTTGCTCGCATTTTGGACGCCATCACCCACCTTACTGCGTGTGTTCCGTGGAATCGAGTGTAAAGTGTGTGTGTTGCGTAGCCTGCAGAGCCTAATCTTGTGCGTGGCAGTACCGTTTTCGAAACGTTTTCTACCAGAAGATTGTGCGAAACGAACCAAAACGACTTAGAACGATCGAATATCGAACGAAAAATTGAAGTGTGCCTTTTTGTTTTGTGTGTCTTCCTGAGAGTTCTAAAGTCTGGTACCTATCAGATAAGTGTATGCAGTTGGTGCAGGAATTAAAAAAAAGCAAGTTAGACAAAAATCTGACCCTTCGACACCTTTCCCCACGAGAAAGGGTTAATCGTGTGCATTGCGTCAGTGTGAAATTGTGCAAGTGCAAGTGAGCCCCCCGAACCGGCCCACTAATAAACATCAATTGAGGGTGCAACAGCCGCCTTGTTGCAAGTGCAATCAACAATTGACAGCAATTGAAAGTGGCTTGCAGCGCGCATCCTCCAGCGTGGATAAGCCAGCGTGCCGAAAGTGACGACCCGATACCGATGAAGATGCCATTTATGTCGATCTTTCTCGAGAGTCCTGATTGATAAGAGTTTGAAAGGAGAAGAGTGAAAGAGGAGAAGAGTTTTCTTGTTCTGTTTGTAACTGTGCCACTGTACTGAACAGCACACCAACCTGTGCCGGAGGTGAAATATTCTGTCTAAATCTCGACTAACTACTGCCAATCACCGTGGCCAAAGTGTTACATGTGTTCACGTAACGATTAAGTGATTTGAGGTAGACCAAAGACAAGGAAAATATAAAAAAAAACGAAACAAAACAACTCAACCCAAGAAAGTGCTAGTGACTCCGTGTTGGTGTGTGTGTAGTTCGTAATGGCCAAACCGTTTATGCTGCCTGAATCCGGCCCAGGCGGAGGATCATCTTCGTCTGGTGCGGGTCCTCCCACAAATGCACCATCCAACTCCAGCACCGGTGCTGGCAGCACGGCGCCCAACACTCCGGCACCGATCGGCACCGGCAGTGCAGCCAGTGTCAATGGTTCAGGTGCTCCCGGGCATATACCGTCGGCACCAATCCCCGTGGNGCGGGTCCTCCCACAAATGCACCATCCAACTCCAGCACCGGTGCTGGCAGCACGGCGCCCAACACTCCGGCACCGATCGGCACCGGCAGTGCAGCCAGTGTCAATGGTTCAGGTGCTCCCGGGCATATACCGTCGGCACCAATCCCCGTGGCCGGTACTAATTCGTCCCAGCAGTATCATCTGCAGCAGCTGCACCATCATCACCAGCAGCTGCAGCAGCACTACCAATCCTACCAAGGATGGCACGGGGCACTGCTGACCGTGCCCGGGTCATCGGTCATCGGTGGCAGTCTGCCGGTCGAATCGCATCTGATGATGCCAATGACTCCACCGGCCAGTGGATTTGCTACGGCCGTTCAGACGCCTCAGATGGCACCGGTCAATGAGCAGTTGGTGCAGGCCCTGTACGAGGCCATCCATCGCTGTTCACTGGGAGGTAAGTGTCCGATCTTGATGTTCGACTTTGTCGTCCTTTTGGGTTTTAAAATCCGTGCATTGCATCTACCTCTACTCGTGACTCGTGGCAGCGAGAGTTTGTCCGCGTGTGTGGAACTAATCGTTCAAGTAGACGCGAACGAAAGTGAAAAAAGTTGTTTGATTCGCGGCGTGACGATGCTGGGTCGTTGCCTGTTGTCTGTGGTCGATGCGGTCGAGACTCAATGTCGAGTGATGGAAGAATTTACGATGACGCGTACACTATTGCGCATACTGTCGTAATCATAGATTAACTTACGATCATCCTTGGATTGTTTTACCAGAGATAAATCCAAGATTTGAATTCTTGAAGTACTATTCTTTCTGGAGAACAATGTTTACTTGAAGTCTTCGAGGAGCAATAAGACTATGCTCAATTGGCACAGATCGACCGCAACACATGATAAGAGATGTGTGTCGTTCTAGATCTCATGTCTTGACTTGACTGCAAAAGATGTTAAGAATTCTAGAAATAAAATCATATACTGGCTATAGTTCCCGGGAAATAGTCCTGAGGAAAGAATTCAGCTTTATTGGTTAGATTTACTTATTTGAGATGTAAGATCTTAAATAGCTTTCTTCTTGTTGATTGAGTCATATAATGATCCAATAGTCTGATTCATCTAACTATTAATGTACAGATGAAAATCGACTCACAACATTCAGTGTATTTGGGCCGAATGAAACCAAGATATAAAGCCTTAAATTTAAAAGTTTTGAGGACTCTCTCAGTCACATCAAGTTTGTTTTGCAACACATTCCGATGTATAAATTATCGATCTTAATCTGTATCTTTATCATCAAATGAGTAAAAAATTGAATTTTCCTGTAGTAATCAATGTCTAATGGGATACATGGAAAATCAATTTCCTCGCACAATGGATGGAACCATTCGGGATTTTTTTTTAATTTCAAGTAATCGATAAGTGATTACAATTCACCCCGCTTACAAGCAGTCATCTAATCACTTACATGCACTTTACATGACACTCATTACACAATCAGCAACTGTCCTAGCTTCCATAAACATTTGACGAAAGGTGATTTCTCGACTTCCTTTCCAATTACGATGACATGCATCGAGAGTGGAGTTCGAATGCATTTTCCATTCAGTCCCCTCCTAATGAAATTAATCATATTTTGCGTTATTCTAAATATGCCACATAAACACGCAACGGAAGCATATGCAGTTCCGGTAACTGGGTCGCTTTATGACAGATTGGTTACCTTTCAGCGTCCAATAGTTTGATGAATTAATCGTCCAAATGTGAACGTCTGGGTATGGGTGCTCCTCCGTCTGCGTTCGATTCGATGAGCGATTGGTAATTTTTGGGTGACAGTTTTATTTGCCCTTCGTGTTTGCAACCATTTTCCCGCCACACTCACGCGCGGGTGTAATCGTTTTTTTTACGATCGCTTCCCGACTGCTACTTTAAGTGATTAACGTTTTCCAATGCAAACAAACCGCCCGTCTGGGTCTGCGTAAGATGCATTTCAATCAGACAAGAATTTAGTCCAATGGACCAAACAGGGGGGGGGGGGTTTGTGGCGAGTTGCGAACGAAACGATTTCAAGATTCAAGCTTCATTCAACCAGTTCAACACTGGATGGCGAGATGCGTTACATGCGGGGGTTCAGATAAGGAAGGTGATCAGGGTGGTGTATCAGTACCAACACACATCAAGCTCATAATATGCTAATTTATTCGCCTTTGTCCTGCTCGCGTACAGGATCAGTTTCATTCGCCTTTTGGGTTGGTGGCGTGTGATGTTTTACGACTAATTTAACGTTGCGCTTGCGTGCTTGTTTCAACGCTCTGGGCGAAAGCTAGGAAGCAAGAATAGGGGAAAAAAAATGCATCACAACATCATCATACCCGTTACATAAATATTTATATTAGCCTATCAATCTTCTATTAACTAATTGAACACTTGACTTGACTTTTGCGCTTGATGTGACGTTAGCGGGCAACTCGTTTGGAGGGCATTTTGAGATGCGTTCTTGTGTTTTTTTTCTTATTCCGTTGTGCGCTCCGGTAATCAGAAATTGTGTCCCCAAATGGTCAAGTAGCATTTTGTTTCCTTTTTACGATCATTGTTGAAGGTTTCCTATTCGGTGAAGCAAATGTTCCCTTAGGGTTACGATTTTTTATAGCTGCTTTTATCGCTCTTCAAGAGTTTTGATTCTTGACACCCGTCTTCGATTCTGAGCTTCACGGGCTTCTCATTAGGACCGCCCGTTACATCTCGTGCATGTCCATATTGTAGAACGGCTAGGGTTATCGCTTCTAACAGCACAGAGATAGATCAGATTACGTACCCAAACAGCAACTTGCCGTCGTGCTGTCTGTCTCTTAGAATGTAACGCAACGCATAACGCTAACGCGCGGGTTTGGTGCGGACTTTTCAAGGCTAACGGCATCGATCAGGTTTTGTGAACATATTTTATACTTGCACACACACGCAAGCTAAAGAACTAGATGCATTTTCTTTCTTCCTTCCGGAGTGTTGTATAGACGGTTGCAATTTGCATTTCCTATGCTGTAATCACCTCCCTTTTGCATGTAGACGAGTATTGATGGTATTTAAATTTCGATAACTATACGGGCTGATGACGTAAAATGGAAGGTAAAAAAATGCATAAGTCGCTCTTTGTTGCAATTCCACTGCACAACCTCTTAACCACGCGCCCAGAGTACGGTTGACGCGGGTCTTTGCTTTGTTTTGCTCTCGCTCTCACTGTGCGAAGTTGCGAAATCGAATCGAACAGCGGTTGTGACGACGGTAACGCCTTTCGACGACGGTTTGCTGACGGCTCACAATCACAAGTGGGTTCCGGATTGTCGTAGGCAATCGCTTAGCTAGTTGAAAGTGAAGAACTATTTGCTTTTGATAGCTGCAGCGGAAGCGTGCACTGTTTGCTTCCGTTTGGAACGTTTCCATGATGTTTGGGGAATGTTTTTTAAAGTGCCTCAAAGTTCTTTGTAGAGTTTCAGCATTGTAGACGAGATGTCTATAATTCTTAAGGTCAGCAAAGTGATTCAATTTCTTCGGATGTTAAAGTAATGGCAGAAACCTTGACCTGCAGCACAGCATAACGATGTGTGGACATGTTTCAAGTGCTTCATTATCAAGTGATTTAATTTAACCTGCAAGATCTCTAGAATCCAATCTCTCGAAGAATTATGATTCTACTCCATTCGGTTCTTTATTCTACGCAAAATAAATGACTCAAAATTCGAATAGCAAATTCTTGGTTTGTTTCCCAAAGGATGGAAAAAGCGAATAAACATTGAAATAAATATTCATGCCAAGGGAAGCTTGTTCGATAAACAAAACCGATCGGTAAACGAATGAAGAACAAAAAACAACCAACACTGCACACAGAATCAATCATCGGACTGAGTCGAATCGAGTCAGTCGGTCAGATTGTTGCGAGACAAATTTGCTTGCCTTTGCCGTCACTCGAGTCTTCGAGTCTTCTAGTCGCCATTCCGGGCACACGCCCGTGTCAAGATCCGGTACACAAACAATTTAACTGCCCACTACCACCGTCGCTGGCTAAATATTGCGCATGGTGAAAGGAGAAAATATTTATTTACGTTTGTTCCATCCATCCATCCATCCATCCATCTGTCCATCAACGTACCGGGGGATTGTTCTGATGAAAAATGTGCTTTTATGAAGAGCAACTGCACTGTGCGTATTGGTCTTTTTCTGGTAGCTCTTTAGAGACTTGTATCGGAACGATCCCTAGCGACAAGTGTCATGTGGCGGAGGTAAATCCGAATGCTTCGGTGTGGGAAGATTAATGATTCAATCCACACACACAGCATGATCAGTGGCAAAGAGCAAAGATGTATTTTTTCTTCTTCTAATATTTGCTTTTTGGGATGTCCTTTTTTCCCGTCTGAAAGAAGTTCTCTTCTTTCATGCAAACGGTTCCTTGAGCAGTATACTCGAGGAGATAAAGCGAAAAGGAATTACTATTTGAGAGAGAAAAACAAAAAAATTCTTGGGTCACATCAAGCATCGAAATATGCCAAAATGTGACACCCAAGCCATCGAAACGCATCGATCCGCATCGATCTGCAACGGAAAAGAATGATTGAAGGAATTTTCCCGGAATTGCTCGGTCCGTCTTGCATGTCACTCATCGGTTAGATGTATGCTATTTGTTTTTGTTTTGCATGTTTAACCACCACCTCCCTCCACCTCCTTTTCCCACCCCACCCTCCTAGAACATGGGTGTGAAATGTGAGACATTAGTTTAGATTTGTTTCTGGTAGAAGAGGAGATTCGAGGCCAAACCTTCGCCGTCGCCGTCCATAGTGGGAATGGGTTTCGTGCGTGACGGCGAGAAAGGAAAACAAATCAATAACTAGATGAGTGAGTGTAGCAACACACCACACCATGTTCAGGGGATTCTACACACCGTGACGCGAAAGTAAAACTTTAATGATTTTCATTCATTACCAAAGCTCGTCAACGGGTTCCCCCATTCTATACGTACGACATGGTAGTTAGACGTTGATGAGATGTTCAGGAAATACGGGATTGCGCCGAAGACACGCTCGTGATCAATTGTTGCTTTCTTCTCGGTGACATTGAAACTCGTGCAGGCAAACGGGTAAATTGGATCACTCGCACGGGCGTTGTTTTTGTGCCTCCACGCAATAACGATAATTAACGCATAAATTATCTAAAGCACAGCAACAAATTGATCTGTTTAGAACGAACGTGTGCCGGGTGTAGGGAACAAATCGGTCGTCTCCAGCTCCCCATCTTTTTCCAGTCAACCCGAATGGGGAAGGGAGAAAATCAATTCATGCAACGGTCAATTTAAATTAACAACACAAGCACCAGCAACTGCAACTGTAAATGAATTCGTTAATGTCCATCACATTACCCAAACACAAAGACATCGCCCAAGCGCATCTTTCACACATAGGTGGTAGAGGACACGCTAATCGATTTTTCACAACATGGACGGTGTGGAAAACGTCTCCCCAGCCTCCCGAGAAATGGAGATTCCCAAAAATTGAATTTCCAGCTCTATTTGAGTGTTGGAAAATTTAATCGTTTCCCCCTATTTGCCTTCTGCAATGGGTTAGCAAGCTTTTAAGCGGCGGGCGAGAGTTCTAGGTTTTTAACCTCTTTTTTTCTTTTCGTACGAATGCCTAAGAAGACGGTCGTAGTTTGCCAGTGGATCGATCGGTTTGAAAAATTTACACCGTCACTGTCAAAATTTCGTCTACAAAATCAAGCAATCATCGTTGCTCTTTTTCCTTCTCCGTCTGTTGGATGCTGCGTCATTCAATGTCGAAGAAAGTTTAGTGCCGAGCACGTTCTACAGCAACGTCAAGAAGAACCCAATGGAACGCTAAAACGAGCCCCCCAAGAAACTCGTACCTTTTGCTGTGGCACTTTTTCGGGCGATTCTGGAGCTTACAAGTTCACTGATTCCATTTACGAGTTTATTGGTTCTTTTCGACAAAAACCCCTATTCTACACGGCATTTCGGAATCGAAAATCTCATTTTCATGTTCGTGTTTCCTACCTTTTAGGTACGTCGTGGAAAACATGTCTACGTCATGTTATAATTTTCTTTTAAATTATCTCCCATGCTAGGGGTGATAAAATAAATTCTACTTTCATAATGTTAATATTTCAATTTCTAAGCTCCACTGCACCAATTTTATGCGAACGAGGAGTTTAAACGAGCGGCACGTGTCGTGAGTCAGAAACCTCTGCAAGTTCATCTCACGCTCAGATCATGTGTCAATGTTAAGTGTGAGCAGCTCTCTAACGAGAGCTAACGCTCACTGCTCATCACTTTCATCCGGTGAGTAAACTACACGGGACGCGCATCGGACAAGTGACAAGACTAGTTTGTTGTTCTTGGACAAACATCTTATGGACGTACCTTTCTTCGCACTGCCCTCTTTTGCTTCCCGCTCCAATCGCGATGATCCACAACCGTCAATGTGACTCATCTCTTGTCAAGTGAGGCGCGTGTTCGATCGTTTCTCACCCGATCTTCCAACCCTCCTCCCAGCCATGATCAGCTTCAAAGATCGATTTTGTTTCCGCTTGTTGGTGCCGCTGGATAAACTTTAGATTTTTTTGTTCCCACCGATACACATACTCCCCGGGTTCATGCTATATTGCACCCTTATTGTGCCGATCTGTTTATTGCGTTGTTTTGCGATGCAATGTAACGGCAATCTAGAAGAGCTTATTTTTTTCATTACTCATCGGTCTGATCGGCATCCATGAGCCATTTTTTTTTACAATGGGGAAAAGGAATGCATTTTCTTCCACCATTTTATCTTGCTCATTCGGTAGGAATAAAGTTTTTCGTGAGAAATTCAGCAAGCATCTGCAGCATTACCTGTTGAAGCAACGCTGGTATAAATTCAACATTCCGACCGGTGCATGAGCATCTTGGCTACCCTTTCACCAATTTTTTTTTACAGCAAAGAGCAGTAAGCTGCATTTGGCTGACTTTACAACTGATTTATAGAGTTGCGGATTAAAAGCTCGTTCGGTGTATGAATCATGCAAAACGCTCGGTGTAGCGTCAGTAATCAAATGCAACCGTATCGATGTGATCCATACATCCGCCGACCGAGAAAGGTGCATCAGACATGCAAACCTCCCTCCCCACCCCCTCCCTTTATGCACGATGCACCTATGCACCAACAAAAGACACTTTTATTGCATACCGCGCCTTCTTATGCCGGGCCGGTTGTGTTGTGGTGCCAGCGTTACCTTTTTTGAGAAGATTTGCAATGAAGCGTAAAATTACAACCATACGATGGGGTGTTGCTTCCTTTTGGCAATACAGCGCCAAAGCGGTAAATGTAAATCCCGATTCCCACGGGATCGATTGGCATATTTTGCTAGCTGTCGGTTTTCGCAAAATCCGACGGGGCGGGTTCGAATATTTAAGTGTTATAAATTTAATTTACACTTTAGTAATAAACGTCACGGAAAGCTGATTTAACGCTCACTCGTTCTAATTTGCTAACGAGAAGAACAGTTGCACAATCCTCGACATTCGGTTCCCGTCTTAAACAGGTTCACAAAACCAACCACCAATAATAGCTCTAACACCTTTGTGGTACAAAGCTGGTGCCGGAAGGCAACATCCCAATCTAACCTTCACGCAGCTGTGCACATGCACTTGAACCTGTGCAACACTGGCCTAGCGGAGAAATGGTGGAACAGTATGGCCGAGAGTCACCCACGACGTCGCTCGTGTGTCGCTCAGAAAGAAGCGAATGTCAATGCAATTGCGCTTATCTTTCCATTGCCACTGCACACCTTTACCCAGGCGCCGTTAAGGCAGGCCGGTGCTAATTAAAACACACTCTTTGGCCAGGTTTGTAGCAGAATGCATTTTGCGGAAAAGTAAGACCTCCAGGCCCTGGTCGGACTCTATATTGGGCGATGCCGTTGGGGTACGGTTATTTTAATTACTTTTCTATGCCTACTGCCGGCGGAGGATGTGTTAATGACCGGCTAACCATAAAAGGAATTCTTTTGTTCACGGTTCGATGGGAAAGTGGTTTGCAGTGGCCAGTTTTGCAATAAGGTACCAGGGATAAAGAGAAGTGAGAATTGTAAAATCTAGAATCTGATTCTAGAATCAGAACTTAAAAGACAATTCAGTGAAACAGTAAAACTTTCATGAATTTCTGATGATTGAATTATTTGAATAATTATCTTGGAATTTAAAAATGAAGATTAAATTTACCAATGAATTCTAGAGTGTCTAAAGTGCATTAACAATTTTTATTTCCAACGCACAGCGCTAATTAGCTCATAGGAAGCGGCCACCGTTTCATATTGCGAACGGAATGGTGAGAACAAACAAAGGATCAATCACTCATTCGCTAATGCTTCTGTCGGTACCATATTTACCATTTTTCCCTCATCACACCGAACGACTTCAACCGAGTGACACAGCTTGCTCTATACACCGGTGCTAAAGCGGGCTCTCTAATCTACTGTGGACTACCGTTTTTGACGAGTGATTAGTGAGGATTTCCTCTGCCGAGTGTGGCTAGGTCAGCGAAAAACCTGGTTCCCGCGTGTTAAGCTTCTAATATCTGGTGGCATATTTTCATGCGTCATACACATACCAGACCAGACTTCCGCATTTCCATGGCCATCCGTGGCTTAATCCTTCGCGTAGTTCATTCCGAGCGCACCGACTTGAAGCCATTCTAACGCCACCGGTTTTGGAATGGAGCTTTTCCTTAAGTGGCCAAACATGCCAAGCACCATAACCGAAACATAACCCGGACGGACGCCGTACGCGTGCATCGATCGAACTTGACATTGACAACTCTTTCTATGCTGCGGTTCGTGGACGCGAGACATCGTCGTTTTTTGTGTTCGCAGACGGCAATATCTCCGCCTTGAAGATCAATCAGTCGGGTGCATCCTTAAATGGTATCGAGTGCATGTGTTTTTCCTTCTTCTTTTTTCAATCATTGCACACGATCATTGCGAACGCGCTTATCGGGTACGATTTTGCTCCGTTAATGGTGGTGTAAAAACCGTTTTAATTAACCAGCCCTGCTGGTGCATGGATGCTGATACCGTTCCGTGAGTGAACCGAAAAAGGGGTTCGTGTGGATGTCCCTTTCAAGTGTTTCGTTCGACCTCAGACACTTGACCCGTTCGTGAACTGCTACCCTTCCGTGACAAATTTAAAAAGGTTCATTAGCGGACGGTTAGACATTTGTTCTCAGGGGAAGTAGAATGAATCACAAGATACATTGAAGATTTTTTTTAAACAGGTAATTGTATTTCATTTGATTTATTTTGTGTTATGCACTTATGTAGAAAGTTTTTAGAATCGTAAATTTTAAAGATAAAATCTTCAGTATAAAGCTTTTAATAATTATAATCAAATAATGCAGAAATGTTTGAAAATAATCTTCCAGGAATTTATTTAAAAATTCTCATAAATAAATTAATAAATAAATAAAGAAAATTCTTGAGTTTACTCAAATACAAATCTTTGACACTTCAACATTAAATCTTTAAAGATGCGTTAACACTTTCAATATCCGAGACACAGATGCAGCAGAAGACGCATTGATGCATTAGCATACGGTTGCATCAGTGCATCAAGTTCAGTACACTTTAAACACAGAAATAGACAGATTGAAACAGAAAGGACCGTGCCCGGGGTGGTAAATATGATTCACGCCGATTCGATGCGCTTCGGACGGTGGTTTGCATCAATTATTTACAGTTGCCAGCACGTACAACCACACACTGGTACATCAACCCCTTCAATATCTCTCTCTCCCACGCTCCCCAAAGGTGCAAGAAAACACATTCCCATCCATCGGAAGGGAAACCAATCTTCTAATGCTTCCGGTTCGATGTCCGGCGTCAGTCTGTCTGATCGTGCTTTTATGGTGGGAGGGATCACTTCGATACAGGCGCAAATGATGTTGCTGTGATGCTGTGAAGCTTACTATTCAGCGACATGTTAATTACCTAATTAATTGCCACCCGGTTTGGTCGGAGTGAAGTTAGTGTGGGAATGCAGTCGGATCGAATTGGGCCTGAGTAGTGATAAGAAGAGGGTTTTTGGCGTGTAGAGGACATCCTTTTGGGAAATTCAGTTGCGTTGAGGAAAATGCACACCAGTAATGCAACATGCGGTAGCACTGCTTTAGGAGTAAATCATATTTAATGAGCGTCCGTCGAGAATCTCGCATCGGATATGAACTGTGAACCAACGGTGTAGCCACCTGGAATGCCCAGTTTCCAGTTCTCGGCATTCTCGTTAATCGATGGAGTGGTGAATTATGACACCGTGGGCATCGGATCGATTAGTAAATGAAGTTCGCTCGGTTGGAAAACTTTGCTTCAGTAAACAAAGCGATGGACCGGGTGGTCAACATAGGCGGAAGAGCTGGGCAGGTGGAAGGGTCAGGAAATGACAATTTAAACGGTGCATGATCTATGACCGAAGCGCGACTCGACCGAATCGTACAGAGTTGGGAGAATCAAACCACACCAACACTTGCACACAAGTGTGTGTTTGAGTGGAAATATGACTCATTGTGACTCCGTTTTGCGGTTTGCCACCACCGTAACACCTCAACCCCACTTGGATGGAAGTAACACTTGCACCGTTGCGTTAGGTTCCGGCACCAATGTTTCTTTGTTGCACCGGTTTGTCGGTTTTGGTGAGGAATTTGTTCAATGTTTTTTTTTATTATGTTCTCTCCCTTTGCCTCACTTTATCTTTCCATTATTGACTGTATCGGGCTGTGTACCGGTGCTGTGGTGGAACTATTTTTCCGCACAAGTAAGCTCGAAACACCCGGCTAAACGGTCGGCGGATCGTTTACAGGCGTGCTAAAGTTAATTGTGGAACCCCACCACAAAGCAATCGTTTTTGATGCCCTTTTTTTTCAAACACCCCTTTTTGATAGCCCCATACCCAAACGGGGGTGGCTGCTAATCGTGCACACTGTGAAAGAACTCAACAGAAATTGAAGTGGATAAACTGTACTCGTATGCAGTTTTGGAGCGTACGGATTGGATCTATTGGAAGTTCCAAAAACAATGATTAATTTGAATTATGACTGCGGTAGAACGCTTGCTGGACTTTACTGGTCAGAGATATTTACTAGCTTGATTGATCGCACTAGAAATAAAAGACTTTGCTTCTATATGTACTGAAGAAATAAATTATGGTTAGAGTTATTAACAATTTTTAATATGAAATAATAAACTATAAACCGGATATACCGAGTAAAGTACCTGCTATGCGCACCTAGGTAGTTTTCTAATTGATAAGCCCAGATGAGTTCCTCACATGGGCCCATTATCTCGATCAAATATTTATTTCCAAATTTTACGTTTAGATCTCATCTCGAAGAAATCTGTAGTCGTCGAAACAGAACACTTGGGCGAATATTAAATTGGACAATTGGACGAATGTCCCAAGACTTCGGCGAGATGAATAAACGGAAGTTTTTTAGGTTCTTCTAGAGATTCTAGAGATTATTTTGTGCCAAGATGCATAGAAATATATTTGAGGTCTTTCGTATTAAAGTTTTGTACAAGTTTTGTAGGAGGTTTAATATTAGAAACAGTTGAAGCAGTGTTACTAAGCTCGAGATCAATTTCTCAAATATCTCGATAGTAAAGGAAGTTCCATAAAACTAAACATCTTATGGATATTATTTGTTTTTATTTCCCAAATACCTATCATGCTAAGGCTACCGTAAACTCCATGTAATATCTAAATAGCTAAACCCCTAAGTCTCAATCTTCAATTCCCTTCATCGTTATTGAGTGCTCTGATATCTTCAAAGTTTGTGTAGTGTAGTAAACCTGTAAAATGAAGATTCCACTAATATTTAAATCTCTTGGATTATAATCACGAGTACTTTAAGAAATAGATTTATTGAGGATTTTACAAAACAAACAAAGATTTTTAGCATCATGGTGGTTTAGATTATTCTATTCTTAGCCGTCGACAGGAACTTGTTTTAATAATAAACAGTAATAAACGAATCCATAAAACTACCTTGATCCGCACGTGTAATCAAACGCATCACCAGAATTACCCCATAACCTTAATCGAATGTGATTAGCATATAGCTGCAACCATAACATGATAGATGAGCATGCGGTTAAAATTGGACAACATTCAGCGGGATAAATTTTCCATTAAAATGCTTGCAAAAAAAAAAACTAAATGGGAACGAAGGTTTGGTAAACACGTATCGTTGCGCCCATCACTAACCAACATTGCCGTATGCATTGGCGCAATGCCCAATGCTACCTAACCGTGTCCAGAAGTAATAAAGCTTTGGTTGAGATATCCTTTTACTGCCTCATCACAAACCATCGCTTCAGCAGCAATGATAAGCAATAAACATTTCGCATCAAATCTTCCCGGTCGTGGCACAATTCGATGGAATCGATCAATTTCGCATGGTTAATCGTTTGCTTTAGCTGGTCAGGGTGCGGAAATGTATTATCGTTGCTGTCTGCAATCGTTCTCGAGAATGGTTGAGGGGAAAAAACACAAGTCCCGTACCAATTCAACCTCTTTGCTAATCGGTTTGGGGAGGGTTTTTTTCCTAGCGGTCAGCAACCAACGCTCGGTGAAATGATTGGTTATGGTTAAAGCTTAGTCGTACCCGTTGGTACTAGATGACGCGCGTAGAATTGAATCTTGTTGTAAAAAGCTTTGTACTCACGGTTAAAGATGTGCGGAATCGTTGATTTTTATCGTACGAAAGAACACAGACAGCAGAAGCAGAGCGAAGAAAGCAAACCGGGGTCTGGCACGAGCCATGGAAATAAAAGATCTTATCGCTTCGCGATCGTGAAAGGTGCGCGGAAAAGCAATAGAAAATCCATGCATTCGATGCGTTGTAGCTAACGAGTCGAATTAAAGTGCTTTGATTTATTCTCTTCTTTTTTTCTTGGTATGTAAAGTTGTTCACGTACCTGTCGAAAAGACGACATCGTATCGGATTGATTGTGTTTGCCGAAGGTATGGAAGGCATATTTACAAAAGCAAGCAAGCGACGAACCTCCCTAAACCGCAACACCAGTAGCTCAATTTATGTTAAAACATGTTTATTCCGTTTACGTTTTTTGGTGTTTTTTTTTNGCCTCAGATGGCACCGGTCAATGAGCAGTTGGTGCAGGCCCTGTACGAGGCCATCCATCGCTGTTCACTGGGAGGTAAGTGTCCGATCTTGATGTTCGACTTTGTCGTCCTTTTGGGGTTTAAAATCCGTGCATTGCATCTACCTCGTGACTCGTGGCAGCGAGAGTTTGTCCGCGTGTGTGGAACTAATCGTTCAAGTAGACGCGAACGAAAGTGAAAAAAGTTGTTTGATTCGCGGCGTGACGATGCTGGGTCGTTGTCTGTTGTCTGTGGTCGATGCGGTCGAGACTCAATGTCGAGTGATGGAAGAATTTACGATGACGCGTACACTATTGCGCATACTGTCGTAAGTGCTCTTTTAGATTAGCTTACGATCATCCTTGGATTGTTTTATCAGAGATAAATCCAAGATTTGAATTCTTGAAATGCTATTATTTCTGGAGAACAATGTTTACTTGAAGGCTTCGAGGAGCAATAAGACTATGCTCAATTGGCACAGATCGACCGCAACACATGATAAGAGATGTGTGTCGTTCTAGATCTCATGTCTTGACTTGACTGCAAAAGATGTTAAGAATTCTAGAAATAAAATCATATACTGGCTATAGTTCCCGGGAAATAGTCCTGAGGAAAGAATTCAGGTTTATTGGTTAGATTTACTTATTTGAGATGTAAGATCTTAAATAGCTTTCTTCTTGTTGATTGAGTCATATAATGATCCAATAGTCTGATTCATCTAACTATTAATGTACAGATGAAAATCGACTCACAACGTTCAGTGTATTTGGACCGAATGAAACCAAGAGATAAACCCTTAATTTTAATAGTTTTGAGGACTCTCTCAGTCACATCAAGTTTGTTTTGCAATACATTCCGATGTATAAAATATCGATCTTAATCGCTATCTTTATCATCAAATGAGTAAAAAATTGAATTTTCCTGTACTAATCAATGTCTAATGGGTATACATGGAAAATCAATTTCCTCACACAATGGATGGAACCTTTCGGGTTTTTTTATAAATTTCAAGTAACCGATAAGTGATTACAATTCACCCCGCTTACAAGCAGTCATCTAATCACTTACATGCACTTTACATGACACTCATTACACAATCAGCAACTGTCCTAGCTTCCATAAACATTTGACGAAAGGTGATTTCTCGATCGTTGTACTTCCTTTCCAATTATGATCAAATGCATCAAGTACGGAGCTCAAATGCATTTTCCATTCGGTACCCTCCTAATGAAATTAATCATATTTTGCGTTATTCTAAATATGCCACATAAACACGCAACGGAAGCATATGCAGTTCCGGTAACTGGGTCGCTTTATGACTGATTGGTTACCTTTCAGCGTCCAATAGTTTGATGAATTAATCGTCCAAATGTGAACGTCTCGGTATGGGTGCTGCTGCTCCACATCAGTTCTGCGTTCGATTCGATGAGCGATTGGTAATTTTGGGTGACAGTTTTATTTGCCCTTCGTGTTTGCAACCATTTTCCCGCCACTTGCACGCGTGGGTGTAATCGTTTCTTTTTACGATCGCTTCCCGACTCCTACTTTAAGTGATTAGCGTTTTCCTATGCAAACAAACCGCCCGTCTGGGTCTGCGTAAGATGCATTTCAATCAAACAAGAATTTAGTCCACTAGACCAAAAAGGGGGGGGTTTGTGGCGAGTTGCGAACGAAATGATTTCAAGATTCAAGCTTCATTCAACCAGTTCAACACTGGATGGCGAGATGCGTTACATGCGGGGGTTCAGATAAGGAAGGTGATCAGGGTGGTGTATCAGTACCAACACACATCAAGCTCATAATATGCTAATTTATTCGCCTTTGTCCTGCTCGCGTACAGGATCAGTTTCATTCGCCTTTTGGGTTGGTGGCGTGTGATGTTTTACGACTAATTTAACGTTGCGCTTGCGTGCTTGTTTCAACAAGCAAGAATAGGGGAAAAAAATGCATCACAACATCATCATACCCGTTACATAAATATTTATATTAGCCTATCAATCTTCTATTAACTAATTGAACACTTGACTTGACTTTTGCGCTTGATGTGACGTTAGCGGGCAACTCGTTTGGAGGGCATTTTGAGATGCGTTCTTGTGTGTGTTTTTTTTTCTTATTCCGTTGTGCGCTCCGTTAATCAGAAATTGTGTCCCCAAATGGTCAAGTAGCATTTTGTTTCCTTTTTACGATCATTGTTGAAGGTTTCCTATTCGGTGAAGCAAAAGTTCCCTTAGGGTTACGATTTTTTATAGCTGCTTTTATCGCTCTTCAAGAGTTTTGATTCTTGACACCCGTCTTCGATTCTGAGCTTCACGGGCTTCTCATTAGGACCGCCCGTTACATCTCGTGCATGTCCATATTGTAGAACGGCTAGGGTTATCGCTTCTAACAGCACAGAGATAGATCAGATTACGTACCCGAACAGCAACTTGCCGTCGTGCTGTCTGTCTCTTAGAATGTAACGCAACGCATAACGCTAACGCTAAGCGAGGGTTTGGTGCGGACTTTTCAAGGCTAACGGCATCGATCAGGTTTTGTGAACATATTTTGTACTTGCACACACACGCAAGCTAAAGAACTAGATGCATTTTCTTTCTTCCTTCCGGAGTGTTGTATAGACGATTGCAATTTGCATTTCCTATGCTGTAATCACCCCCCCAGTTCGCATGTAGACGAGTATTGATGGTATTTAAATTTCGATAACTATACGGGCTGATGACGTAAAATGGAAGGTGAAAAATGCATACGGCGCTCTTTGTTGCAATTCCACTGCACAACCTCTTAACCACGTGCCCCGTGGGTACGGTTGACGCGGGTCTTTGCTTTGTTTTGCTCTCGCTCTCACTGTGCGAAGTTGCGAAATCGAATCGAACAGCGGTTGTGACGACGGTAACGCCTTTCGACGACGGTTTGCTGACGGCTCACAATCTCAAGTGGGTTCCGTATTGTCGTAGGCAATCGCTTAGCTAGTTGAAAGTGAAGAACTATTTGCTTTTGATAGCTGCAGCGGAAGCGTGCACTGTTTGCTTCCGTTTGAAATGTTTCCATGATGTTTGGGGAATGTTTTTTAAAGTGCCTTTTGAGAGTGTCAGCATTGTAGACGAGATGTCTATAATTCTTAAGGTCAGCAAAGTGACCCAATATGTTTTGGATATTAAAAACAATGGCGGAAACCTTGACCTGCAGCACAGCGTAACGATGTGTGGACATGTTTCAAGTGCTTCATTATCAAGTGATTTAATGTAACCTGCAAGATCTCTAGAATCCAATCTCTCGAGAAGACTTATGATTCTGCTCCATGCGGTTCTTTATTCTACGCAAAATAAATGACTCAAAATTCGAATAGCAAATTCTTGGTTTGCTTTCCAAAGGATGGATAAAGCGAATAAACATTGAAATAAATATTCATGCCAAGGGAAGCTCGTTCGATAAACAAAACCAATTGGTAAACGAATGAAGAACAAAAAACAACCAACACTGCACACAGAATCAATCATCGGACTGAGTCGAATCGAGTCAGTCGGTCAGATTGTTGCGAGACAAATTTGCTTGCCTTTGCCGTCACTCGAGTCTTCGAGTCTTCTAGTCGCCATTCCGGGCACACGCCCGTGTCAAGATCCGGTACACAAACAATTTAACTGCCCACTACCACCGTCGCTGGCTAAATATTGCGCATGGTGAAAGGAGAAAATATTTATTTACGTTTGTTCCATCCATCCATCCAACTGTCCATCAACGTACCGGGGGATTGTTCTGATGAAAAATGTGCTTTTATGAAGAGCAACTGCACTGTGCGTATTGGTCTTTTTCTGGTAGCTCTTTAGAAACTTGTATCGGAACGATCCCTAGCGACAAGTGTCATGTGGCGGAGGTAAAACCGAATGCTTCGGTGTGGGAAGATTAATGATTCAATCCACACACACAGCATGATCAGTGGCAAAGAGCAAAGATGTATTTTTTCTTCTTCTAATATTTGCTTTTTGGGATGCTCTTTTTTTGCCGTCTGGAAGAAGTTCTCTTCTTTCATGCAAACGGTTCCTTGAGCAGTATACTCGAGGAGATAAAGCGAAAAGGAATTACTGTTTGAGAGAGAAAAACAACAAAATTCTTGGGTCACATCAAGCATCGAAATATGCCAAAATGTGACACCCAAGCCATCGAAACGCATCGATCCGCATCGATCTGCAACGGAAAAGAATGATTGAAGAAATTTTCCCGGAATTGCTCGGTCCGTCTTGCATGTCACTCATCGGTTAGATGTATGCTATTTGTTTTTGTTTTGCATGTTAAACCACCACCTCGCTCCCTTTTCCCACCCCATCCTCCTAGAACATGGGTGTGAAATGTGAGACATTAGTTTAGATTTGTTTCTGGTAGAAGCGGAGATCCGAGGTCAAACCTTCGCCGTCGCCGTCCATAGTGGGAATGGGTTTCGTGCGTGACGGCGAGAAAGGAAAACAAATCAATAACTAGATGAGTGAGTGTAGCAACACACCACACCATGTTCAGGGGATTCTACACACCGTGACGCGAAAGTAAAACTTTAATGATTTTCATTCATTACCAAAGCTCGTCATTGGGTTCCCCCATTCTATACGTACGACATGGTAGTTAGACGTTGATGAGATGTTCAGGGAATAGGGGATTGCGCCGAAGACACGCTCGTGATCAATTGTTGCTTTCTTCTCGGTGACATTGAAACTCGTGAAGGCAAACGGGGTAAATTGGATCTCTCGCACGGGCGTTGTTTTTGTGCCTCCACGCAATAACGATAATTAACGCATAAATTATCTAAAGCACAGCAACAAATTGATCTGTTTAGAACGAACGTGTGTCGGGTGTAGGGAACAAATCGGTCGTCTCCAACCCGAATGGGGAAGGGAGAAAATCAATTCATGCAACGGTCAATTTAAATTAACAACACAAGCACCAGCAACTGCAACTGTAAATGAATTCGTTAATGTCCATCACATTACCCAAACACAAAGACATCGCCCAAGCGCATCTTTCACACATAGGTGGAAGAGGACACACTAATCGATTTCTCACAACATCGACGGTGTGGAAAACGTCTCCCCAGCCTCCCGAGAAATGGAGATTCCCAAAAATTGAATTTCCAGCTCTATTTGAGTGTTGGAAAATTTAATCGTTTCCCCCTATTTACCTTCTGCAATGGGTTAGCAAGCTTTTAAGCGGCGGGCAAGAGTTCTAGGTTTTTAACCTCTTTTTTTTTCTTTTCGTACGAATGCCTAAGAAGACAGTCGTAGTTTGCCAGTGGATCGATCGGTTTGAAAAATTTACACCGTCACTGTCAAAATTTCGTCTACAAAATCAAGCAATCATCGTTGCTCTTTTTCCTTCTCCGTCTGTTGGATGCTGCGTCATTCAATGTCGAAGAAAGTTTAGTGCCGAGCACGTTCTACAGCAACGTCAAGAAAAACCCAAATCGAGCCCCCCAAGAAACTCGTACCTTTTGCTGTGGCACTTTTTCGGGCGATTCTGGAGCTTACAAGTTCACTGATTCCATTTACGAGTTTATTGGTTCTGTTTCGACAAAAACCCCTATTCTACACGGCATTTCGGAATCGAAAAACTCATTTTCATGTTCGTGTTTCCTACCTTTTAGGTACGTCGTGGAAAACATGTCTACGTCATGTTATAATTTTCTTTTAAATTATCTTCCATGCTAGGGGTGATAAAATAAATTCTACTTTCATTATGTTAATATTTCAATTTTTGAGCTCCACTGCACCAATTTTATGCGAACGAGGACTTTAAACGAGCGGCACGTGTCGTGAGTCAGAAACCTTTGCAAGTTCATCTCACGCTCAGATCATGTGTCAATGTTAAGTGTGAGCAGCTCTCTAACGAGAGCTAACGCTCACTGCTCATCACTTTCATCCGGTGAGTAAACTACACGGGACGCGCATCGGACAAGTGACAAGACTAGTTTGTTGTTCTTGGACAAACATCTTATGGATGTACCTTTCTTCGCACTGCCCTCTTTTGCTTCCCGCTCCAATCGCGATGATCCACAACCGTCGATGTGACTCATCTCTTGTCAAGTGAGGCGCGTGTTCGATCGTTTCTCACCCGATCTTCCAACCCTCCTCCCAGCCATGATCAGCTTCAAAGATCGATTTTGTTTCCGCTTGTCGGTGCCGCTGGATAAACTTTAGATTTTTTTGTTCCCACCGATACACATACTCCCCGGGTTCATGCTATATTGCACCCTTATTGTGCCGATCTGTTTATTGCGTTGTTTTGCGATGCAATGTAACGGCAATCTAGAAGAGCTTATTTTTTTCATTACTCATCGGTCTGATCGGCATCCATGAGCCATTTTTTTTACAATGGGGAAAAGGAATGCATTTTCTTCCACCATTTTATCTTGCTCATTCGGTAGGAATAAAGTTTTTCGTGAGAAATTCAACAAGCATCTGCAGCATTACCTGTTGAAGCAACACTGGAATAAATTCAACATTCCGACCAGTGCATGAGCATCTTGGCTACCCTTTCACCAATTTTTTTTACACCAAAGAGCAGTAAGCTTCATTTGGCTGGCTTTACAACTGATTTATAGAGTTGCGGATTAAAAGCTCGTTCGGTGTATGAATCATGCAAAACGCTCGGTGTAGCGTCAGTAATCAAATGCAACCGTATCGATGTGATCCATACATCCGCCGACCGAGAAAGGTGCATCATACATGCAAACCTCCCTCCCCATCCCCTCCCTTTTTGCAGCCTGCACTATGCACCAACAAAAGACACTTTTATTGCATACCGCGCCTTCTTATGCCGGGCCGGTTGTGTTGTGGTGCCAGCGTTACCTTTTTTGAGAAGATTTGCAATGAAGCGTAAAATTACAACCATACGATGGGGTGTTGCTTCCTTTTGGCAATAAAGCGCCAAAGCGGTAAATGTAAATCCCGATTCCCACGGGATCGATTGGCATATTTTCCCAACTGTCGGTTTTCGCAAAATGCGACGGGGCGGATTCGAATATTTAAGTGTTATAAATTTAATTTACACTTTAGTAATAAACGTCGCGGAAAGCTGATTTAACGCTTGCTCGTTCTAATTTGCTAACGAGAAGAACAGTTGCACAATCCTCGACATTCGGTTCCCGTCTTAAACAGGTTCACAAAACCAACCACCAATAATAGCTTTAACACCTTTGTGGTACAAAGCTGGTGCCGGAAGGCAACATCCCAATCTAACCTTCACGCAGCTGTGCACATGCACTTGAACCTGTGCAACACTGGCCTAGCGGAGAAATGGTGGAACAGTATTGGACGAGAGTCACCCACGACGTTGCTCGTGTGTCGCTCAGAAAGAAGCGAATGTCAATGCAATTGCGCTTATCTTTCCATTGCCACAGCGCACCTTTACCCAGGCGCCTTTAAGGCAGGCCGGTGCTAATTAAAACACACTCTTTGCCCAGGTCTGTAGCAGAATGCATTTTGCGGAAAAGTAAGACCTCCAGGCCCTGGTCGGACTCTATATTGGGCGATGCCGTTGGGGTACGGCTATTTTAATTACTTTTCTATGCCTACTGCCGGCGGAGGATGTGTTAATGACCGGCTAACCATAAAAGGAATTCTTTTGTTCACGGTTCGTTGGGAAAGTGGTTTGCCGTGGCCAGTTTTGCAATAAGGTACCAGCGATAAAGAGAAGTGAGAATTGTAAAATCTAGAATCTGATTCTAGAATCAGATCTTAAAAGACAATTCAGTGAAACAGTAAAACTTTTATGAATTTCTGATGATTGAATTATTTGAATAATTATCTTGGAATTTAAAAATGAAGATTAAATTTACCAATGAATTCTAGAGTGTCTAAAGTGCATTAACAATTTTTATTTCCAACGCACACCGCTAATTAGCTCATACGAAGCGGCCACCGTTTCATATTGCGAACGGAATGGTGAGAACAAACAAAGGATCAATCACTCATTCGCTAATGCTTCTGTCGGTACCATATTTACCTTTTTCCCTCATCACACCGAACGACTTCAAGCGAGTGACGCAGCTTGCTCTATACACCGGTGCTAAAGCGGGCTCTCTAATCTACTGTGGACTACCGTTTTTGACGAGTGATTAGTGAGGATTTCCTCTGCCGAGTGTGGCTAGGTCAGCGAAAAACCTGGTTCCCGCGTGTTAAGCTTCTAATATCTGGTGGCATATTTTCATGCGTCATACACAGACCAGACTTCCGCATTTCCATGGCCATCCGTGGCTTAATCCTTCGCGTAGTTCATTCTGAACTCACCGGCTTGAAGCCATTCTAACGCCACCGGTTTTGGAATGAAGCTTTTCCTTAAGTGGCCAAACATGCCAAGCACCATAACCGAAACATAACCCGGACGGACGCCGTACGCGTGCATCGATCGAACTTGACATTGACAACTCTTTCTATGCTGCGGTTCGTCGACGCGAGACATCGTCGTTTTTTGTGTTCGCAGACGGCAATATCTCCGCCTTGAAGATCAATCAGTCGGGTGCATCCTTAAATGGTATCGAGTGCATGTGTTTTTCTTTCTTCTTTTTTCAATCATTGCACACGATCATTGCGAACGCGCTTATCGGGTACGATTTTGCTCCGTTAATGGTGGTGTAAAAACCGTTTTAATTAACCAGCCCTGCTGGTGCACGGATGCTGATACCGTTCCGTGAGTGAACCGAAAAAGGGGTTCGTGTAGATGTCCCTTTCAAGTGTTTCGTTCGACCTCAGACACTTGACCCGTTGTGAACTGCTACCGTTTGGAACGGAATCCTTCCGTGACAAATTTAAAAAGGTTCATTAGCGGACGGTTAGACATTTGTTCTCAGGGGAAGTAGAATGAATCACAAGATTCATTGAAGATTTTTTTTAAACAGGTAATTGTATTTCATTTGATTTATTTTGTGTTATGCACTTATGTAGAAAGTTTTTAGAATCGTAAATTTTGAAGATAAAATCTTCAGTATAAAGCTTTTAATAATTATAATCAAATAATGCAGAAATGTTTGAAAATAATCTTCCAGGAATTTATTTCAAAATTCTCATAAATAAATTAATAAATAAATAAAGAAAATTCTTGAGTTTACTCAAATACAAATCTTTGACACTTCAACATTAAATCTTTAAAAATGCGTTAACACTTTCAATATCCTAGAAACAGATGCAGCAGAAGACGCATTGATGCATTAGCATACGGTTGCATCAGTGCATCAAGTTCAGTACACTTTAAACACAGAAATAGACAGATTGAAACAGAAAGGACCGTGCCAGGGGTGGTAAATATGATTCACGCCGATTCGATGCGCTTCGGACGGTGGTTTGCATCAATTATTTACAGTTGCCAGCACGTACAACCACACACTGGTACATCAACCCCTTCAATCTCTCTCTCTCCAACGCTCCCCAAAGGTGCAAGAAAACACATTCCCATCCATCGGAAGGGAAACCAATCTTCTAATGCTTCCGGTTCGATGTCCGGCGTCAGTCTGTCTGATCGTGCTTTTGTGTGGGGAGCAGGATCGCCATCACTTCGATACAGACGCAAATGATGTTGCTGTGATGCTGTGAAGCTTACTATTCAGCGACATGTTAATTACCTAATTAATTGCCACCCGGTTTGGTCGGAGTGAAGTTAGTGTGGGAATGCAGTCGGATCGAATTGGGCCTGAGTAGTGATAAGAAGAGGGTTTTTGGCGTGTAGAGGACATCCTTTTGGGAAATTCAGTTGCGTTGAGGAAACTGCACACCAGTAATGCAACATGCGGTAGCACTGCTTTAGGTGTAAATCATATTTAATGAGCGTCCGTCGAGAATCTCGCATCGGATATGAACTGTGACCCAACGGTGTAGCCACCTGGAATGCCCAGTTTCCAGTTCTCGGCATTCTCGTTAATCGATGGAGTGGTGAATTATGATACCGTGGGCATCGGATCGATTAGTAAATGAAGTTCGCTCGGTTGGAAAACTTTGCTTCAGTAAACAAAGCGATGGACCGGGTGGTCAACATAGGCGGAAGAACTGGGCAGGTGGAAGGGTCAGGAAATGACAATTTAAACGGTGCATGATCTATGACCGAAGCGCGACTCGACCGAATCGTACAGAGTTGGGAGAATCAAACCACACCAACACTTACACACAAGTGTGTGTTTGAGTGGAAATATGACTCACAGTGACTCCGTTTTGCGGTTTGCCACCACCGTAACACCTCTGGCTCAACCCCACTTGGATGGAAGTAACACTTGCACCGTTGCGTTAGGTTCCGGCACCAATGTTTCTTTGTTGCACCGGTTTGTCGGTTTTGGTGAGGAATTTGTTCAATGTTTTTTTTATTATGTTCTCTCCCTTTGCCTCACTTTATCTTTCCATTATTGACTGTATCGGGCTGTGTACCGGTGCTGTGGTGGAACTATTTTTCCGCACAAGTAAGCTCGAAACACCCGGCTAAACGGTCGGCGGATCGTTTACAGGCGTGCTAAAGTTAATTGTGGAACCCCACCACAAAGCAATCGTTTTTGATGCCCTTTTTTTTCAAACACCCCTTTTTGATAGCCCCATACCCAAACGGGGGTGGCTGCTAATCGTGCACACTGTGAAAGAACTCAACAGAAATTGAAGTGGATAAACTGTACTCGTATGCAGTTTTGGAGCGTACGGATTGGATCTATTGGAAGTTCCAAAAACAATGATTAATGTGAATTATGACTGCGGTAGAACGTTTGCTTTGGCTTGCTGGACTTTACTGGTCAGAGATATTTACTAGCTTGATTGATCGCACTAGAAATAAAAGACTTTGCTTCTATATGTACTGAAGAAATAAATTATGGTTAGAGTTATTAACAATTTTTAATATGAAATAATAAACTATAAACCGAATATACCGAGTAAAGTACCTGCTATGCGCACCTAGGTAGTTTTCTAACTGATAAGCCCAGATGAGTTCCTCAGATGGGCCCATTATCTCGATCAAATATTAATTTCCAAATTTAAAGTTTAGGTTTCCAAGAAATCTTTAGTAGTCAAAACAGAACACTTGGGCGAATATTTTAGATGGTCCAAGACTTTGACAAAATGGCTAAACGGAAATTTTTTAGGTTTTTCTAGAGATTCTAGAGATTATTTTGTGCCGAGATGCATAGAAATATATTTGAGGTCTTTCGTATTAAAGTTTTGTACAAGTTTTGTAGGAAGTTTAATATTAGAAACAGTTGAAGCACCGTTACTATGCTCAAAATCAATTTCTCAGATATCTCGATAGTAAGGGAAGTTCATAACATTAAACATCTTATGGATATTATTTGTTTTTATTTCCCAAATACCTATCATGCTAAGGCTTAGTGGAAGATTCCACTGATATTTAAGTCTCTTGGATTATAATAACGAGTACTTTGAAAAATAGATTAATTGAGGATTTTACAAAACAAACAAGCATTTTTAGCATCATGGTGGTTTAGTTTATTCAAATCTTAGCCGTGGACAGGAACTTATTTTAATAATAAACAGCAATAAACGAATCCATAAAACTACCTTGATCCGCACGTGTAATCAAACGCATCACCAGAATTACCCCATAATCTTAATCGAATGTGATTAGCATATAGCTGCAACCATAACATGATAGATGAGCATGCGGTTAAAATTGGACAATATTCAGCGGGATAAATTTTCCATTAAAATGCTTGCAAAAAAAAAACTAAATGGGAACGAAGGTTTGGTAAATACGTATCGTTGCGCCCATCACTAACCAACATTGCCGTATGCATTGGCGCAATGCCCAATGCTACCTAACCGTGTCCAGAAGTAATAAAGCTTTGGTTGAGATATCCTTTTACTACCTCATCACAAACCATCGCTTCAGCAGCAATGATAAGCAATAAACATTTCGCATCAAATCTTCCCGGTCGTGGCACAATTCGATGGAATCGATCAATTTCGCATGGTTAATCGTTTGCTTTAGCTCGTCAGGGTGCGGAAATGTATTATCGTTGCTGTCTGCATTCGTTCTCGAGAATGGTTGAGGGGAAAAAAACACAAGTCCCGTACCAATTCAACCTCTTTGCTATTCGGTTTGGGGAGGGTTTTTTTTCCTAGTGGTCAGCAACCAACGCTCGGTGAAATGATTGGTTATGGTTAAAGCTTAGTCGTACCCGCTGGTACTAGATGAAGCGCGTAGAATTGAATCTTGTTGTAAAAAGCTTTGTAATCACGGTTAAAGATGTGCGGAATCGTTGATTTTTATCGTACGAAAGAACACAGACAGCAGAAGCAGAGCGAAGAAAGCAAACCGGGGTCTGGCACGAGCCATGGAAATAAAAGATCTTATCGCTTCGCGATCGTGAAAGGTGCGCGGAAAAGCAATAGAAAATCCATGCATTCGATGCGTTGTAGCTAACGAGTCGAATTAAAGTGCTTTGATTTATTCTCTTCTTTTTTTCTTGGTATGTAAAGTTGTTCACGTACCTGTCGAAAAGACGACATCGTATCGGATTGATTGTGTTTGCCGAAGGTATGGAAGGCATATTTACAAAAGCAAGCAAGCGACGAACCTTCCTAAACCGCAACACCAGTAGCTCAATTTATGTTAAAACATGTTTATTCCGTTTACGTTTTTTGGTGTTTTTTTTACTCGTTCGTCCGTTTCTCACGCGTGCCCAACGAGTGATGGAGGTTCTGGCTTGTGTGTGTGTATTTTTCGTTTTCTTGCTCATCATTTTTTTCCGTTCAATTTTTGCCTTTCCTCCATTGGGTTGGACGATTTATCTTGTTCATTGCTTATTTTGCTACAACCAACTCCCAATGCCTCCATGCCATGCGTTGGGAGGCTCTTTCACCTGAAGCTGCACAAAATCTTTCGCATCGAATCATCTGCGGACGATTTATTCTTGGTTCCTTCATTTCTTCCACGGCTACGCAAATCTTACGCCATACTTCTCGAAGCACAGAAACAGTAGCCGATATCATGATCGGTAAGCTACCCAGTAGCCGAGCCCAGTTGGACAGTCGTGGGCCCACCGCCAATGGACGAGTCTTCCCGTGGTGCTGAGCTCCAGTCCTCCACGCTGTGGAGACGATTATCAACCCATCGCGGGGATGGGATAATCATCAGCAAAAAAGCTTCGGAAAGGGGAGAAGAAATATGTATAAGAACGAATTGTAGAGATGGATTGGATACGGCAAAAAAGGAGTGGAGAAGCAGAGGGGGGAAGATCCAGACTGCTGCTGCTGGACATACAAAAGACTCACTGTTGAATGCTGCCCAAACGATGCAGAAGCTGCTACCGTTGGTGGCTACTGCTTCCATCCGAAAGGGCTTTCATGTACATTCGTTTCTTTTCTCTCTTTTTTCTATAAACCTGACCACCTTTTGCATCCCCGTTATACCCCGTATTTCCGACGCATAATGATTCATGCTGCGAACATGACGCTCGTTTGGCAGGTTCATATCCATGCGAACGACTGCCGAACGAAACGTCATTAGTGGGAAGCGAGCATGAAATTGAATTCTGCGAACTATGCGTTTGGGGCTTTCTTTCCAGTTTTTTTTTTGGTTTCTGAAAACCATATCGACAGCCTAAAGACGTGTTCCACGAGATTAAGAACGCTAAAGGTAACAACCCATTCGGATGGGAGACTTGGGGAGAAGGTGAGAAGCAGTTCTTGTGAAAAGGGGAACAAAATCAAACCATATCTGCTTTCATCACGCACATCTAGGCTTCTTTTGGGGAGAGGGAAAGATGAATTCAATAATAACCAAGACCAGATGTTACCGATGCCGTTGCTGAGGGGTCCGTAAAGGGTAACGAGGGTGAATGCAAAACTTTGGAGCAGCTCAGTACTTTCATGCAGCCTCTGGCTCGTTAATCCGAAGAAGATCTTTCTTACCTTTAACTCACAGTGAAGGAATGTATTATAAGTCCGTCTGATGGGCGTGCTGAAGAAGCACGTGCCAATTGTATCATGTCGATGGAATGATCTGGTATGATCAGGCATATCAGAAACTTGGTTCGTTGCAATTGAATTGAACAGAAGCAGAATACTTCAGAAAGATCCGTGGCTTTTCTTTTGTGTTCTTCACGAAAAGTGCTTTAATCTGTAAGAAAATTTAGCTCGGTTATATGGTAAGCTCAATTGCAATGTAAAGCATTCATCCATATCTACTTCTTTGACAACGGAATAGCTTTGATCACATCTCCATGTTCACCATTAGTCACGGCGCAACACACTCTGGCCGTCCGCCGTGTTCTGGTCTAATCTTCCCAAAAGGAACATCACCAACCACGGCAATGGTAACGGAAGAATGTGTCATCCAGTAAACAGGTTCTTTGGACTCTTTAAAAAAACTGAAGCCATAAGGTGTGACTCATTGTGCAAAGTGCTAACAGACGCATCCAGATGAAAGCAAACAGAGGAGAAAAGAAAAAAAAGGCGAAATGTTAATCCCACTCCAAAAACGGTGGGGTAGGTTAGTGACCATATATACCATACACCAATACACTTAGGTTAGTGGCTGTATGATGGATCCCCTATCTGAATGATGAGTGCGGCTAATGTTTCGCATCGCTTACTTTTCACACTGCCAATTGTTGCTTGCCCCATTATACGTGCGCATGTTGAGTAAGATCAGTAATTTTTAGGTAAATAAAGGAGACAATGGTAGAGCCTAACATTAATCCGGCGTGTCAATGGCGACCATCTCAGCCGTAACATTGCCCTGCCGTTATAAATGACTTTAATGGGATTTAGCTTTATTCTGTTTTTTTTTTCCTGTTGTTGATATACATTACAACTGAAGTCCTTTGATGGGATGATCGTGAGTAAAATGGATTTCACTTTACAATGTTCATCATGGGGCGCTCCAGCACGCGAAACTCCAAGAATCCTTGAACAATGTTTCCGGGTGTTCACGCCGCTTTTCCAAAAACGGACACACCGAGGTCTCGTGGGGACAATCTCTTCGTAAAAGGATCATTAAAAATTATGCCCATTCTTGGCAATCGTTGGGTTGACTGAAGGGGGGTAAGAAGATAATAATTAATGCGATAATATCATTTCGCTTCAACTACGCGGTCATGCACCTGGGGTGGACGCGGGATTTTTTTTCCTTTTGGATGTGTCAGTTGTGTGCAGAATTTTCCACGAACCAACACAACGCATTTCATTCTAACAGACCACACTTTCGATTATTTAATTACACCCAACCGACCGTGATGGTGTGTTTTATTTTTCCCCTTGTTTCTGCGCTATTCCACCAGCATTGGTCATTAAATTAGCTAAGAAAACTGTTTCCCTGTTTCTTCGTTAGTTCTGGGTCTTTTTCCACGGGGTTCGTAATTGTGCGGTAAATCTGCTTCTTTTTTCCCCCGTACGCTTTACACTTTCCGGTTGCGATGTGCACCGAATTAAATGTCCGTTTCGCGTGCGTTTGACGATTCGTTCGTGTCGCCAAGTGCATCGACCGTGTTCTTGAGGCTCGTCTAAATCTTTCACTTTTTTGCACTGTTTCGCTTTCGGATAAAATTAAGATGAGTTTCGGTGGAAAAAGGAAGTGAGCCATCGTACAATATAATTTGTGCCCCGTTGGGCACTCTTGGGCGATTAAGGTAGGGTTATTTAATTTTGTAACGCTGATAAAATGTTGAGTAATTGTTGATTCTACCGAGAGTTGGGTTCGAAGAATACCTTCTCGAGATGATAATTTATTATTCATAGCTTGATGGATGCTTTTCTATGTCGTTTGTAAGGCTTTTATATTTCAATTCTTGTTTCCTTTTTTCCAAAAATTATTCCGGTGCGGTGCGTTTGTCTGAAAAATGATACGGGCGCAGTTTCAACTGACACGATTTCTTACTGATTGAGTGATGGTTTCGATAGCACCTTGATTTGCCTTACAATAGGGGAACAGATGTATTCTCTGATGACAGTTCAAACCGAAATTGAACGATATGAATGACACATTTACATCACCTTTAACCCGATCCTAACCGAAACCGTGTCCCATACAAAAAATCGGAGAAATTGGAGTATTGAGTTCACGAGATGTTTTACCTAACAAAAAACCAATTCTTTCTCCATGTTCTACCTTGCTTTGTAAGCACCCACAGCTTAGAAAGAAAAGTATCATTAATACGGACAACATTGGGAAAAGGCTATCGATATGGCAAAGTAACATCAAGGATCCAGACACACTGATGCCTTCGAAAGACATTTACCCCAGACAGACAGAGGCTTGCAGGAAACACGCACAGGACAAAATGACACGTTAAGGGTGAAGAATGCTCATCAAATGTAATCAAGTCCTAATGTAATTGAACACCGATGAGCACGATGGCTGAGAATGGCCGCGAGCAGAGAAAACATAAAACAAGCACATCCTCCTCATTTCCATACGGTTCGTGTTCCGAGGATATGCGGGCAGTAGCAAATCGATACTTGTGTCGAATGGGATCGTATGGCTTCCGGCAGCGATATAGGGTTGTGTGCGATGGGTATACCCAGTTTAACATAAACATTTGACGTTAAAAATCACTTGTGGCTGTTTGTGGAGGAAAATGTTTTCTTTTTCTGGAAAAATTAGACAAGTTTCTAAGCGCTGACATGAAGAATTGTTGAGGTTATGATTGTTGAAAATTAATTTAATATTTGTTCAACCATTTCGATCTATTGCACTATTGATCATTTACTCCAAAATCGTTTACAGTTGTTTTTTGAAGTTAGTGAAAAAGAACTTTGAGAACTTTGAACTTTGAGAGATAATGTTCTACATAATACATAATACAAAATAAGAATCTAGTTTAATTACAATACCCCACTGTATGGCTCTCATGCTTTAGTACAGGGAGTTGATCATGCACTCCACAATCCATTTCATAATTTCCCTTTTCGCGTTACCCTTCTACAAGAGCCTGAAGTTCAATATCGTGTAACATGAAACTATCGCTCGCTATCAAATTCACGTGATACGACAGAACAGAACAACGCACACAAACCCTTCCACGGTGCAACCAACAGGTATGAACGTGCTGAAACTTGTTCGCTTTCAGGCTCCGATACCCTTTGGGCTGGGCCATAAAGCCGAAGGTACGGTTAAACATGAAGCATAATCATCCCATGTCTTGAACCACCCCATGCAACGTCTCCTACCCCGGCGGGAAAGAAAACGGATCAAAAATCATAACCTCAACAAAAAAATACTTCTTTGCGTGATCACTTCCAACCCCGGTACATCCGAAGTCGCGAACGACGATCGTACTCGCGCTGGAGTAAAGTATCTTCACGACGACAGCAATATTCTGCTGGTGAAAGATTCTTATCGATGCTTCTACAGTGCATCTCCGTACGCGCATAAATCGGTACTTCCACGAATGCATTAACGGGGCTGAAGTTGTTATCATTGTGCTACTGTGCTGTGCTGCTAAGCGAAATGCGAGAAAGTACATCTCGTTTTGGGGACGCAAGAAGGTTCCCTTCACTCATAAACTATCTGTACGAAACATGATTTTTTTGTTTGCATTTTTTGTATTGCTCTTCACTTATCATACACACTCTCGTTGGTCGTAAAATAAACAGAACATAAATGGAGGAAAAGAAGGATAAAATAAAAACGACAGCACAGGCAAACCAACCCCACTGATGGGGTGTAAAAGTGAACGATAGTAACATTTTAATTCGTCATTTGAATAAATAAAGACGTGCCTTTGGTTTGCCATGTACGGGCACTGGCAGCGATGGGCTACCGCCAGAATCACCGATGAAGCACGAGCATAACGCATATGCGATAGCAAGCGAACGATTAACTACGCAACGCAGCAGAACAAGGAACCTCCACATTGACAGTGCCGGGCTGTTCGGGGATGCAAACGGTCATCAAATCACGGAGCCCATTTGGCGTTTGGGTTTTTAGTGCTGACGGGGTTTTTGTAGTCGCGAAGACGTTGCCCTTATTCTCCCTTCTCCCTTTATATTCTCAACTTCTTCTGCGGAACATTGCGGACGGACGCTCGGACGCTTTGGCTGGACAACGGTTTTGGGCTTGGCCGCTCGGTGGGTGACGGACCGCTGTACCGTTAGACTTTAAAATCAATTAAGCTTTTAAGCTGTGCAGTCTATAAGGTGCTACGCATGAACAGTGTTGTGCATTAGCGTACACGTGCTGCGTTTTGTTGGAGGTTTAGCCCTCTACCTACGGTGATGCTTTATCTTGACGAATCTATCGGAGTATCCGTTATGGTAAATGGTGCGGGAAGGGGCACGGACAGGGCGCGAACACAGAAAGCTACCAAACACGTGTTACGCATTTAAGTGAATTCTGTAACCTTTTTGGTTTTGTGGTACACGAGATAGGCGAAGAAGGCCCCCGTGAACCCTGAATATATTGTGTGTGGAGCGTTTGAAAAGAGGGTGATTTTTCACGTCTTGCTAACGTTTGCAAATTCTGGAAAGCAGAAGGTTTAATGAACTGTCCATATAAGGAATTAAGGGTGAAGACGATATGGCGATTACCTGTTGTGCGATTTGTTCTTCTTTCATTGCTACTTCCTGTGTGATTGTGATGGGTGTATCAGGGTTGAAAACAAACTGTTATAAAGCGAAGAAAGAAGATTTTTTGTTTAAATAATAATATTGTTTTTAGATTGGAATTGAATTGTATATAACAAAGCTATGAAAACATTTTTTTAGAATACCAGACAAATTATGTTGAATATTAAAGCAAATAACATCATATATTGAATTATTTTTCGTATCTTTATATGTAAAATTAGATACACGTTATTTACAATTTAACTACTCATTATTGCTCAATTATTTTAAAAATAATTAAGAAAAGTTATATAACACAAGTTGGTGTGTTTTACAGCATACTTCAAAAATTAATTTAACTAATAACGTTTTGGGTTAAGCAGTTCATCCCTCAAAAACATGATTTCTTATCATTATGTTACACACTGTGAAAATTAAAAAAAAATTTAAACAAAACCTTACTTATTCAAATCAGTTAATATTTTTCAGCTTTACTACTAAAGAAAGGTTAAATTTAGATAACAAAAAAGTTTATTCATCTTAAGTTGCTACAAGCGAAACATTTATTCCCACTAACCGAAACCAATCCTTTGTTTTCAATTATGATATTTACTGCTGCCTATGTACACAACGACCATCAGTACAATTTCACCTCGCAATAAACGTCCTATTATTAATCTCCACAAAACGAATGAATCTCCAGCGACATTGAGTCGCTAGTCATCTCGGTACGGACTTTCTTCGGCCGCAATTAAGTAACACATATTATCCAACGCAAACTCAGACGACCCCAGCATCAACCTCCGGCAAGATAATCTGCTTGCGCCAGTCGCTGAAGAAGCCCACGGGAAGATGCTCCCAACCAACCATTATCATTAAACGAGACGGACAAATTGCATCCCAAGAACACACCACATTTCGTCTTCTCGCATGACTTCGCCTCACTATCGCATTGCCGGCACTGGCTCCACCGTGGCTTACCCCACCCGCCGATAACTATGTTTTAATAAGCGATATAACAATAAAGTGAAAACGTTATAAACGATTTATGTTTCGCAAACCGCTTCGGCCCAGTAAGTGGAGCCGTTGAGCTGGATGGATTCACTACTCCACGCTCCACGAAGGCTGATGAATGGGGGAGAGGACAGTAATCGTCACTATTTGGTTGTCGTTTTGCATGATGTTGTACGAACACGACACCACCAGATCAAAGACCGGTATGTAAACAGGGATGTTTTAAGCTCCAGCACCGTTCCCACACGTCACCAGCCAGTTTCGGATGTCAGCTACAAGTGTTCCAACAACGAAAAAAAAAGAACTGTGTATAAACAAACTGGTAAACGACATAAGAAAAAAAGACAAAAATAAAGGCTTGGGATTTCGATTTTTTTTGCAGTGGGCTCGTGCCAATACTCGTGGTGCACCATTTCCGCTCCTGCAGTCAATACTAAATCTCGACTCAACTTCGGCACTGTGCCCTTCGAGAATTGTGCCACGTAGTGCCACGTTGTGCCACGTTGTGCCACGTCGCGTACAAATTATTATTATATCTGTGTCAAACACACGTATTACAATTATAATAAAACCGGTCGCACCCACCCACTCATTCACTCCTTCGTCGCAGAGCCAGAGAAACGGAACTAAAGCGACTGACTGTACACGTCTGTTGTAGTGATTTGTTCTTTTCCTCGTTCTTGTTTAACAGGATAATATAGTGTGTGCGGTTATGCTGGTGAGTGCACTAAAGCAACCCATGTTGGTGCATATTGCGCTTGTGGTGACTGTGCAGTCGCTTTGGGTGCTGCTTTTATTTATGCTTCTATGCCGCAATCATTTATTAATAATCTGTTGCCAGTTCAAGCCGGTGCGAATAGTTTCGCTTTGCATCCAATTTGTTTATTTAAAAAAATGGATTTGTTTCTTTTATTCCGTTTGAAGTTTTCAGACGCTGGTATTACTACAGTGCGTAACATAACTATATGATTGCTAGATTTTTTTTAATAATTTTTTTTTATTTATTTATTTATTTATAATTCATGATTACGGCTTTTGCCGTATTGTCAGTCACAGAGGGCTGAAGTAATTACAATTTAAATTATTTTTAAATTTAAATTTAAATAAAAAATTGATAGAATGAAAAAGAAGGTAGGGCCCAGGGGTAGCAGGCTATAGGAAAAATCGTCGAAAAATGCGTTTAGTATTTTATAAGGTTCCTCGTTATGTCAAATTTTTTGCGAATTTCGCGAAATATCGCATCAAGAGACTTCTAATCGCATAGCTCCTGGACCTTTAAATAAATTGTCAAAAATTTGCATACATAATTTCAGATTCAAACTACTTGTGATTTAAAAAAAAATTAACAAACAATTATACGTTTTTTGACTTGGCAAAAAAAAATAGTTGCAGTTAGAGTAAAAATTTGAAAAATCATAAAATCATTGTATAGGTATTTTTTAATTTCTAAAAACTATACAACTTTTTCACTTATTCTCAAAAGACTAGGTGTCTTAGAATTATGTTAAGAACTGTATTAAATTTTATGTTATTTGAAATTTCCCCTAAACATTTTTTTAATCAAATTCTAAAACTCCATGTTATACAACATTTTCAAGTGTTTGAAGTATTGAATTGCATCCATTCTCTTATGTATTCTCAAATTCTCGACTGTTTTGTCATCTAATGTCGTTGAACTATCCTCTGCTACTTTTGTCTCAGAAGATTCTAACATCTGAAACAACACTGTAATAATAATTCCGTTCCTTAGGACAACGCATCGGAATCGNTGCATCCATTCTCTTATGTATTCTCAAATTCTCGACTGTTTTGTCATCTAATGTCGTTGAACTATCCTCTGCTACTTTTGTCTCAGAAGATTCTAACATCTGAAACAACACTGTAATAATAATTCCGTTCCTTAGGACAACGCATCGGAATCGCTCATCCGGACTGATGTGTATCATTTGGCATAAAGCGTATGACAAAAAAAAGGTGGACAAAGGCACGCAAATAACTCCGCGATGGAAACAGGAAACAGGAACGAGCCAAAGAATACACGGAACGGAAAATCAAAGAGATGATCTTTTAGCACGTTGTTGTAAGGGATGCTGTTATTAGATTCGAATGGCAAAGGCGTACTTTTGTTTTGTTTCATCCTACGGCAAAGCAGCCGCAAAGTCACTGAACTTTGGCACGTTCCGAAAAAACGTCTCATTTCGTGTCATTTCAGCAGAACGAAGTCATGTTAGGGGCGTATAATGATATGCTGAATGCTAGCCATTTCCTTACCACTGCAATGATCAATTCTGATCGGATGTGCATTGTTTTAAATTGGGTTCTATCTTACCACTTGCACAACGTTTTACACTGTGGAGGATGGATTTGTACGCACGGCTTGGAGAGAAACGGGACGATACTTAACCTCCGTTCTAGAAAGATGCTAGAAAGATGTTAAATAAACTCTTACACCTTGGACAAACCGCAGAAAATCAGACAAAAACCTTGCCGCATAGCTTTTCTACAGACAGTGCGGTAACACCAGCGACGGTTAACATCATATCGGTGGCATCATCCGTCCAAATGGAAGGAGGGAGAGACATGTCCGTGACATTTGAAATCATAGCACGAGTGCTAAAATGCAACAAGCAACTAACTAAAGCAAAAAAACAAAAAAAAATAATACAAGCGTCAACTGCTGCAGCAGTGCATCGTGATGCATTTCGAAGGATGCTTCCAGCACGTGTTGCAAAACCCACCGTTTAACACCCGTTGCTCCGGGCGCATTCACTGTGTGTTTTACTTTCTTTCTAAAACGAACCAACTTCCATCTGTTTTTGGATCGTCAAAAAAATAAAACAGGAATCAAACCACAAATTCCTGGCACGATCAATTTGAGCCTCCTCCCGTGTATGGCATCTGGTACTTCGCGAGAACTCAAAAATAAGTGTTCAGCACATTCATTCAGCGCAGAGTGGAAGAAAGGAAAAGGCATTCACCGTTGCATGGAAAGTGCACCCTCGGTGGGGGAAAACATCGGAAAAGAACTTGCACATTGGAGTTTTATTTCTATTGCCAAATCCATCGTAATAGGATGTACAAGCTGCTATTTTTGGTGTCATTTCTGTGCGCATAACATTTCGATTGGCCCCCCGTCGAGTTTATTCTGAGCTTCCTGGTGTGGTTTCTATCATGTCCCAGCTGAAGGGCTGGAAATGCACTGGAATGGAGTTACTCCTCAGGATTTTCTCGCTCTGAGTTGCTATTTCTGGCATCCGCCAATCTACCGGATACGAATCTGCATCTTCCGTACATTACCGAGCTACGGCTCTCGAAGTGCCTGCCACTCCCCATTCCAGCACGAACCCTGTGTGGATGTGTTGTTTTTCTTCTTCGGGTTGAATTTAATTTACTGTGACAAAATTGCAAATAGCACACACTAGGCTGCTGGGTCTGGTATGGAAAGCGACAAGANCGTTCCGAAAAAACGTCTCATTTCGTGTCATTTCAGCAGAACGAAGTCATGTTAGGGGCGTATAATGATATGCTGAATGCTAGCCATTTCCTTACCACTGCAATGATCAATTCTGATTGGATTTGTATTGTTTTAAATTGGGTTCTATCTTGCCGCTTGCACAACGTTTTACACTGTGGAGGATGGATTTGTACGCATGGCTTGGAGAGAAACGGGACGCTACTTAACCTCCATTCTAGAAAGATGTTAAATAAACTCTTACACCTTGGACAAACCGCAGAAAATCAGACAAAAACCTTGCCGCATAGCTTTTCTACAGACAGTGGGGTAACATCAGCACCGGTTAACATCATATCGGTGGCATCATCCGTCCAAATGGAAGGAGGGAGAGACATGTCCGTGACATTTGAAATCATAGCACGAGTGCTAAAATGCAACAAGCAACTAACTAAAGCAAAAAAACAAGAAAAATTAGTACAAGCGTCAACTGCTGCAGCAGTGCATCGTGATGCATTTCGAAGGATGCTTCCAGCACGTGTTGCAAAACCCACCGTTTAACACCCGTTGCTCCGGGCGCATTCACTGTGTGTTTTACTTTCTTTCTAAAGCGGACCAACTTCCATCTGTTTTTGGATCGTCAAAAAAAAAACAGGAATCAAACCACAAATTCCTGGCACGATCAATTTGAGCCTCCTCCCGTGTATGGCACCTGGTACTTCGCGAGAACTCAAAAATAAGTGTTCAGCACATTCATTCAGCGCAGAGTGGAAGAAAGGAAAAGGCATTCACCGTTGCATGGAAAGTGCACCCTCGGGGGGGGGGGAAACATCGGAAAAGAACTGCACATTGGAGTTTTGTTTCTACTGCCAAATCCATCGTAATAGGATGTACAAGCTGCTATTTTTGGTGTCATTTCTGTGCGCATAACATTTCGATTGGCCCCCCGTCGAGTTTATTCTGAGCTTCCTGGTGTGGTTTCTATCATGTCGCAGCTGAAGGGCTGGAAATGCACTGGAATGGAGTTACTCCTCAGGATTTTCTCGCTCTGAGTTGCTATTTCTGGCATCCGCCAATCTACCGGATACGAATCTGCATCTTCCGTACATTACCGAGCTACGGCTCTCGAAGTGCCTGCCACTCCCCATTCCAGCACGAACCCTGTGTGGATGTGTTGTTTTTCTTCTTCGGGTTGAATTTAATTTACTGTGACAAAATTGCAAATAGCACACACTAGGCTGCTGGGTCTGGTATGGAAAGCGACAAGAAGCAACGTTCGTGAGGCGGCGTAGGTTTGATTTACGATCGTGGAAGAGAGGACGCTGGTAACATACAAGCGGTCGCTGGGGGTGTGAGCAGCTTAGTGACTTCATTGGCAGTGCCGTCAAGAACAGTTTTTCGTAGCTGTAGCAGCACAACAGCAAGAAGGCATTAAACAAGTACTCGTACAGCAGTGTTTGCCCCTAGGGGCTCGGGTTAGCTACAGTTAACCCTTGCCACCTTTTGGGGTGTGCGAGGGTTAATTAAACCGTAACCGAGTTGGGGGCTCACCCGAAGCGTGGATGCAAGCTTCGTGCAAGGACTAGCAGTTTTTTTTTGAGAAATAATGTTTCACTTTCTTGAAGGCTGTTGATGCAGAAAGTGCATTTTATCGTAGGGGAGCGAGGTGACATAAAACGTACTGCTGCATCGAAAGGGAATAAAGGGGAGCAAATATTTTTTGCAAAAGAAAAAAAAAACGAAAACCGAAAAAGTGGAATGTGTAAAACCCACCCGATAATAAATCACCCATAGTCAAAGACAGCGATGAGAGACGGTAACGATACCGTTTTCAAATGCGAATCCATTTTCCCTTTCAGCTATTAGCCACCGTTTTGCGTTAGTCACACCAACAGTATGTACAACTAACTGTACGAAAGGGTACTGTTTCTTCTCATCATCAAACGTAGCTCATGTATCGAACAGAGCGGAGACACCGCTCTTTGCGCTAAAATAATAAAACAAAACTCAACCCATCTTTCCGGGTGTCACACGTGCCTTCCAGCTGCATTGCACCGAATCGCAACGGAGATCTGCAACGCAACGATACTAAGTTTTCTTGCTCTTGATTCTAAAACCCCATTCGTTGCACTGCACCCCAGTATGTGCATGAATGGGGTACCACTGGTTTGCATGTGAGATGGTGGGTTGGTGAGTGATTAAAAATAAATGTGTGTTTTATGCGTTTTTCGTCGTTTTTTGTTTTGCGGCGGGTAGGCACGGAAGACGATGCACACGCGTTTGCTCTAGGATTTGCTGTTGTTGGTAGAATGTGCAACTGCAGTGTGGTGCAGTATATGGGTGCACTTGAGCAAGCCGTACGGAAGACGTTGCGGAAGATGGATATTGATTCGCTCGCCATGATAGAGAAGTTTTGCTTGTTTATTTGTGGTTTTAAAAGGTATTGCTTTGTATCTTGTTTTTTATCTAGCTACATTGAAATGGAAATTGAAGTTGTACTTCAAAGAGTGTTTATAATTACTTAATGTTAGTTTTGTTTAAGAATAAAAAGTAATAACACTACTTGCAAAATAAAAACTATGATAACTTTGAGAAATACCATGCGTCTCCATAAAAGAATCGAAAATTATAATTTGTTGAAAGTAACACAAATTTAATAAGGGGCTTTTTTAAATGCATATAAATATAAACGAAAACATATTCCACAACGAAATAGCAATAAGGGGAGATAAATGGTGTGCTGTTCTAAAACAATTGAGATTTTCCTTTGGTGTAGATGGCAATGGTGCATGCTCTTACACGTCATGAAGGAATATCAAATCCCATCTGTTCTGTAATCCTGAACGCAGGGTTGACTCTCTCACTAGTGGTAGTTAAAGTCAAGGAAAGCCAAACCTGTCAAGTCCAAAAAGTCGTCAAAACTCGATCCACGATTTTTCTCAAAACAATGATTTGCCAATTCCTGTCCAGAATTTCTCAAAATCCTGAGAACTGAGAATGACTTTAAATTTTCACCAGGAGTTCTTTACACTATAGATTACACTATCGGATGAGAGCTTTTTTCTTGAAGTCTATTAGATGTAATGTTATTACCACAAACATGGAGTTTCAAATGAGATTAGCAATAAAATGGAGTACAAACCTTCAAGAATTACAATCAAAATTAGACCATTTTGTTATAAGCTTAACTATCTATCTTTGTATATCTTCACTTAAGAATGATTTCCTGAAGTGAAAGACAAAGTTTTTTTTACTGTTGTCCACAACCGACTTGTTCAATATTGAATACCCGCAGACGCATAAAATTCCGTACAAACCGCAACTTCATATGATGGTAGATAACTTCACACAGTGACAATGAACGTTGTCATAACTCAAGAACACTGTGTTGAACAAGTTTTAATTTTATTATTTCAAACGTTACATTTCAACTAATTATTTGCATTACAACCGAGCTCCTATTCTGGCTGCAATGTAATGGCAGTGGAACTAATCACCCAATCGCTCAGGTCCAGCATGTATCGACGTCGAAAAGTTGATCCTCAACCACGATTCGATCGGTCCCTTTTTTGCCTGTGACATCTACCACCTGAAACGATCCAGCCACAACTCCTTCCCTTTGGTACCGGCGCACGTTAAGCAACGCGCAACAGATTAACCCAACGCATGGGCAAGTGTCGCCCGTTTGCAAGAGTGTTCCCCGTATCAACCCACCAAAAAGGCTAGTGTTACAAACCGTGTGTCGGTACGTTGGCGCGTTGCAATGAAGAAAGAAACACTCGCAACTTGTCACTCGCCGTCATTAATCACTTCGCTTAAGATTGGCACAAGCACACAGACCGGGGAGGAGGACCCTTGGTGTGTTGTGTACCGCGTCCACGAAACACTTCGGCTCCTCGGTTCATGTGTGATTGGCTATGATGAGGTTATTTTTCTGCAGTTTATAGCGTGCCCTCCCTCCGGAGCGCTCCGTGGCGCAGCCGTTTTGTGTCCCAGCATCTTCGAACGGACATTGTCCCGCCTGGGGTAGGGACGCGAGATGAAAGGGGTTCCGAGTGATCGTTAGCGTCGGGTGTGTCTCTTTCTGCGCTAGTACAGTATAATCGTCGGTGCATCTTGCTGGAAACGGGGAATTGCCAGCATCAGGATGCTCGATGTGTCCAGGATTGGCGCGGATGCTAATAATCGTCCAAACGCAGTGGACCAGTTTTCCGCTGCCGTTTTGTTTAGACTTCTTGTGGTTGAGACCTGCGCGAGGGACTGCGGGAAATAGAAAATCCTACCTCTCCATTGCACGCTCTTTGTCTAACGTACTCCCCCCCTCTTTCAAGCTCACTGCAAGACGCTAAGATATTGAGGTGAGGTGAAGGAGACGACTGCAGCGTATTGTGCCTTTAAACCTTACTCTGATCCTCTCCCCTCTTCACCATTTCCATCGGAAGCCTGAAGCCTAGAAGCTTGAATTCTACGACGCAGTTTCTTGACTGGCCCCAAGAATACCTCCACCTCCACCATTGCATTGGGGTCCTCGGGTCCGCATGTCGCGAATATTCCATTCCACCCTTACGCCACCTCCCTTTTGCGTCCCACTCGGAACAGCAGCAATTGCGAACGTGCGATTCTGGTTTGGTGTTTAGTATATTCACACATACTAACGCCCAACCAACTCTCCCCCTCCACCATGTGTGTGTGTGTGTGCGTGAGTGGTTGTATGCATTTCATAAATTATTCCCGCTGTAAACATATGCTTATTATAGGCCCTTTTTTTTTTCTTTCGCTCGCGCTCGCTTGAGGACTTGGGGGCTTCGAGGCATCATCGTACCAAAACCCTGGCCATTGGTTTCCCGGTTTCCAACCCCCTTTGTCGGTGGGATGCAGTTTGCAGTTTGCCGATCACTCGCGTGGTTTTTTTTGCCTGCCATCTCGATTCGCGTTTCTTTGCTCCGCTGTGGTTGGACCATCGTCAAGGCCTGTTTAGCGTCGCGTTTGCGTTATTGTGTTCGCTGATTGCACCCTGCACTAGCACTGTATCTCTCTCTCTCTCTCCCCCTGTCCTGGTCTTTAGTATATTGCTTTTTGCTCAGTACCTCAGAGTGGTTCATACCGAACGAATTGATGTATTAATCTGACGAGATGGGTCGCTACCATCGTGGTTGCTTGTGTGTGTTTTTTGTTTGCCTTTTTTTCTTACAGACTTCTCGTCAAAAGATCACGAAATGATCGAGAGATGGTTTGATGGTGGCATCAAGAAGAGAAAAAACCCTATATGAGTTTTTGTTCTTTTTTCCCTCTTTTGCTTCTTCAATCAATCGATCAATCGCTCATGGTTGGTTATTTCCTTTTCAACAGAACGAATAATCAACCATCAATTCACTTCATCAGGGGGCGCCCTTCAGTCTATCCTGAGTCTCCCCCTCCCCCCTTATACTCCCTCTCCACTCTCCCTTCTCTTGTGTTCATAATTTCCACCAATTTGCCACCTGATTTTGTACTAAGCACTATTTTCTTTCATTCTGCGTCCCATTTTTCACAGCACATGCGGTAGTCAAATGCGTCGGCACGCTAGAAACGGCGATCAGATCATATTGATCACCCGCACTTACGCGGAAGGCACTCCGGTGGAAGTTAAATTAATACCCGTTCGTTTGCGCGTGTGTCTGCGTGCGAACCTTCTTGTGGATTGTTTTACGGTGGAAGGAATCAGTTTCGTAATATGAGCAATAAATGCCAGGTTACAAACCTAAACAAAGGTGTCGGTGGTTAAGAAATGGATCGTATAATTTGTAACACTGACCGCCCAGCTTTGATGGGTGTTTATGAGCGTATGTTTGGTGTTTAAGCCAACCAAGATTGATGGGTGCCTTGTTTCAATTGAGCTTTCTTTTGCTGAATAGCTTAATAAAAAGGGGGNACCCGATAATAAATCACCCATAGTCAAAGACAGCGATGAGAGACGGTAACGATACCGTTTTCAAATGCGGATCCATTTTCCCTCTCAGCTATTAGCCACCGTTTTGCGTTAGTCACACCAACAGTATGTACAACTAACTGTACGAAAGGGTACTGTTTCTTCTCATCATCAAACGTAGCTCATGTATCGAACAGAGCGGAGACACCGCTCTTTGCGCTAAAATAATAAAACAAAACTCAACCCATCTTTCCGGGTGTCACACGTGCCTTCCAGCTGCATTGCACCGAATCGCAACGGAGATCTGCAACGCAACGATACTAAGTTTTCTTGCTCTTGATTCTAAAACCCCATTCGTTGCACTGCACCACTGTGTGTGCATGAATGGGGTACCACTGGTTTGCATGTGAGATGGTGGGTTGGTGAGTGATTAAAAATAAATGTGTGTTTTATGCGTTTTTCGTCGTTCTTTGTTTTGCGGCGGGTAGGCACGGAAGACGATGCACACGCGTTTGCTCTAGGATTTGCTGTTGTTGGTAGAATGTGTAACTGCAGTGTAGTGCAGTATATGGGTGCACTTGAACAGGCCGTACGGAAGACGTTGCGGAAGATGGATATTGATTCGCTCGCCATGATAGAGAAGTTTTGTTTATTTGTGGTTTTAAAAGGTATTGCATTGTATCTTGTTTTTATCTCGCTACATTGAAATGGAAATGGAAGTTGTACTTCAAAGTGAGTTTATAATTCCTTAATATTAGTTTTGTGTAAGAATAATAAGTAATAACTCTACTTGCAAAATAAAAACTTTGATAACTTTGAGAGATACCATGCGTCTCCATAAAAGAATCGAAAATTATAATTTGTTGAAAGTAACACTAATTTAATGGGGACTTTTTTAAATGCATATAAATATAAACGAAAACATATTCCACAACGAAATAGCAATAAGGCGAGATAAATGGTGTGCTGTTTTAAAACAATTGAGGTTCTCCTTTGGTGTAGATGGTAATGGCGCATGCTCTTACACGTCATGAAGGAATATCAAATCCCATCCCTTCTGTAAACCTGAACGCAGGGTTGACTCTCTCACTAGTGGTAGTTAAAGTCAAGGAAAGCCAAACCTGTCAAGTCCAAAAAGTAGTCAAAACTCGATCCACGATTTTTCTCAAAACAATGATTTGCCAATTCCTGTCCAGAATTTCTCAAAATCCTGAGAACTGAGAATGACTTTAAATTTTCACCATTAGTTCTTTATGTTTATATCCAATTTATAGCAATAAATTGGACTACGGTATCATTACACTCAAGATTAGACCATTTTGTTATAAGCTTAACTATCTATCTTTGTATATCTTCGCTTAAGAATGATCTCCAAAAGTGAACGACAATGTTTTTTTTACTGTTGTCCACAACCGACTTGTTCAATATTGAATACCCGCAGACGCATAAAATTCCGTACAAACCGCAACTTCATATGATGGTAGATAACTTCACACAGTGACAATGAACGTTGTCATAACTCAAGAACACTGTGTTGAACAAGTTTTAATTTTATTATTTCAAACGTTACATTTCAACTAATTATTTGCATTACAACTGAGCTCCTATTCTGGCTGCAATGTAATGGCAGTGGAACTAATCACCCAATCGCTCAGGTCCAGCATGTATCGACGACGAAAAGTTGATCCTCAAACACGATTCGATCGGTCCCTTTTTTGCCTGTGACATCTACCACCTGAAACGATCCAGCCACAACTCCTTCCCTTTGGTACCGGCGCACGTTAAGCAACGCGCAACAGATTAACCCAACGCATGGGCAAGTGTCGCCCGTTTGCCAGAGTGTTCCCCGTATCAACCCACCAAAAAGGCTAGTGTTACAAACCGTGTGTCGGTACGTTGGCGCGTTGCAATGAAGAAAGAAACACTCGCAACTTGTCACTCGCCGTCATTAATCACTTCGCTTAAGATTGGCACAAGCACACAGACCGGGGAGGAGGACCCTTGGTGTGTTGTGTACCGCGTCCACGAAACACTTCGGCTTCTCGGTTCATGTGTGATTGGCTATGATGAGGTTATTTTTCTGCAGTTTATAGCGTGCCCTCCCTCCGGAGCGCTCCGTGGCGCAGCCGTTTTGTGTCCCAGCATCTTCGAACGGACATTGTCCCGCCTGGGGTAGGGACGCGCGATGAAGGGGTTCCGAGTGATCGTTAGCGTCGGGTGTGTCTCTTTCTGCGCTAGTACAGTTTAATCGTCGGTGCATCTTGCTGGAAACGGGGAATCGCGAGTATCAGGATGCTCGATGTGTCCAGGATTGGCGCGGATGCTAATAATCGTCCAAACGCAGTGGACCAGTTTTCCGCTGCCGTTTTGTTTAGACTTCTTGTGGTTAAGACCTGCGCGAGGGACTGCGGGAAATAGAAAATCCTACCTCTCCATTGCACGCTCTTTGTCTAACGTACTCCCCCCTCTTTCAAGCTCACTGCAAGACGCCAAGATATTGAGGTGAGGTGAAGGAGACGACTACAGCGTATTGTGCCTTTAAACCTTACTCTGAACCTCTCCCCTCCTCACCATTTCCATCGGAAGCCTGAAGCCTAGAAGCTTGAATTCTACGACGCAGTTTCTTGACTGGCCCCAAGAATACCTCCACCTCCACCATTGCATTGGGGTCCTCGGGTCCGCATGTCGCGAATATTCCATTCCACCCTTACGCCACCTCCCTTTTGCGTCCCACTCGGAACAGCAGCAATTGCGAACGTGCGATTCTGGTTTGGTGTTTAGTATATTCACACATACTAACGTCCAACCAACTCTCCCCCTCCACCATGTGTGTGTGTGTGTGCGTGAGTGGTTGTATGCATTTCATAAATTATTCCCGCTGTAAACATATGCTTATTATAGGCCGTTTTTTTTCTTTCGCTCGCGCTCGCTTGAGGACTTGGGGGCTTCGAGGCATCATCGTACCAAAACCCTGGCCATTGGTTTCCCGGTTTCCACCCCCCCTGGTCGGTAGGATGCAGTATGCAGTTTGCCGATCACTCGCGTGGTTTTTTTTTGCCTGCCATCTCGGTTCGCGTTTCTTCGCTCCGCTGTGGTTGGACCATCGTCAAGGCCTGTTTAGCGTCGCGTTTGCGTTATTGTGTTCGCTGATTGCACCCTGCACTAGCACTGTATATCTCTCTCTCTCCCCCTGTCTTGGTCTTTAGTATATTGCTTTTTGCTCAGTACCTCAGAGTGGTTCATACCGAACGAATTGATGTATTAATCTGACGAGATGGGTCGCTACCCATCGTGTTTGCTTGTGTGTGTTTTTTGTTTGCCTTTTTTTTCTTACAGACTTCTCGTCAAAAGATCACGAAATGATCGAGAGATGGTTTGATGGTGGCATCTAGAAGAGAAAAAATCCTATATGGTTTTTTGTTCTTTTTTCCCTCTTTTGCTTCTTCAATCAATCGATCAATCGCTCATGGTTGGTTATTTCCTTTTCAACAGAACGAATAATCAACCATCAATTCACTTCATCAGGGGGCGCCCTTCAGTCTATCCTGAGTCTCCCCCACCTCCCCCTAAAACTCCCTCTCCACTCTCCCTTCTCTTGTGTTCATAATTTCCACCAATTTGCCACCTGATTTTGTACTAAGCACTATTTTCTTTCATTCTGCGTCCCATTTTTCACAGCACATGCGGTAGTCACATGCGTCGGCACGCTAGAAACCGCGATCAGATCATATTGATCACCCGCACTTACGCGGAAGGCACTCCGGTGGAAGTTAAATTAATACCCGTTCGTTTGCGCGTGTGTTTGCGTGCGAACCTTCTTGTGGATTGTTTTACGGTGGAAGGAATCAGTTTCGTAATATGAGCAATAAATGCCAGGTTACAAACCTAAACAAAGGTGTCGGTGGTTAAGAAATGGATCGTATAATTTGTAACACTGACCGTCCAGCTTTGATGGGTGTTTATGAGCGTCTGTTTGGTGTTTAAGCCAACCAAGATTGATGGGTGCCTTGTTTCAATTGAGCTTTCTTTTGCTGAATAGCTTAATAAAAAGGGGGAGAGGCTGTTGGGGGTTAATAGTTTATTCTACGGTAGCAAAAAAAGGCACAGTAGCTTTAGCAATCGATTGATTTTTTACCATCGCACTTTCGCTCTGACGTACCTGCCGATAGTTAACTGCCGAGTAACCGTGTCCTATTCTTATTGCATAAGCCACCATCCCCCGGCTGGTAGAGTTCTCTATCCTACAACCAACACGGTTGGCGAAACGATGTTGAGGTGAAATTAGTTTAATTTTTCCTTGCCCACCCTTTGCCGCCTGTTTTCCTCCATCACGGCGCACAACCGTTCCAGCGTACGACCTGAACGCGGAAGAACGCAGAATGTGAAAGCGGTGTGGTACGCGTTGGTGGACATCCCGGCGTTGGTTTGTGGAGATGGCAAAATCACTAGCATTAACAGCGCTCTGGGTCCACTGCAGCAGGGAAGTCCGATCCGGCTCATTATGCTAGCTCGTTTGTACTGTACCACCTTTAGCTGGTTTGGTGCCAACCGTACGAATGAACTGTCGAGTGCGTTTCCAGCCCTTGTGCGAGGTTTCATAATTTCGTCTAATAATATTAATTACCCGGCCGATTTTCGTCACCGCAACTAGGCGAACGATCTATCCGGTGCAGATACACGGCAGCAGCAGCGGAGATAGCAACGGAAGAATCGGAAAAAGTCAAAACAAACTTAAAAATTAGACCAAGAATTGTAAGTAGTGTTTTGTATACTTATTGGAATAGAAGAAGTAGAAAAAACACTACAAAAAAACCGGTAGCAATACACCTCAAGCCGCCATGTCTACGCTGGCAATTAATTAATCAGTTTCTCTCGGCTTAGAGCGTATAAATTGAGCTCGATCGCGGTAAGCTAATCTGTATGCATTATTCATTGCATTTTATTCCATTTGTCTCTGGAAATGTTTTGCTTACGGAAAGGTGGACGATGAGATGTTTGTAAATCCTTACATCGCGTTAACATCGTCGTTGTTCCTTTCTTGGAGAATTAATTTTTGCTACTATTTTTGTCACGTTTGGTTCGTGTCGGTTTTGCAAAGTATGGTCTGAACGGTTTGTTTTCCATTGTTTGTTTGCTATAGAAGGAATATCGGATTTTAGATGTGACATAACTTTAAGGATTATCGTTGTTAAGTAATAGGGGTTACAAAGTTTTCGATTTATTTATACATTTATTTATAACAGATTTTCTTACCAAGTTTTTGTTTTGAAGATAATTTTTGACTTAAAAAAATTTATAGTGAAATTTTATTGAAAAAAATATTGTAAAACATCCTGAATTGAACAAAATAATTCTTTTTCTCAAAAGCCGTAACGCTATAATCATTAGGACTCCGATTCGTGAAGGAAAAACCCAACCAACACTCACACGTACTGGTTTCCGAACTCCAGTTTGATCTGCGTTCGTTGATTAGAATGAAAAATTAACCCACGGACCCTATATCGTGATGTCCTCGTAAAGCAGAACCCACCATTCTCAAGCTGAAGCTCATGTTTCGCTGCACACATAATCCGTTTCTTCTACACGCTTCAGCAGTACAAGTTTTGTCGCTGCACTTTGCACACTTGTCCTCCTGCACCCGGGTCATGCATTTCACACCCGATCCCGGCATGTGTGTCAAACCGTGTCAAACGGTAACCTCCCTCGAAGCAAGTTCTCCAATAAAAAAAACCAAACCCACTAAACTAACTAGAAACAGAAGCCCACATGGTGAAACGAAACTGAGAAACTAAGTTTTTTTCTCCCTCTGTTCTCTTCCTAACACATAATTGTGCTGCCAAGAGAAGAGAAAAAAAATAGTCCCAAAACAGATCCTGGTAACTGTACGCCGCTGTGTGTCATCCGTACGGATGGATGTAAAGTATGAGAAATTACACGCGCGTGCATCGTAAAACCAAAGTCCCAGGGAACTAATCGTGCCCATTCCGCGCGAAGGAAAGCATCGTACGCATAAGGACACGCGTGTTTCGATGCGTCGAGTGTTTCACTACGAACAACAACACCAACAACAAAAGTGGTCCTCATTCATCTCCAGTCACGTTTGGCAATCGGCAGTCGAAGCTTCCGTACGTATGATGGGTTTTTTGTTTCATGCTCATCCTTTTTTCTTCGCTTTGGTTAGCATAAAATGGAAAAAAGAAGTTCCCAAAAATGGATGACGGGCGTAGATAAGAAATGCTCCCGAAGGCGATATTCACTGATTCAGGTTGCTGTAATATGAGAGTGCCTCAGGCACGGCCGGGTGCTTGAGTTGTTACAACCGGAGCATCAGGATTCTAGGCTTTTCGAATCTTTTCGGGTCCATCAGCAAAAGGACCTGCCACGGCCAAGTGAAGTGCGTTTTTTTCCAAGTGGGTAGTAAATTAGGGGTTCAATGCTCAGTGCTGTGTACGAAGATGTGGAACATCTGGTCCCAATATTTGAAACCGTATTCGCTCGTTTTGCTCGCGCTGATGTTTCCTTTAACGCGTTTATCAAGTGTGTTTCGTTGTTTGCCGTTTGCTTCGTTGCTTTCTATCGGTCTGTTGACGGGTTTTGAAAAAAAGGATGGTGTTTTCGGGACCTAGATCACACATGGGTGAACCATGCACTGCACACACTTCGATAAAGGAAGTTAAGGAATCGAGAGAGAAGAAAAAAAAACATTACAACCTTCATTTATTTTCACCTGATGATTCTCTGTGCCCTTTTTGGGTAGGGTATTGGTTTTTGTTATTTTTTTTTTCATTGTGATTTTCCTGCTACACAACGATAAAAAGACTGTATGGATGGATTTGATGCTAATCAATTTATGTGTTTTTCTTCTTACTTTCGTTACAGGTATGTACCACTTCGCAGCTTCTCGGAGGCCGGGGAAGAACTATTGGAAAAAAGGTGATGTAGTTGGGAAAATGAATTTCAATTCCTTGGGATTGTAACGAATGGATGAATTTATTTGCATTTTATAGTAATACAATAATGTAGACAAAGTACTACTCAACAAGAGTTCGAAGATACACAGATTTGTACATTTGATAGCTCAGTTAGGTTATTGTACAAAATTCAAGTAAATAATTCCACAAATCCTTGAGAATGTCTTCAAGTTCGGTCCACTAAATTGAATTTCTTGTCTAATATTTTGGTTTGTAAATTAAAAGCTATTACATTATTTTCAAGAATTCATCAATATTGTGCCAGAAATTCAAGATACGCGTATCTTCGCGGTCCATTTATAATACCTTGGGATCTCCCGGTAGTTTAATGCTCATTTTCCTGCGAAAGCAAAGTATAATGGTTTACATCAAAACAATATTTACATCTCATACCCACTTAATCACGCAGCAAGTGGTGTGAATAATAGTGCCCTGACTAACAAACTGTTTCTAAAGTTGCAATTTGAGCAACCGGCACGGTAATAAATTAAACCCGAACCCCGAGTATCAAACAACGGACGGAAAACGTGGCTCGTGCCACAGCGCCCTGTCGGGAAGGTGCTACCGTTTCCGCGGGCCATTTAGCTAAAGTATACCCCTGGTTGGTTCAATTTCATTTGTTTTTGCGAACGCCTTCCCTTTTGTTTGTAGCACCATCAGCCATGCTTTGTGGTGGTCAAATATTCAATTAGATCAAATTCGTTACCTTCTCCTGGTTAGCTTTTGGTTGGGTACCGTTCTAAGCAGAACCTTAGAGGGAAACGCATGAAGGATCAAGCATTTGAAATGATAGAAAACGCCACCGAACAGAACCCTCACCTTGAAGCCAAATCTCGTGCCAAGTCGTGCTTTTGGGGACACACCCACGATGCTCATGTGGCACCGGGGTCCGGCACGGGTCATAACGAATTTTTATGCACGATCAGACCGAACGCTTTTGCTGGGTTCGGTTGCGAAAAACGGACCTCCAATCATCGACCGAGCAGAGTCGGTGTTTGTGGCTAAGAAATTGGTTGGCTGTGGTTACGGGCACTTAGGGAATTGGTCAATAATCGATTATGTCTTTTATGTCCACGCGGTTCAAACGTTTTTTTGTTGTTGTTTCGCGTGATTTAAACACGTTTCAAACGTTGACCTTAGCCGGCAGGATGTCAGGAAAATCTTAGTCCGTTGTTTGTGTTTGGGTACGAAAATCTTGAGGTTTATTATGACGCAAAAGAGTAATGGGTATTCTTTCAATTTTTATTCCTTAAGTTTAAATAATAATGTTTTAAAGTTTTACAGTTGATGTTCAACAAATTTGGTAAATATTTAACTGTATTTTATAAATGTTATAATTACACCAATCAAAATGTTGTTATCGACGCAAAATGAAACGCAAAACCTTGAAAGACGAAATTTCTTTCTCGTGACCGATGCATCGTTTTATTGCACGCGTCCGCTGTACCGCGTTTTTGTTGACGGAAGCCCATGCCAACACGGTGGTTGTGCGCCCCTGTATTGGCTGACCCGTACCGTTTACGAGGCCGGTTACAAAATGTGGCCCGAAGGGTTTCGCCGTACTCCTGCTGCGTGCCACAAACACACCATAGCATTGATTATTTCTTTGTGCAATTTTATGCACAAACCGGCTTCCCAAAACCACAAGATCTGTGGTGGTCCATGCGACTTGTGGTGGTGATGAGAAGAGTTGGTGAGGTACAGGCCGCCCCACCAAACCGTAAACAACACAAACCCCCTCCGACCGCTTACCAAACACTCGTCACAAACAGCTGGCCAGCTGGACACTGGTCACGAACACTCGATCCTACTCGGGGTGGCGGGTGCATTTGCGCGCCAAATGTACGACGCCTCGATGGAGGGCTTTTGGATACAACAACAACAACCATAGCTTAAAGACCCACACGCCACACGTCACACGCGAGTACGCGAGTAATCGCAGCTTTAAGATGCTACTACGCAAAGGCACCATTTCCAGAGCCTTCCCGCGCCTGTTTTGCACCCGGGAGGGTAGCCTGTCCGAGCACTATGAAGGAGCCGGTTTTTTCCTTCCTTTTTTATTTTTTTCTTCTCCTTTTAAACCTCCCGCTGTTTGTTGCTGTTTGATGTAAGGAACTTGTGTGTGTGTACATGGTTTGCAAACAAACCAGTTTCCGATCGTCACCACCGATCGTCGTTAGAATATTGCGCGGCCGCTGGTAGAATATCACGATTTCCTTACCCTTTTCTACTAACCCTTCCCTTTTGCGGAAGACACCAACCAACCAACGATATTCAACTTCCAGTTACGCCATCTTCAAGGATCATCACGGTTGAGACTAGCTAAACCGTTTTAGACGACGCGATGTAACGGCTAGGCAAGATTACATACGCTTTAACAAAAACAAAAAACTTCTCTACAAATCCCGTTGCGATAGTGAAGTTCACTGGCGAGAATGTCGCCCAAGGGACACCACAGTGAGGTGATCGTGCAACAAACAAAACCCTATCCCTTGGTAAAACTCAACGATCACAAACAATGTAACCAACGAGGGTTTGCTCTGTTGTTGTGGATACCAAAGGGAAACATTCGCGGGACCTTTTAGCGAGGTCTAGAAGAACCAGAAGTGCTAGGAAATGATGTCAAATGCGTTGTCTCGGTGCATAAAACCATTCTCATACATCGAAGCAGCGAAATAGCACACGACCTGTACCGCCTTCCATGGTGACCGGTGTCGATATAGGCCAATGGGCAGGGAAGACTCATCAATAAGGGGATGTAATTACCCTCCCGTTTATCGTAAGTATCCCTGCATTCAAAGCGACACAGTAAGATCGCGTGTCGGAAGGCTCACAAATCCATCCACCCGGACACGGTGAGTGATACGAGGATTAATGGTTTAAAACCCCTTGCGTCAGGTTACCAGATGCATCGGATTGATTGGTTAGCAAATTATCAGCTACTCGATGAGTTAATACCGTCCTGATAGTTTCGCTCCCTGTCTCAAAACCTCACCGTTTCCACCACGGTTGCCATAAAATCCGTCCGTCCGTTACGATGTTTGCATAATTATTGGACGAACCCTTCGGGTAATGTGTTGTGTGCGTGCTGTAAAGTAGCTGTACTCTCATAAAAGTCGCTGAAAAGCCTTAACTGTGACGATGGTTCTTGGTTAGCTTGTTTATTTGCGAGATAAAAAGGGATGTTTTACGATGCGTGTTTCATGTGATCTTATTGCATTATGATTTATGATGAAGACGGAACAATAACTGCTTGATTATTGAACGAACAATAAGCTGGGTAATGTTGGAGAGATCTCGGCGAAATGTTGGACTCTCAGCTATAATCGTAAAAAATGTACTTTTATCTTGTCTATTATCTGTTTGTTATTAAATTAAAAAAATACTTCACATTTGAGCAAAGTTTTCTGTCAAAATGACGTTTCTTAAGTCACCATTTTGAAGTATAAATTGCATCAAATTCAGTTCATCCAAACAATCCTCATTCATTTTACGTATCCTCGTCTGTACCAAGTTCTAGCCACGTTCTCTTTCGCACAGTAGAAACAACTCACCATGATGGTAGCAACACCATCATACCCACCGTTCGGTTCTTCTGCAACCTCTCCCCGCTCTCTTTCCGCACTGAGAACCGTACCCGCGCTGGGGAGGCAAGTGTTTGTGATTATAATAATAAAATATTTACACTTGTACCACACTGCCCGAGCGGCCTATTGCATAACATCAGGCACTTGCACAAGCCACACATGCACATCGCGGCATCCAAACGATAATGGAGACTGCAACGATGGCTTCAGCGCGAACCATAAATTAACCATCCGTTTCAATTGGGACCCTTTCGTGGGTCAGCGGCATGCGAGTGGTGGTACGGCGATGGCATCAGGGGACAGGCATGGCACATTAGAACGAGTTGGGCCTGGTGGAGGTGTCGCTAGCTGTGGTCCCGCACATGCTAATGCACATGCACGTACTCGCGTCTGCAAGATCGCTTCTCCCCTTTCCCCTTCTTTCTGTCACCCGCACAACCCCCTGTTGCATTTAGTGCACTTGTGGAGTAGTTTCTTGTTTTCTTTCTACTTTCAGGCCTAGAAAACTGCTCGTGGCCCTTCTTCTCGCTTCTTCCCATCCTTCCACACTGGTTGCTCTCTAAATCTCGATCTCTCTCTCGCTCTCGCGCACACGCTAAAGTCCCGATCCCTGGCAGCATGATCGCGAGTGCATCGGCAATGGTTTCCGTAAACAAATCGTATTCTCCCCTTACTGCACCATTCCAACACCGACGCTTTTACAACGGGCGACACGCGATACGCGATCGAACGATGCGTACTGACCCCGACTTGCATACGCAATGCACGAACGGCTTGGCCATATCTTGCCTGCCAACTGGAGCTTGAACTTCAAACTCAAACACGCTTTGTGAGTTCCGCGAAGGAATACGGTCGGCGATGGCGCTTATCATGTTTCACGATAGCGTTTCAGTATTCGAGCCCGACCGTTTCGTTTGCCGGGTGCCGCTTATCGGGTTGGCCACACCTAACCATTTTTTGGTTCTTTCGGAGGCAAGCAGAATTGAAGATATCTTGCCTTTTGGTTACAGAGCGGTGTTGATGGTAATTTGAATTGATCGCCAAGGGTGTGCGTGCGGTAGGATTGAACTCTTTCGATCGATAATTTTATGATTCCAATGAAATGCTTTCTAATGATTTGTATGCAGCGAGAGAATTCTGACAAGCGTAGTTCTTCGATATTAAAAGCAGATAGCATTAGGGTGCAGCCATTTCTCAAGCGGAAGACATATAGATCAAAAGCAGATAATAATTTTACCATTGAAAATCCTCACTTTCAGGATTTTCGTCGGTAGAACAGATATGCTTTTCGAGATGTTATTTAGGGTTGAAAGTTTTGGCTGGCAACACTGCTGCAGCCAAAATATATTCCAACCAGTTGCGTTGCTCATGGCTCAATAGTTTTGTTGAACATGCCAACTTGATCTTCAGTACAATGCAAGAACTCGCTGAAAGCGTCAATTATGTATATGCTAAAATAAAACAACAACTCGTTTTATGATGATTGCTGTATCGTCGCAGTCTGAAATAAATAAAAAAAAACTCGACGAACTTATTCAATGATATCCTCGAAAACCCTGTATCGCTCATTTAAAGGCTGGGATATCCTCAAGTGAACTTTGGTCTGCCTTTTCTGGATTTCCTCGGCTTTATTTATACGAAGTAGGATAGTCAGCCCAGTCAGCGTTCGAGGGTACGGACAGAATGAGATTTGATACCCGATCCTGTTGTGTAGAGACCTTCAGCTCTGCCGTCCGAATAAAGCAAGTCAAATAGATAAAAACGTAGACAGTGTTGTATAAACAAATAAAAAAAACCCTGTGCAATAAAATCATAATGTCTTACAAATACCTACGACGAACATGAATTATGTATGTGTTTAGGGCACAATCGATATGTGCGGTCGGGCGCATTAATTCCTTCCGCAGCTTCTCTGCGGCAAACTTTAACCTTTTATTTATGACTGATTATTCTACACTCATCATGATCCACTTTGTGCCCCGTACTGTGCATGTTTTTCCATTCCAACCTGTAACCTGTTTACATGTACCACCCAGCTATCCGGGGCACTGTAATTTTTCCGATCATTAGGCCAACCTTGACAATAGCAAACAATTCTAGTCCGTGTGTTTCTTTTACCATTCTGTATGCTGTTTAATTTTTCCTATGCTTTTATCCGGTTACCCTCCTCCAGATGAAGTGCACCAGTAATGCACTCGCGCTGTGTAATCATTCCGGTCTCCAGATCACTCACGTATCGATCGATTCGTCTCCGTTCGTGTTCACCAACTCCGTCTCGCTTTCGGTACAAGGGACGGCGACAAACGTGCACATATTAATAAAAATTTTATGCTGCAATATTACTGCCCCGGCCACATGTCACGGTCGGCAGCCGGCACCTGGGAGTGGAGTAATTTCGCGCGACAGTTGAGGCGTGAGCTTATGCTTACGGTTCGCGCCAAGTGGACGCGGGTCTTTAGGTTTGATTTGAAGAGGAACTTAGTAAAACACAAAAAAAACTCTCATCTGAACAGGTATCGAACAGAATCTTGGCAGCAGCCCTGTGTAAACCGTGATGGTTATGCATCGCGAAAGATCGCACGATCGTACACCAAGGCGCAACAGGGGAAAAGCGGGGTAGAATGGTTATACGAACAAAATGGCTTTAAATAAACATGATATTGCGAACCACTTTGCGAGCTACCGGGCTAAGAGCAGAGGGCAAAAGATGATTATCGTTTTGCACCAGACGTGGTGTGTGTGTGGTGAAGCGCGTGGAAGACGAAAAATGACACTAGATAAATAACAATGAATGCACATATCATTTAATGATCGTTCAAATTGCCCCCCAGCGGTCCGATCGGTACACCCGAAGGATACCCGCGTTTGATGGTGAGCGATGAGTTGCAGATTAATGCAAGAACCAACTCGACGAATGCAACCAGAAAGCCGCCTAAGATGGGAAGCGTGAGCATGATTATTGTAACAAAAAACAACCCGTTGACCACCAGCACATAGCCACACATCGACACTTGTGTTCTGTTTGAAAAGCATGAAAATTACTACAACCTCCCTCCGGACCACGTGTGGATGTTTTATTCTATTTTTCTTTCTTCTACATCACGGCATCGATCGTCTGCGATCGCAGCGGTGTTTGTGTTGTGCTACCGCGGTGGCTCTTAAGAAATGGTTCGCTATGCAGCAAGTCCACTCTTTTGACACTTTGATGAATTAAAAAACGAATCTCCCCTCTCCGTCACCCCCATCTAACTTCCCCGGAGGTCGGTTTTGACCAGTTGCATTTTTTGTGGCTAGTTGGAGCATCCTATGCTGCGACACACTAATGGTAAATGGTATTGCATGCACAGGCAGCAGTGAAAAAACACCTCTCATTGAACCAACTAAAACGGGGTTGACATGTTGTTGGGGTGCTTGGTATACGGTCGTCAACGATTTGCAGCTCGTTTGAAGTGCAAACGGTGCTGAGCTTTAATGATAATGTGTCAACAGGCACGGAACAAGACGTTCACGTGCGGTGAAACAATTAAATGCATCCACTGTGACCGTCAAGAGGGGCACGGTACGGTCGTTTGACATTGGTCCAATTGCAGATTTTTATTGCACCCAGCTAAGGTAACATTTGCGGTAATGGAAGACTCGCTTGTTAATTTGTTATATAGAAAATGTTTTAGATTATAAATAAGTTATCCTTTCTCAAGAGTTTCAATTTTGAAGAACTCATGTAACTTCAGAACCTTTTTTTAAACTTTATTTTCAACTTGAATTATTTATTACCAAAAAGGAGGTTTTCTAAGATAATAAGTGAATGCATTAAGAAAAAAAAAAATCGTAAAATAACCTCAAAAATATGTTTTTTAACGACAAAATCCTCTACTAATGGATTACCAGGATTTTCATGGAAAAGTATAGGTAGTAGCAGAGATACACTATTATAGCGGACCGTGGAGATACCCAAAAAACTCGCGATTCGCAAATGTTTGCTAATGTCGAATTCTAGAGCAATATTGTTTCAAACTGACAGCTATTGAATGAAGTTCCTTTTATGTTCCTAAAGTATTCCGCTTTTTAGGCGATTTTTTAAAAATACCCTGATCAATCATTGATTATTTTAGAAGACATTTCCAACCACATTTTTAATTATTCGCTTAAATTTTTGTGTTAAAAAAATAAAATCACAGAGCTGTCTATTCGTCTATAGAAGTATCTCGGGGACTGCCTGTATACAAATTGAAAAATATTAAATATAAAATTCCAAATATTGAAGAGTTGCATCGGAATAGTGTAAAAAGCCAATGTTTCTGTACCCTTTCTGGACACTTCGTCACAACTTTTCAAAATTCTTATGTTTTGAAAATTTTAATTAAAAACAAAATGCTAAACTTTAATAAAAATGGAAATGTAACTTTTGCCTGATAAATTGAAAGTATTTTGAAAAATCTTCTAGAAATTCAAGATGCCGATTTGCAAAAATTTGGTTTGAGAAAAACCTGTTAAATATTAGCGGTTTTGCATGTACGTTAAGTTAGCCTAAAGTCTTCAAAATCAAATTTATTATTACTGAATCTTTAAGCTCCGAGAAAAACTAATACTAAATACTAAAACTAATCTCAAACTACCCCAACTAATATAACTTCGAGAGCAGAACCCTTTCGCATCGTTCTTAGTTTATTGTTGTTTTCGTCACATGCAACAATTAAACGTGAACCTGTCATGTTGATGTGGAGTAGCAATTGGTATACGTTAGCACATCTGCTAACATTATGCCGCATAGTACGATGCTAAGTAATGTAATAAAAAATACCACAAATAACCTCCCGACGTCGAGCGATTGTAATCGCAAATGATGAAGCGATGCACTCAAGGGTAGCAGCGAACGAATCGATCGAAGGGATGCAAGATGTAAGACGGTGGTAAGAAGCAAAGCAACATAAACGTCGACCACTGGTAGCATAAAATCAAAGACCGTCGTCAACCTTCGCGGTCGAGTTTTGATGCATGTAGCATAGCATCTCGCTGCCAGCTGCCAGAAGATGCAGTTTGGATCCACACGATCCACATGGAGGTATAATAGCAAAAAAACGATTGAAACCCAACGCACATTACTAACCGATCACAAATTACCGACAAATACGTGCACTATTTGTGGCCACCGGTGCCGCGTGGTAGCTTTACAGACACTTCGGCACAAAAGCGAGTCGAGTCGAGTCGCGAAATGTAGCCCAGGAAATACCCGCGCACCGGCATACCGTGTAACGGCCGGCGTACGCTGCTAACCTTGAAGCTGCAGTTGCCTGATTGCATAAGAGACCGAGCCGCTCGAACAAACCGATCGAGCGACAAGCGACGGTGTTCCGTATGCCACCCGAGCCGCGCATCGGGTGCAGTCAGATTCATTAGACGCGCAGGCTCTCGCTAACATGTCCGTCGTCCATCGAATGCAACTTTATTTGCCGTCCCCCGCGGATCACCCTTCCTTTGTGCATCCTTACGGTGTCCGCTTGATCCAACGCTAACCTTTGCTCTCCTTCTGTCTCTTTCCTTCTGTCGCCTCCCTCCATATCATACGATGCCTCCCTCACTTTTATTGGGACGCTTGTCCGGGTGGTTAGATTTGCAGTAAATGAATTATTCTAAGTGCACATGTGCAATTATTCACTGCTCGACGTTCTATTCACCGATCAATTGTTGCCCATCACAGTTGTCTTCGGCTACACTTCACACAGACACACACACGTGGTTCGGGGGCCCTTCCCATCCGCTGACCGTCTGATAGGCTAGCAATTCAACTCCAGGCGCCTGATGCCGTCGACTTCGGTGCGCTAATAATAACGACGACAATGGCGTCAAAAAGCCACGACATAAAAGTGGTCACATATGCAAATGCAAAGCGGGATGTGCTGCACTTTGCCGATTCCATCTCGATCGAAGGCAATGCAAATGTGTGTTTTTTTATTACCAATTTCCGAACTTAACTCCCTTGTTCGATTGCAGCAGATAATGAAGTGGTGAGCATTTGTTGATTAGCAAGCAAATTTTGTGTTTTAATTCATTCATTTTTTTGTCAGTTACATAGTTTTATATCAAGCAAAATTCTTCGTTAATATGTTCATTTACAAGAATTTCCAAAGAAATTTCCATCAACTCTCAAGTCTACCACGTGACAGGCAGGAAACATTTGAAATGGAAATGCATCTCTTAAATGCAAGATTTAAAAAACAATTTATGCAACCTTGCAAAAACAGAATGAAGATGCGTTTACGGACGAGATAGAGAGCGTGTGTTCTTCATTGAGAAAATCAATGTCACGCTGGAAAGACAATGTTGAACGATTCGTTCCGGAAACGAAAATCCGATAATCACAAGCAACAATTAAAGACAGGAAATGTTCGCCTCGTATATGTGATTGTTTAGACTGCATTTTACTAAACCACTGATGCTTATTTTACAAGCGTTTAGAATTTACATTCGCTAGTAAATGTATGCATCATCAATAGAGATTTGTATCGAGAAGGTTCCCTTCGATGCAATTCAACGCCCTTCGCTTCTGGGTTTTGTTTCTTCTCAGAGAAAGAACCTTCCCTACTAGAACATGATTTAATTCCTACTAGGTCCCCCGTTTCGTTTGCAATCCGTAATTGGCCCTAATTCGTCCGTCAGTCCATTGCTGCCAAGTGAAGTGCCGAGTTACTCGCATGAAAAAAGGGGTTTCACACTCCACGCAAAAGGATGTTCCCAGCAAGATGAGGACAGTATGTGAGAGTATGTGCTAGTGTAACCTCTTCTCTATGCCTTTCGTCCCCATTTCCAAACATGATTGCAAATCGTTTGCAAACGTTAATCCAATCAACGTTCATTTAGCCGATCTGTGATGCTCTGTGTATACACGGCGTAACTCCCGTTTTTTTTTCTTCCTCCCATTTGGAGCACACTTTCGGGAAACGTGGCCTATTTTTCTCCTTTTGCACTGTAGATGGAAAAATTGGCTATCTGTCCTTTTGACCACCCGTCCCCAGCAGGGAGGAAGATCGCAATTAGTCAATTAACGTTCGCATAAACTCTTCCCCCCCACCGTTTGACCAAAAGGGCATAAAATCAACAAACCCGACTCGAAATGCTCAAGTGCAAAATGCTAAAGTTCACTACACACTTTTATCAAGAGTTTGGTTTCCCGATGCTTCCCGGTAATGGAAGGGTGACGATGATAGTAATGAATGAGTGCACATGCAATATTGCACTGTACATGCTGCTGAATGGTGGTCCAACAATATCGTTGACGTTAACAACGGATTGTGGCTGCCGTTTCGGTGTCGATCCTGCGTCAATTAGTGTCTTCCATTCCAAGGACATCGTTTGACGGTGTTGTCCGTATGGTAAATGTGTGCTTTTCGCTTAATGACGATAGCCTAACGTGATTACTAATGATTCGTGCGCAAATGAGTGTAGTGTTTTCCCACTGGTTGATGTACTACAACGTATCGAAAAGGGGCAGAATGATTGACAGAGGCGTGCTAGAATAGGTGTGATTGATCGAGCATGAGAATCGTTCAGTAATTGATCATAAGAGCTCTGTGTTTCTCTCTGTCTCTTAGCTTCAATTCTGAGAAGAGTTAAGTTGATAAAGTAAATGATTAAATGTGCAATGTAATGCATCTTTTTTTCTTCTTGTAACAAAATAAAAGATTTTTATTTTAATGAATAACATTATTTTTATATCGTGTCAGCTTCCCAGTGTCCAATATGGAGTCGTTAGATGAGTCATAAAATAAATTGCCTACCGTAACCGTATCGCAAAAAGCACACCATCACAAAACGTCTAAAGATTAGTCACCCTTAAATATGTTCGCTGTTAGCTTTCCAGGAATTCTATCCACTGTCTGGATGTCTGGATTCGGTAAGATACCTTTGCCGTACTCTATTATCTTTTGTTCCGTTGGGCCCTTTTGTGGCAAATGCAGGTGGCTGAAGTTTGTGCCAAACGGTTTAGCTTAGTGGTTTCGTTTAACTAAGGAAACATAAAATAAAACTTAATTCTGAGACGAAACAATCCCTCGGGGAATGTTTTGATTTCTTTTTTCGGGATGGTACATTTTTCGCATTTGGTTTTGAACGTCCTGGCGAGCCACTGGACGCCAATAAAATGGGAATCAAAATCGTTTTCTACTGGCATGTTCATTGGTTTCTCTGGAACATAATCTGGCCTGCTGGTACGCCTCCGAAATACCAGTGTAATAGCTCGCGAAACCCTTTTTTTACCGCGGGCAGACACATAAAAGCGCATCTAGAATGGAAAAAGCTAAGCATGGACCTTCCAGGAAAATGTTGTTCTATAATTCGATGTTTAAAATTTTATTCCATTTTCGAAAAGTCATCAACTTTAAGCTGATGCTGTTCGACGTCTTTAAACTCTTCGGCCTCATACGACGAGAATTTCATATTTTGCACAAATTCTTGACTTAAAACTCGTTATACTTAAAGAGATGTTATATCTTTTCAAATTCCAAAACGAATTGTGTTCAACATGTTCAACATAAAATTGACAAAAAACGCATTAAAGTGTTAAAGTAATAAAATTGTTACCAAGCATTCAAGCATAAATCATGCTTACACGAACCATAAAGAACATTTCTACTTAAAGGGGAAAATATTCCTTCTGTTTGAAAAGCGAATCCCAGTTTGACCTCCACAACATTGGTTCATAGGGTGATCAGAAATGTTGTCCAAAAACAAAAATAAAACTTTACCATGCAAAGCAATTTGAAGCGTTGTTAGCTCATTAGGGGATGTTATTTCAAAAAAGGCGAGACGAACAGAGCAATTTTTTCAATTATTATTATAATTTTGTACTCCAAAACTCACGTATCAGCTTAGGCCCCGAAAGTATATCTCGCAAAACAGACGCAACGCGTGAAGATGCGAATGATTTTGATGGTCAGTAATAACAAAGATTATTGCACCGGTCATTACCATTCCAGCAAATTCGGTTCTGTGCCATTCGTGATGAATCGCTAAAGCCTTTTGCCAGCGATACATTCGCACAGCTTGATCACACCCGTTCCGGCGATGATCGTTCCGTTCAGTTTCGCCACAAGTTGTGGCTTTTGGGGTTCTTGCTTTTTTTCTACTGCTGCACCGTCGGACGGACGATAGGTTCCATCCACTGACCGGGCCCGGTCGGCGTTTTATTGCCTTGTTTACACCCTTTCGTATATATAGCTATACGATCGTGGATTAATAACAATAAATAAGCACGACTGAAGGTACACAAAAGCAAACGCAAAAGGAATAAAAATAAAAATCTTAAAAACCATCGCACACGCACATGAACAAAAAACCGCAACACAGCGAATGGCAGCATTATTTGTGCCCACACGAACCAAAGCTGAAATCTCATTTAGCTACCGGTTTGTGATAGTTTTCGGTGAACCCTACAGCACCCGCCAAAAAAAAACCCGAAGCGAGAAGACACATTTAACGACGAACGATTTCGATGCGCATCAGACGAGGAACCCTGACCATCGCGGTTAGCGGATAAGGTGCCAAATAAATCTTTCCCTCAAAAGCTAAAGCTCCCTTCGGGGGGATATTGGGTGCTGGTACGTTGGTGCATCATACCGATTCGTTGCGGTTTTGCTTGTGGTTGCTTTATTTTTTTTTAGGGCTCCAAAACGGTGGCATCAGAAGCTTCCATGGGTGTGCATTTGTTATGCTTCATTTAGTAGCCGTATTTTGGTTTGCTTTTGAATATTCGTGAAAATAGTTTATGCTCTTTCTTGCTTTATCGTTTAACGAGCACATTATTCTTTTGGTACAACATTTTGGTTTTCATGAAAAGGGGCTTTTTATTCTTGACTTTCTCATTGAGGTGAACAACACACAAGGCACTTGCGTATCATTAGTCCATCTTAGTAAAGATCGATACAGTTTTCATCTTTAAGATTCTTTTTTATCATTACAAAAAAAAAACCACACACACTTATACATAAATTGCATCAAATAGCTTCCATCAATCCGGTTTTAATAAGTTCTGTATCTTCGTGCCGATAATGATACCCTTTCATCAATATTCCACACAGCAAAAGGACGTGGTACCTTCTTTCTTTTTTTGTGTGTCAAACAATGTTGCACTTTTGGACAATGACCAATGGTCTGCAGAAGAAAAGAGCTTTAAAAAACAGCTCCATCCAACCATCAGCAGTCAGCATCAATTCGGTAGCTTCGAAATTAAAAAAAAAACTGCGTAACAACTCAGAAAACGTGTTCCTCCCCCGAAACACAGATGGGCCACCGAATTCAAACCTAATGCATATGCCTGCAGCCGTAACAGAAACGTGACGGTGCACCAGGCAGCAGGATTAATATTGGCCAGCGTGTGCTTTGGCCGATTAGCTGCACCAGTTCGGTAGCCGCGTTCGGTCAGCGTAATGCACGAAGATCGCGCAAACGTATCGCTTGGAGCTCTGTTCTCTTCTTTACCGTGCTTTACCACCCGGCTCCCGTCCCTCCGCGGGTCGATGACTTTGGTTGTGCTGAACGGTAGTTCTGTGTGGTAGCTTGAGGCTTTTCTCTCCTTTAAATGGGATTTAAATCTTCTTCCCCGGGAGGGCCTTTCTTTTTCCACCCGGGGTTTGCCCTTTTACCTATCCACCAACGCTGGTTTGAGACGTAAATTGGAGAAATAAGAATTGAGCAACCGATTACGCTTCGGTAGCCAAACCGCACACACAGACACACATGTACCATGGGGCCCCTTTACACTCCAAAGCGCGTGAGGGAAGACGCTGAGCTGCGTGACTCTCGTCAGGTTTTTTTGGTGAGTGGATAAGGGTAGTGGTGTAAGGCCAAGACGAAACAGGCAAAGAACAATAAATCCATTTTGGAAGCTGCAATAAACCCTTCGATGGAAAGAAAGCTCCATCGCAAGACGATTTCAGATTGACGTACCCTGCCCAACATCCCCACCAGCCTTCGTACCGTCGCGCGATAATACATTGGGGATGAGCCATGCAGGAACAAGACGAACAGAATCGCGCGCCATACACGCCATACGATCATCACGCTTGTGGTTTCGTTGCTTGCCCGATCGTTGAAATCTGCGCTCGTACTTTCGCGGCCGCTGAAGGGTATGTAACGGGAAGCGGGTTGCGTGGCAAAACAAATGATCGCTCGCAAGAACCGGGAACGAACGCAGAACACCTGGGCCCCGGTTTCAACGACCCCAAAAACCCGGGTGGACAAACAAAGAAGAACGTACACAACACATGTGGAACAGGCGGGATAGTGGTTGGATGGTGGAGGAGGGAGGGGGGGATCGGGTTCTTTCCACACCCTTCGGGTTGGGCGTCGTTTATCCGTCGTTTGTGCAGCAAACCACGCTTGTAGCAGCATCTCATCTCACGCGCTGAACATCTCACGATCGCATCTCACTGCATGTGCAGGCTACCGTCGGGTAGCCGGGAGGCTCGCACTCAGTGGAGTTGTTTGTCGTTAGGCGTGGATTTTGAGCGGGAACTTACAATCGTCCTTTCCGGTCTGTTCATATCATCCCGCGCAACAAACGTGCTGTTGTGGTTTGAAAAATAAACAAAAAACTAACTTACGTGCGAGCCAGAATCTCATCTTAACACTTGCACACGGTACTATAAACGAATGAACTGTTCATTTTATTCTCTTTTCGTTCAGTTTTCGTTTTGGCGCAATTGTGAAGATTTTTTTCAAACTTACGTCTTGATCTTTCTTTTTTCTTTATCACCACGATTTCTCAATTCAAAGTTGTTTTGGTGCTCGTTTTGTTTTCATCCAGCATTTCACTGCTTCGTTTCTTTCTTGATGATCTCCTCTTCTGATCTTCTCCACACCTGCTCCTAGTGATATTTTATGTAAATGCACAAACACACATATGCGTTCACAATCGAGAAAAAAACTCACTAACACCAGAAGTTTCCGATTGTCTGAAAATCTGGCCCAAAGAATTATTCTGTCCACGTTACACAACGTACCGTTTCCCCTTCGTCCTGCGTTCCATCCTTTCCCCTTGCTTCCATCATATCTGTCCTGATCCATAATTACAATCGTACTTTCTTTTTTATCCTTTCTTTTCACCTCTTTCCCTCGTTTCCTTTTGCCATCTTTCATTTGATCGAGCTCGTTTTACGTTTTTTACGTTTTTGTTTTGTTCTGTAGTTTCGCTCCGTACCACAATGTGTCCTCTTATTGCTTTCAAGCTCTTCTTCTTTACGTTGGGTTTCCGTGCATCGTACAGGGCTACACGCAAGTGCATGCACACAACGCGTTTTTATCTTTTCTTTTTTTTTTTTCGTTTTTTTTCAATCGTCGATCTTCTGCTTGTACTTCTACTACGACGATTAAGAATCCACGGAACAGACGCACAGGTCAACACCAGCCACACGAACACACTAAAAATCAGGTTCTCTCTTTTGCATCCCATCCGTTGCTTCGTGTGCTTTCCTCACCGGTCACCATCGTTGTCAGCCCCTTAGCAGCTTTTTATTTATTTATCGCTTTTATTTATTTATTATTCACGCTTTTCTTCATTCTGGACGTCCGTGGACGACGTAGAAGCGCGCCGTTTTTCGTGCGTGTCTGTGTTGGGTCACATTTTCAGGATCGCATGTGATGATGATGGTGTGCGCGCTGGTCAAACTGGGAGACTATCACCCAAAACCCCGCAACTGGACTGGGATGCACTTTTGGGTGCGAACTGCACCACACACAGTGGGGGAAATGGCGTGGTGGAAACGGACGCGATGTGGCCAGTGAACGGATTTCTGTTTTTGTTTACAATCGTTTCTTGTTGCTCGATTTTCTTCATCCGTTCTATGCTGCACTTTACTCTCTCCCGGTTTTGTTGTCCGTTTTCTATTTCTTTTCTGCTTTTCTCCATCCGCCGGGCCGGTAACGCTTCATCGGTTACGATTTTTCCTTAACGCTTTTTTTCCCTTCATTTTTAACCTTTTTTTTCTCGTCCCTCTTGCCCTGTTGTTGATGATGAAACCAGCAATCGTTCGTTGTTTGTTCGCTGCTGCCACACTCTCGTCTGTTCTGATGCTACGTTTTTGCCGTTCGTTCGCTTTACGGCACTGTACCTTCGCTGTACGGTTCTAGATGCGCGACTGTCCGAAAGGGGCCTGTCATTCGATCGTACCAAAGGCGAGATCACTTTGTGGGTCTTGCTGCTTGTTTGTCTCTGACGCATCGTCCATTTCCGAAGTTGTCATTCTCTGCCAGTCTTGCTACTCTACTTTCTTACGTTATTGTAGTTTTTATTTTTCTTTTATTCTAAGCGAATCTTGTCTCAAGCATGGATTTCGGGTTCTTAATTCTAGTTTTTTTCTTGCTTAGTTACCTCTAAACCTTCAGTCTTCAATCATTGTTAGCATGTAATTATGGCTTAGATAGATTATATTAGAGACATAGCTGTTATCTACACTAGTGTTTTGCCTAATTTGAAGAGTATTTTGTATCATTAGTCTAGACTCTTGAAAGAATCTGAAGATCTCTGAAAGTTCATGAATCTCTGAAGGTTTCTGATATATTACTGAAATATTACTATTTTCTGTAATAATATTTGTATATCCTAGGTAAGCCTAGCTTTCGATGGCATGGACTGATTCGGTTGAAATTATCTTTTCCTTTTACTCTAGTTTCTGCAATCGAAGACTAACAATTGAACAAATTCAAGCAGTTAAAATATTCAAAGAAACATTAAATAAATTAATCTTAAAAGATTGAAGTAATATTGAGATCTTGATGTTTTACTTTTCCTTATGAAGTACAATCATTTTCCAAAAAATAATATAGATAATAAAATATTTAATAAGTTAATCGAATTGAGCTTTAGTGAAAGGTTTCCTTTTTCTGCTTCTGGTTTTTATTATCCTGAGTATTACATCTTCGGAAATGATCCTCCTAAGCATCAAATTTAGTGTCCAAGTTTATGACATGTGCGTATTAATATCAGTTTTACTGCTAACTCATCCAACGCAACGATGCATCTGCAGAGCATTTGTGTTTTTCTTTCCCTTCGCGAGCTATACTCGAACGCAGCCACGCGCACTTTGTTTGTGTACGTATTGGGAGCGTCTTTTCTTATTTTCTCCACGTGCACTTCATGCAATCAACCTTCTAACAACCATCGCCAGCGTCATCCCGAGAGTACAACGACTTTTCGATTCCTTTCCTTTACTCTTTTGCTTGATACCCATCTGGTATGGTTTTGTGTTTTTTATATGTTTTTGTTTTCCCAGCCTTTGGCCACGGATTGGAAGTTTTTGGCGCGCTTTTCCCTTGGAGCGTTTCGGTTAGAGACGACCCAAGAGTTCTATTTGCTTTGAGTCGATTTTAATAAAGGTTGTTTTCATTTTTTTGCACTATATAGTAACTCGTTTAAATTAAAATACGCCCCAATCCTACGCATCTTTTGTAGCATAAGAAGCGATTTATCGATGCAAGTTCCACGAGCGTTACCATCGATACATTGTTCGTAGTGTGCAGCGAGCGTTATCGAAACGGGTTTAACCTACCTTCTCTTAGTTTTTTTTTTTATTTTTTGATATCAAAATCCGTTCCGTTGCCCACTCGGAAATTGTCCTTCTTCTAGGCTGCACAGGCAACAACAAAAATCCTACAACCCTCCCCTGAACCGTGGTGCGAAGGCGTCACACAAGATAAGTAGGCCACACCATGGAACTGGTTTTTCTTTCACCCTTCCTCGCTCCAAACAGCCCCCAGAACGCTAGCGGCCATTTTTCCGTCACCATGTTCTTGTGTGTTCTGCTTGTGGCTCCAAATGGTACCCCCGTGACACACCGGGAGTGCATTGACACGGGAGTGAACGAGTTCTTGATTGCAGCTACCGTATGCAGCTCGCGTCAGGCAGGCAGGACGTACAGGATGAATCTTGGGCCGTCGGTTTTCTTTTCCATTTTTTTTTTGTTAGCCATGTTTTCATATTCAAATGAGGTGAACCATATCAGCCGCCCGTGTCGGGTTTCGGTTTTTTTTTACCGGTGCTGACCTCTGGCGTGGCCCTGTTTTCCTTTACTCACTCCCAACCCCCTAACCACCCTTTTAGCTAATGTTTTGTTGTGGTGCTTTTACTTCGTCCATTTGCGCGCGTTCCCATCGGGAAGGAAATGGATGGATGTTTCCGTGGTGATAGAGAGAATAAAAAATTAAAAAAAACGGTCCCAAATCCTTGCAACCGTAACTCTAAAGCCCTCACTCCCTCGCTGGACGATGGACTCGATGGAAAATACAAATGAAGCATAATCCGTGCATCGGAGGACAGCGCGAGTAGCTGTGCGTATAATAAATGTTTTATTTTCATTCCTTCTGCACCGTGGTTTGGTTTTTGATCCATTATGCTTTTATATTCGTCTTCGTGGCAGGATTTGGTTAACCGTTGCGATAAATCATTCGATGCAGTTGAGTCGAAAATGAACCTGTACCCCCATTTATTCGCAGCAGCTTTATAAGCTGAGATTGTAATAAAAAAGTGGACAATCAATCCATGGCATTTCGTATGCGGAATTCATGGATGATAAATTTACTTTCATATATTTAATCCATTTACTTTCAAAATATAGCAGAAGTCAATTTGAGTAATTTAGTTCCCATTAAACTTCTTTTTTTTTTTGAGAGATATTTTATTTTACCAACACATGATTTTCCATCACCTTTATCCACTCAGTTCTGTTCCGTTCTGGTTCAGCAACAGCTCAACTCAAAAGCACGCAAAGCTTACAAATCAGACAGCAAAAACAGGCAACTACAAACCGGTGGCACGCGTTTTGTTTGAACCCACAATTTAGCGCCCCCTCGATCACTATCGCTTGGACGATAATGTAAACGAGACTTCACATAGAGAAAAAAAAATCTCGTGTTCTCGTGCTCATCAGAAAAAAGCGAACCGACACGATCGGGAGAATGATCTCAAACCGATAAGAAAATGTGTAACTAAGTAGCAATCCACTTTGTCCGTGTGTTTTCCCATCCGTTTACGGGCTAATAGGTGATAAATGCGGGTGATAAATATAGTCACCAACTGGTTTTGGGAAAAAATACAAACGAAAACGGTCTGATCTTCTTGGAAATTGAGACACGCGAGCGGAAAAGTTTCAAATAACACACCAGTAAAAAAACAACCAAATAACCCCATGCTAACCGGAAGAACGCGTGTAATGAAACACCAAACAAAGTGGGTAACGCGGAAGCTTACGGTGAGCACGCAGCAGACAGTATGGCACCGTCGTCACTAACCGCGAGCTAAAACAATGCTCCCATTAGCGTGTGAGATCGCGAAGGAAAACCCACCCCCATCCCTAGTCGCGGGGTTGGCGGGGGGTTGTTTGAACAAAAAAAAAAAGCCTCCCCCCGTTCACATATGTGACGTGGATGGAGATACATAGAGGCACAAAAAAATCCCATCCGACGCCTATTAGTCAATCAGCGGTCAATCATGATGTCGCACACTGCTTAGGTCTCGGTGTGTGAATTGTGATTCGCCATGTTTTGCCCTTTTTTGTCTTCTACCAACGATCGTTGTGCATCGTTTAAATCGTAATCAAGCATACCGGTAGGACTGTTTCTTCGATTCGCAAACAAAACGTTGATGGCGGTGCGGTCATGCGAAACATCATTATGATTATTGCCACTGACGATCACCCATCCATCGATGATTCCACCGTTTTGCGGATGGAAACACGGACACACACGTGAGAATTTTAATTATTATCGGCCCCTTTTTCTGCCTTCCCCAACCGTGCCTTGTTTTGCCCTTAAATGGGGAAAAGGGTATGCGCCTCGACGGTGGAATGTTCCTTGTTCGATTGGATATCCTGTTTCTGCTTGGTTTATTATATTACCACACGGCTCGGAAGAGGAGTTTTTTTTGCTGATTTCATTCAGTTTTATATCAAACCATGCAAGACACACTCACAGGACGCTTGGTTTGGTTGAGAAAGGTAACCGTAATTAAAGATCTTTGAATGCGGGTCAGTTTCCCTTTGTGTCTGGTGTGGAGATGCGGGGACTCGTTTTGAGCTAATAATTGCCAACTAATCGATTTATCCTTGAGGTATTTTGTGCTTTAATTATCTTTTTGTGAAAGTTTTTCGTAGTTTGCAATACAATTTATTGGTTTAAATTTTAAAATTGAGTCTTAGTAATATTTTTCTTCAATAACTTTTTTTTCTTGAGGTTTATGCAAAGAACATCTCTTGATGATTTATTCTAAGGATATCACTCAGAACTTCCCAAGCATGACCAAGCAAAACTTCTTTCTCTAACTAACGGTTTTAAAACTCATCTAACGGGTGAGCTTTACTGGTGCAACCCCAGACCCAGACCGTTCTGCTCCATCATTTCCATCAGATCGGTTCCAGCACGATATCTCCGAGGCGCTTGAGTCATTGGGTGAGAATTTTAATTGAACACAGGAAAAGGCTCGATACACGAGATACGATGGTAGGTGGTTGCGCTTTATATAGAGTATCGCTGGACCCCCATATCGTTAGGTCGGGCTGAAGTGCCACTATCGGAAGAAGTGAAGGTACGCAACAAAGGCTTTTGTTACTGGAGCACTTGTGCCCAAAGTACTTCCGGGCTTGGTAGGGGTTCTTTATTGGGAAGTAGCGGTACCTTAGAGGTAGGGNTAGAGTATCGCTGGACCCCCATATCGTTAGGTCGGGCTGAAGTGCCACTATCGGAAGAAGTGAAGGTACGCAACAAAGGCTTTTGTTACTGGAGCACTTGTGCCCAAAGTACTTCCGGGCTTGGTAGGGGTTCTTTATTGGGAAGTAGCGGTACCTTAGAGTTAGGGTTCGCGATAGGATTGCAGTAATATGAGTCAACTTGAGTCATCGGTTATATCATGTTAGTGAATTGTTGATGTATATTAAATATTTTTAAAAGAAACAAGTTGTAGCCACCTGTGAATGGTGATATGGAGCTGTGAGTAAGTCAATATTAATTTCTTTCCACTTGTCACTTTGTGCATCCTTCACAGATGGTCCTCCAACGCCTCTGTCCCAGTCACCCCCGAGCGCTTCCTGCAGTCCGTTCGCTAACGGAGGCTACTACGGTTCGGGGCAAGTGTTCTTCCCAAGGACGCCCGCGCACACCAACGGTGGACGCAATGGTGCACGTGTGTTCTTCCAGCAGACACCCACTCATCCGTACACACAGATGCCCCCGTCACAGCCTACACCCGGTTCAGCAACAAGCCATTCCAGTAGCAGCGGTGTTAGCAGCTCCCTCGACACACCATCGTGTTCATCCGGCACACCGCACTAGTAAGTACCAAAAGAACCGAGATATTGCTGAGATTTTTCCAAGAAATCAAAACTACAATAACGGGTTTTTTCACCTTCGATTTACAGTCACCAAGGTCACCAACTTCAACCGATCCAATTCAACTGGCAGGATGATGGTGACTCGAGCGAATCGGAAGGATCCACATCACAGGCCACCTCCTCGTCCGGGTGCAGTCCGCACTGTTTGGGGATGGATGGTGGAGCGAGCAGTTCATTCGGCAGCATCCCGTCATCGTCTACCCTCATCAGTCCGTCCTCGTCCGGTGGGACACTGTACGCTGCCGTACCGCCCCATCTCGACTATATGGCGGGCCGTGAACAGTTGCAGGAGTTCCCAGGCAAGATACCGCAGCGCAAACGGAAACCACGCACACCAAAGCCGAAGAAAGCGCGAGTAAGTATAGGGTTGCTAGGTATTATTGCTAGAGAAGTTACTTACAAACAGTTTTACTTTTCTGCAATATTAAAATTGATAAAATCCTCAAAAAAAATATGAAAAATCCCTGACATTAGTTGGATGTGGCTTGCTTTCAAGAGCCTAGAATGACCTGATTAACTTCAAATGACGGAGTGAAGCTGAAGAAGTCTGACCGAAGTGTGCAAAAAATATTGGAACCAAATACTCATACTCCAGACAATATTTAAAGAATTTTCAATTTTTCTTCGGATCGCATCTTAGCATAAAAAAGTCTAACCTGAATCATGATCATTCGAAGAAATAATAAGAATTAAAACCGAATGCTCCTCCAAAAACAGGAACTTATACTCGTCCAAAAAGAGGAACTTAATATGAGAAATTTATCCTTCCTTTTTACCTCAAAATGTTCATTATCGATCCATATTATCAATAATTTTGACACCAGAACTATCCCGTTCATCGCCGAATAACGGAATTTTTTGTGTTAAGCCTTTACATAATGCCAATACAGCTCAGAACGGGTATTAATGAGATTCCGATACACAATTCTCGCTGCATAATGTTAGACGTGTAGAAGAAGAACAAAAAAAAACATACCGTTTCACCAGTTTTCCGAACTCATGTTTAACTTCCCCCCTCAGGCAAATGCACCACTCGTTCATGCTTGGCACTCATTATGCCATTATGTTGCTACCCCACGGACAGTGTCGACCATCCGAGAGTGTGCTCCATATTTTCCTCCCCACACATCCTGCGTTTTTTTTCCGCCTTCCGCTACCATTTGCACAGTAGCCAGGGACTCTTGCTCCCGAACAATTACTTAACATGTCCACGGAACTGGGCGTCGATGATGGTTTCGTTTATAATTAGCTGGACGCAGCAACAGACTCCTCGCCATCATTCTCTTCTCCCTTCACATCGTTCCGTGCAGATGTGCCGGTAAACAAGCCGTACCATCGAGGATGCACTTTGTGTTTACGTTAACAGCTTCTGCACGGCCACAGTTCAAGCGACCGCGATGAACTACTCACGGCATTCCCTCATGAGTGGGCCACGGGATGCAAGCGTTATGATCGATGTTGCTTCATTGATGTGAAGACGCGCGCGTGTGTGTGTTTATGTACATGGTCACAACGACCCTGCATTGTTGCTTTTTTGTGTTGCGTTGTATATTTCTATATTCATGCATTTCCTTACCATCCCCCCTCGTACAGGGTTACCAGGCGGAATGCTTTATTTTCGTAAATAAACAATTGTCCGGCTACGGTGGAAATGTGGTGTGATGAGTGTTTTGGCCGTATTTCTTTACACCATTTTTTAACGCTACTGTACACTTCTGTTAAATGCGGAGCATTTTCAACAACGGTCCCAAACCACGTCATAAGACGTGAAAGCCAATCTCATAATGATGTTCTTTCAAGTTGGTAGTTTGGTGGTGCTTTATCCATTCTCAACATCATCAGCGCACCGAAAAGTGATCATGTGATCGCGAGATCGCAGGGCCAGTATTGTTCAGTGTATGATTTTCCGAAAGCGAGAGAAAAACAACTACCTCCCCGTATGGATCAAAACCGTAACGGCAGGAACGATCATGAACCAGCAGCATGATCAGACAGTCGGCCCCGGTCGATCATAACCCGGCGATGAAGGGAATATCACTGTTGACCCAGCTTCACAGCAGGGGAGCAAAAATCTCTGTTGTTTATGTTGATCGAGACCAACGAGCAAATGGAGGGGACGCGCGTGTGTTTATTGTTCCACCCGTGCCCTCGGAACTGGTCGCACGTGCACGTAGCTCTCGTTGCTTGGGTAATTCGGGTAGCAGCTCACTTTTCCTTAATTTTTCACCCCGATGACACGTGTGTGTGTGTGTGTGTGCGCGTGAGTTGGGCATGTGGCTGTGACGTGTGTGGGGTGTTATGATTTCCCGATGCGTGCTGAGCCGACCTGGCTATTGATTACAGTCGCACGATGAGGGATTTACTGTGGGAAATTAAGCAAATGAAATGCCTCTCAATCGGATACTACAAACAAAAACACGAAATGATGGGATGCATTTTTTAATTTTTGGTTGAAAAAAAAAAGGTACAGTGGGAGGCCTGCAAGCGTCCGTTGACCCATCCGTTATGATAGCGGAGACCATGCGCCTCCATCTATATTGTTTAAATCGTGCTTTTTCTTTTTATTTGTTTGTATTTCTATCACTCAACAGTACTATACGGTGGACGGTTAATGATTGTTTGTTTGTGTGGCTGCTGTTTGAGAAAATTGCTTCCAGATGATCGAAAGTGATCGTAATTTTGATCGTGAGTGCAAACAAAGCTGCTAATGCGGGCTGTTGCTACGTTTCGAATGGTTTGAAAAAGATGATTTATTTGTTTGTTTATTGGTTTGTTTCAACATTGCTTTTAATCAATTTCTTATCTAAATTAGAAAAATAAAAAATATAATACAATTTAAGTTAGAATTTTTCATAAAACTTTTTTTTCTGAAAACTGAAAAATATTCAAAATAAACAGGCATTTTTCACGGTTTACCTGCTAACTTTTATTAATGCTTCCAAGTAGTTTTTTTATCTAACTCAGCATAAAACTACACTTCAAATGATAAAGAACCAGATCCATATTACGCGAATATGTATCGCCTACGTGTTCACGCAAATATTTAACACCGCACGGCGGTATTCATTCGTGGCACGTATTGGATTACAAAATCGTATTAACTCGTGTGCAACCCTTCGAGCGTAATAAATTGACAGAATAGGCTCTATTTTTGTGTTCCCACACGGAGTGACCCACATTTAGTGCGGCTCAGTTCCCTATCTATGCAATATTATTATTTCTGCTCGGCAAAAAAAGAACGGAAAACGATATTCCAGTTGTAGAGTATGATCGAATGGCGTTGATAATATGCATCGTGCAGTCGAACACAATCACGTCTCTAACCAGCACGTGTCGCGAGTGCATTACGGTCTAGGTGTAGACAGTGCGTGTGCAAAATAGATCAGCGCATCCCGATGAAGCTAAAGTGGCGATAAGAAATAAAAAAAATCTCTCCCTCTCTCCCCCTTCTTCACACTATCGGAAGCACGGCAACACGATAAGAACGACTAATAATTGCTTACAAATCGTCATCATCTATCTGCGGTTACCTGAAGCTGGATATAGGTTACGCGGTGTGCCTATCGTGTTCTCCCTTATCTTAGTTGCAAGCGTTGCAACGATGCAGTCGCTCCCACCCCGCACCGGAGACCTATTAAGCAAGCAGGGGTTAAATTACCGATAATACTTGGCTTCAAGTCATTCAATCCCGCTGCACGACCGGTGCGTGCGGACGGTGTTTGTTTGCACGAATCCTTACATCGAACCCTTAAATCTCTGCATATGATGTCGTGACCCACATCCGAACAACCCTCCATCTCACCACAAAACAGTGATGGTCAGCGGAATGATTCCCTCAAGGGCCACGAACTGGTGCCACGATTGTTTCTTTCTAAGAAAATTGTATCTACCAGAGCGAATGACTAGGAAAGGTGCGAGAATAAATGGATGAGGTTGAGTAATTAAAATGAAAGTGCTAGGTGCCTGACATTTCCAGAATAAAGGGGAAGTCATAGAAATGGGATAGCAGGTGACCTTATTATGGCATGATTGATCGTTGGATTTGATCTAACCACAATCTTTTAGATTTGCTTTTAGCTCCCATTATATTAACAAGTCTTTTTGATCCGTACTAAAAGAATTAATTTATTTTATTGGATAAGTTATTATTAATTTGTTGTATATTAATTTCTTTTTTTGTAATCTTTATACATTGTTTTCACTCAATTATTTTTTTTTATATATTCTTCTTCCTTTCGAAACAGCTCATGGAACAACCTTTAATGTGGCAAGTGGCTTTTACCGCGGCGGCACTGATCGTACTCGGATGCGGATATCTTGCGGCACGGTGAACCCGATTCAAATGATACCACCTTACCATCGAACGATTGTCCCAGCGTTTGTCCCAAAAAACAAAAAAAAAACATTGTTCATAGAGCAATGGGGACCCAACCGCGGAAGTACCATAAAGCATCGGATCATCAATCTGCTGGAACATGTGCGAAAATTTGCGGAAAAAACACCATCATCAACACAGCTGTTAGTGTTTCGAACCAGTTTGTTTTTTTTTCTTTATAAATGCTTAGTTATAATGAAATAAGAAATGCATCTTGCATTGAGGTAGCGCGTCGATAGACAAGGAAAGCGTTCGGTTAAGAAACTCACACAAATTAGGAACAACGTGATAAAAAGACATAAAATAGTTAACTTTATTCGAACGCGAATTGTAGAAGCAAAGGATATATAGGAAACGGAAAGCAGAAACAACAAGCAAAAACACTCATATTGGTCTCAACTTGCAAAACGTGCAAGTAATTTAACCAAATAGCGTTAGGAAATATAGCGTTTCTCTCCTTTTACCCCGGTTTGGGGGCTGCCGCTGTGTATGTCTGTTACACGTTGTTTTTGGTGTGCCTTTTCACCACCATTGCTAGGTCGGAAGTTGTTGCAACTGACACTAAAGTAAAGAGAATTGATCATTGGAAACCGTCAAAAAGGGGACGTCTTCAAAACGGAAAAGAAAAAAAAGTTTGCCCAATATACTCCGATACTCTCAGTCTCTACATCCCGTCTCTACAGCGTAGCGACGTTCGATCGTACGGAAAATTTAAATGTTGCATTTTTTGCTGTCCGCATTTGAAGCGCATCCCGCTTCGGAAGAGAAAACTTACCAACTTAATTTACATTCTGCTTACCATGTAGTGTTTAACTGATTTCAATTCTGGGACTAGTGCATAGTGCAACATAAGTAAGGTGGCGGTAACCTGACGAGGGATGCGTAGCGTAATATGTGTAGTTTAACCGTTCGTTTGTAAGCTTAGCAGTATTACAGACCGACAGACAGACGAACCTGTGCCGTTTGATATCTCAGATTTCAGCGTTGCATTTCATACACAGGTGTGTCGCACATCACACCGTTGTGTTGCAGTTGTGCATTTGCGTTGCATTGCCGTTCGTCAATGAATTTATTTTAAACACAGCATTGCAGTAGCTTGTTTTTTTTACATTACGTTGGATCTCTTTGTTTGTACTTGTTTTTTTCTCAGAACCATAATGGTTCATTAAAGTGAAACAAATATCTTCCCGCTTCTGCCATTTTGAAAGCCTTCCCGTGGGTGGTCGTTTCGTTGTGGGCTTAAACACACCGGATGACTTTTTCTTGCATCTCATATTTTATTTTAGTATACATTTTTTTATTTTATTAAAAAAACATTTTTTTGATCTTCCAAAACGTATCGCTAAAGTTTAAACTTAAAATATTGATTTTTACTGGAAAAAATAAGTTAATTCGTACCATTTTACGGAAGAATATTATATGATCAAATATTTTGTTTGAACGTACATAAAATGCAGAACAATTATGGTGGCATCATCATAGATGTTAGTTCGTTTATTTTAACTTAAACTAAATGAAAACAAGCGCTAGTGACTCAGAAAGCATTTGCCATAGTGACGAACGGAATGGATCAAAATAAAAAAAGCGATTAGTTTTTACCAACAAATCGTTGCTTCTCGTATAAGCGAGAGCGCTTTTGTCATATCCCTCGAAATGTCCTCGAAATGTAAATCCATAAAATCGTCCCACTGACGGTGATGATAAAACGTGAAGGAACAGTGCCAACGCGTCCCGGACGGAGAATAGTGTAGCAAAGATGGATATGAATGCAGCAAAAGAAAAATCAACAGTTAGTCTAATTTTGTACTACTAAGAGAACCTTCAACACGAAACAAAAAGCGATATGCCGTAGCTGACATGATGACGTGCCTTCGGAAAGGCTGTCCAGTGCTTATTGTTACGACTAAGATCTCTAAGCTTAAGCGTGGCGTGAAAGACAGTGAGCGATAATAGCTAAAAGTGTAGCTCGGTGTTTAGTTCAATACGTTACGAAAGTAGACAAGAATGTAATAATAGTTTATAAACAAAACACACGGAATATAAGGAAAAGCCCACAGCGCAAAAGCTTTAGGAAAGGGTAATAGAAATGTGCAGTTTACAGTGCGATGCAGCTAAAACATCGCACATACACACAACCGCTGTGAATGTCCGTGAGCAGGAACGAAGAGAAAAAAATGAGAAGATGAACCAATCCTAGAATCCAAATATTCACGAAAAAGAAATTGTCACTGTGTTAGGTGCCCAAAGATTTTAACTTTTGTTTCGCTTATACTTTTGCTATAATTGTTTTGTTTTGCTAGTGTTTTCATCTTCCCTCGTGTTTGCACTTAGCTGTCGAATACAGTATTTGCTAGCTTTCTGTTTTTTATTTTTGTTTTTTTTTTTACTTTACTTGCAAGTTTCATTCTTACCCTACTACCTGCTATACTAAAGCATGCAATAGACGAAGAAAAATATCTACTAAAGATTTATGTTAACATGGGCGGAAAGCAAAGACAAGATTTGATCTCAGTATCGGTACTCGATGGAGTTTGTTTTACTAGCGCTTTGGAGCTCGGTTAGGGATTTTTTTTTAAATATGATTTTGGAACAGTTTAGCTACCCCTCACGGTAGCGAAATCATCACAAAAACGCAAAACGCATAACGCATAGTATAATGACAGTGAAATTCATGTCGAGAAGCAAACGGGCCACAACAAAACGAATGCCTGAGGCAGACGGTTCAGTTCCAAACGGAACCGTTTTTGATGATTATTTAATAATTTGCCTCTAGGAAAAGATGTTTCCTTTGCATTACACCAACATGTGCCTAACTCAAGAATTGCACAAGGTAGACAAAGAAGAAAAAATCTGCACGCCTGTACAATTAAAAGTAGATAAATTTTTAACTTTTTGGTATTTTTAACAAAAGAAAAACCTGCACAAGAAACACAACCAGAAAGAAGGAATCTTTCTTTTATTAGATGAAAATAAATAGCTAAAAAAGAATACAATTCGAAGACAGAACATATTTCGGAACATATTCTTTAAATTCAGCATAGGATACGGGGACCGATACGGCCTACGAACTGGGAAAGAGAGCGAAACTGAGAGAGACAGTTAGAAAAGGAGATGGTTTTCGTTCGTTTTAATGTTTCAATCTTTTTACGTTGTGCTTTTGGCGTACAGACAGGGCTGTGATGTAGATTTTTGATCTCATTTTATTATTTTTGTTGGCAAGGAGAAAGAGCACAAGAGGGGATCAAGAAGCGAGTAAGGACGGTCGCAAAATGATCCCTGCAAAAGGGGGTGACAAAGCAAAATTTCCATCGTGTCAGGTTTCTCGCGAAGTAAAAGAAGAAGAAAAAAAGGGTTATCACGTTAGAGAAACAAAACCAACAGATACACTAGCAAATAATCGCGCATCCAATTGCAAGGGACGGTTGAAATGGAGGCGCTAGATTAGTCCTCGAGAAATGGTTTGTCGTGTGCAGCGTTACCGTTGCGAGGCATATTACATTTTGTGTAAACTTTTTATTTCTTCTTTGTTTTATTTGTTTCTTTTTAAGACATTTAATTGTAGATCATGTCTAGAGCGCATCGATCCGTGTCGAATAGTGCATTTTTTTAAAGTAGTTAATCAAATACCCAATGAGGTAGAGCAACACTCCGGAATGATCGTTTCGTCCATTATTGGCAAACGATCGTCAAATAAAGCCCGAGGAATCCTACACGACTCCCGGTACAACATTACATAGTGGTAGAAACGTAAAATTTATTTTAAACGTTGGAAACTGTATCTTTCTTGTATGATCGTAAATAAAAGATGATGTAATGAAAAGAAAAGGTGATTATAATGTATAATAAGAAATAAATTTATTACGAAGTATCACTTGAAGTATATTGTATTAAACACAGAACATCTTAATGAAATAGTTTAAAAACTGTTTAAATTACGTAAAAATGTAGAATAATAAATAGTAAACTGAATTAACTATTCGTCCACCACTGTGGTAACTGGAATTGTTTCAGCTAGTCTCCAATAGAGAGCGCTAATCTATTCTGAAAACGCACTATGTTCAGGATGATTTAAAATTAATTTTCGGGATGATTCAATATTCAAAATGGAAATGGACATCTCCTTATCGTTTCCTGAGTTAAGCATCAATTTATGTGGTTTTGGTGTAATTATGTTCATGAAATTTAATATCTACAATAACATATTATTCTTACACATTACTTCATATGTATATTGTTATTAAAACGGTTCGAAACAGCTCTTTGCGTGTTTTAAAACATGATTGCGTACGTTTTCCATATGTAGCGGCCTATTCTAAGGATAAATATCTTATTTTAATAAAAATAAAACATAAATTTTCACATTACAAAAACCCAAAATAATCCATTTCAGTTTCATACTTACGCACCCCATGTGTCATTCTGTACGAAATCGACCACTGTGCGCGGTACCGCAGCTCGTTCGGGCCGAAACGAGATCGGTCTTCTTCCTCTCTCGCTCAATCTGTTGCTGTGCTCCGGAGCGTTCGGACGTGTACGCCGTTGTTTTGCACGACTTTTCCGCGTGAGTTTCCNCTCCCGAACAATTACTTAACATGTCCACGGAACTGGGCGTCGATGATGGTTTCGTTTATAATTAGCTGGACGCAGCAACAGACTCCTCGCGATCATTCTCTTCCCCCTTCACATCGTTCGGTGCAGATGTGCCGGTAAACAAGCCGTACCATCGAGGATGCACTTTGTGTTTACGTTAACAGCTTCTGCACGGCCACAGTTGAGGCGACCGCGATGAACTACTCACGGCATTCCCTCATGAGTGGGCCACGGGATGCAAGCGTTATGATCGATGTTGCTTCATTGATGTGAAGACGCGCGCGTGTGTGTGTTTATGTACATGGTCACAACGACCCTGCATTGTTGCTTTTTTGTGTTGTGTTGTATATTTCTATATTCATGCATTTCCTTACCATCCCCCCTCGTACAGGGTTACCAGGCGGAATGCTTTATTTTCGTAAATAAACAATTGTCCGGCTACGGTGGAAATGTGGTGTGATGAGTGTTTTGGCCGTAATTCTTTACACCATTTTTTAACGCTACTGTACACTTCTGTTAAATGCGGAGCATTTTCAACAACGGTCCCAAACCACGTCATATGACGTGAAAGCCAATCTCATAATGATGTTCTTTCAAGTTGGTAGTTTGGTGGTGCTTTATCCATTCTCAACATCATCAGCGCACCGAAAAGTGATCATGTGATCGCGAGATCGCAGGGCCAGTATTGTTCAGTGTATGATTTTCCGAAAGCGAGAGAAAAACAACTACCTCACCGTATGGATCAAAACCGTAACGGCAGGAACGATCATGAACCAGCAGCATGATCAGACAGTCGGCGATCATAACCCGGCGATGAAGGGAATATCACTGTTGACCCAGCTTCACAGCAGGGGAGCTAAAATCTCTGTTGTTTATGTTGATCGAGACCAACGAGCAAATGGAGGGGACGCGCGTGTGTTTATTGTTCCGCCCGTGCCCGCGGAACCGGTCGCACGTGCACGTTGCTCTCGTTGCTTGGGTAATTCGGGTAGCAGCTCACTTTTCCTTAATTTTTCACCCCGATGACACGTGTGTGTGTGTGTGCGTGAGTTGGGCATGTGGCTGTGACGTGTGTGGGGTGTTATGATTTCCCGATGCGTGCTGAGCCGACCCGGCTATTGATTACAGTCGCACGATGAGGGATTTACTGTGGGAAATTAAGCAAATGAAATGCCTCTCAATCGGATACTACAAACAAAAACACGAAATGATGGGATGCATTTTTTAATTTTTGGGTGAAAAAAAAAGTACAGTGGGAGGCCTGCAAGCGTCCGTTGACCCATCCGTTATGATAGCGGAGACCATGCGCCTCCATCTATATTGTTTAAATCGTGCTTTTTCTTTTTATTTGTGTGTATTTCTATCACTCAACAGTACTGTACAGTGGACGGTTAATGATTGTTTGTTTGTGTGGCTGCTGTTTGAGAAAATTGCTTCCAGATGATCGAAAGTGATCGTAATTTTGATCGTGAGTGCAAACAAAGCTGTTAATGCGGACTGTTGCTACGTTTCGAATGGTTTGAAAAAGATGATTTATTTGTTTGTTTATTGTTTTGTTTCAACATTGCTTTTAATCAATTTCTAATCAAAATTAGAAAAATAAAAAATATAATACAATTTAAGTTAGAATTTTTCATAAAACTTTTTTTTCTGAAAACTGAAAAATATTCAAAATAAACAGGCATTTTTCACGCTTTACCTGCTAACTTTTATTAATGCTTCCAAGTAGTTTTTTTATCTAACTCAGCATAAAACTACACTTCAAATGATAAAGAACCAGATCCATATTACGCGAATATGTATCGCCTACGTGTTCACGCAAATATTTAACACCGCACGGCGGTATTCATTCGTGGCACGTATTGGATTACAAAATCGTATTAACTCGTGTGCAACCCTTCGAGCGTAATAAATTGACAGAATAGGCTCTATTTTTGTGTTCCCACACAGAGTGACCCACATTTAGTGCGGCTCAGTTCCCTATCTATGCAATATTAATATTTCTGCTCGGCAAAAAAAGAACGGAAAACGATATTCCAGTTGTAAAGTATGATCGAATGCCGTTGATAATATGCATCGTGCAGTCGAACACAATCACGTCTCTAACCAGCACGTGTCGCGAGTGCATTACGGTCTAGGTGTAGACAGTGCGTGTGCAAAATAGATCAGCGCATCCCAATGAAGCTAAAGTGGCGATAAGAAATAAAAAAAAATCTCCTGCTTTCCTCTCCTTCACACAATCGGAAGCACGGCAACACGATAAGAACGACTAATAATTGCTTACAAATCGTCATCATCTATCTGCGGTTACCTGAAGCTGGATATAGGTTACGCGGTGTGCCTATCGTGTTCTCCCTTATCTTAGTTGCAAGCGTTGCAACGATGCAGTCGCTCCCACCCCGCACCGGAGACCTATTAAGCAAGCAGGGGTTAAATTACCGATAATACTTGGCTTCAAGTCATTCAATCCCGCTGCACGACCGGTGCGTGCGGACGGTGTTTGTTTGCACGAATCCTTACATCGAACCCTTAAATCTCTGCATATGATGTCGTGACCCACATCCGAACAACGCTCCATCTCACCACAAAACAGTGATGGTCAGCGGAATGATTCCCTCAAGGGCCACAAACGGGTGCCACGAATGTTTTTTTTTCTAAGAAAATTGTATCTACCAGAGCGAATGACTAGGAAAGGTGCGAGAATAAATGGATGAGGTTGAGTAATTAAAATGAAAGTGCTAGGTGCCTGACATTTCCAGAATAAAGGGGAAGTCATAGAAATGGGATAGCAGGTGACCTTATTATGGCATGATTGATCGTTAGATTTGATCTAACCACAGTCTTTTAGATTTGCTTTTAGCTCCCATTATATTAACAAGTCTTTTTGATCCGTACTAAAAGAATTAATTTATTTTATTGGATAAGTTATTATTAATTTGTTGTATATTAATTTCTTTTTTTGTAATATTTATACATTGTTTTCACTCAATTAATTTTTTTTTTAATACATTCTTCTTCCTTTCGAAACAGCTCATGGAGCAACCTTTAATGTGGCAAGTGGCTTTTACCGCGGCGGCACTGATCGTACTCGGATGCGGATATCTTGCGGCACGGTGAACCCGATTCAAATGATACCACCTTACCATCGAACGATTGTCCCAGCGTTTGTCCCAAAAAACAAAAAAAAAAACATTGTTCATAGAGCAATGGGGACCCAACCGCGGAAGTACCATAAAGCATCGGATCATCAATCTGCTGGAAGATGTACGAAAATTTGCGGAAAAAACACCATCATCAACACAGCTGTTAGTGTTTCGAACCAGTTTGTTTTTTTCTCTTTATAAATGCTTAGTTATAATGAAATAAGAAATGCATCTTGCATTGAGGTAGCGCGTCGATAGACAAGGAAAGCGTTCGGTTAAGAAACTCACACAAATTAGGAACAACGTGATAAAAAGACATAAAATAGTTAACTTTATTCGAACGCGAATTGTAGAAGCAAAGGATATATAGGAAACGGAAAGCAGAAACAACAAGCAAAAACACTCATATTGGTCTCAACTTGCAAAACGTGCAAGTAATTTAACCAAATAGCGTTAGGAAATATAGCGTTTCTCTCCTTTTTCCCCGGTTTGGGGGCTGCCGCTGTGTATGTCTGTTACACGTTGTTTTTGGTGTGCCTTTTCACCACCATTGCTAGGTCGGAAGTTGTTGCAACTGACACTAAAGTAAAGAGAATTGATCATTGGAAACCGTCAAAAAGGGGACGTCTTCAAAACGGAAAAGAAAAAAAAGTTTGCCCAATTTACTCCGACACCCTCAGTCTCTACATCCCGTCTCTACAGCGTAGCGACGTTCGATCGTACGGAAAATTTAAATGTTGCATTTTTTGCTGTCCGCATTTGAAGCGCATCCCGCTTCGGAAGAGAAAACTTACCAACTTAATTTACATTCTGCTTACCATGTAGTGTTTAACTGATTTCAATTCTGGGACTAGTGCATAGTGCAACATAAGTAAGGTGGCGGTAACCTGACGAGGGATACGTAGCGTAATATGTGTAGTTTAACCGTTCGTTTGTAAGCTTAGCAGTATTACAGACCGACAGACAGACGAACCTGTGCCGTTTGATATCTCAGATTTCAGCGTTGCATTTCATACACAGGTGTGTAGCACATCACACCGTTGTTGCATTGCAGTTGTGCATTTGCGTTGCATTGCCGTTCGTCAATGAATTTATTTTAAACACAGCATTGCAGTAGCTTGTTTTTTTTTACATTACGTTGGATCTCTTTGTTTGTACTTGTTTTTTTCTCAGAACCATAATGGTTCATTAAAGTGAAACAAATATCTTCCCGCTTCTGCCATTTTGAAAGCCTTCCCGTGCGTGGTCGTTTCGTTGTTGGCTTAAACACACCGGATGACTTTTTCTTGCATCTCATATTTTATTTTAGTATACATTTTTTTATTTTATTAAAAAAAACATTTTTTTGATCTTCCAAAACGTATCGCTAAAGTTTAAACTTAAAATAATGGTTTTTACTGGAAAAAATAAGTTAATTCGTACCATTTTACGGAAGAATATTATATGATCAAATATTTTGTTTGAACGTACATAAAATGCAGAACAATTATGGTGGCATCATCATAGATGTTAGTTCGTTTATTTTAACTTTAAACTAAATGAAAACAAGCGCTAGTGACTCAGAAAGCATTTGCCATAGTGACGAACGGAATGGATCAAAATCAAAAAAAGCGATTAGTTTTTACCAACAAATCGTTGCTTCTCGTATAAGCGAGAGCGCTTTTGTCATATCCCTCGAAATGTCCTCGAAATGTAAATCCATAAAATCGTCCCACTGACGGTGATGATGAAACGTGAAGGAACAGTGCCAACGCGTCCCGGACGAAGAATAGTGTAGTGGATGTGAATGCAGCAAATGAAAAATCAACAGTTAGTCTAATTTTGTACTACTAAGAGAACCTTCAACACGAAACAAAAAGCGATATGCCGTAGCTGACATGATGACGTGCCTTCGGAAAGGCTGTCCAGTGCTTATTGTTACGACTAAGATCTCTAAGCTTAAGCGTGGCGTGAAAGACAGTGAGCGATAATAGCTAAAAGTGTAGCTCGGTGTTTAGTTCAATACGTTACGAAAGTAGACAAGAATGTAATAATAGTTTATAAACAAAACACACGGAATATAAGGAAAAGCCCACAGCGCAAAAGCTTTAGGAAAGGGTAATAGAAATGTGCAGTTTACAGTGCGATGCAGCTAAAACATCGCACATACACACAACCGCTGTGAATGTCCGTGAGCAGGAACGAAGAGAAAAAAAAATGAGAAGATGAACCAATCCTAGAATCCAAATATTCACGAAAAAGAAATTGTCACTGTGTTAGGTGCCCAAAGATTTTAACTTTTGTTTCGCTTATACTTTTGCTATAATTGTTTTGTTTTGCTAGTGTTTTCATCTTCCCTCTTGTTTGCACTTAGCTGTCGAATACAGTATTTGCTTTTTTATTTTTGTTTTTTTTTTTACTTTACTTGCAAGTTTCATTCTTACCCTACTACCTGCTATACTAAAGCATGCAATAGACGAAGAAAAATATCTACTAAAGATTTATGTTAACATGGGCGGAAAGCAAAGACAAGATTTGATCTCAGTATCGGTACTCGATGGAGTTTGTTTTACTAGCGCTTTGGAGCTCGGTTAGGGATTTTTTTTAAAATATGATTTTGGAACAGTTTAGCTACCCGTCACGGTAGCGAAATCATCACAAAAACGCAAAACGCATAACGCATAGTATAATGACAGTGAAATTCATGTCGAGAAGCAAACGGGCCACAACAAAACGAATGCCTGAGGCAGACGGTTCAGTTCCAAACGGAACCGTTTTTGATGATTATTTAATAATTTGCCTCTAGGAAAATATGTTTCCTTTGCATTACACCAACATGTGCCTAACTCAAGAATTGCACAAGGTAGACGAAGAAGAAAAAATCTGCACGCCTGTACAATTAAAAGTAGATAAATTTTTAACTTTTTGGTATTTTTAACAAAAGAAAAACCTGCACAAGAAACACAACCAGAAAGAAGGAATCTTTCTTTTATTAGATGAAAATAAATAGCTAAAAAAGAATACAATTCGAAGACAGAACATATTTCGGAACATATTCTTTAAATTCAGCATAGGATACGGGGACCGATACGGCCTACGAACTGGGAAAGAGAGCGAAACAGAGAGAGACAGCTAGAAAAGGAGATGGTTTTCGTTCGTTTTAATGTTTCAATCTTTTTACGTTGTGCTTTTGGCGTACAGACAGGGCTGTGATGTAGATTTTTGATCTCATTTTATTATTTTTGTTGGCAAGAAGAAAGAGCACAAGAGGGGATCAAGAAGCGAGTAAGGACGGTCGCAAAATGATCCCTGCAAAAGGGGGTGACAAAGCAAAATTTCCATCGTGTCAGGTTTCTCGCGAAGTAAAAGAAGAAGAAAAAAAGGGTTATCAGTTTAGAGAAACAAAACCAACAGATACACTAGCAAATAATCGCGCATCCAGTTGCAAGGGACGGTTGAAATGGAGGCGCTAGATTAGTCCTCGAAAAATGGTTTGTTGTGTGCAGCGTTACCGTTGCGAGGCATATTACATTTTTTGTAAACTTTTTATTTCTTCTTTGTTTTATTTGTTTCTTTTTAAGACATTTAATTGTAGATCATGTCTAGAGCGCATCGATCCGTGCCGAATAGTGCATTTTTTTAAAGTAGTTAATCAAAATACCCAATGAGGTAGAGCAACACTCCGGAATGATCGTTTCGTCCATTATTGGCAAACGATCGTCAAATAAAGCCCGAGGAATCGTATACGACTCCCGGTAGAACATTACATAGTGGTAGAAACGTAAAATTTATTTTAAACGTTGGAAACTGTATCTTTCTTGTATGATCGTAAATAAAAGATGATGTAATGAAAAGAAAAGGTGATTATAATGTATAATAAGAAATAAATTTATTACGAAGTATCACTTGATTTATTGTATTAAACACAGAACATCTTAATGAAATAGTTTAAACACTTTTTAGATTACATAGAAATGTAGAATAATAAATAGTAAACTGAATTAACTATTCGTCCACCACTGTGGTAACTGGAATTGTTTCAAACGAACGTTTCAGCTAGTCTCCAATAGAGAGCGCTAATCTATTCTGAAAACGCACTATGTTCAGGATGATTTAAAATTAATTTTCGGGATGATTCAATATTCAAAATGGAAATGGACATCTCCTTATCGTTTCTTGAGTTAAGCATCAATTTATGTGGTTTTGGTGTAATTATGTTCATGAAATTTAATATCTACAATAACATATTATTCTTACACATTACTTCATATGTATACTGTTATTAAAACGGTTCGAAACAGCTCTTTGCGTGTTTAAAAACATGATTGCGTACGTTTTCCATATGTAGCGACCTATTCTAAGGATAAATATCTTGTTATAATAAAAATAAAACATAAATTTTCACAGTACAAAAACCCAAAATAATTCATTTCAGTTTCATACTTACGCACCCCATGTGTCATTCTGTACGAAATCGACCACTGTGCGCGGTACCGCAGCTCGTTCGGGCCGAAACGAGATCGGTCTTCTTCCTCTCTCGCTCAATCTGTTGCTGTGCTCCGGAGCGTTCGGACGTGTACGCCGTTGTTTTGCACGACTTTTCCGCGTGAGTTTCCGATATTTCCCGCAAGCCGGAAAAACAGGCTTCTTCAGTCGTCATCGGAAACCCGACGTAACGTGTTCGTAAGTGTAAGTGGCTAGTGCAAACGGTCAAACCGATTCCGGGCGTGTTGTGACGTGTGTTTTTTGCAGCAGCCCAGCAAGAAAAAAAAGCGTAAAAAATCGGCATTCTTGCCCTGTGTGTATCGTTGTGTAAGTGAGCTTAATTCAGGTGCTCGGAAGGGTATTATAGGTTGTGCTGAAAATGTGAATTACAGTGAAAACAAAAAAAAAGCACGCACGCACCATCGAACCGGTCAATTTATGTTATTTTTTGTTGTCCATTGTTTTGGCTTGATATGTCATCAGCTGACTACGCAATTGACAAACGGCGGGACGATCCCGTGCAGATTGAAACTGACTGGGCTTGAAGCTTCCGCGAAGGAATCGGGCACACTAATATAAAGCTTGAAACAACGTAACGCGGGTCAACACTTTAAGCGGGGCCATTTTCTTATTAAAGTACCGTAGTCTCTGACAAGCACAGGTTCATGAAATTCTAATGCCGGCTTTAGTTTGCCATGAAGCTGCCAGATTGTTCTCGCAGCTCTTGTTGAAGCTTTTTTTGTTGTTGCTGTTGTGTTGTGGCAAACGCGTCAAAGCTCCATAACAACGGAACCACATCCTCAGGCTAACTCAGTCGTATTTCAACGCAGGATGAAATGTTGCCGTGTCTAATAAATGCTCCCAACCAACTAATAGCAACGGAACAAATAGTCCTGCCGGAACAAGTGTGTGTCTGTGCGTTGTTGAAGGAGGTTGTATGTGTGTTTTGATTCAGTTGTCGGTTGCATCGTCTCATCGCAGCAAGTGTTGTTTGCCGTTTGTTTTCGTTTTCGTCCCTTTTTGCCGTGACCTCCCCCCCCGCCGTGTGCGTTATCCGGTGTCGGTGTTTTGGTTGCGTGCAACCGTCGTTGCTTCTTTACCTGCCCCCTGGTGCACCGTGTATTTGTTCAGTCGTTAATGCACCAAAGCACGGCCCGGTTTGTTACCTGTTTTAAAGAGCATAATCATAAAAGGTGAATAGCTGGATTGCTATAGCCTCGTCACCGATCCCATCCGCTTTACCGTTCACGTGTGTGTGTGTGTGAAGAAGTGAAAAAAATATTCCATAAAAAAGGAGGCGATGCCCTTTTCAAACGTGATACGTGCGCGCGTGTGTGTGTTGGTGTGTACATAGGTGTTTTGAGATCTTCGATCGTCTCGAAGAAAAGAAAAAAAGGTGTAAAACCGATCGAAGGTCTAAGGGGTGTTTTTTTTCTGTTTTAATCAAGTGTGATCGATCTGTCAAAATAGTGGTGGTGAGTTTAAATTTATGTGTTTATTTCATCCATTTGTTTTATCTTTCCATGTTTAAGAGTGTATAAGTAACAACAAAAAAGAAAAGGANNNTTTTTTCTGTTTTAATCAAGTGTGATCGATCTGTCAAAATAGTGGTGGTGAGTTTAAATTTATGTGTTTATTTCATCCATTTGTTTTATCTTTCCATGTTTAAGAGTGTATAAGTAACAACAAAAAAGAAAAGGAAAAAAATATTAATGTTTGTAAAGTGTTTTTATGTTGTTTTGAAAGTGCAATTGTTAATGTGAATGATACCACCATTCGGTGTTTCTTTGGTGTAGTGCAGTGTTTTTTTGTTGTTGCCAATTTCAAGTGTATCATAATCGAAAATCGATTAAAAAAACGGTCATCATCATCATGTTGGTGTAATCAACGTCAGCAAAAGGTTTGTTCTTTTTCACATTATTTAATACTTTTTCTTTCGGGGCGGTCCGGTGGTGCATGTGATAAACGGCGCCAGTCCACACGGCCGGACCGGGTTCAAATCCCATCCGGACCGTTCCCCTGTAGCAAGGACTGACTATCCGGCTACGTGGTAAAATAAGTCTAGTAAGCCAGAAATGGCCGGCGTGACCTTTAAGGTCGTTAATGCCAAGAAGAAGAAGAAGAATACTTTTTTTTATTTTAATTTTAATTTAATATTTATTTTATATTACTTTTTATTTATTTAATTAGTTTGATATTTTTCCTGTCTATATTTATTTAAAAAAAAACATAATGCATTTGTCTAATATCTAAGTCCAATAACCGTTTGCTACTCTGTACCTAGTTTGTTGTGAGCACGGTTTTGCATTTGATCGCGAAAATAATTGCCATTTTATAGCATCTTTTTTCCGGTGATCGTGAGCATCGAATTTTCTTCCCAATTTATGCTCTACCGTTGCTACGCCGTACATGCAATGCGTAGCACTTTTTTTCTGCGTTTATTCCACCTCCGAACGACAGCGCATTTAATGCTGATCCGCGTAAAACGCGCTGCTGTGACATACATAAAATGGTACCTCCCGCCTGCCCGTGTACGTGTGCGTGGGGTGGATAGGGAGGGGACCTGAGGGTGACTAGTTTCGGCAGCGACTTTTCTCGCGAATTTCGATGCAAAAAAAAAATATCACCATTTCGACAGCAGAAGGAAGAATTTTGCGTCCAGTTTGGGTGTACTTTTTTTTGCCTTTCTTTCTGTGTCTCTCGCTTACCGTCTCGAACCAAGTCGTTACCGTTTGTTTCTTCGCCTGTGTACGTTGCTTCGTGGTATTTGGCTTTTGCTACGCGTTGCTTAACGTGCAACATTATCGCGAGCCGATATAAAATCTTTTTTTTTCGTTTCTCTCTGTCTCTCTCTCTCTCTACTGATTTGCTCTTGTATGCGTGCAGCGACGACGCGACCAGCGGGTTATTGGTGTGTTTGCTTAAACAGTTTATCCGCGAATAAAATAAAACTGCGCGAGACGGACACACACACACACACACTCAAGGGTATGGGGAGGCTTTTGGGGTCTGCTTCAGCCCTCCCCACGATCGTAAGACGTGCGTTTGGAAGTGTGTGTTTGCTGTTCGATGGAGATCCCCGCGAAACGAGTCGAATGCCGATCGATTCCACCGTCGTCACGTCGCCTTCGCCGTCGACGGGGTGGCCAGGCTTGCATTTATTTTGATATCATAGAGCGGCCGTTCGCCGGCATTCCTCCCCCTCCAACACCGGAAAGGAGGACCCTTCTAACCCAACCGTCGAACGCTTGCTTTTGAAAACACGCGGAAAGGGCACACGTGTATATGTGTGTGAGTGTGTGAGTGGTTGAAAAGCAATGGTGACGATGGAAACCAGCTTCGTCATGGAGCGTCTGCTATTATTCTCGAACAACAGAAGCTGCTTTGTTGTGTTGTTTTGCGCCGTATTCTTTTTTCTCTCCTGTTGTTAATTTACATTACCACACAACAAAACACACACACCTACACACGTAACATAGTGTTGTTTTTTTGTTGTTGTTATTTCTTGTGTTGTTGTAATATTTCTTCAACTTTATTTTGGTCAGCGTTGTTTGTTTCAGCTCGATTTCATTTCGTTATTTTTCCTTAACCATCCACCCCCATGACATACCCTCCACACACCCCCAAGCACACACACACATACACACTTAAAAGCATGTGCGCATACATCTACAGGTAGTGGTTGCGTCGACCCGCTTCGACTGCATTCCACGGCCGGTTGGGTTTAGAAAGAACACGAACGAATGAACCGTGAAAGCGCAGAATGAGAAAGAAAAAAACAGGGTGGCAACAGCAAACCCTTCGAAAGCCCACCAACTGAGGCCCCTCTGGTGGAAAGGGCAATCACGAATGGGAAACAGGTCGAAGGGATGGTTGAATTAACCGCTGGCGCGGTCTGAACTTCCAAGGGGAAAAGCTTCACTGTAGGATGTCAAAAAAAACCACAACAGAAATGGACATTTAAATGCATTTATGAGTGTGGTCTAAGGCAAAAGGAATTGTGTAATAGAATTCAGCACTGTTATTAATGAATTGATGACTTCGAGAATGAAAAAATGTGTCCAAGTCAGCCAGGGGATGATGTCCATTTGTCCGTACGAATCGCTCCCACCGTGTCCTAGTGGCACGTTACAGAGAGACCCCAATCGAAAGAACTTGTCCCGGGTCCGGTTACGTTTTTGTCCAGACCCCACCAACGATTGAACGCCGAAGAACGGGAAAGCGATATTAAACTTGCATGCGTAGCACCGAGGTATGGATGTGTGCGTGTTGCCTTGGTTGGTCTTGAACAACATTGAAGCATATCGAGCTGTTGGGGGGGTGGGAGGGGCTGTCTGTTGGCGTTTTATTTTTGTTTTGCACGTTGTCCGTTCGCGAGTAACGCATTTGCCTTCATCCGTTACGATGCGTTACACAATGTTACATTCCTTTCGTTTTGTTTCGCTATTATATGTGGTGCGGAATAAAGGGAAATTAAGAGTATTTTTTTTATAAGGAAGCAACAAACTTCCCTCGAAGCAAGTTGTAACCTTCGTTACTATCGAACAACACCTTGCGAGTAATATTTTCCTGAACTTTCCTGGCTAGATGAAAGAGACGTCTTTTCCACAAATACGCGCGCGCGGAACCGGATTCACCTGTTTTGCAACATAAAAACAAAACCCCTATCAACCCCCCCCCCGCCCAACACACACACACACACACCCAAACGCTGACGTCGGACCAGTACAGACATCAAAGGCCAAAACCGATTTCGCACACAAACACACAACTTCTGCTACCGAAAGGACCTCCTTCCTGCAATGAAGCGCAAAGGAAAATTTTGTTTATTGCGGTCGTTGCTACGCACCGTCGGTTGAATGTTGCGTTTTGGGGGGGTGAATATGAAAAAAAAAAGAAAATTCATACCAACTGTGCAGTTTCGCCCTAAATCGCCACCGTATCCCACGGTCATTTCAAAGGGCTGTCGATCAACTAAACGAAGGTGTGTGTGTGTGTGTGTGTGTGTGTTTCTACGCTAATCAAACCCTCCCGATCGAATGGCGGTTAGAAAATTCAAAACATCCGGATCGACCAAAATCGTGACATTGCCGACCCAGCTTTTTCCCAGCTACTTCGGCTCTCCCGGGGTTGGGGGGGTAGATAACGGTTACGGCACGGTACGCTTTCACCATGGTGACGAAAATCAACATCAACAGATCCGGTGGAAGGCCGAAAGCCGAACCATTGCCATTAGCATTAATCAGGCGTAGCATCGGCAAGTTTCGATGTCAACCCGGCTTTGGAAGCAGCCCTACAAAATAAAGGCGTAAAACATGTGGTGAAGTGGAAGAAGAAAAACAAAACTGAGGAAAGAAACCGAAACCTGCAATCAACGACAAAAACAAACTTTCTTTCTTATGTTCCGCTTGTAAGAAAACGTCAACGATTAGCATATTGGAAACATTCCACACGACTGATAGATCGGTTGACGGAGTTGCAACAGTGAGAAAAATGCTCAGTAAGTGTTGTTTGGAATTCTACAGGAAACGCTTCAAAAAGCTGCGTTGGTTGACATCCAACGAACTCGTAAAATGTTTTTTCTTATTTTGTACAAAAACTCCACGCAATTTTGAGAAATTTTCAAAGTTCCTATTCCAGAAATCCTCCCCAATGTATCTACAAACGTAGACGTACAAAAAGTAAGCCGATTTGCAGACTTTGTTGGACAAAGCTCACCATAAAAAAGCAGCACCAGTAATTAAGCAATTATGTTATTGCATAAAAGTATAATTAAATTACACCGATACAGACATTCAAAACGAAGGGATCGAGAGAAGAACAAAAAACAACTCACATTCAAACACTCTCATTGACTGGAAATCCTTTTTTACGCTCATCGAGCAATTCACCGGGCATGCAATCTATCTCATTGGATTAGTCACGGGAGGACAATAATCCGTCTATTAACGGCTTGTTTCAATGATGCGTCACCCATGCTATCCCGGCTATCCTTCCCTCCATCAGCCTTATCCGTTGTGGAGGTTTTCTGTTTTTTTTTGTTTCAAAAGTTGAATCATAAAATTTTACGCACCTTTCAATCAGTTTGGCCAAACTCACACCAGATACCCGGGGATGTGGGGGGGAAAAAAAGTAAGTAAAACATAAGTCCATTAGTGTCGGCCGGACGGCCAGCCCCAAATTCTGGTCACGTTTACACCTTTCTTCATCGGCTCTGGAACTCTGCTTTTAACTCCCCCTTTTTATTCCTCCCCCTGTTTTGTTCATTGTTTAAAGACGAATTGGGTTGGTTTGGAAAAAAATGCTGGAGACACATTCCCAAGTCTCGGGCACTCACTCACCATGTGTCGGGTGTGGCTAAAGTCGGGCAACATTTCGGGTGACTCAGGGGACTCATTTTCCTTTAATGTCCGGCATGGCGGTAAGCGCACGATTCCGTTTTATAAATGGCCACTCCAAGTCACTGTGTTAAGTATGGGCACATACTTAACTTCCCAACCCCTCCCCCCCCAAGACTGGCTTTTGGTTCACAGCCAGTGTGCGACTCAACGACCAGTGTATGTCCCGCGGGAAATAACTTAAATGTTACCGAACCACCAAAACCTGAACTGGAACTGGCAATGTACCCGCAAAGTTGTCTGCATGGACACATGGATATGCGTGTGTGTGTGGCTGTGTCCATGTTAAGAGTTATGTTGCTTCAACACACGCCACGTGCGGGCACTTTTCATCAGATCCAAACCGAAACCCAAAGGCACTGAAGGTTTTTTGGTCGGTCGGCACGGTCGACAATCGGAGCCATTCGCTTCCTGAACGGTGCTGGCCGATTCTGGCAACATGACGCCCATGTTGCTTGGTATGTGTGTGCTAACGTGTTAATGTTGTTTCGAGACTTGCTTCCGAAGGATATAGTTTTTAGTTACCCGGTTACCCCCTTTGCTACGGCTTCATTTCCTATTGCCATGCCCATCCAACTGAATTACCCTGTGGGCAGCAGTTTTGCCAGATTGTTAGCATAGTTTTTAAGCATGCTTTCAGTGGTCAAATTTGATACTGGCTAAATGTGTTATTTAGGATGTGCCTAACCACCTGCTGAAATGTTTCTGAAATGGAGTGTATAAGTAGTAATGGAATTCACACTTGCTATATAAAAAAAATTACTTTAACAAGTTAAATAAATTGAACATTCTGATTATGTTTTTTTGGTAACAGAAATTAGGCAAATCTTTAGAATTCAAATACATCCAATTTGAATTTCCCTCCTGTATCACTTTAAAAATAACCCGCTTTAAACTTACCACGCAAAACTCTGTTCGCCTGTGGTTCATTGCATTTTCTATGTGGCTTTTGCTTGTTTTGTTGTTGCAGAAACATGACTATGCCCAAAGTACAAAACATAAATTTGCACTCATCAGCTACCCTAGATGAGTTCTGCTTTGTGTTCAGTGTATGGAAAACCGGTGACCGTGACCGGGGTGAAAGAAAATTAAAATGCACACAAAATGAAAATAAATGACAGGAGTAGAATGGGGAAGCAATTGAGAAAAAAACACAAATATTGCATGTGAAAAATACAACAGCAACATGAATGAAAACGATCGATTCGTGAGCAACGAAAGGAAGGAAAAAAAACAAACCCACACAAACACTAAAACCATGCTTCTGACCTTGTCCTTGGACATCTAATATTTGTTATGGCGTGTTTAAGCAAAAAGGCCGAAAGGCAGGTGTCCATGCTTCGATTGTGGACAGTTATGATGATGATTGTCGTTGCGATATGCGAAATGCCCGTACGGTATTGATATGATTTCTTCGCTCGAAGGAACGGAATTCGCAAAGAAGGTCAAACCATTTTATGAGAGCTCTTTTCGCTGTCGGCCAAATAAAACAAAAAGGGAAAGAAACAAACAAAATATTTCGCTCGGAAAGAGGGAGAGAGTCGAAGGGAAGTTTTGGTGGTAGAGGATGGAAATAATAGATTACTGGATTGGACGATGGTATGGATTGACAGGACACGATTGAATGTCCGGTCCGGTCGCCTAACGCTGGGATGAATATTAATTTCCCTTACTTTCAGCTTCCAGCTAAATGTCGTCGTCGTCTATCGAGTAGGAAAGTTTCGACGTACTTGAAGCTGTGCTTCTTGTTGCAGAAGTAGAGCATTATGTGCTTCATATAAATAGTATACAGTGTGTCCCATAATGATAGCTTCACCCTGTTTTTTTGTATTAATATTCAAGGTAAAGCATCGGGTAATTTTTAATAATTTCACCAATATTTTTGTGTTTTCAATAAAAACTTTTCATTACGAAAAAGTCTAAAAAGCAAGGGAAGATAATCTTGAAAAACAACCCCAAATGATATTTAATATAATATCGGCTTGAACAAGTACGATTTGATGAAACCCCGGATGATGGAATATTCAGTAGGTTTTCTATTACGAGTCATGAGCTTCCATAGCAGCTCAGTATGCAACGTTCGTTTCGTTTATTTTGACGAAATAATCTTCATAATTGCGTTGGTAGAAAAGCTTAAACTCACCTCTTTAATGTGGCCAATAATGATAATAATCGCATGATTATTCTGAGATTTGATAAACTCTACTTTTAAAATTTTAGACTTGGGTCAGTTTTTTCTTCTGCAGTCTCAATTATGGAGATGATTCCGTCACAATTTGGGGAACATTCAACAAACTATGATAAGAGTGATTTTCCGATTGTTTCAAAGTGAATGATTAGAGAAATTGTTGAAAAATATTTGATACCTAATCTTGAAAACAGATAAAATTGTATTTACAAGGTAAGGCTATTATTTTGAGACTGAGTGTTTCGGAATTCTATTTTTGGCCAAGAATGTGTATTATTTTTGTCATGTGGGGAATTTATCTTAGAAATTGCTGATTTTTTTTAATGTTCGTATGCCTAGATGTAGCTATGAATATTTGCAGTCTAATTTTTTTTCCAAACGATTGAATTACTTTCTCCATTTAAGTATTTTCATTGACATCTGAACAAAAAACGGTAAAATACTTTTCTTCTCATTGTTTCACATTCGAATCCCACATTCAGCAACAGTATTGGCGGTAGAAAATGAATTGATTTAAAACATTCCGTTTTTTATCTGCGTCCTGGGTGATTTTTCTTTCACTTTCTTACATACCTTTCCCTTTGCTTGCGATTTGCGCGAAACTTTTTTTTTAATACGCGATATTTTATGCGTCGCTGGTGCTGCTGGAAAAATGAGACGCCTGTAAAAAAAGGGGCAAAATAAATGGTGTTGGTGTGAAATGCGTCTTCCGTTTGATTATGGTTTGTGCTTGAAGCTAGCCGCTCAGTAGCTGCGAAGTGATATCGAAGACGTTCGCTTCCGGAAAGACGACGGTACGGTAACGCAAAAACGAGCGATGGGAGACAACAACGAATCGAAAAAAAACTCACAACCCAAGCTCAATGATTGATTCGGCAAGAAACGGTGGTGTAACTGATAGAAGAAGGCATTATCTTCCGTCGGCCATAAGCCAACTGTACCGCGAAAGAGACGACAATCGACAGACGAGGGAGAAAATAACTGTCACCCAAAGATGGATGGATTTTGCTTCCGATTCCGCATGCCTTGGGTTTTGCTGCTACTTCGCCTGTCAGCGCAAAAGGATAGCGATTGTATGTTGGCCATCGGTTTTGTGCAGTGTTGTGCTGAAACATTGACGATGGATGTTTTAATGATACTGCGACGAGCTATGATGGGGCAGAAATGTTGAAATTGATACACTCTGTACGCTATTGCAAGCCGGACCTAATCGATCAATTAATGTTGTCATTCGATGTGTCGTGATGGGTTTAGTATTTCAATTAATTATTGTACCCGTGGTATATCATTATAGAATTTTTGGGTCTGGAATGGGCAGAGTTGATTAGGAAGAGTATTTAGCTGAATCTGATGGGAAAGTAAATAAGTTTAGTGGTATTGGTTTTTGACAATGGGAAAACATTGACATTTAAATAGCTTTCGAAACAAACATTTGATTATTTTGAATGGTTCACAAGTAATTGTTGTAGCGTTTTACAAAAACTGGCACCAGCGGACACATTAAGAAGAGGAATGTCAAATTTTATCAAACTTAAGCGAAATTAAAGCGAAATATTCGCTTGAATTCATGCTCTGGCTATGGTGGGATCAAAACTGAGTTATATATTATGAGCTCTATCATTGGAATCATCGAACCATCATTGAATATGGAATGGAAAACGTCCAAAATATGAAACTAAAACCAAGTATTTTTCTATCATGACTATTCTCAGATACATGTTGCTACTCCGGTCATCAACTATTTGATTACTAATAAATAGAAAATCCTACCGCATTCGCCCCAAAGAGAGATGAAAGAGACCATAAGGTCCAAAATCTCTATAATTATGGAAAAAAGATTCGCCCCAAAGTTCATACTTAAGACACCTTTCGAATACCTTTCTTTTTAATCTATTCATTCTTCAACTCGAAAGAGAAAAATTTTGTTCATAAATTAATTCATAGTTTGCCAGAATATAGGAATAAATTTGCAGTAACATTTCTTCCAAATAAAATTTCACTCAAATTTTGTCGGAAAACTGCACGAAATTCTACAACTATTCCAGAAAATAAAATTAGAACATTTAATAGTTGTTCAAACCAGTCAAAAACGTACAATTAATTAAACAGACAAGAATTTGATCGACAAGAAAAAAAGTTATTCCAAAAACTGTAACAACTCAACCGCTTGCCGATAGCAAAAAACACAAACTGAATAATATTATCCTCCCGTTTATGGAAGGTTACAGCAAATTTCATTGGACGATCGATTATGATCGAGGCAATGAAGCGAAATATTTCACAACAGCAGCACCGAAGGCCGACCCAATTTAATCAGTTGCCTAAATTAACCGACTTAATTAAATGCCATTTTAGACGGAAGCTTAATTTTATTCATTTTAGGAAAAAAAAGGTAGCAGCTCACAAAATAATCAATTTTGTTGTGGACACTTTTACTTTTTTTTCTTATCCTGGCCGTAAACGATCCACCGATGGAGCTTCCTCTCCCGTCTTTGCACGTTCCGGATTGTCGTCGTCTATTTTAATGAATTGTTCAGCAATGTTGGACAACCAAAAAAGAAACAGGGAAAGTATATTCTAATGCCCACAAAATGCCTTTTGCTAAACTTTACGCACAAGCTGACGCAAGCACGATGAAAAGTTTAGTTTGTCCCTGTTTCTTCCGCGCACAAACTGTCACTCAAATGGTAAATCCCGTGCATTTCGCCCCAGCGTTGGTTCATGAGCCGGGTGGAAACGGTTGCTGGTCATCTTGGACCCGGTCGTTCATCATCCCGATCGTGTCTGTCTTTGGCTATGTCCAAAGAAAACAAAAACAAACCGTGCCTATGGGGTTTGTAGCAACTTTTGTCTGGGTTTTCCTGCCCGTAACCAATAAAACAAATCCGATTAGCAATTTAGTGTATAATTGGGACGAGCCTTATTGAAGTGTCGTCGCTGGCACATAATCTGATGTTGTTTTCTTTTGTGTCTGTATGTAAAACTTCCTAACAGAGGCGTTGTTTTGTGGCGGTAGGAAAAGGTGGTAGTTGAAGAAAAAAGGAAGGACAAACTTAAGTAAGTGACGGCTTGTACTGTTGATGTTGAGCCTGTTTACTGATTACGTTGCCGTAGGTTGGATAGATCCTGGTGTAGTCTAATTGGAGAGTTCTGCTGATCCATCATACGACTCGACCATTTCCCTAGACTCGCGCCCAATGTCTGGCCTGCTTATGGGTGGGTGTTTATTTTTATGCTTTTATCCATGCTAAGTCTGCCCCCCGGGGAGGCGGGCGGGGTGGCACAGTTTGATGGTTTAACTCTTTATCGCGACCGGCAGTTGACTTTCCGCACTGCGAAGTCGAAGAACCAGCGAGAAAAGCTCTTCGCCAGAAAGCAAGAATATATCCTTCGGGCCTTTGCGAGCGTGGGACAAATTTATAATTCTGCACGCGGTATGGGTGAAATTCCGTTTTCGACCTTCAGACTATACCGCAAAGACGGCGATGACAAATAGGAGACCCGGTCACGTGCTGTGAGTTTGGTCGCAAAAGTTAGCTGGCGTTTGGTACGGCGACGATGCCGTTTCTCCAATGGCCGGGTGATTATTGGGCTTGGGGGAGAACCTATTTGTCACCGAATTTGTTCTCCCATCGTGGTAAACGCTTTTCCGGCGGCTGATATTTCACGCCCGATTGGTTGTGCTGTGCTTACTCAAGTAGACTGATCGGTTTAGTTCTTTCTTTTTTTCATCTTCGCTTGTTCGCTTTGTTGGGTACGGAACCAGCATCCCTTGAATTGGGTAAATATTTGTATAAATCGTCGCACTCGGCTAATAGAGTGGTAATGAATATTAAAGAGATACTTAAAAATCGATGGTTCGTGATGTGCGGCATCATCTTCGTTCTGCGTACATTTTTGCCGCGTATCCATCAGAATCCATTATCCTTTTGTTTTTTTGTTTTGCCAGGCACATGTTATGCTCGTGACCAATAGAATGTCAATTTATTTTCCCTTTTAAGCGGGTAGAATTGGGCCGGATTTTGTTTTATGCCCGTGTGTGGGTTTACGGCTTCGATCGATGAGAAACGTACGGACGTAGGAAACTAAGCAATTTCTATGGTCAACAAATGCTCAACAGGAGATGCTTTTTTGTGTGAACCGCAATACCTCGTCCGCTAATCGGAGTTGGTGTTGGGGGATATCGATGGTGTAAATGAGGATGAAGGAAGGAGTTTGGAATTCTACTGCGGGGTAGATACAGGGTTTTTGAGTTCCAATGGTAAAATCCAGGTCATTTCTAGCATTCTTTTCCAGTTGCAGTAGGTTATGTCAAGAGAGAGTTAGACTCCTTCTCAATTTTTTTTAGCTTACATCTTTTTCAATCCACAGTAGCTGCAAAGCGTTTCAAAGAAATTACAACCATAAAAGTGACAGAAAGATCCCGATCTACCTGCACACATTCGAGTTCAACTTGTAATAATCCTGAAATATCTTAAGCTCTGACAGATGTACTCGAAAATCCCTGTAAATCAATTCCTAAGGCAAACTGGATAGCAAATGTTCAAAAGGCGGAAAAATAAACACACACGTTTAGCCTATTTCTATCCTTTTTTCCCGAGAGTATGTTTTTGGGGTACTTCCTTAACCCACTGCAACACATTGAGTTCACTGGAGCCAACAAACCTGGCAAGTAGCAACTAGTGATGGGTCATACGATTTATTTCACGACTTGCACTCTTACATACCAACGTATTCAAGTACTTGTTTGACGGGTGGCTGAGGTTTTGATGATAACTGATCTCCTGATCCAATGACTCAGAATTTTTAGATGTCGAATTCAGACGAATTAGACCAGGGGTCTTCAAACTACGGCTCCTCACGAGAGATCCCGAGATTGGCCCTCAGCTGTGGCTATTCTACTCAAAGCGGCCCGCCATTTAAAAAGTTTGGAGGCCCCTGCATTTGTCCATAAGACATCTTCTACAGGACGATGTTAATGCTATAGTATTAGCTACAAGAAATTGAAATAATCTATAAACAGAGTGGGACAAAGTAACCAAAAAAAAAACACACAAATATCACAAACTTTTATTTTGACATACATCTGGTCTTACGCCGAGACCCATCTTTGGGTGTCTCGATTTTCAAATAGTACAACAGATATCCATCAACTCATCGGCTCACTGGATCTAAGTTACTGGATGTAAGATTCCGATCCGAACTCGCTGCAGCCACGGGTCAGAGTTACTTATCCTTGCCTACTTGTACCTACGGGTCGACTCGAACCAGTTGCGGATGGCTCCGATCCGGTAGGTTCGGCTCGTCTCGCACATCACTACCAACAACACTTTTTTTCAAACCTTTTTTTCATACCAGAAAGTTCCGGAAGTACGGCAGGGATTCAAATAAAAATCCTAACCCGTTCATGTCTGTATCTGATTTTCTCGCAATAAACATCCACCGGAAGTTTGCTCCCAATTGTCACCAGCGTTTTGTTTGGCCGTTTCCGCCACGCTGCACAAACACATACACGAAGTCACCCCCTCAACGGCAGTCAATTGCCGTACGTATCAAAAGACATGGATGAAATTCGAACGGGAGCAGAGTATTCGATTCAGAAGCGCTTCAGAAGCTTGATATCGATCGACTGGTGTGACATTATTCGCACATTTTCTTTGCCTTAGGGTACGCTATCAGTTGCACGGTTAGCTTGGCGAATTGGGTGTTTTTTGTGTGTGTGTGTAAAAAACACATCCTTACCCATCCTTGTTTTCCTACAACCGGAATTCTTGGGGACGTGTTGCTGCTGGTGCGAAAAATATTGACAAGCCAAAGTGGAACTTCAATGACGAATACTTGTCGTACAGAACGAAGCCGACGATGGCAACGGAAAAGGGGGAAAAGTTATTGAACGAAAAATAGAATCAGTACATCAGCTCAATGGTTTTTGGGGGAAGGACTGAAAATGCGATCCTTTACCGGCTTTTGACTACCAACTGCTGAATGGTGGAAAAAGTCATGGAAAACACCGATTCGCTTTGTGAGGTGGCATGTGAGCGTGTTCTCTGCTGAATCTATTCAAGAATATGCATATTTTAAAAAGGTGCCATATGAGCTCAGAAATGTGAATGCGAAAAAAATACTTCCCATTTTCCCTTCTTCAGCCTTTGACTTACACGACTGAAACGGACAGGGGGGATGTGGTGCGTTGTGACATTCTAATAGAATATTTATTCTCCCTCTTGTGACATTGTTTTTCATACTGTGCAAATGGTACTTTACTGGTCTCTGGTGTGTGACGTTTTTTTTCTTCCCCGAGACACCGGGTAGAGGGTGGAATCGTTTTCCACTTTGGTGTATCATTTTCACAATCGAGAGGCAGAGTCACAATCAAGTGCGCTGATGTGTTCGTGTTACATTGATTTTACATACCGTTTTGCTGTGTTTGCTCATGGAAGGACGCAACATATGTTTGGGGCTATGGTTCGGTTGATGTTCGTTAATGTCGAGGTGTAGATTGTGCTCTGCTCATACTCGTATCTTTATTTGACACCTCGAGACACGGTGATGCGCGATTAAGTGATTATAATTAGCGATATCGAACTCAAGAGAGCTATCAAAACGGTAGCTGACGGTTATTTCGAGTGATGTGTGCAAGGTGTTAAGAAAAAAAAATGGATAATTAAATTTGTTTGATAGCCTCTCCATAGTTCAACAGTTCCTTAATGCATCTCTTGAGTGTCTTTTGAAATGTAAATGTATTTAAAATAAATATTTTTTTCCTTTTTGCTTTTACAAAGCATCATACTTACTCACTATCAAGTAAATATATTTAGCCAACACTTCAGGAACTTCAATGTCTGGAAACGAAGTTTGACCGATGGAGGATGAAAGCGTTTCCTTCACACTAAAGCTTATTCCCTTCGCTATCAAAAGAAACCCCCCGACATCGATTACCACTCCCTCCCCCAAGCACAAGTCCCGGTGACATTGCACGAAGAAGAAAAGTGCGCAAGCAGCAATTGATTGGTGCCATTCTTCGGTTCCGATCGACATCGAATCGAGTAACACCTGCGACCTGCAGAAACGACTGCAGAATTCTGCGATTGAAGAAAACAGCTCAATGCTACGACCCCGACGATGGCAACGACTTTAGCGCCATATGCAAAGCCTCACACCACAAAAAAGGGGAGGAATATCAGCCAGCGAGTCTGTAAGGTAGGGCTTTAAAAAGAAGGGAAGTAAAGGTAAATCCTTTTACCAAATCACTCACTCACCCGGTTTTGTACCACACGGTTCCCCAAGTACATCCAAGTGAGGCACTTGTATTTCGCCAACCCATTTCCCATTATGTTGATTTCATTTCTTTGAGATTGGCTTTCTAGCCGACCCGGACAGGAAGACGCAGGATAAAGGATCCCGAGGAAAACAACAGCTTTTACACCATTGTTTTAGCATTTAGTACCAACACACACACACCGGAATGGGTAGGTGGAATTCTGGTCGGGAGTCCGTGCGTACAGTCGGCAAGATTGCGAGAGGCAAAATTGTAATTGCAAATCAATTCTAATGTCATTCAGACGGTTACTTCGTTCGCATCCATTTGGCGATGGTGCAGCTGCTGTTTCGGGCGACGAAACAAATAGAGTTTTCGGTCGGTTCAACGCAAGCTGTGGACCTTAGGACCTTGATAGTGTGGAGGTCAGTTTAGGGCTAGGGTGAATTTCAGGACGATGAGCGTTTATCTCAACGATTGATGATGATGGTAAAAGAGAACATAGATGTAGCGAGCAAAACGCGGCACTAGATGTCCAGCACAGTGAACATGATGATGAAAATCCTTTTGATGTCCGTGCGATGTCCATGTTGATCAAAGAGCAAGTCGTCTTTTGGACGTTTGGACGTTTTGGGTAAGAGATGTGTGTTTGCATACGATCATGAGTAGCCTCGTTCCGCAATCGTAATAAATTAGTTGCATTTGAGGAGTTTGCAGGAGATGAATTAAGGAATTGGATTTTAGTCGTAACCCTTTTGTATCTTTACCATAAAATAGCGTACGAAATTCTCTCAACGAAATCTGCAAGACCAGAGAGTCTAATTTTATTGCGTAGAATTCGAATGGAACGGATTAGCTAACGAGTCAGTTAAGGTTAATTTAAATTCCTATTTGATGCTACAACCGATTAGGAGTATTTCCAAGTTGTAGAAGTTCTTTGATTTGCAATGTCGTTCTCTACCTATCAATGTGATCATTTGGGACAAAAAAAAACTTGAGCTGAGCTGAGTTGTCAGGTGTCAATCTAATGACGTGACCAGCATACTGAAGCCAAGCGATTGAAACTATTAGAGATCATTCTATAACTTATAGTTTTCATTATTGGAGTGGATCTTCGATTTGTAGTTTCAAACAGATGGGATCAAATACCTTTTTGTATATTATTTTCTCAAATTCGAACAATAAGAGGTTTTTGGTGAGCTTTGGAGAGAGTCCATAACTCAGACGTCTATTTTTTACATAATCCTCATTTCGATAACAGCGACAGTTATTTAAAATAATGCTTAGTGTATGTAAATAATTTATTTTAGCTAAAAGTGTTCTATGAAACAAGAATTAGACGAAATTTGTGAAAAATTTATTTCATGAAAATCTCTTTTTAAGAAATTTAGGTTCCATAAGTAAAACAATTGGTATTACATAGACTTTTTTCTAATGAAACTAACATAAGACAAAAACAGTTCTACCTTAAATTGAACAATAAAGTAATAGAAAACAATGCCAACAGTGTGTTGTGCGGTTGGAAAATTTAATTGCAAAATGCTTCTCTTTTTTTTTCATTACTTGCTTCGAGCAATGACCGTTTGTCGCAGTTCCGTGACGCCGGCAATTTTCCACACCGCAATGCAGTTTTACCGTTGAGCTGTGGTGGTTCGACATTACTACATTCTTTGCCGCAGCTATCTTTCACGCTTAACCACAGGGCCCTGCATGACTGACCGCCCTAAGCAGTTCGCGGTCAGCACTCTTTACGGTTCATTGCGTGCCGGCAGCAGTAGAGAAATAGTGGTCACTATCCTGGACTCAATTTCACCCGTCGTCGTCGTCGCTGGTTTCCCACCACGAATCGGTTTTCATTCGTTCGAGTGGATGATTTGTTGTATTATTTATGCGTACCTTTCTTTTCCTCTCACTCTCGGGTATGGGTGCGATTGCTGGCAGATATTTTCCAACCATTTGACTTATTTATTCCTGCCAAAGTTTTGCAGTGCGATAAAGAACGCTTTAACCGTGTACTATTTTTGCGAGAGAATTTGTTTAATGGAATGTAGCTTTCGAGCACGGTCGTCATGTCGATCAACGATTGAGTTGCTCTGGTTTGCTTTGAGAGAAAGCGAAAGGAAAAACTGTTCACTTTAAAGTCATTTGTGTCATTAGTTTCTAAAGTTGTGTAAAAGATTTATAACCTTAATTAAACTATTTTAAGATTTGTGTCTTTTCTCGAAAGGATTTTCTATCTATCGAGAATCAGATTGGATTATCAGAAAAATTGAAGTGAAATCATGTGAAACTCTTGTTCATTTAATAATATTTTTATGCTCAGTTCAATTTAACGAATCTTAGCATCTTCCATATACGGTGGCCCGGTGTTGCATTTGATAAACGGCGCTGGTTCCACACTACAGGATCGTACATTAAAAACCATCCGGACTAGTGATGGGTAAATTCCCAAATTTCCCAAAGTCGGAGTAATCCGGCAGTATGATGGACCGGGTTGGAAGGAGGCAGGGGGGGCGGGGCGGTTGTAAAAGAAGGAAAAGAAAATTGTAAACACAGTTCAACTAACTGCGTCCGTCCACTGTCCGAAGTGGACTCCGGAGTTAAAAACGGAGATTACTCCGGAGTTAACTCTGGATGCAGCACTGGAGTTAGCTCCGGAGTATTTCGGAGTCTACTCTGGAGTAAACTACGGATTTTTCACGGAGATGAATCTGGTTTTTATATGTCGGAGTCGGAGTAGATTCATGTATCCAATCCGGAGCTCCCGCCACCTATACGGACCGTCTCATCGTAGAATTGGCTATGCTACTACTTGGTAGAAATAATAATCCAGAAACGTCCAGCATAACCTAAGAGGTTGTTTAGCCCAGAAGACGTAATCTCTTTCATTTATTTATAGTGCTTTCATTACTACCCAATCAAGGTGATATTATTTTAATGGATCTACTCTTATTCAATACAGCTTTAATTAATTTCAATATTTCAAAATCTTACGAGGATTGTTATGTGTCAATCCTTCACTGTACCGTATTGTATTGTACTCTCCCACGCCTCATCGTATTGTTAGAAATGGAATAATGTTTTGCTGTATGCAAACTAAGCTCGCTATGGTAACGAAATGCAACAAACAGTCTGCCGGCATCAAAACTAGGTCAATGCCAGACCCAAATTTTATTGTGCACCGTTCCATTTGAGTGACTATTTAAGTATGCGCATCGTCTCCCTCTCGACCGTGCATGAAACCAGGCGAAGCTTGAGGAAGTGAAGTATTCCATTCGCTGTCCCGTTCCGCTGCGGCATTGCCAAATCAAGCACTTATGTACTCATTCGGTCAAGCAGAAAGCACTAAAGCATAACGGTAACGAAGCTGCCGAATCAATGGTACATTTCGGATGGTAGTTAAAGCATAATAATAGAATTTATATTGCTTCGAATGGCATAAAGCACAGTCGTTAGGTAGATTGTGTAGAATAATTGAAACAATTTATTTGTCTTACCATTTACACCTTGCATGTATGAATAGTTTCATGCGAAAAGTGTACATACCTTGTGCAAATAAACAAACTTGCTTACTCTTATTTTACGCCCAAGGGTTTTAGGCGTTGTACTCGATCTTGTCTGTGATGAAGCTGGTCTGTTATGAAACCTTAATTTATCATGAAACATATTTCCATATTTTCAATTTCATTTCCATTACCTCACAGGATAAAACGTCTTACTCTGCAAACTGGCTCCTTCATTACGTTGAAAGTGGAATATCTTGTTCCGACGATTGGACAGTTCGGTTCTCAACGCCCTAAACCGGGCGTACCTTCGCTTTTGCAGAAATGTTCATGCAAATTTTCGATAATGTAAATCTACACTTTCACACACCGAAAGCATTGTTAGTGCTGATCGATAGGAAAGGATCGATTGTTGGCTATAATTAAAANCTCGCTATGGTAACGAAATGCAACAAACAGTCTGCCGGCATCAAAACTAGGTCAATGCCAGACCCAAATTTTATTGTGCACCGTTCCATTTGAGTGACTATTTAAGTATGCGCATCGTCTCCCTCTCGACCGTGCATGAAACCAGGCGAAGCTTGAGGAAGTGAAGTATTCCATTCGCTGTCCCGTTCCGCTGCGGCATTGCCAAATCAAGCACTTATGTACTCATTCGGTCAAGCAGAAATCACTAAAGCATAACGGTGACGAAGCTGCCCAATCAATGGTACATTTCGGATGGTCGTTAAAGCATAATAATTGAATTTATATTGCTTCGGATGGCATAAAGCACAGTCGTTAGGTAGATTGTGTAGAATAATTGAAACAATTTATTTGTCTTACCATTTACACTTTGCATGTATGAATAGTTTCATGCGAAAAGTGTACATACCTTGTGCAAATAAATAAACTTGCTTACTATTATTTTACGCCCAAGGGTTTTAAGCTTTGTACTCGATCTTGTCTGTGATGAAGCTGGTCTGTTATGAAACCTTAATTTATTATGAAACATATTTCCATATTTTCAATTTCATTTCCATTACCTCACAGGATAAAACGTCTTACTCTGCAAACTGGCTCCTTCATTACGTTGAAAGTGGAATATCTTGTTCCGACGATTGGACAGTTCGGTTCTCAACGCCCTAAACCGGGCGTACCTTCGCTTTTGCAGAAATGTTCATGCAAATTTTCGATAATGTAAATCTACACTTTCACACACCGAAAGCATTGTTAGTGCTGATCGATAGGAAAGGATCGATTGTTGGCTATAATTAAAATGAGACTCCGTCCATGGTGTTCCGTCCATGAGGTAGCAGTTTTGCGTTGAATAATGCAGTGCTGCTACACCATCGCAAGGCACTCTACAATGGGAAAGGGTTTTCATCGCCCCGAAAACTTTACTTTGATTGGGCTAAGGGAATGTGCGTGTATATGCATACGTGCAGACTCTGCAGACAAAAGGCGATGTTTGTGTTTCATTTCGATAGTACCGAAGATGAAATTAGTGTTGGGCGAATGTTCAAACATGATGGAATATTTTATCGCTTTTTTATGAAGTATTTCTTTGGCTAGTTTCTTAAAATGTTATTTCCCAAAAATTATTAAATTCCAAAAATGTAGATGTGGTTGAGAATTTGAATTCTTATTGCGGAAAAAACAAACATTCATTGACTTTTCCGTTGAATGTTCCAAAACTCATCAAAATGATTTGTAATTGAGTCTTCGTCGAATGAATATGTTTCTTCCAATTATTCAAGATTCTCACTGGAACCGGTCGTCTTGGTCGATCAAATTTATACAGCTTCCTACACACGTTATGCGTTATCGACCAGAAGCGAAGGTTTCTTAGGGTACGTTACAAAAAACGAGATCTGAAAATAACTACCCCATTCATCATTAATTTTTTAATTACTCTGGTGTCCTTTTTAGAATTTCCCAAAAAATTGGTCCTATTTTTAGTCCAATAGATTATTTATAAAATATAATACTTTCTCCACGCCACTAATTAAAAACACATCACACAGCATAATTGAGCCAACTTTAATATTTCCTCTCCTTTTTGCTGAGGGAAACTTTTGCTGCTATTTGTTCGATATTTCAGTACATCATTCTGCTTTTTTCCGTTGCATGTGTGGCGTGTGGCGTGAGCATTAGCCACATGCTCATTGCGGTTATCCTTTTGCACGATAAAACCGCTAACTAGCCGAAAACCAAAAACGGCTGTTTTATGGCTCGGGAATCATTTTTCCTCTCTCTACTCCCCAACCCCACCCCACTCTACCTCAAGAACCAGAAGGTGAAATGAAAATGGACCGATAATCTCTACCGTTTGTACGCCACGGTTTTCCACATGGTTAAGGAAGCGACCGCGCACCGTCTTAAAGCGGTGATGAGCCCGGATGTATATGTATGTTGCTGACGTTTCACCCAACGTCTTATGCTGAGAATTTGCGTATGAGCAAAATAGAGGAAGAAAAAAAAGCAAGCAACCGTTAGTAGGGTGGGTACCCTTAGGCCAGGGATGAAAGAGAGCAAGAAACGGCCCAAAAACTAACAGACAACAAAGCCAATCCCGGCCAGGCATGGTTGTGTACCGAACGCATTAGATTCTCACGAAAGAATTTACGCTTTGTCAGCAACGCGTCAGCAGCAACGCTTTTCAGTGGGAGATTTTTTTAAAGAGATACAGAGGTGAGCTTCTTCACCAGTAGCTTTGTGGGTGATTTAATCTTCGTGGAAGGATTGTGTATTGTGGATTTACATCATCAAAATCAACCCCATGTGGTGGAAGAAAATTGAATCCCTTCTTTGTGTGTGTGTGTGTATACATTGATCATCGAACAAATTCATTCCCTCCGTACTTTGTATGTTCAAACATTCAGTTTGGCGTTTTTTTTTCAAACTTACTCACAAGACGTTAGGGACGTTAGACTTACAAGACATACATCGATTAGCGTCGTTAGTAGATCCGCACGGTTACATTCCTCTGCAGCCCTAAAACATTTCCATTTTACTTTGCCCCGTATTTGAGGTAAAGGAGAAAAAAGAGTCGAAAAGCGATTCTTTGATATAGAAACTTGCAAATACAGGTTCCATTTTCATTTCAGGCTTGGAAACATAATTTCACTTGCCTTCTTACCTTGTGCCTTGGGAATGGATTTATTTCCCTTCGAATTAAGATTAAGTTTTTTGCTGCAGACGACGGTCGCAGATTGGAAAAATGGAGGCAGCAGCATTTATATGGCGTATGGTTGATAAATTCACGTAACATAGATGAATATTCAATTGTGTGCGAAATGAAGCAAATGAAATCGCGCAACAATCGTGTTCGAGTTCTGGGGATTTTTTTTTTGCGTGTGCCGGAATTGACGTGAGTTTATGATGCCTGTTAGGTGGATGGCAATATTGTATACATTTTACTGTTTTGCTGGTAGATTTTTGGAATCGTTTTGGGAGCTTTTACATTAATTGGTACGTTTTATTATACCTGCCAACGCAAGAGCAATTTTATGAACCATATCAAGAGCAACCCGGATTCTTTTTATTTCCTTTTTTATTTTAGAAAAAATGTTTCACGTATTTACTTTGATATGATTTTCTTTGTTTTATATTCAATCGTATAGGAATTTATTTTTTTAATTACTTAAAAAACATCAATTTATGGAATAAGAACATATTGCGGTTTGAAGATTATTTATTCCATTAATGATAGAATGAGGTCGTATCGGTTGTATCTCTGATACAAAAATTATGATTTCGGACGAATTAATTACTATATTTTGAAGCACAACAAAAAAGCCTCGCTCAATGGACCGTAATGACACCGCGGCCCGTATCATCGACCAATCCCAATCCCATCAAATAATTTTTTGATCTTTAATTATAATTCTTCAACCTTTTCTGCAATTTCGAAGTCAAAAAGGGTCACCTTAGCGTACTAGTAATGTTTGAAAAGAGAAAAAAAACCTGAAACAAAGGTTTAACAATGCCGTTGCACGAGAATAAGAGATCGTTGGTTATTGTTTCAGTTTTTTTTGTTCATTTTAATCATGCAAAACAGTACCTTCTGCGTGCGAAACGGGATAGGTGCGAGAAGATTTCCGCCACAATAGTGTGCGTACCTTAAGTAATTCATTTCAAACAGGTAGCTACCTAGTCCGGGTTTTGTTGCTTTCCCAGCCAACCGTTTTTTGGTCAACGTTGCGAACGATCCAACCTTAAGCCAGTGCCGTCTAAATACCGAATTGCGGTTCGCGGTCGATTGGGGTTGTCCTTAGTACAGCTGAGCACGCAAAATTAGCATAAGCTTTGGAAAGTCATCAAAATCAGCAGAGCCCCACGATCCTGGGAAATTCGCTCCACTCAACACTAAACTATACTTACCTGCGACACAGACCGCTGCTACGACGCACCCAGGTATCCTGTCGCGACCAAAAAAAAAAAAGATCAAATGATGAAACACCACTGGCTCTGACCAGTCCGTCCGTTGCCGTTAGTTTTCCATTCATGGAAAGCTGTCGCTTGCCTGCCAACGGCACATTTAGGATATTTTTGCCGTCGCTTTGAAGTTTTTATCCATGGCGTAGTGCAATACAGGGTGGTTTTCTGCGGTGGTAACGTTTTCGGTTAGTTATAAGCCAATCCGGTCAACCGTCATGTTACAGTCAACCACTTCATCGGAACGTTCCTATGGAATGGAGCAGAGCAATTCGTTTAGAATGTTCATGTTAACATGCTGTTATAGGTGAATGATGGTTTTTTTTCCAGTTCCACGAAACTCTGCTATAATTTATGGTTGTTCGGAATGATGTTTTGTACGTGCTGTAGTAGTACGTGCTGATAAGCTGATTAGTAATATCAAATTATTTGTTCGAAAGGTTGTTTGGGATGAATATTAAATCATTGTTAGCGATTGCCTCTGTTATGGGCGACTAACGTTAAATTATGTTTAGTTAATTATTTATTTATTAGCCATATAATTATCTAGCCGGGTAGCCCAGTGGTGTATGGATTAACGGCGCTGGTACCACACGACAGGATCAGGGATCAAATCTCATCCGGACCGTCTCCCCGTAGACCCGAAACACTTGATAAAAATAAATCTAGTATGACAGAAATTTCCGACATGGCCTTAGAGGTCGTTAAGCCAAGAAGAGAGAGAAATATAATTGACTAGCACAGATTGAGACAGCTTATATGTAAGATAACCTATAACTGCTCTAAAAATTGTCAGCAATTGGCTTGTTGGTCTATAATCCCGGTTTTGCGGATGACATCGACATCATCGGACGAACAATTGCGCGGGTATGCGACGCATACACCCGACTGAAACACGATTGAAACGCGAGAATTGGATTGAGGATCAATGCGACGAAGACAAAGTACCTGTTTTCCGAAGGCTTTGACCGTGACAGATCCCGACTCGGAAGCAGATTATAAGTTGGCTTGGACGATCTGGGTGGTGGTAAAGGAGTTCTGGAGTAGAGGAGAACTAACTTCGGACAACAACATGAACAGCGAAATTTGAAGACGCGTTGTTCAGGGAAATCGTACCTACTACGAGCTCCACAAACTCCTGCAATGCAGAAGACTCCAGCAATACACGAAATGCACGATATATCGCACACTGATGCGTCCGGTAGTCCTCTACGGGTAGGAGTACTGGACTATGCTAACGGAGGTCGCCATTTTCGAACAGCGTGTGCTAATCTGGTGTACTATCTTTGGCGGTGTGTGCGAGCGTGTGGCGTGTGGAAAAGGAGAATGAATCAAGAGCTGTTTGCCCGTGCAGACATCCTGACGGTTGTCAAAGCCGGAAGGATACGATGGCTGGGCACGTGATGAGGATGCCGGACTCATGCCCCACCAGGAAGGTGCTCGTCAGCGACCCGTTCGACACTAGACGTAGAGGAGCACATCGAGCTCGTTGGCTAGATCAGGCGGAGTCAAACCTGTCGGAGATCGGATGCAGCCGTGGATGGAGTACTGCAGCCCTGGACTGAGTTTCCTGGATACGGATGGGAGACCTGGCCATGTCCTCGCGACGTGCTCGACCATGAGCAGGCCAAGAAAGAAGAAGAAAAATCAATAAATCCTTCTCAAAAATCCAGTTTGCGGAGCACGAAAAAAATGTGGAACCAATCCTAACTAAACTGAAAACCCCAGTAAGATCTACGCATCTAATTCGTTCTTTTTAAGCTTGTCTATTGACTGAATTTGAAACGATTTCCTCCATCGTTATAGAATCATTATTGGAAAACCAAATTTAAAATGCACGAAATTTCCAAATGCGTTAACCAAGTCAATTTCTTAGGCTATTCGAAACTCGGATAATGTATATCGTAGTATTAATTTCCCTGCGTGTCCTATTACAGCTAGAATTCACTTTACCCTTTTATCAAAACTTTCAAATTCACTGAACTGAACACGGAACCCAGCGAGGACCTCCTATTACGCAGTCATTATATGCACTGTTTTCCGCTTATCATGCCTTCTAGCAGCAACCCGAAGCAAAACCTTCTTAGACCGGTGTATAAGAACTTACTCATTCTTACCCACTTTTCATCGGGCACCCATTGGCACAAAAGCGAAGAAAGTTTTCCCTTTTTGTCTTCCACCGCCAACAAAAGACATTAGCAATTGTCATGCCAGCATCAGAAGGTGGCGGTGGGAAAGCGTGTGTGTCCCTGCACACAACCCCCCTCCCCGCCGCGGGTAAGCAATCACCGTTGTCGTTATCCTGCACACGTTTGCTCGTTTTAATGACATCTAACCGAGAGTCGGTCATATGACAACGGCAACTACACACGCTAATGGCGGGAGCGCACTCGACGCGAGTTTCCCACCCCGAGAGACGCTTTTCCCGACGAGTTGTTGTTGTTGCTGTCGGTTTAATTTGAGCTGCACCAGCGTGACCACACGGTCGCACACTACTGGAAAATGGAACTCGGTAAAGTACCCGCCATTGCAAGTGAACCGAGCACTAGTTTCAGTAGCACTGAAGATGATGACGATAATGATGACAGTTAGCTGAAGTAATCGCGCCCATGTCAGACAGACAGCCCAGGTGGGCGACCTGAGTGGATCGAAAACGGTTCACTGCCAGGTGTGTTGATGCCAAAGGGAACTACTGCACGCTAGGCAGTGAATCGTTCATTCTTGGGATGGTCGTTTCTTAACTGGGTAGAACGCACAATTAGTGCTTCCCTTGGTCGTCTATTCGGCCATGTTATCAGAATGGAGCACAAGTTTCCCTTCATATGATCCTTAACGGATGGAGAAACACATTCAAAGTTAAGCACTACTACTTCTTTAGGCACAGATTTTAACATCCACCCGTCAATCTTCCCGTGACCAGGTAGCAAATCTCATTTAATTAGTTTCCTTACATTTCGCTTCTCCACTCACAAACGTATATTGCATATGGCGAAGGTACTTCCTCAGGAAACGTATGCCGTAGAAGATGCTGTGATCCTACGGAGTTTGTGTGCGTTTCTTCAGCAACAAAAGCTCATTGGTCAGCGTTAACCTACCTCAAATCAACAAACGCATTTGCTTGAGCTTATTTAGACATATTCTGTTGAAGTTAAAGTTTTTCGTTCTCTCCTGTCCGGCATAATGAGGCATTTGAGATGTGTGTTTTTTGTTGCTTCCTCACTATCTATTTCTATTCGGCTTCAACATGCTCCCTATTCCAACTTGTTGGCTCTTGTTGCCCGTGTGATTAGTGTGAAGGTGTAGTTTACTTCCTTCGGAAAGCACAATGAACTTAACAGCCTCACACACACACACACACACCAGAGCATGAAGGTGATAGTAGCAAACGTTTTGCCACGTGTTTTATCGCAATAGAAGTTTATGGCCTTACCGGTCGTCTAGAGAAGTTTATTCGCCTCGAAAGAAAGGAACTGAAATTGACTTCGTCTCGCTTAAAAGACAGCACACGCAGACCTGCCTCATCTTGGCCCCTGTGTGTGTGTTTGAGAGAGAGAGTTAGTTTTGTTCTTTCCAGCATCCATACCAAACTTTGTTCCCATGTGTTGCGCTTAATCTGAACCAACTTTTCGTCACTCTCGAAAGCTTTGTTGTTGAAGGTGCGTTGTGCTTTGGAGATGGGGAGCAATTTGTTTTCCACCGATGGGGAGGTTTTTTTTCTCTTGGAAAAACTTTTCCACCTGCTGCCAATCCTGTAGCGAAACAAAATGAATCTTAAACGTTTGAAAAAAAAACAGCGCGTGAGAAAGAAGTGTGTAGAAAAGGAAGCGCGTAAGACATGTAAGAAGGAAAATTGAGATGAAAATTCGTGCTGGAAACTGAAACCATTTCGTTAAAAGTGAGGAAGATGCGCTGTGACCCATTTCTATATATTTTACCACCGGCGTGTAGCAAACATAGTAATAGCGGAAAAAGGAAAATGCAGATCTCTCGGCTAGACGACCCTTTTTACCCTTTTACCACACAATGTATGACCGCCATATGTTTGTTTGTTTTTTTTTTGCTCCACCACACACACCGACGTCACACATCGTGACTTTTCTGAGCCACACTATCGTTTGCTGGCAGACAGATAGAAACTTCTCTAGTGGTTTCTTTCTTTGCCCACCTCGTAACGAACGAAACTCGCAAACCTTTTACTTCCCATTACATACGAACTTCACACCTTTCCGTGGCATCGTTTCTTTGCAAATTCATCCCAGCTTCAGTGCCCTGGCAGCCTCCACTGATGCAGATCGCAAATCCTCTTGTTATTGTCATCATTCTGTCGCTCCAGTTGAGATTTGAATCGTACGAATGCGCGCGTTCTCCACACACGACACCACCATTTGTGGTGCTCGCAATTTATCAGCATAAAACCCCCGTTTTCGCGACGCTCGTGGGGGTGGTGGGTCGGCGAATTAGTGATAGTGGTGGTGACGCTCACATGCACACACTAACAGGCGGATCGTGATCTCCGATCCCTTCGTGCATTCACGTGGAAACCCGGCGGAATCTTGTGTCGGTATATGTGCCACATTGTTACCATTTAAACTATACCGGAACGTGCTGCTGGGTGACTTCTGCTGACTGGAAATGGTTCACGTTTGTGCGGGGAAAAGTGGTTCGGCGCTTGTAGTTCTCTCGGGTTGTTGAGTTGTTTCATTATTTTTGCCATCCATCACCGGTACACACTCGGTGAAGAAGCTTCCCCATCGCTGGATTATCTACGGAACCGTAAAGGGTAGAATAGTAGTAATAGGTGGGAGGAGTTTATGGTAGGACGGAACAACTTTTNTGGTTCGGCGCTTGTAGTTCTCTCGGGTTGTTGAGTTGTTTCATTATTTTTGCCATCCATCACCGGTACACACTCGGTGAAGAAGCTTCCCCATCGCTGGATTATCTACGGAACCGTAAAGGGTAGAATAGTAGTAATAGGTGGTAGGAGTTCATGGTAGGACGGAACAACTTTTGCCGTCTGTCAACCGTCGGAAAACAGTGCCTTCCGGTGTGTTGCAATTGTACCCTTACTGTGGATGCTCTTTGGGTGACAAACGGTCCGGGTGTGTTTGTGTAACGCTCTGCCTGAAGATGATGATTACATCCGTTGTGCTAGCATTTTTTAAAGAGGCAGAGGCAGAAGGAAAATGTTTTCCGGCAGTGGGGTATCGCCCCGCCGCAGGGTTTGGATATCACAAGTCAAATCGGGTCACAGCTAATACGGTGTGTAAAGTCAGCGCTTTTACAGTTGCTACAGATGCAGTTGTTGCATGCGCAGCAGCAAAGTTTTCTCGTTGGTTAGACGTGAAAACAGGTCGATGGTAAATGTTTTCTGAACACATCCGAAACTGTATCAAGCTTTTAGCTACATTGGCTAAATCCAATGGAATTTGTTAGGTTGCATCCGTTGCAACTTGTGGATCTGATGATATATAAGAAGAGTTAGGTGGTTCCTTAAAAATATTTCAGCTAGCAATGATTGATATTTCAACATGTCTTTAATAAAATAAACCTTTGTTTTGAGGTGCTTTTTATAAAAATCATTGTAACAAAGTAGATTAGTGGTTTTGTTCTTTAAAAAATTTGCGGACGAAATTGTTGTCGAACGCTTGAAATAGTGTCTGAATTAAATGTTAGATTCATTTGTAGGCAAAACCATAAAAATTAGTTACGAGCATTAGCTAGACGAAATTTCTAAGCAAAACTTAAAAGCTTTTATATGGCAAAGTTAGCTCACTAAGTTAGGGTGGCTCGGTGCGGTCCTTACACAACATGACCTAGTGTCAAATTCAGGGGCGGATCAAGCCGTACGCAAAGCAAGCGGGGGGCCTCGAGCTGATAGGGGGCCTCGAAGCAGCGATTGTACCTAATATTTATACCACATGCCAAAAACCATATGCGTTTTGGCTAATGTTATTTCCCTCAAAATCCTCAATTTTCCCGGAGTCTGAGTAATCTGGAGGAGTTGCTCCCGAGTTAACTCTGGATGCAGTACCGGAGTCAATTCCTGATGGAGTCGGAGTTTATTTGTGAATCCAATCTGTAGTTCCCATCACTCGAAAAAAATCCAATATATTAGCATATCAGTTGTTTAATACTACACGATAAAATATTTCAAATTTTTCAAATTTTATGGTTTGAAATTTTCTTAAAAATTCTTCAAGAAATGTTGCTATGTTAAGATATCCGATCCCTATACCTGTTACTGAATGTCCCAGTTTCAATGCTCTGTTAGATATTTGCCCAATAATTTGACAGATGCTGTCTAAGATGTTAAGTTCTACCAGATACCAGATGAAAACAATCCATGACAAGCCCCAATAAGTTCCTCAAATTCGAAGTCCACGGCATCAAAAAGCATCAAATATATCTATTACGTCTACTTTCAATGACTTACTAAATTTGGAATACGATTTATATAGCAATAAGACACTTAAAGTCGGATCAAAATATAAATAGCTTAACCTTACCGTCCCACCATATCGGTAGGTACTCTTTTATCGGCTAACCAACACCAATTTTCCCAAACGCCATTATTTGTCCAGCGCAAGCAGCAGCTCTTTGTATAAACGTTTCGGGCATTGTCGTTAAACTTTGCGCCATAATGATAAAGCACCGAGATAAACAGCTTCCATCAACGAAAAAGTCGCAAAGTGAATTAATACAAAGCATAAGCAACTGCCGCCGCCGAACGCATTTGAAGCCAGGCAGTTCAATATTCAATCAACTTTCGTCAAACAACATCGTTCATTGGCGTGGCGGTGTGGAGTTTAGTACTGGCGGCACGATTAAGGCATGATGTCACCGACCATATGATGATAAGCACAGACACGGTAAGGGTGAAGGCGTACTTTTATGGTTTGGTTTTTTGGTACAGAAAATGATACGATGTGTGTAAGCTATCACTTTCTACCGAGTGACGGAGTGAATATTGGTTGTGTGATGTTAGTATCTTTTCGGTAAGCTTCAAAACATCCCAAACCCTAGTAGGATTTTTTTGGGTAGTGGGTCTAGTCCTAGTCTGGTAAAAGTCGATAAAAGTAACCATGAAGCAAGAGTGTTGATGTTGATCCATTGGAAGAAAAATCATCCTTCACAGTTGATCTCTTGCCTTGCTTGGAGACTCAGTTGGCGAAAGGAAAGAATATCATTTTTTGGTGGAGGGACATGGTGAATGGATGGATAGATAAAACACATGTCTCCTGTTTTTTCCCATCCATGATGCTTTAGTGGTATACTAGTAGTTCGGAAGCTTTCCGAATACTTCCCTAGATTGGGTCAAATTTCATCACGGGTGTGTCAACGTTGGGCTCAATGTTCCGTGCCTCCGTACGATGATATAAGCATTTTAACCAGCCAAGCATGATTTAGAGCAGTGGAAGAAATGCTTTTACTATCCCAGAGAAAAAAGGTTCCAAAGAGAAGCATGTAAAATGCTTGTGCTATGATGCTAGCTAATTTATGGAGTCGTCCACCGTGTGCTGCCAGCATCAGCAACAGAGAAGGACTACGCTGTGGTCAGCTTTCTCGGTTGGTTTCCTACCTATCAATTCCGTATGCCCTTTTGGACCGTGATGGCAAAAGTTTTTCACCCTTTTTCCCTTTTTTTTACACACCCAAAGTGATCCCCAGTGTGTGTGTTCAAATGAACGCGTATGCAAACCGAGCTCAGAGAGAAAGAGAGAAAGAGAGAGACAGAGGAGTACGTGCTTTTGTGTGCAGAATCAATTATCACTCGTCGTCGGCTTCCAGACGACCCTGGCAAAAGTATGTACCATATTAATTTCATGCCGAGTTTCTCCATTTTCTTCCCATGTTTGTGTCCGTACACATTGGCCAATGTGCCACCTTCCGTGGTGTAAGAGTGTAGCATTTCTTACGCTTCCTTTCATCCATCCATTGCTCCAGGGCTCTCCTCCGTCTTGTGTGGCAGTTATGGTCATGGTAGATGTTTGGATATCGAATGAAATATGCATACTGCACATGTTGGAGTTGTACATTCCTTCTCATCGCGGCGTTCATGCCATAGCACGACCAGCCCAAAAACCGGGAAGCTATCATGAATAAGGAATCGGGCTGCTTTTTTGGAGTTGCGATTTTTTTTTTTGGTTATTGAAACAAACGTCCCGACACTGTGTACGATTGTACGCCCGCGTACACCATTACCTCCGTCCGACAGGGGTTTTTTGTACGAGGTGTGTCCTACATGTGTCATAAAATTTAGAAAGGAAAATGGGTTATGTTTATATTGGCGCCTGGCAAAAAAAATAAAACACAAAGCTGTTAACTACCAATTCGTAACAATTGCGATTGGAAACATTACGGAAACACTCAGAATGTTTCGTCTTGATACATTTGCCGTTAGAGAAAATGAGACATGATTATATTCGGGGAAAAATATTTATTTCTAATTTAAAAAAAAATCCTTATCGCCAAATTAGGAATCTTATTCGCCAAACAAAGTTTTGTTTTTTTTATCTCTCAAATCGAAATATTTATTCAAAAAGATAAACACGAAAAAAGTGTTCACCCGGTAGTAAAAACGTTCCATCTTTATTTGGTCGTGGCTGATTAGTTATGGCAAACCCGGAGGAAGGGAGGGAGGGCAAAACTTTTCACGAAAACAATTTCCCCTTGCCCGCAAGGTCGTGAATGTCTGTTTGGCCTTTGAAAAGAATAAATTATCCGTCCATCCTTTCGCTTTCGTTCCAGTGGCCTACCACACTGCCTTCGACTTAGGTTTCTATTTATTCACACAAGCAAGCTGTGAAAAATTTGCTTCCTTAACTTAGCCGGCCGGCTTATACCGTTCCACCTAGTAAATCTCGTTCTTAAGCGCTAGGGGTTGCTTCATTTTCCGGGCGTTGGGGAGGTATTTTTTTGTCTGCTTCAAACTTACTCCAAAAACTTTCATTCAGCACCAGTCGGGTTGACTCGAGAATAGCCAGAAAGTCGTGAATGTTTCAAGGTCCTTTGCCTGCTCTGCTGAGTCTCCGTCTGTTTGGCTAGTAGGTCTCCTGTGTGGTCACTGTGAGCGGTTGGATCGGGCAGGAAGGATAAACGTAAAAACGGATTAAGCCACTAATATTTCGGTGAGTAGATTACACGAAACGTTCTGGAAGCACTTTTTCCATTATTTTCCCTGTTTTCGCCTTGCGCTTCGTTCCGCATAGGTTAAAGGGAAAAGACCGGACGCTGAATGGTAATGGAATTCTGTTCCAATTGTTCAACCGTATCGTTGTGCAGATGTAACCGACACTAGATAATTTTCCCGCCTTTCGACCCTTTTTGCTTCCTTTTTTTGTTTTGAGATGAGGGAGATGGATCCTTAAGACGGCGGGCGAAGGGTAGCCACTCCAATCCATTACGTGCGACCAGGGAACAAACGGGTTATGACCCCAAAGGACATTCCGAAACATTTGCTCCCTCGTCCAGCTAGCATGGGCTACTGTAAACTTTGCAAGTGGTCCGGAGCTTAGTACAGGACGAAGGCGTTAGGTTTTAACGACTCAATATGGTGGCCGAGCTATCTCCATAAATCGTTAAAGCAAGATTTATACTAAGCTACTAACTTACTGCTACCGTATGTCGACCTCACATATACCGGGGCGGGAGAGAGAAATAAAAGAAAAGGGGATGATCAATCCCCTGAACCGTGTGTAAATGGAGCGAATGAACGTATAGAGCACTATAGGGTGTTTTTGCAACAGTTTTTCTTTCCGGGTTTTTCCTATTTAGAATACTGATTACTTCAAAGTGGTGCGGCTGGGGTTACCGGTTTTGCTCCAGAGCATCGTTTGCTTTACGATTTGAGGTTTGGTTCTGTGTTTCCTTTGTGGAAAGCTTTTCGCCCCAAAAACCAATGTTTTGATCCATTTTCCAGCAGGCCATTGGTGGAGTGACACTCTCCGGCTCACAATGAAACGGAGTAACATAGTTGCTGAAAAAAAGCCACGTAAATTCTGGTTAAAAAGTGTGAAATATAGCGTGAAAAGGAAACATAGCCTAGAGACCTGTACAGAAGCTTCTCATTTATTTGGAGCATAGTTTTTTGCTATTATTCTCGCCTTTTCAACTATGATAAACCTAACCAACCGCGCACTGAAAGCTCACAGTACCGACAAAAGAACGGTGGAAATGATCGTAAAAGCATGCTGAACAAAATCTCTGCCGGTGTGTAGCATAGGATTCGGTACATTGGAGTGACTTCCTTTTTTTTGGGAGGACAGGAAAACTCGTGTCGCAGGCAATGGACCAGTGCAGGTGATACAATCACCTCAACTACACCGTGGTGAAACAGTATTTTAGCAGCAGGAAAAAAGGAAGAAATATTTCCTTCGATGAATGGGTGAGAAATATGAAGCGGAAGTACGATCGGTACGATCAGCATTAATGCGATGACACGTGTACCGGGGTTGTATTGTGTGTGTTTGCTTTTATGGTCGCTAGTGTCGCAAATGGGACTAACTGAAGAAAGGGGTAACTTCCTTTTTTTTGTTCAGTTTTGTTTCTCTACCGCTTCGATGTTTTATCAAAAGCAACAATTTTCGTGTACAATAGGTGCGGTGTGCGTATTATTGCAGGGGTTTTCAGTACTATGAGGACAATTTTTTTGTGATTAGTATCACTAAATGTTTAGTACATATTCTTTGCCTTTTTTGAAAAAACAACAACCATATTTATTTTAAAATTTTATCATATTTTAAGTTTAATACTTGAATGTTAATTTTTTTTAAATTCAAGTTTTTTTTAATTAGTTACTAATAATTTAATTAGGTATATTTTCAACTAGGATGTTCAGTGATGTAGTTTTTGGAGGTGGAGGTCTCATACAGAATTTTATCTTTACCTTATAAAAGATTTGTCTACATCAAGTCTAATTAACCAGCTTTGACAAGCATTCGCTATTAGTTTGCTAAATTAGTTTATATTATAAATAAAAATCACATAGTCCTTTGACATTATATATCATTATTAGAAGCATTACTTTATCGTATTATTTATCGTTGAATTATTATTATTATTTTAAATCAAATTCCTGAAGAGTAATGTAATACAACCTTTTCTAATGAAATATAGTTGAACCGCTCTACTGTGTGGATGCAAAGCCAAGACAAAAAAGTGAACATAAAATAATAAAATGTTTCCCTCGAGTGACTTTGCAACGGAAAACCCTGCTTACAAGCACAACGTTCCATGGCTCACAAACTGTCGAGCCACATTCACGTGTTGTTTTGTCGTACATTGAAGCAAAGATAATGTCTCACCCTTGCATCATTTGCTATCCGGTGTTGCCATGTGTCTTGGCACTGGGCGCACAGGTACTAGCACCAACCGTGAAGCATATTTATGAACCGGATTAGAATGACTCTACGCTAACACCCGTGATTTGTCAACCGGGTCAGTCTATGTGATATTTATGAATCTCACGCTCGTGTCGTCTTCGTAACGGGCAACCCCGTTCTTTATAGGGTCTGGAAAATTCGTACGGCTTCCAGCTTCTTCGTAAGAACTTTTCCTCGCGGAACCGTAGCGACTTTTGAGTTTAACTTTTTTTCTTTTTTTGTAAAAGGTGAGCTATCTGTTATAAGCTTAGAGCTTCGTTGGTAAATGAAATACCACGCAATGCTTGCACAAAAAACCCTATATCTATTTTCCCGGCGCACGTGTGTGTATACTCTGCGATTATCCTTAATGCTTGATGGGTGAGAAGGCTTTAGAGCGTGGTAAAGTTTATAAGATATCATCTCCCGCACGAAGGGTTTTGGATTGCGATTTTGCGAATGCGAGAGTACACAGTCTTGCTGGAAAGACAGGCAAACCATATGTCAACTGGGCATGGAATGGAGGTGGAATATATTTCAATCCACCGTTTGCCTTTGGTCGTCAGTATATTTATCTTTTGGGCGAATGCCTGCAGTCTATGCTGTATCCAGGGCGTTGCAACCTGTTGCTGAGTCTACGGATATTACGAGTGTATGTGTGTGCGCTCGCGCCAGGAAATAAAAGCAGTCATCCCTTGGGAGCATCTCAGTGAAAAGGCTGAGGGTTGGATGGTTCTTTTTTCTTCATGGTGTGTAATAATCTGTAACTGGTTTGTTTACTTATTTTTCGGGATCGTTCGTACATCTGTTCCGTGTGAAAAGAGCAGTTCACGTTTAATGGCGTGCTGCTGTGCTATCGCAGCATAAGCTCTACTAATGAATGTTTGTCGTAGCGTGTAAGGAGGGCAAAACTGTTTACTCAGTGTCACGTGAGTACTAGCTTTTCTTACCGTGATGTGACCGTTTATTTACTGTGACGTCCAAGAATTATTCTTAGGATATCTCGTGAAGTCTAGTACCATTTCTAGTAAGTTAAGTAAATAAGCAAAAACAGATTTTTTCTTTGGAAACTTTGGAAAAATGTTTGTAAGAAGAAAAAAAACTAAACAATAATGTTAAACACATTTGTTTCACGACTGAATGGGGTATACTGGAAATGTTTCACAATGAATATAAATTCCTAAGGACCATAATTGATTTATATATTATCTTCAAAGTTTGCTATTCAACAGTCAACAGCTAATTCTTCCTGCAAACCGAATCTGATTGACGAGTAAAACGAATGAAAACGAGTATTCCTAACTGTTTTTTCCTATCCCATCCAACTTCTGAAGTTTTCTACTCTCGAAGGAAAGATATAAAAAAACGAACGGAACGGTAGCATCGGTAACCATTCAAGGAAATCACGGAAACTCAATAAAAAAAACTTCTTCCTTTTGCTCCGAAGCCACAGTTGCCAGACGGCAGCGTAAGAAAGCAACGACTCTAGTTTCAATCGCTCATCCTTACTGATGATACTTTCTCATTTGCAAATCAATCGTCATCGATCAGAAAGTCATCGTCGGTGTTACGCTTCTCCCGTTTCCACCCGATACCTGAAGGGAAAACTTTTTTTTTTGCCATAAAGAAAACAAGTGGGTGTGAAAATTGGTCTTTGGCTGGAAAATACCAGATAGCAAACGAGCAAACGGGTCAAACGGGAGTGCGAAATAGCGTGAACGTGCGGGTCAACCCGAAGAGCAAATGTTTATCGAGATGATGGAATTGAATCCTGCGAAACCTGCGTTGCGTAACCTGAAACTATGATGGGAAATTGATCTTGAGTCGTCGATTGTGCGTGCAAAAAAAAAAAACGAATCTAGGGCAAGTTTGGTTATATTGATCCGGGAGAGTAAGGTGACCACTTCGATGGGAAGCAATTTATTTTACTTGAAAAACTATTGCACTTTGAGTTGATGAAACCTTTAACTGAAAACTGTTAGGTGGAAATGGAAAAGAAAATGAATGTTTTCCTCAGTATTTATTTTCCTCTTGATGTACGTTCTAGAGTAAGCATACTTAAAGTATTGAATACTAAAGAGGAAAGAAGATTCAATTTTATTGCTTGATGCATCTTTCTAAGACATTAGTATCTCAGTAAATATGAGTAAACCTGCCGGAAATGATCGTTGCCGTTTGATTCAAAAAAAGAAGAACCATTTTAAAAATGTCGCAATAAAAATGCTATTACTTAAAAGGATTACTTTCACAAAAAAAACCATCCTGTAACGGAAGACAGTTTATGCTTTCTTCAAATTTCCCGTTAAAAAGAATTCGACCATAATCTTTTTTTTTTACTATTAAAGCAAGCAAAAAACCCCCCGAACCGGAGTGTAGGTATAATCGCCGAGTGACATAAATCCGGCACCACAATAAAGAAGAAATGCGACGGACACATTCACACGCACACACTATAAAATGAAACCTAACCCACTTTTCGTCCTGCACAAGTGTCCGTCGCGTCACAAAATGTGAAATGCCCGGCAATGAAAGAAGTAGTGGAAAATAGTATCAAAATCGAAATTCCACGTCAAACCCAGCTCCGGAACGGTGCTGAAGCGTACGAAGAAAATGGGCTTCAGAAATCCATCTGGAAAGCCATCCTAACTGACAAGCTTTACGTCCCGTTTGTCACCGCGTACCGAAGCCGTACATTGCTATTTCTGTGTCCGAAATGGATGGGTGAAAAATTGTGCTTCCCAACTGTTAGACGGCTAGACTATTTCTGCCGAGGGAACTCCATGGAGTAGTGGCGAAAGGGAAAAACTTGGACAAAATGGTTACCCATTCTATAT
>STHD01000004.1:20927767-20971448 GCA_016170015.1 Anopheles longipalpis
CGGGCCCGGAAACGTAACAGCTTGGCAGAGAGAGATTTTCGTTATCGTAAATCTGCAATCAAATCCCAAGCCCAAGAAAATGGTCCTTGCGTCCCAAACCTTTCGGATCTTAAACGGAAAACAATTGCCAATCTACTTTCGTCAAGGATTGTCGCCCCGGTATGTTCCATCTTTTTTTTTTGTTGGTGGATTTTGTTGAACGGTCGATATCTTTGTTCGTGTCTCGTCTATCCAAAACCCTCCCCCTGAGGGAGGTTCTCTCATGACCATCAGTTTACAAGTCATGGGCAAAGGAAAATTCGTCGCTTGATAAGCTTGCCTCCGTCCGTCCATCTTCGGGGTCTGATGTGCGTCCGATTGCAAGTTGTAAATAAATGTCACCGGTTGTTGGAAGTTGCTTTATTTCAACATTTATCTTCATGACGTGTAGGCGATAGACGCATGGAAAGGAGCCACGGAGAAAGAGCTAATCAACACCGAAACGTCACAGTAAGCGAACGATGAACCTTCACAAAAATAGAAGAACCATCAAGAAGTGATGGTACACGAATGGAAGACCAGCCGTAGCCTTACCTTTTTGGTGTCGTCCGTTGACATCGTTGATGGTGGCGACTCGTCAGCTTGAAAGAAAGGGAAAAGTCAAACCCTTTAAACGATACGCTGCGGTTTCAAAGTTTGTGCTAACGTTGACACCACTTCGAAGGAGATGGTACGGATAGTCCAAAGCGAGTCACCACAACTGGTCTAAGCCACCCAGTCTCATCGGGGTGATCTTGCTAATGAAATAAAATAACCACAATCCACAACAACAAGGGGCTGTGGATGGGCACTGGATCGATCGTTTGGACGATATGGATGTAGGAGTTCTTGGACGCACTAGAGAACCACACGGAACGGACCGGCAAACCAAGCAGCTCGACGAAAGGGTTTTTGAAGTAGGTTTCAAAAGTTCAACCACTTAGGTTTGTCGATGACTTTGGGGTATTTTTTTGGTCCCCTCCAATACATCAGCAGTTACGAGCAACCCTCGATAGGTCGTCCCTTGCTGATGAATGTTCCTGTCCAGTTTTCCACCTAATCAATTCACCGTTTCTTCACCGCCCGGTGATGATCGATTTATCATTGCCCATGGAAAAATGCGTACAAAAGTCAGCATATGCGCGATACCCCGGACCCCGAATGTCCCCGTACCTTTCCGGTCAACCGTACGTCAAAAAGCGAAAGCAACTTCACCATCACACGGTGTTTGCTTGCACGCTTCCGTCATAAATCATGCGGAAACGCAAGGTGTCCACTTTGTTGTGAAGTGTGCTTCCACTAGCGATGGGTGATGGGTTGCTCACCGTGATGGAAATGGAAAGACATCCATTCAACCCCTCTAGACACACACACACACATGCACATTCACTCAATCAGACAGATTCCATGCGGTGTCACTGTAGTGCTACGTGGACCTTACTAACCAAATTAGTGTGTCCAGGTTTGTAAAAGAGGGAAAAATGGCTACGAAAGCCATACTTCTTCGAACTCGCTTTTCACCATCCACGGTGGCGTGTGTGGGTTTTTTTTCACCCTAGTGCAATGTGGTCATGCCATGTCACGATGAACCACTGATTCCTGGTCCTCTTTGACCTCATGTGTCTCTATCTCGTAACCCTTGGAGCTCTCGAGAATGGCTGAATCACATTTACCAAACCAAACGATGAAGGTTTGGTTTCTCCCTCGGTGTATATGTGTAGTTTTTTTTTTGTATAAACTCTATACCAACAGGAAAATGGACTCATTCTATTCATACCCTTTACCCGTTTCACCTGTCTCTCTCCGTTAACGATAGAGGGTAGAATGGGGCAGACTTACGTCAGGAAAATCCTTTCGGTTTTGGTTCCATGTTACGACCGGTATGTTTGCATGACAACGGTGAAGCACTTCCGCCATCACGAACGGATGGAGTTGTTTGGTTTAAGTGCACACACACCCCTTTAAAACACATTCACGCAAGGGGAGAACCGCTACACACAGGTGGTTGTTGAACTTTCAGTGTTTCTTCGCTGGTATTTCTATTTAAAAAGGAGGACAGTTGTGGGGTTTCGTAAAAATGTAATTAAATTTTTGATGGCACTAATATTTGATCAAGAAAAATTTAATCATTTTTGTTATCGTTTAACACGTAAAGTTAGTTTGATACATTTGTGGCATGTTTTTCGTTCATTCTTAGCATAATATCTTTTTATTATTAGCATTAACATTATTAACATTATTCACCGTCAACGCGACCGTTTCTTGAATTAGTGCTGTAATTCAACGACAGTTTTTTAGTTCTATATTGAGGGTGCAAAAAGTTTCCATTGTTTTTTCCCAAAAAATTGAGGGTTTATAGTGGAAAAATACATTTTGTTTGACTACAGGCTTTGTTTGATGATTTTTAAATTACAGCCCGAAACAAATTCTTCTCTTATCTCATATTTTGGCTATTTTTGCCTTTACTGCTTGCTTGAATTGAATCACCTAGGTTCAGTACCGTTTCCCATCGATGGTTTAATCACTCGTAAACATTTCATAATATATGACACCTTTCTGATCCCACCACAACCAGAGCATGACTTTAAGCGTACGATTAGTTCGCTTTGATGTCGATTTAGTTTATGTTTTATTGAGTTTGGGGCTATAATAAATTCTGTTCGATAAATTTCCCGAAGCAAAGGAGAGTTTTGTCGCACGTTTCTTTCTACTAAAGAATAGAAGTAACGCATCTCGCAACCAGTTATGGCTAAAAGCTTGCCATAAATAATCGAGAAAATGAACACATATAACGGCAATAAAAATGGTCAAATACAAAGAATTATTGTTAGTATCAGATGTCCAGCTAAAGATCTCTTATAATAAATAATAATATATGTGGCACATTAGATCTGAACTTAGATTAGATTAGAACTTAGTCGTTGACCTAATACCAACATTAACTTGACAATTAAGAAAAGCGATATTTTATGAGTTTAATATTAATCCCATGTTCAGACTGTATAAAAAGGCGTCCAAAACAGTGAGTAGCTTATTAAATTAGTTAGTTTTGCTAGTGTTTTTTTAACTATCGGTTTCAAACAACTCAGTTCCTTAGTCAGTCAGTGAACTCTTGCAGCTAAGCATAAAGCTGTGTATTTTTTTTTGTCAGGAAATACTAACCTTATTGCACCATTTCCAACGTTACGTATCATTTCCTTTACCACTTTGTGCTCAAATTTCGCTGTCGGTGGGTTCGTACTGATGTGTTTTTGGTTTAATGACGTTTTACGCTTTCGGTGCATGTTGCAAATTGTCGTTTTCACCCGTTTTAAACGTTTGTCACGATTGTTAGCTTACGGTACTCGGTCGTAATGAGCAACCGTGCCGTTGTTGTAATACCTGCTAACGCGGTTGTGTTATATGCTGCAAAACATACGCTAGGCAGCGCGATCATGTTGGCACAAATGTTTATGGTTCCCCGATCAACCATGCATCAGCCATGGGTGTGAGGTTGGTTGGGCCGCCGGTGTCTCATTCAGAGTGTGCGAGGAATGTGTCACTGTAATTTGACGGCAGTATAGGCATCACTTTTCCTTAACGTGCCCTATCAAGATGAAGGCGTCAAAGTTGTAAAACGTGTGGTTTGTTAACGTTACACGACGATTATGACAAACGACCGAGCGTCGTTGAACATTGTTTGTGCTCATTTTTCCGCTCTGATTCTTTGCATTTCAAATGATTTACTTGTTTGATGAACCATTTGTTGTCACTGTTGGTGGTTAACGGGTTTTGAGTTTTGTGCGTCATGCACTGTAAAAAAGATAACATGTAATTGCAGTGCTCCAAACTTTATTTAAACTGATTTATTAATTCCCATGAAATTTGTTCTCTATATTAATTTTCCCATTTGTACTTTCCCTTCCGAAAATTCATTACACAAAGCTAACAATTTCCTAGGAACACTTTAAAGTGCATCTTCTCGGAAATTGCTCTCACATTGCCCGTGGTAACAGTGAAAGCTTCTGGTACAAGTTTTCATGCAGTAATTTCTTGCACAATTTAAAACATATTACTCCCTCTCTACGTTCCTTGGCGTGGTGCGCAAAAAAGTCATATTTGCATGCCCGTTTTTAATGCTCTAGGTCAGTTTTCCTCTTCATTTCTGGGAAGATTTTCACTTTCGTCTACATTGCAAGCACAGCTTGTGTGCGGCACACAAAGAGCCACTTCTCCTGGGGTAATATTACTTCTGACAGGGTCACAAAAAGTATGTATACGAACAGTTGATGGAGTTTTTTTTGTTTTTCATTCCGTTTTATTCTATAGTAGTTTAGTAGATGGAGGCACGTTTTTCCCCCGGCCCCTCGAACGTTACATGCAGTGAAGCCCATTAGATGGGAAAAGGAATAATAGCGAAAGTGTCGAAAAAGTTTGACTTTTGACCAGTTTTCCCGAGTCTGCAATGAAGTTCCGAAGGTTCTTCGTTCCCATCGCATTTTGTACTTCAATTCAATTTTCAACTCATAAAGATTATTTATTCAATTTGCCGCTAGCGGTTGCTCTTTCTCGCACACGGGTCGATCCGGTTGTGAAAAGTAACGCCTTTTCATTCGCCCGCCTTTTTCGGAGCTTTGATTGGAAGTTTTCCATGATCGTTTTACAGAAATAAGTACTCGAATCGGGGAAGGAAGGAGGGTGGTGTATATGGGATGCAAAAAGTTGTGTTTGCGAGTGCCGGCTCAAAGGCTTGTTTTGTTGTTAACGATATTTTTGACGCCACACCCCGAATGACGATGAGGTAATCTGAATAATTCGATTTCAATTTGGAAGTCCAATTTAAGTTGCTCGTAGAAAAAAGTAGCCAGTGGTGCTTGCTGCGTTGAAACATTGCTAATAAATTCGGTGCTCACTACACAAATTATTTGCAAATAATGAGTCACTTTCCAGCAAGGGACTTAAGAGGACTACGCTAACGATGGGCGAAAAAGCGTGTAGGAACATTTTCCCCCAATTATCACCTCGTTCGGGTAGAGGGCACAATACAAGTAGCATGATTTAAATATTTATCCTGTTTAAAGAATTCCAACAAAATAAACAACAATCATTCTCTCATTCATTTTTCTCCTTCCGGGCATTGTTTGTATTGCCTTCTTTGCTGATTGTTTTTCCACCCCCTCCGCAAAAAAGCAGAATCCACAAAATAAGCTCGAGATCTCTATTAGCCTAGCATTTTGCCGCAACACGGGCCAGGTTTTGTGGGATATACTGTCCCCATCGGAAAGAACAACAGTGCGAGCTACAGAAACCGGGGTAAAAATACAATACTGGCAGTTAAATATACTACCCGACCATGAATGGTGGAAGTAATATTGTCTGAAGAAAGCAACGAATAATGACAATAAAAACGCCTACACACACACACACATACGTTTCAAGCAAAACAAACCAACAACGAAACAATGGTAGGTAGGCAAAATGGAAGGATTTCAACGAGCGACCGGATGGAGTCGCATATGAGGCTACTCCCGACAAAACGTCCAGCAAATGCCAGAAGTCCTTTTGTGCTCACATGTACAATGCTGAGCACTCTTTTACACGGGCCGTCATTCTGGTGAAAACATCCCTAGCATTCTTATTACTGCTTCATCGCTATCCTGCAATTTCCACCGGTAATGTCCTCTGACGTGACGATGTCTGGTTTAGTGATGGGAAAAACGGTTTCGGGATCGACTCCGAACTCAGGTGTTGATGTTGAAGCCGGTTTGGAACTAACAGCTCTGGAATTGGCTCCGACTTCGAGCTAAAATCACATGCTAAAAGTAAAACTTTGAAATTGCGTCTGTATGTAGCTTTGTTGAATCTAAATGAATCAAAACAGATAGAATTCTTACAGGTTAATATATCGACAAATAATGAAAATATGTAATATTGAACATTCAACAACGTTTTATCTAGAATTTCTCGGAGGCCTGTGAACCGATTGACTTTTAAAAATTTTCAGATATTTTGTGCACACTTTATTAGTACTTGGTATAGAAATTTTATTGTTGTTATGATCTTTGTTTTATGAACAAAATTGTAAAATAAATCGCTTTTTCAACTTTGACCTCAACACTCAAGAAATAGCATTAGTTCCAGCCTCGGAACAGTTAGCCATCCGAAGCGCCTTCGGGCTGAAGTCGGATCCAGCTAAGTGGATACACTCTGAAGCGCCCATCACTAGTCTGGTTCGAATTCGAGTAGTTGTTGAGGAGGTTGTTGAGGGAGATTTTTATTGTTTTGTTTCAGTTAATTTTCTTTTAATTTCTACATGTGGTTTTCAAATTTAAATTTGCTTACAGTACTTATGCTTGAAAAAAAAACAGTTAATTTTCAACTTGAAAATATAGCTTAATTATTTAATACTTGTCGTTTAGACCGTATATTATGTGAATGTCCTTCGAACGTAAAAAAGCCTAAAAGACCATAAAAAATGCTAATTCTGACTCCTTTCCCCATATCAAATTTAGCAACACGCTAGACTAAGCGCAAGTTCGCTTGCATACGGGTGGAAAAATAAGGGGCGACGAATTGTAAATAAATCCGTACACAAATCCATCCGGTAAATGTGTAGCCTTGGCTATCCAACCTCGGGTGTGTTTGGAAAAGCGTTACAAGGATCATGTTACCATGTTACCAGCCAAAGTCGAGGGTGGTGAAAATGGAAACGAAAAAAGAAATAAAGAAACATAAAACCAGCATAAGAAATACGAATACGGACGCTTTGCCACAAACGACTGCTCAACCTGTGTTCGCGTTCGCGTCAGAAGGGTCAATAAAATCTATTGATTTGTTTTTACGTCTTGCTCGTTTCCTTTGCCCCGCCTTTTCCCCGAGGGACTCGTATGCTTCTCCGCTAGCGAGCATACCGAAATGGAATCCAGACTACGGGGAGTACTATTATGCTTGCCAAGGATACCGACCACTAATTAGTTGGGGATTATTCGGAAGTAATGTATTCCTTCGGCGAAAGTGTGAAGGTGTCTGGAAGGCTGGTTCTTTTTTTTGGTTTTGTTTTGCTTTTTCATTGTGTTCGTTGCTCAGACCGTTTATTAACTAAACAGACGCACGCTCACACAACACAAGTCGCACCGTATCAAGCCTTTTCCCCACCCGCAGGGCATTATAGTCAAGGGTGAGTAAGGCCAATGATTAGGCCGACGTTGAAGACCTATCACTTTTCACGCCCACTACCAAGTACGGATATTTGCCTTAGGCAAGGATATTTTGGCACTGCTCTAATCATCGGTCTAAGCTCGAAGACGGCAGTAGAAGATCAACGATGTGGGAATTTGTTTTTGGCTGGGGTTGGTTCGTCGGTTAATTGGAACGAATTCAATTCTCGCCTCATTTGGCCCACGTGACAAGGAGCTCAATCCTAACCCCCTTTGCATGCGTCTCCTTTTTGTACGCCATTTTCAATCAATAACTTTTTTTCTCATAAAATGGAAGATTTGTATAAATGTCATTGTGGCGCGCCTCGGTGCTAATCCGAAAGACGTAGGTAGGGAAATTAATTATTTTTTCAATTACAAATAAAATAACCCTTTTGCGCTTTTTCCGCGCTCTGATCCCAATTTTTGCTCACCCGTAAATGAGCCTGCACGTTTTCACGCTTGGCGGGATCATACAGTGCGGTGAAACGCGGTTTGCTGAAGATCGAAAGGAAATGGAAATTTTAATAATAAATCCAACCGATTCCGATTGCAATTGATTTGAAGCTAATGACAGTATTGCCCTTGCTCTGATGAATAAGTCATTTTCAATGTTTTGTGCATTTTGATCGCTTGGAATGCAGCAATTGCCGGAAATCGATAACAGAACCAGAGGACGGGGATAGGAGTTTGTGTGATGGGCGGAACTTTGAAATTGAAATGAACCTCTCTCTCTTTTCCAAAATCCTCCGTTTCGATAGTTTGACGATGCTCTTGTACCACAAATTGTACTCATTTGCAGCTTGCATTCCAAACGTTGACTCCCAAAACAGTGCAAAATATGAACTGACGTTTCAAATGGCACTTGCCCTGAACACATTCCCGGAATGGGAAATTTGTTTGCAAATACGCGTGCTTACCGCAGAAACCATCGGATGCGGTTGTTTCGTCGTACCGTATTCGCAATCGATCAGTCGAAGGCTACCGAATGATTAAATAACTTCCGTTTTGCCAGCGTCAACCTTACGCTTGCTGGCGTTTTTGGTAAATGAACGTCTACGGGCATCCGTTACTCCTTACCCGGAAATGGAATGGGGAAAATCCCCACCCCCGGTATCAGATCGTATCACAGTTCGTGATGGGTTGGATAATTGTAGTACAGGGTGATTGCATACCGTTTGCGCTTTTCTCGGGTGAGTGGAGAAATCAATACAGCTCTACAGCGCCGGCAACCAGATCGGACCCGAATGATTGGTGATGGTGTCTAATAATTAACATTGACCCAAATATTAGCGATGTCTTTACAGTTCCCGGGGTACGGACGATGATGGTGCCTGGTGCGTGTGAAAATGAACGAAATTATTCACCATGTTCCATTGCTATGATCTGTTGGCACGCGGGATCAGGAGGTTTACGTTACTTCCGGTGGTTGTTCTTTCGGCAGCAACAAAAAAGAGGGCCAGTGATTGAATTAATTTGCGTTAATTAGTGCATTCAATCGGAAGTGAAACGTGGTTGGTGACCTTTTCTGATACCGATATGCCGTAATGCTATTCCTGGGGAACCGGAAAAGTTTAATTAAGCATGTCACCTTGTTGTGTTTTTTAAATGATGGTTTGGTTACAGAATTTTCTGGTTTGGCAAAATTAATTACAAAGTGCGATAAAGTAAAAGTGTCTTGAAGGTTTAGCTGTTGAATATTTGAAAGCGAAAATTTCATTCTTCAATGATTTCGATTTAAAGCTTTAAACGACTTGCAAAAAAAATGAAAGAAATCCTCTCCGGGGAAAGGCGATAAAAAAACACAGAATATGGTGCAAATTTTATGCTGATTACTTAGCAATTTTATGTTTATCGTTTTTACTTTGTTTTGGAACTTGGCACTAGGTGCAGTTTATATTTTTTGAACAGTGATCTGGTGCTCTGTCTCTTAATTCCAGTGATTACGTNAAAAAAACACAGAATATGGTGCAAATTTTATGCTGATTACTTAGCAATTTTATGTTTATCGTTTTTACTTTGTTTTGGAACTTGGCACTAGGTGCAGTTTATATTTTTTGAACAGTGATCTGGTGCTCTGTCTCTTAATTCCAGTGATTACGTCCATAATGTCCACCCTGGGTTTAATATTTACGAAGAAAATCTTCGTAACGATCGTGGCTCATTACGGCAAAATGAGCAAATGGATCAAATAAATAATGGTACGTTAATGGAAATGAAGCAAAGAATGTTAAGAAAATGGGTGCCTTCTGGCATTTGCAAACCACAACACAGAAGCGGCTTAATAGGAAGGAAGAAAAAAAGAAAAGTCCTTGGAGGATTTTCAGCCTTCCGAGGAGGGAGAGAGGGTAGGTGAAGGAAGTCAAAAACCAATATTCAATAATTTTATTACACTCAGTCGAGTTTGTAAAGCCGCTGTAAATCATCAATCATCGGTAAACCGATCAGTGTTTTTTTTTTGGTAAGGAAAAGGGCCAAGGAAAGCTCTCTCCTGTCAACTGAAGCAGAAGTGCTTTCTCTTTTTAACTCCTTTTAAAAGGCACTACACTTCTTCGAGCTTTGAGCGAAAGAATTGGGAAGCTTCATGCAATGTGCTGAATGTTTTCACTTTTTTTTTCTCGTTTTCATTACACTGTGTTGTTGTTTTGGTTCACTGTTCTGGAGCTGGGGGTACATAACTCAGCGAAGGCAACAAGAAAACTCCAATGAGCTTTCATTTCCTGCCCGTCGGAAAACCCTTGTGGAGGTAGGGGAAAACAGACGATCCAACGGACTGGTGAATGAAAAATCGTCGATCCTAATTTGATTTTCGTTTCCTTATCCCGGTCGGTGGCGGGTCGGGGCAACCGATACGAGTGAAGACCCGTTTGCTGATGAAGTTAGCAAATGAAAAATTGAGATCAAAATGGCACGACCAAAAACCCGCCACAGTAGCGGAACATGCGAACTGGTGGCAGGTATCCGCCTTTTCGAAACCACAATTCTTGTTCTTGTTCGTCCTTGTTCATACTCCCGTGCGCCAAGTACGTTTGTACGATGACGAACCACCGAACTACTGTCATCCGGGAAGCGTATAATCTGCTTCGCCGCAAAGCCACACAACCCCGTGTAGAAAACGGTAAATGAAAAACAAACCGAAAAAGACACCATAACAAAAAAATAAAATTTACTAACACAGCTCTCACACAACGATGTGCCGTTTCGGGGAGTTAATGCAAAATGCGACCAAATGTTTTGCACGGAAAAAAGGTATAACATGGAAAAGTTTAAATTAGAATCCAATCAAACCACCTTTTCTGGCTGGGGGACCATCAAGTTTTAGGTGGTTTTGAACCGTTTTTCCGTCCCGAAGAGATTAGACGAAACTTTTCCAAACCCTGTGAACGCGGCAACCGCAACAGCCACTGTAATGTTGTGTGTGTGCTGGGAGGTTTTTTTTTTATTTTGATGAAATGACCAGAACTCAATCTAAACCCGAAGACAGGCAAGAAAAAGTGGGGTTTGGGTTTTATGTTTTTCTTAGTGAATTATTTTTCATAATGCAAACCGCATGGCTGTGGGTGGATCGGTTTGAAGGTTCCATTTTTTGACATCTTTTTTTTCTAAAGGTTAAAATGCTTAATAATGCGACAAACTAGCTTGTGAGTTATGTGACACTCTGTTGTGCTTATGATAGGATGGTTGATATACACTCAGAAGCTAGGAAATTCGTGGTTTTGTTAAAAAGGACAGTTATTCAAGTTGTTGGATTGGTCACATTTTTGCGAAGTATATACATTCAAGAGGGAATAAATGTAAATGAACATTTGTTCGGGCTTTTCTTTCAAGTAAAGTACCCAAAAAAGCTTCATCAATAGCTAAAGGCATCGGTATTTTATCTGTAAATTAAAAAGATATAAACTCAAGAACATTTGAATGGGATTTGCAGTTACTCATTTCACAAGTAATCGTGAAATTCTTAGTACCAAAATACAAAACGTTCTCTTAAGCAAAACGTGTTTAAATATTGAACATTAAGGATGTTCCTCTTTACTCCTTGATTTTTTATTTCTTTATTATTCGGTGTACACTTATCTGAGTTCTTGATTCACTGATTTACGATGTCCTTGAAACATTTCAAGTTGACTTTTCTCCCATGTTCACAACAGATCGAAGCGATATCAATATGATTCGTCTTTATAAAGGACACAGCTCGGTCGAGATCTAAACTCCCGGCCCAGAGGACATTTTGTTAAGTCTCGTACCATTACCAACTCAACTGTTCGATCGGACCAAAGTTAGTTATTTATGGTACCCAAAATAAATACAGTTTCCGAGATACAGAAATATCAACCTCTTCTACGTTCGTATCGATTCGTCCTTCCACGTGCTAAAAACGTTTTTATACACCGAAATCGTCCAACTTGCCACCATCGAATGGAACGAAAATAGAAAAAAGGATAAGCGCAAACAACGCTACCACACACATGGCACAAACGTTGGCTCTCGGTTCCGGTACCGTAATGAGAATTATGAGAATGAAATCATTGTTTTTACGAGAAACAGCAAACACTAGTACTGCACTACCCTCCAACACCCTAACACTAACTAATGTAGTTAGTTCACCATTTCGTTCTGGCAAGGTATGGACATCGACTACTTCTCCCCCAAAATTGGAACATTACTTTGCGGAACCTAAGTGAGAGAACATTGCCACAATCAATTCTTCTGCCCCGAAGCAAAGCCCAGAATATCGTGGCTAACGGTTGCAAAACCGGCAGGTGTCCGTAAGCGGTTATGTTTTATGCTGCTGCGACACTGTTAGCCCGCAAACTCCATTTGTTTCGCGTATCAATTGCGCAAACCCGAAGCATCCCTGCCGCAATTTATACTTCGGCGTGAACACACGGAAAAGCCACAGGGCTTGGCTGACCCACCGCCGAAAACTACTTGCCTAACGGGGGTTGGACCTTGGATGGACAAAACATAAAAATACAACCCAAACCCACAAAGCAAAGTTAGCCCCGGGAAACAAAGCCTATAAAGAAATGAACAAACTCATACAAATATATAAAATTTGCTTGCATCGATAGGCGAGGGCCCGAAAAGCGAGATACAGATAGAATAAAAAAAGCAAAACACACACTGTATAAATATTTACATCCCTTGTTTTCGAATCTTTCCCCTATCCTCGTGGTTTTCAAAGCCACTTAAGCCAACAACTACCTAACCAACCCATTACCAGGGAATTTGCTTTCCATTTCGACGGGAGACGATCGCCGGTCAGGGCAGAATGGTTGAAAAGCGGGACGCCCTTAGGTTTTATCGCTCCGTATCGAGCGATTTTCACCTGTGGGCCAATTTGTGTTGTGCGACAGTTTTATTTTGCGCTGCATTCTACCAATAATGGTGCCGCAATTCCGTGGACTCAGTTGTCCATTTTGTTATGGAGGTAGCTTCGAAGCGAGCCGTTACACGGTAGCTGCGTAGCTGTTTGCTGTAGTGATGGGTAAATCCTCAATTTTCCTGGAGTCGGAAAGTCCGAAAGTTGAAAGAGGTTGAATCCGGAGTTAAAATTTATATTATATTTATTTATATTTATATTCTTATATATTTATTTATATTTATATTCTGGATTTATATCCGGAGTACTCCGGTATCAATTCCGAATTTTTCTCAGAGTTGAATCGGGTTTTTTTTCGTCGGAGTCAAAGTGGATTCATGGATCTACGCCGGAATTCCCAGCACTAGTTTGCTACTGGAATTCATTAAAATGCCAACCGTAGTGTGTATGAGCTTGTGAACTTGCATAAGCACGTACAGGTGGTGCATGATTTAATTGAGGTAATTTTAATCGAAGGCGCATGCCAGAAGTAAATCAATTTGAGAAGTAAAATTTACTGTGGAAAATAAATTATTATTTTATCAAACAATTTTTTTTTGTTTAAAACTGTTTTAAATTACATTGTAAAAGGTTCAACATTATTCCTATCACTGTAACTATGCCTGTTAACATGTCTAGTGCGTCGTCCAACGTTATGCTCTCCATCATGTCCTATGCAAACGTTCAATTGTCCGTGGACGCGAAACGCGTCACACAATGGAGCTCGGACGTATAAACCACAAGGGACTAAACAACTAAAAAGTGGCTTCGTTTGTCCATGCGTCTTTTTTGTGTTTTGTTTTCATTTCATCGCCCATTTGTACGCTCTCTGTCATCACCCGATTGATGATTTTATGCTTGTTGTGTGGGAGTTTGGTGTTTGTCTCCTCCCAACCCGAAGGCAAGTGTTGCCGGAGTGTGAATTTTGATGTGGCGAAACACCGAATTGAAGGACTGCGGGAAAATTGGCAAGATAAACGATACGGCGAGGGCGTTAAAGAAAAACATAGACATTTAGGAGCGGGCCCGCACGATAAGAGTGTGCCATAAATGTAAACGAACCGATTTTTCCCTTTGGGGCATTTATATGTATGCAGATATGTATGTGTGAGTGTTTTTTTTTTCAAATGTTTTTTTTTTTGCGTGTTTCTATGTTAGTCATAAGCAAAGTAAATTTTCCCCAAAACATATGTGCGATTAAAACAAAACCAAACGGTAATGAAAAACGTGAAAGTTTCTTGTTCGGTAGAAGAAATTTTTCCAGCGCTCTGCTATAAAAGTTTATCTTTGAAAAAGATTCTATCTGTTTACACTATATGATGTTATAAATTTGGAAGAAAAAAAAAGTTACAGCACATAATACTTGTATCGTTATTGGGCAAAAACATAATATTTTTGATTAATTAATTTATTAGTTTTGTATTATGACTTTAAGACACTCCTCATTTTCTACACAAGAGGTGCTAAAGAGGTACATTCAATGCCTTTAAAGCGTTTTCTCGAATAAATAAATAATCCTTGCAACATTCAAGTTGAGCAAAGTAAATCTTTGTTATAACGAGATCACGACTTCAGAAATTCGATAAAAAGAAATTCGTTTGTGAGAACTACCAAGAACTTCCCTGCAATACTCTGCAAAAGTATACGTATTCTAGACAACAAAGCAAATTAAAAAAGTACAATTATATAATTGAATTTTTGACAGATCTTTCTCCGGAGTTAAATCATGTACTTGTCTTGTCGAATTTGAAAATTTAAAACTTTTTACAAAATGACGGACATTCAAAGATGAGTAAAGTTAGCTAATGGGTTTACAGATCTTCAAGAAATTCTGGATATTGTTTTGCAAAATGTTTGATTTTGCGAAAAACATCAGTTTGGTGATGAGAAAAAATACAATGATTTATTGCAAATTTTGAATTTAGCCTTCGAGCTGCACATTCATTTTTAGCTGTGAATCTTTATTTTTGGAACTATTAATTCCGTACTCTACGCTTTTTGGAATACCTATTTTCCTTTACGTTTTTCAAGCATGCAATCATTTTTCAACTCACACTCTGTGCTTCATGACTTGTTTCTAAAAAGAAAAAAAAAACACGCCAACATCAGTCGCGCCAGAAAGCCATATCTGTATCGATTACCGACGAAAAGAACGCCCCGTTCAGTACGCCCACTTATTTAGTCCGAGAAACCATCAACCACCAACAAGCGCTGGTCGCCAGACGCACGCAATAACAAACAAAAACTGTAGTAAACTGTTCAAAGGCAACATCAAGGCCAAGGGGAAAAAATAGACACACAACGAAGATAAATGATGATCAAATATAATTTGACACCGGGTGTAATCTGTTGTGACGAAAGTATTGCCCTGCCACCGTGCGCACCCTTTTTCCCCGCTAGTCGATCTATTAAATTTAGGATATAAAAAAACCCAGTAAAAAGCATTAGAAACTAGTAAACAGAACGAAAAAATTGAACAAAAAACCCGAAAGAAAAAGTGCACCCGGATAGAGCGAAAACAGAAAGCTCATCATCTGGCCAAAGTTTATCTGTGGGACGCGTTTCAGTTACTTTTCAATAGCCTCCTGTGCATAATCAAAACTTTTGACGGGGAAGCATCTAATCGAATCCTTTCGTGTGCGCGCTAGTGTGGTCGGGTTGCTATCCCTTTTTTTGCTTTTGGCCAACTCCAAAGTTTCTCTCTGGAATGTTGCAACTTTATGATTATTAACGAACAAGCGCAACGAAGCAGAACAGAGCTTTAATGGTTGCCGCCTTAACCAACCCCCAATCAAGGGTGTAAGTGTTAGTAACGGGGGGCTACAAACACATTAAGCGGACGGATTATGTTTCGATAATACTTCACTCCAAAAAACCATAATCTGTGGCTTTGGTTTCTAATCAAAGATTAGCAAAACCCGGAGCTTTCCCGAAATACGCATGCGGGCCAAAAGCCTTTTTAGCAAGTTACCTAGCAATAATTGAAACGTTACTTCAAGGGGTTAGTATGGTGGTTTGTTGGAAGTGTTTTGTGCAATGAAATTACAGGATTATGGTGTTAATATGATGACGATTTGCTTTTGGCACTATGGCGACCTGCTCGAAAGGCGCTTTTCCTACGATTAATATTTCCCGTGTTCCTTCATGTAGCTCGTTTGTCACCTTGCGGTTTCACGGTTACGGTCGCGTGCTCCGAACTCAATGTTTAATCAAAGTTGGATGGAACATAGTATCGCTCGTACTATGTTGAATTGTATGCTCTACAGGTTTTTTTTCAACCCTGCATGATCTCAAACTCAAAATCAAAGCACCAGCCGTACAAAGCATCTGCTATAGTGTACTTCACGCTAAAAGAAGGAAAAAATCCGTTCCGTTTTGCAGGTGTGTCACGTTGTCGTTTAGTTTGCCAGTAGCTTTAGCTAGGGAATAAAAAAAAAGAATTTGTAAAAAAAGGTTAAAAAGCCAACCTTTTGTCGGTGGTAAAGGTTCGGGCATCCGGAACCGTTTGCGTCCTGTCACCGGAAGCGGAAATGAAAGTCAACGGACCGACCGCCCGAAACAACCGAAACAATTACAAGCGCAATAAAAGTTGTATCCTCGGGTGAGCATTCACGGATTGTGATTTCTTTCTTGCTTGAGTTTTTTTTTCGGTTTTGTCTACTACTACTATTACCTAGTAAGCTCGGGAGAGAAAAGAGTTAGCTTGATAAAAAGCAAAAACTCGATCCTTACGCTTGCCCTTTTTTGCTGCGGCTGCTTTCTGCTGCAAGTGAGCTGCGATAGACTGTACCAAAAAAGCACCACCGACTCTACAATTGTACTGTAAAGTTGTTCGGCTTTTTTGTTGTTGTTGTTTGTGCCTAAAGTTGTTGCCTTTAACTTTCACACCGAAACCCCGGATCGAAAGTGAACGGATTGTGCAGCAGCTTAGAATGTGTGTCTCGGTTTCGACATTATCACTCGTATCCTTTTGTGAATCCCTTAAATGTGTATCGTTTTTTTTCTCTTTTTTTGTTGTTACCTATCTTATTTACGGTGAAAATAGCACAATCGGGTTGAGTTTCGAACAAAAAATATCAAAATCTCCTTATCCGTTATGTATTTTTTGTCTAGTTCATAGTACGTTTGAGTTTTCTCATGTTGGAAGCTTTATAGTGTTTTTTTTCCTTTTGAGATTAAACTTTCGAAAATCATTACATACATTTTTGTTTTTATATTTGTTTTTATATAACTGTAAGCACATGTATTTCAAAATTTTATCTTGTAGAACTTTTTTATGTAGAACATTTTATTAACATTATGACCAACTATTGACATTTTGCAAACCACTGTGCGTCTGCCATTTATAGCATTCCACTGTGTAGTAGTTCGGGAATGGCAAAACATTGAAAAATGCCACACAAATAAACGCTGAACCGATTGTCTATTGTGAGTATACGGAAGAATTCCCTGTTTGCATTCCGGAACTTTATATGATGGTATTCGTTACTACCACGTCATTATAACACGTTGCAAAATTATCTACAATGCTAGTTAGTTATTCCGAATTTTAAAAATGTTCTATATTTTCCAATGTTAGAGTTTCCATATCCCATGAAGTGCTTTGTTTGGTATGATTTTCCCCCGTGTAGAAGAATTCCAGGTAGAAAGGAAATGTCACAAAAACCCCACCAAAAAAAAGGGTCGCGCTTTCTTGATGCGATTTATTTTTTCACGTCGATTACCATCATCATATTACATTGTTACATACAAAACATTGCCTTGGGATTTGCTGAGGGATGAAAAATTGAACAAATGGTAATATTTCGCCGGCATTTCGCAAATCAGAGCATACCCCGCACATGTCTTTTGCACTGGGAAATTGTTGTGGAAAATATTGCGCTTTGCTTACGGCGAGCGTAAAGTAGGTTGGTATTTTTATTCCTTTTTTTTAAGTTATTTGTCCATTTGATTCCTTTTTTTTTATTTGTTTATAAACATTACGTCTCTCTGCTGAGGCGATCCAACTTCGAAAAGGACGAAGGATTCGCTTCAACATCCATAAATTGAATGTATGACAACAGCAAAGGATCGTATGGTACTTCTCAGTTGGACAAATTTGTTTGATTTGAAAAATGATTCCTCCACAACACGACCAGGTCACAAGTTAGATTATAGATGTTGCTCTGGATCTTTGGAGTTTGTTTGGTGTGCCGAATCTTTATAACCCTTTTTGGTCTTTTTGATTAAATCTACAAATTGCATTACGGATAATCCTATGGTTGAATCATGTATTCTTATTATCTTGATTTATTAAGTGAAAACATTTTTACGCTGAAGTACACTTCNAGTTAATGCAAAATGCGACCAAATGTTTTGCACGGAAAAAAGGTATAACATGGAAAAGTTTAAATTAGAATCCAATCAAACCACCTTTTCTGGCTGGGGGACCATCAAGTTTTAGGTGGTTTTGAACCGTTTTTCCGTCCCGAAGAGATTAGACGAAACTTTTCCAAGCCCTGTGAACGCGGCAACCGCAACAGCCACTGTAATGTTGTGTGTGTGCTGGGAGGTTTTTTTTATTTTGATGAAATGACCAGAACTCAATCTAAACCCGAAGACGGGCAAGAAAAAGTGGGGTTTGGGTTTTATGTTTTTCTTAGTGAATTATTTTTCATAATGCAAACCGCATGGCTGTGGGTGGATCGGTTTGAAGGCTCCATTTTTTGACATCTTTTTTTTTCTAAAGGTTAAAATGCTTAATAATGCGACAAACTAGCTTGTGAGTTATGTGACACTCTGTCGTGCTTATGATAGGATGGTTGATATACACTCAGAAGCTAGGAAAAAAGGAAATTTTCGTGGTTTTATTAAAAAGGACAGTTATTCAAGTTGTTGGATTGGTCACATTTTTGCGAAGTATATACTTTCAAGAGCGAATAAAATAATGTTAATAAGACATGTAAATGGACATTTGTTCGGGCTTTTCTTTCAAGTAAAGTACCCAAAAAAAGCTTCTTCAAAAGCTAAAGGCATCGGTATTTTGTATGTAAAATAAAAAGATATAAACTCAAGAACATTTGAATGGGATTTGCATGTAGTCAGTTCAGAAGTAATCGTGAAATTCTAAGTATCGAAGTACAAAACGTTCTCTGAAGCAAAAAGTGTTTAAATATTGAACATTAAGGATGTTCCTCTTTACTCCTTGATTTTTTATTTCTTTATTATTCGATGTACACTTATCTGAGTTCTTGATTCACTGGTTTACGATGTCCTTGAAACATTTCAAGTTGACTTTTCTCCCATGTTCACAACAGATCGAAGCGATATCAATATGATTCGTCTTTATAAAGGACACAGCTCGGTCGAGATCTAAACTCCCGGCCCAGAGGACATTTTGTTAAGTCTCGTACCATTACCAACTCAACTGTCCGATCGGACCAAAGTTAGTTATTTATGGTACCCAAAATAAATACAGTTTACGAGATACAGAAATATCAACCTCTTCTACGTTCGTATCGATTCGTCCTTCCACGTGCTAAAAACGTTTTTATACACCGAAATCGTCCAACTTAGCACCATCGAATGGAACGAAAATAGAAAAAAGGATAAGCGCAAACAAAGCTACCACACATGGCACAAACGTTGGCTGTCGGTTCCGGTACCGTAATGAGAATTATGAGAATGAAATCATTGTTTTTACGAGAAACAGCAAACAGCAGTACTGCACTACCCTCCAACACCCTAACACTAACTAATGTAGTTAGTTCACCATTTCGATGTGGCAAGGTATGGACATCGACTACTTCTGCCCCTAAATTGGAACATTACTTTGTGTATGTGTGCGGGACCTAAGTGAGAGAACATTGCCACAATCAATTCTTCTGCCCCGAAGCAAAGCCCAGAATATCGTGGCTAACGGTTGCAAAACCGGCAGGTGTCCGTAAGCGGTTATGTTTTATGCTGCTGCGACACTGTTAGCCCGCAAACTCCATTTGTTTCGCGTATCAATTGCGCAAACCCGAAGCATCCCTGCCGCAATTTATACTTCGGCGTGAACACACGGAAAAGCCACAGGGTTTGGCTGACCCACCGCCGAAAACTACTTGCCTAACGGGGGTTGGACCTTGGATGGACAAAACATAAAAATACAACCCAAACCCACAAAGCAAAGTTAGCCCCGGGAAACAAAGCCTATAAAGAAATGAACAAACTCATACAAATATATAAAATTTGCTTGCATCGATAGGCGAGGGCCCTAAAAGCGAGATACAGATAGAATAAAAAAAGCAAAACACACACTGTATAAATATTTACATCCCTTGTTTTCGAACCTTTCCCATATCCTCGTGGTTTTCAAAGCCACTTAAGCCAACAACTATCCAACCACCCCATTTCCCAGGGAATTTGCTTTCCATTTCGACGGGAGACGATCGCCGGTCAGGGCAGAATGGTTGAAAAGCGGGACGCCCTTAGCTTTTATCGCTCCGTATCGAGCGATTTTCACCTGTGGGCCAATTTGTGTTGTGCGACAGTTTTATTTTGCGCTGCATTCTACCAATAATGGTGCCGCAATTCAGTGGACTCAGTTGTCCATTTTGTTATGAAGGCAGCTTCGAAGCGAGCCGTTACACGGTAGCTGCGTAGCTGTTTGCTGTAGTGATGGGTAAATCCTCAATTTTCCTGGAGTCGGAAAGTCCGAAAGTTGAAAGAGATTGAATCCGGAGTTAAAAACAGGATAACACCGGAGTTAACTCTGGATTTATATCCGGAGTACTCCGGTATCAATTCCGAATTTTTCCCAGAGTTGAATCGGGTTTTTTTTTCGTCGGAGTCAAAGTGGATTCATGGATCTACGGCGGAATTCCCAGCACTAGTTTGCTACTGGAATTCATTAAAATGCCGACCGTAGTGTGTATGAGCTTGTGAACTTGCATAAGCACGTATAGGTGGCGCATGATTTAATTGAGGTAATTTTAATCGAAGGCGCTTGCCAGGAGTAAATCAATTTGAGAAGTTAAATTTACTGTGGAAATTAAATTATTATTTTATCAAACAATTTTTATATTACATTGTAAAAGGTTCAACATTATTCCTATCACTGTAACTGTGCCTGTTAACATGTCTAGTGCGTCGTCCAACGTTATGCTCTCCATCATGTCGTATGCAAACGTTCAATTGTCCGAGGACGCGAAACGCGTCACACAATGGAGCTCGGACGTATAAACCACAAGGGACTAAACAACTAAAAAGTGGCTTCGTTTGTCCATGCGTCTTTTTTTTTGTTTTGTTTTCATTTCATCGCCCATTTGTACGCTCTCTGTCATCACCCGATTGATGATTTTATGCTTGTTGTGTGGGAGTTTGGTGTTTGTCTCCTCCCAACCCGAAGGCAAGTGTTGCCGGAGTGTGAATTTTGATGTGGCGAAACACCGAATCGAAGGACTGCGGGAAAATTGGCAAGAAAACGATACGGCGAGGGCGTTAAAGAAAAACATAGACATTTAGGAGCGGGCCCGCACGATAAGAGTGTGCCATAAATGTAAACGAACCGTTTTTTCCCTTTGGGGCATTTATATGTATGCAGATATGTATGTGTGAGTGTTTTTTTTTTTTCAAATGTTTTTTTTTGCGTGTTTCCATGTTAGTCATAAGCAAAGTAAATTTTCCCCAAAACATATGTGCGATTAAAACAAAACCAAACGGTAATGAAAAACGTGAAAGTTTCTTGTTCGGTAGAAGAACTTTTTCCAGCGCTCTGCTATAAAAGTTTATCTTTGAAAAAGATTCTATCTGTTTACACTATATGATGTTATAAATTTGGCAGAAAAAAAAAGTTACAGCACATAATACTTGTATCGTTATTGGGCAAAAACATAATATTTTTGATTAATTAATTTATTAGTTTTGTATTATGACTTTAAGGCACTCCTCATTTTCTACACAAGAGGTGCTAAAGAGGTACATTCAATGCCTTTAAAGCGTTTTCTCGAATAAATAAATAATAGTTGCAACATTCAAGTTGAGCAAAGTAAATCTTTGTTATAACGATATCACGACTTCAGAAATTCGATAAAAAGAAATTCGTTTGTGAGAACTACCAAGAACTTCTCTGCAATACTCTGCAAAAGTATACGTATTCTAGACAACAAAGCAAATTAAAAAAGTACAATTATATAATTGAATTTTTGACAGATCTTTCGCCGAAGTTAAATCATGTACTTGTCTTGTCGAATTTGAAAATTTAAAACTTTTTACAAAATGACGGACATTCAAAGATGATTAAAGTTAGCTAATGGGTTTACAGATCTTCAAGAAATTCTGGATATTGTTTTGCAAAATGTTTCATTTTGCGAAAAACATCAGTTTGATGATGAGAAAAAATACAATGATTTATTGCAAATTTTGAATTTAGCCTTTAAGCTGCACATTCATTTTTAGCTGTGAATGTGAAATACAATCAAAAAGATCTTTATTTTTGGAACTATTAATTCCGTACTATACGCTTTTTGGAATACCTATTTTCCTTTACTTTTTTCAAGCATGCAATCATTTTTCAACTCACACTCTGTGCTTCATGACTTGTTTCTAAAAAGAAAAAAAAACACGCCAACATCAGTCGAGCCAGAAAGCCATATCTGTATCGATTACCGACGAAAAGAACGCCCCGTTCAGTACGCCCACTTATTTAGCCCGAGAAACCATCAACCACCAACAAGCGCTGGTCGCCAGACGCACGCAATAACAAACAAAAACTGTAGTAAACTGTTCAAAGGGAACATCAAGGCCAAGGGGAAAAAATAGACACACAACGAAGATAAATGATGATCAAATATAATTTGACACCGTGTGTAATCTGTTGTGACGAAAGTATTGCCCTGCCACCGTGCGCCCCCTTTTTCCCCGCTAGTCGATCTATTAAATTTAGGATATAAAAAAAAACCCAGTAAAAAGCATTAGAAACTAGTGAACATGATGAACAAATTGAACAAAAAAACCCGAAAGAAAAAGTACACCCGGATAGCGAAAACAGAAAGCTCATCATCTGGCCAAAGTTTATCTGTGGGACGCGTTTCAGTTACTTTTCAATAGCCTCCTGTGCATAATCAAAACTTTTGACGGGGAAGCATCTAATCGAATCCTTTCGTGTGCGCGCTAGTGTGGTCGGGTTGCTATCCCTTTTTTTTTGCTTTTGGCCAACTCCAAAGTTTCTCTCTGGAATGTTGCAACTTTATGATTATTAACGAACAAGCGCAACGGAGCAGAACAGAGCTTTAATGGCTGCTGCTTTAACCAACCCCCAATCAAGGGTGTAAGTATTAGTAACGGGGCGCTACAAACACATTAAGCGGACGGATTATGTTTCGATAATACTTCACTCCAAAAAACCATAATCTGTGGCTTTGGTTTCTAATCAAAGATTAGCAAAACCCGGAGCTTTCCCGAAATACGCATGCGGGCCAAAAGCCTTTTTAGCAAGTTACCTAGCAATAATTGAAACGTTACTTCAAGGGGTTAGTATGGTGGAAGGAAAGTGTTTTGTACAATGAAATTACAGGATTATGGTGTTAATATGATGACGATTTGCTTTTGGCACTATGACGACCTGCTCGAAAGGCGCTTTTCCTACGATTAATATTTCCCGTGTTCCTTCATGTAGCTCGTTTGTCACCTTGCGGTTTCACGGTTACGGTCGCGTGCTCCGAACTCAGTGTTTAATCAAAGTTGGATGGAAGCTTTTCTAGCAAACCCCTTCGTTGCTTCTCGCTATCGCTCGTACTATGTTGAATTGTATGCTCTACAGGTTTTTGTCAATCCTCCATGATCTCAAATTCAAAATCAAAGCACCAGCCGTACAAAGCATCTGCTATAGTGTACTTCACGCTAAAAGAAGGAAAAAATCCGTTCCGTTTTGCAGGTGTGTCACGTTGTCGTTTAGTTTGCCAGTAGCTTTAGCTAGGGAATAAAAAAAAAGAATTTGAAAAAAAAGGTTAAAAAGCCAACCTTTTGTCGGTGGTAAAGGTTCGGGCATCCGGAACCGTTTGCGTCCTGTCACCGGAAGCGGAAATGAAAGTCAACGGACCGACCGCCCGAAACAACCGAAACAATTACAAGCGCAATAAAAGTTGTATCCTCGGGTGAGCATTCACGGATTGTGATTTCTTTCTTGCTTGAGTTTTTTTTTCGGTTTTGTCTACTACTACTATTACCTAGTAAGCTCGGGAGAGAAAAGAATTAGCTTGATAAAAAGCAAAAACTCGATCCTTACGCTTGCCCTTTTTTGCTGCGGCTGCTTTCTGCTGCAAGTGAGCTGCGATGGACTGTTCCAAAAAAGCACCACCGACTCTACAATTGTACTGTAAAGTTGTTCGGGGTTTTTTGTTGTTTGTGCCTAAAGTTGTTGCCTTTAACTTTCACACCGAAACCCCGGATCGAAAGTGAACGGATTGTGCAGCAGCTTAGAATGTGTGTCTCGGCTTCGACATTATCACTCGTATCCTTTTGTGAATCCCTTAAATGTGTATCGTTTTTTTCTCTTTTTTTGTTGATACCTATCTTATTTACGGTGAAAATAGCACAATCGGGTTGAGTTTCGAACAAAAAATATCAAAATCTCCTTATCTGTTATGTATTTTTTGTCTAGTTCATAGTACGCTTGTGTTTTCTCATGTTGGAAGCTTTATAGTGTTTTTTTCCTTTTGAGATTAAACTTTCGAAAATCATTACATACATTTTTGTTTTTATATTTGTTTTTATATAACTGTAAGCACATGTATTTCAACATTTTATTCTTTTTATTTATCTTGTAGAACTTTTTTATGTAGAACATTTTATTAACATTATGACCAACTATTAACATTTTGCAAACCACTGTGCGTCTGCCATTTATAGCATTCCACTGTGTAGTAGTTCGGGAATGGCAAAACATTGAAAAATGCCACACAAATAAACGCTGAACCGATTGTCTATTGTGAGTATACGGAAGAATTCCCTGTTTGCATTCCGGAACTTTATATGATTTATGATTCGTTACTACCACGTCATTATAACACGTTGCAAAATTATCTACAATGCAAGTCAGTTATTCCGAATTTTAAAAATGTTCTATGTTTTCCAATGTAAGAGTTTCCATATCCCATGAAGTGTTTTGTTTGGTATTATTTTCCCCCGTGTAGAAGAATTCCAGGTAGCAAAGGAAATGTCACAAAACCCCCAACAAAAAAAGGGTCGCGCTCTCTTGATGCGATTTATTTTTTCACGTCGATTACCATCATCATATTACATTGTTACATACAAAACATTGCCTTGGGATTTGCTGAGGGATGAAAAATTGAACAAATGGTAATATTGCGCCGGCATTTCGCAAATCAGAACATACCCCGCACATGTCTTTTGCACTGGGAAATTGTTGTGGAAAATATTGCGCTTTGCTTACGGCGAGCGTAAAGTGGGTTGGTATTTTTATTCCCTTTTTTAAAGTTATTTGTCCATTTGATTCCTTTTTTTTATTTGTTTATAAACATTACGTCTCTCTGCTGCGGCGATCCAACTTCGAAAAGGACGAAGGATTCGCTTCAACATCCATAAATTGAATGTATGACAACAGCAAAGGATCGTATGGTACTTCTCAGTTGGACAAATTTGTTTGATTTGAAAAATGATTCCTCCACAACAGGACCAGGTCACAAGTTAGATTATAGATGGTGCTCTGGATCTTTGCCGTTTGTTTGGTGTGCCGAATCTTTATAACTCTTTTTGGTCTTTTTGATTAAATCTACAAATTGCATTACGGATAATCCTATGGTTGAATCATGTATTCTTATTATCTTGATTTATTAGGTGGAAACATTTTTACGCTGAAGTACACTTCCCAAAAGGGAGCCACTTTTCAACTTGCTGTGTTTAACATTATTAGATAGTTTAAGAAATATGGTCGTTTCGTTTTTGAACTGACGTTAGTTGGTTATATTTTTCTGTCAACACGCTTGCTTGTTTGGGAACTGCTTGCAATGCTACTCTGAATTAGCTATTAAAGACATAAATGAACTACTATGAATGGGTCTTTTGCACCTGATTTAAGTGAAAAACAATTTAAAAGACTTACCTGTACATAAAAAAAAGAATCATTAGTTGAGAATTGTAGATTGTTATGTTTAAGAATTTATCAAATGCAGTCATTTGTAAGAGTGAAATCCTGTCGCATGAAGCCTTAATCAAAACCACCAGGCGGCTCCATATCAGGCAAATTTAGGATTAACACTAGAATTACCGGACCAGCCATTTTTATTGGAACGCTTAACTTTCATCAGATTATATTTTGGGATTAAGCAAACCTATCGTAGTTGAACCATGCATTGTACATATGTATTGTATGGTATGATCTGCAATAAACAATAAAATATACTCCAACTCTTCGAAACTGATTAAAAATGAACAACGAATGCAAAACGCTTAAAACGCTTGGTAGTTCTAGTGTTAAAAACCAATAAAATAATTATTGAAACTAAACATAAGATATTGGCCTTCACATTGTAAAAAAAGGAAATTTAATCTACGTCAAATTTTGTTATTAATACTTTCACCATCAAACGTTTCGCCAGTAGCTAAAGAAACCTGCTAATAATTGTACAAATTTTGTTTTAGTACCCAAAAAGAAATACCCCCGAAGATTGAAAAACTTGTCTTCTTCCCAAATTATTATAACACGACCAGCACTTGGACGCTTTGGCCCGTTAAGGAAGAGAAGTGACAGAATAGTAAAAAAATTATTCACGGCCCATTATCACCTCTCGTAAAACACGGAACCGTTCTTCCGGGTTTTTCTCGTTTATCTCAGCGTCTCACACCTTCCGGTTGGGCGGCGAATTTACGACACATAATTCGTTACAGTGTGCTTTTGTAATTCGTCATGGAGGGCAAACATACGGTGTCGGTGTTTGTTTATTCAGTACCACCAACCACCACCAGAGTGTGAAGGATGATTGTGACCATCCAGTCGGATTTGCATTGAAAATGTGATTGCTGTAATAAAGTGGACACGAGACGAGTCAGCGCATCACTAGCGAAGTGCAATTCATTACGCTAATGTGATGTTTTGCATTTTGTGTGGATTATTTTCAAGAAAGAGTGGATGTATTATTTCAAGTGTTATCTACAAAAAATCTCTGCGATACGATCGTTTAACATAACGGCAGATCAATAGAGAGAAGGAGTAGTACCTCCAGCGTTACGTTCTGTTACGATAAAATTCACAATGGCTGCGCTGCTTTTCTTATCGTTGTGTGATAAATACACTACTATAATGAAGGTTTAAGATAGTCATTTAGCATTATTTGCTCGTTTGTTTTATCGCATCTCATATCTGCAACACAATCTTTATTAACACTGCGTTACCATTACCATTCCATCAACTTCGTACATTAAATCATGTTAAGGTCAACCCCATGGTGTGGCTTAATGTAGCCTATTACCCCCCGTGATGGGTACACGAAATATGGCATCATGGCTAAGAGCAACTAAGAGGAAAATCACTTTATTTGCATCCGTCAGTAAAAGCGACGACCCGTCGCAGGGTTGAGAATTGATGCCACTGAATTGTCGCTCTCGGTAGCCAATTTTCTCTTAGCCCGAGACCGAAATTTCCGAGACATGCACACAAACGCTACCGAAACTATAATACTGAGTGCTGATTTATGATAAAAGCGTAGCACGGTCATGGATGATCTTTTACCCAACAGTTGGGCCAAGAATTGGAACCACCACTTCATCATTATACCATTTGGTCAGATTTGGTCTCTTTTTTTTCTCTTACACGCCCATTCATCGTCGTTGACTTATTGCACGCGCTCCATCGCTTTCGTTTGTTTGTTTTGGCCACACATTCACACGAATTTGGTGAGTTCATCTCTTTCCCACCCCGACCTCGGACTGTCGTCAACAATTCACTAATGGTGCAATTTTCTTCCATTATTCGCTGTTACTATTGATATTTGTGGCATTTTTATTCCATAAAGCTAGTTAGTGAAAGGTCACTGTTAGATCAAGCAATAACGTTTTTCGTATGAAAATTATTTCCTTAATAATGTGATTTTTTCTTCTTCTGCTGTTAAGGGCTGTTTTTTTTTAATTTATTCCATTAGAGACATTTTATAATACACGCGTCAATTTAACGCATTAATTTGGACTCAAAATAAGTGTTCCGTGCGACAGATGCAGATTAAAAGTAAAGAAATTATTTTTTGGAGCAGTTGTGCTTCTCTGCATCTCTATGCAGAGTTCATTCAACATTCGTAAATCTCTAAGCTTTCTTGAATCTCTAAAGAATTGATTGAATAAATTCTTGAATCTGTAAAAAAACCCTGAGAGATTCATGAATCATTTAGGATTCAACTCCTGATACAAATGAGTCTTCAATAAAGATTCATATGAATCAATTTTCTGAAAAGATTCATTAATAATCCATAATCCAGCTTAAATTGTAGCAAATTAAAAATTTCTCAAAATTTATATTTGAACATCTTATAAAAGTTATATAAAAGATAAATTATTATAAACAATAGTATTATAAAATCCATTTGAAGAAAAATAGCGATATTCCCTAATCATTTTTCTTTTGTTAATCGTAATTTAGGTGTTTCGTTAAATAAATTTTCTTCAGTAAACATTATTTGAACAATTAAGAGAAAAAAAATGAAAAAGAGTTGTAATAATTTTTCGCACATTTTTTATTCACGCAACTTTCTTTCATTCGTTCCCTAGTATTATAAACATTATTTTAAACCAAAAATGTGAATCTTGTAACTTTCTTGATTCCAAGCTATCCGACTCAAAAAAACCCCTCTCTAAAAACGTGAAGTACAACAAGTCGCACCGTACACTATTCCCTGAAATCTGTGTGGGAAGTTAGGTTCGAACCATCCACTAATCCAACTAAACAACCAAGAGAACCCTTGACAGTATGAAGTTATTTTTCGCTACACGCACAAACACACACATCGTTCTCAGTTTCCGCTTCGCCGATCGCGGTTTTTCGGTTGCATACCGGCCCGAGTTACGGTGGTCCCGGTACCGGGACTAAGCAGGAAAAAAGGGCCAAACCAGCACCACTTCACTGCCGTTAATTCCACTGATTATATTGTCTGGCGAGAGTTGGAATTGGGTGGATTAGGCTAGAGATTAGCACCCACTCGGAAGAGGCTTATACTAGAAGGAGAGTCCAATGTACGTTGAATCACTGTTCCGTACTACATGAGGGAAACGCTGGGAAGGGTGTGGATCGAGGGCAATAGCAAAAAGGTAAGAAAAAAAAAGGTAAGAACAAACAACCGGGCGTCTCCATCGGATGATGCGGGCGGTTGGTTAGTTTTCCGCGTACGCTTAACTAAGCCTTTCACAGCCCAACGATGACAGGTGTTTGGATGGTTTATCGCGTCGTAAAATGAACACCAAACCCTAACCAGCCATGAAGGATGTTGATTAGTTCTGCGATTTTGGTGGTTTTCGAGTGCGCGTGTTGTGTGCGTTTCATTGCGTTTTGCACACGTACATACACAGGACCTGAGTCAATTGCCTGGCCCGTGCAGGTCTGGCCCACCGTGGAAAAGCCGCATCGTCGAAAAAGGAGCAACCGAACCAATCCAATGGAATGTTTCCGGTCCACCTTCTGTCTCTTTCCTCAATGCCCCCACCGCGGAGCACTTGGTCACGGGATTCGATACGGGTGTACGTGCTATCGAGTACGGCACCCATCCAAAATGAGTGTCTGGGCGCCATGGTACACCATGCGTCGGGCTTGGTCGTAATTCGATTAAAGTGTTAATTGAATCTGTGGCGAGCCAATGTTTTTAATCGCATTAAACACGTTGTCACCGAGCTCGGTTTGGCGCATGTTTTACGCGCCTCTTTACACGTTTCGGGAAGGGACTGGCATTTTTCGGGGGCTGGGGGTTGAAGGATAGGGGGAGACACATTCAATTTTATGTGACATGCGGGATGAAATCGGCACACACAAACGCCTACAGCTAATGAATTGTGTGAACATTGGCTTCGATTGAAGCATTGACTGAGGGGGCGATGTATGACATTCTTCCACACCGTGTGTCCTATACGTTTTTTTTTACGGAAATTATACGCTTTTTTACACCGATTTTCCACCCGTCATTTCCTGTACATTATGCTGTAAAAATGACACAAATTATTTCTCACCGCGTCTCGAAGAACGTCCTCTTCGGGAAGAGGTGCTATTGCTCGGATGACTTTCCACCGGGCGCTGCAGGATATCACATTAATCAATTCAAAAGCAAAGAGTAAAATATGCTAAACGTGTAGAAAATTGCTGCTTGGTTGGTTTCGGTCGTAGAAATGTTGGAAATTTACAGCATTTTTAAAAGAAGGGAAAAAAGAGAGCAAATTAAGCGAACAACGCGTGTTGAGATGGAATTTAATTTCTTGAATGTTTTTTCCGTCTTTTTTCTGCTTTCCTGGTCATTTGTAGTTACTTTAGATGAAGGAGCATTGCAGTCTATCACACTGTGTTGAAACGTCCCGGGAAGCAACTGTTTCATTATTGCTTACAAAAATGCTCTTCTTATGAAACTTGTAGGACTTTTTTTCGCACACTTCCTGAGGAAAAAAAGAAAGCGAAAGCAGAATTCAGTTAGATGGAATTTATGCATTTTAACGACACCGTTAACTGGTTGTCGCCTCCTGACAGATAGCAAGGGACCGGAAGAAGCTTCAAAGCAGTTTCCTCCTTCCTGCGACATACCGACCAACAACCCTGCAACAGACACACAACCACACAAAGCATTCGTCATCGTTCATTTTTTATCGTCTGGCTTTCTTGTGTGCGTGTATCAGTGCGCTGCATGTTGAGGATGAGGTGTGAAAATGGGCTCTTCTGCATACACACCCACCTGGTGTGTGGGTGTGATGTCCCACGGCAGAGGGGTTTTCGGGTGTCAACATTATCGTTTTACGATGAATTTTACACCGGAAGTATAATGTGTGTAACATCATCTCGTGCACGGTGCTGTATCGTTTGCGGTGGCCAACGTTGACTAAATTCGATTCGAATTTAATACAACCAGGAAGATGACATTATTGTCACATTTCAGGGCGACAGCATAAATGGTTGGAAAATTGATAAATCGTGTTTCTCGGCTGACGATGGCCATCATCATAACGGATCGCGCGCTCGGAAAAAACCCCGATAAATAAACCATCAAATGTTGTGGTTTTTTTTTCTTGTGGAAGTTATTTTCCACTCAACTGCTGTAAGCTTTGCTAGGGTGGATGATAAGCAAACGAAAGAATGGAAAAAACCAACAGAAAAGTGTATTGAAAAGTGTGTATTGAACACTTGTTTTTAAAAAAGGGAAACAAACAGCAAATTGGGGGCGTTGTAACGTTGTCACACGAGCGTTAGGTTCGTCCCGATGTTGGTGAGTGATAGCTAACGTTATTTATGGTGCATTTTAAGGAAATTTCTTTCTATTTTCTCGTAGAAAGCTACGCAGCATCCCCCAGTGGAATTTAAAATGGAAAAGTAAAAAAATAGAAAAGAAGCTACACTTCGCTTTCAGAGCAGCACCATCGTTCTATATGCTGACCTCTGTCAGGGTTGTTGCCACTGGAAACTGAGCACTTTTGAGCCACAACTTCCCAAACATTGAGTGGAGCTTGAAAGATTTATTACGCTTTTGGAGCGTGGAAAAATTTTCTACTACTGTGCCACCGTCCCCCGAGGGGGGTTTGGTTTAGTTGATTTGTATTTTAATTATTTGTTGCTATACGAAAAACGACACATACTTTACACTAAAGGTAGGAAAAAGTATGCAATCGAGATGATTTAACACACTGCTGAATAAATGAGAATCGTGATGTTTTGTGACGACAAATTTTCAGGTACTTGTGGTATGTCGTATCTTTGATGATAAGATCGTTTTTCTTAACATGTTTTCATGTTTTTAGAGTTTTTTTTTGTTACAAAAAAATGTTGTTACATGTTTATGTTTTGTTACATAAAATATGTTTTTCGCATAAGAACGTTCGAGCTCTGAATGTACTAAAATATTTAAATCGAAACCGCGTCGAAACTAGAGATGTGCAAAGAGCGTAATAGTGAGATAGTGAGTTGAAACGTTGTATTGAACGAGTTCCGTTCATTCACCACGAGGAGTTTTAGCGAATCTTTTTTTCACTTACTCATTCATGAGTGTAAGCATGTAGCATGTAATTTTCAATTATTTTTTTTAATTATTTTTTAAGCTTTTTTTATGTAAAGCATTATTTGAGTGAAAGGAAATCTATTTCAACCAATTCGCATTAAAATAAATCAATTTTTAAAATTTTGCAAAGTTACTCAAAAAAAAGCTAAAGCTATAGCCTTACGAAATTTTCAAGTTTTTAGTTTTTTTTTATTTTTTTTATTATGTTTTTAAAGCATTATTTAAAGCTTAATAAGCTTAATAGTGACTCATTCACTCTGAGTTGATTCACTAAAAAGAGTTGTTATTCTCATCGCTAGTCGAAATCGAAACCAACAATTTAAAAAAAAATGAACCTCAATTCTGTTACGTAGGTGACTATTGACTAAAAATGTGTCTATATGTTTGATGTAAAACAAAAAAGAAAAGCATTTCCTTAAACACTCATCAAGTGCTATTAAATTGCTTACAGGATAACTGATAAGAGTCAATCGATTTGAATAGTCTTGAGAAATTCTAGGTACTGAAAACCTTAGTTTGGAATAAAACCCATTATTCTTTGCAATTTGCCGATATATTGATAGAAGTTTTTTAGCCGATATCTCTGAGACCTTAAAAATGTAGGCTGGTTATTTTTAATTAAAAAAAAACCCCTGTTAAAATTCAATTTCAACATTTTTATGTAATAGTTCATAAATCTTCGATATCGTTTAAAACTCATCCGTTTTTACAATGGTTCGCCTGTTCTACCAGCTGTCTTGTACACATGTTGATACGAATTGCATCCTTTCTTAAGGTTTCGGGAGTTTCGAAGAACGATAAGTTTGCGTCAATTGCAACGACGTCGTTTTGGTAGCATATGGCATTTAACGCTCGTACTATCGCTGTTGCGTTCCGATTCGTAATTGCTTTTGCAACACATTTCTGTGATGCATCCTGAGTCGTTTGCATCGTTTGGAGCAGCATCGCTTCGTAACAAAGACGCACCCCCAATGAAGGACGTAGCAGAAGAAGGACGTGGAAACAGTTTCGCTACAAACCCACAAAACCAATCGCAAACAATTAATTACTAGTGCGCTAACCGTGCTCTGTCTCCATTTCTCGTACCCCATTTTCAGATCAAGCGGAAAGACGGAACAGCATCATCATCATCATCATGTGCAGCAGCAGCTGCAGCACCATCAGCAATCTCAGAAACATCAAGCGCAGACAAACCAGCAGAACCAAAACGTTGGCATCGTGCGGGGCATTGTCCAGCACCAGCAAAAGTTCAGCCACGTGCAGCGACATTCGCCCAGCTCGACGACGGTCACGCTAGCGAAGGGTGGCGTCTCCACGACGGTGTCGAGTGACCACAGCAGTAGCAGCAATAGTAGCACCAGCAGCAGTGTAAGTAGTACCGCCAGCTCGAGCTCGAATGCATCCTCAAACAATACCAGCACGAGCAGTGGCATCGGTGGCAGTGGAGGTAGCGGTGCATCCGGAACTAGTGGCCATCATCAAAGTCATTCAACGCAGCAGCAGCAGCAACCAACCGGCAAGACGACACCGGTCGAGGCAACGTATGCAAGCGTGATCAAGAAACCGAAATCACACACAACAGCACCGGCCAGCACGAATGCCAGCACTGCCACTGCCGGCGNCCGGAACTAGTGGCCATCATCAAAGTCATTCAACGCAGCAGCAGCAGCAACCAACCGGCAAGACGACACCGGTCGAGGCAACGTATGCAAGCGTGATCAAGAAACCGAAATCACACACAACAGCACCGGCCAGCACGAATGCCAGCACTGCCACTGCCGGCGGTAACAATGTGGTCGGTGAATTTAATGCAGCCGATTTGCGCAGTTCACTTGACCGCAAGGTGAACGGGCTCGTGTTTAGCAATGGGTTAAACGAGCGCGTAACGCAACCACCGTCGACGTCTCCGTCGGGTGGGATGGCCGGACCGCAACAATCACCCGGCACGAGCGTTATCGTTGGTGCGACACTGAAACCCGAACATCAGCTACTGCACCATCACCATCATGGGACGATCGGACGGCACTACCATCATACGCAGCTTCAGAATCTGCTCTGCGCGGACAATCAGCAACATCTGGACACGAGCAGTGTCAGCAGTATCAGCAGCTCGAGTGTTGGTGGAGGCAATAACTCCAGCAATCATGCGTCACTGCTGAACGGTAGTAGCTCCACGACCAACTCACCCATCACGGGCATCTCCTCGAATGGGGCGTTAGTGCCACCACCGTATCGAGATCCACCACCACCCCGAAACAGTCCACTATCGCACACGCTGACCAGTCTCAGCAGTACCGGCAGTGGAACGGGGAGCAGCACGCAGGGTCGACGCCAGGAGAAGGATGGTGGCAACCACACCGGTGGCGGTGGATCATCGTCGGCTTCTTCGACCGTTTCCTCGCTGGTAGTGGTTGGACCGAGTGGACCGGAAGAGATACTGGTGGGAAGTAGCGTAAGCGACAGTATACCGCACGTGACCGGCTATCGGGAGCTGATGCAGCTTATCAAGTTACAGCGCGAGAAAATCAATACCCAGCAGGCGGACCTGTCCAAGGTAAGTTGCCATTGGCGGTTGTGTTTTTGTTAGTATCACTTCAGAAGTTTACCTGAAACGCTGGTTTTGACCGTCTAGGTAAGATTGCAAACCTAACCTTCGCCTGGTATGTAAGTTACTGGATGCGAATGAAGCAAAAAAAGTTGTGCGGATTGATTTCACTTACGTTCCGGTTTGCTTTCCACCCCTGGTAACCTTGTTTAAAGCGGACTCCGCGTTCTGGAGGTGTTCTGGTGAAATTCTTTGAACGGAAATCGATCGACAACAAGGGAAAGAACAAGGCGGCAAATGCTTTTGTGTGTTGTGCTGAAGGGAGGCCACTCAGAACCACTCCAGTGGCAGCATGCCCACAAGAACGATGATAATGATGCCGAGAAGAACGAGACAATGGCACTTGAAGCGTACTTCAGGATGCCTCTCCGCTGTCAAGTGCTTTTTGGCTTTCGATCCGTACCGTGCTCCGTGCCGTGCTAGTATCAGTCCGTACGCAAAACCCCGGGATGTCGTTAAGTGTTGTAAATGATTGTCGTAATATCGCCTCCTTTTCGCCGAGTGGGCTCTTTAACGTATCCTTATCCAGTGTGCCTACCCTCGACCCTTCCCGAATGCCAATGAAGTAATAACTTTTATGCTTATTATATCCCTGCAGCAGTCAGATGTTCGATTGCCGGTATCATATCGTCAAGCGCAAAGCTAATCAATGTAACATTTGCTAATGAAATACTATCCACTTCGGCACCTTCTTGTTGCAGTACGATACGGAGATTGTCTATCTGGAGAACCGTAGCCGGGAGCAGACCGATCAGCTCGATGCGATCGCGCAAGAGATCAGCAAGACGGAGCAGCAGTACCGGCAGGCGGGCGATCAGCTGCAGGCGTACCAGTACGTCGAGGAGGAAAGTGAGCTGGTGCGGCAGCAGGAGAAGACCCTGAAGTCGGAGATAACGCTGCTGCGTTCGAAGCTGGCCAACTGTGAGACGGAGCTGCTGCAGTGCAAGAACAAGATCCGGCTGCTGATGGACGAAATATTGGTGGAGCAGCGCAAGTATAGTCGACAGTACGATCCGAACCGACAACAGCTGTTGGAGCGGGCTCTAATGTGTGAAGTTGACAGGCTGCAGGTGGAGATCGACCTGGCGGTCCAGAGCGCGGACCAGGCGAACAAGGCGCACGAGAAGCTGAAGGGCGAGGTGACGCTGCTCGAGGGTGCGATCGCGGACAAGAAGAAGCAGGTCGAGAAGCTGGTGCACGAGATGAAGGAGGTCAATCTGCAGAGCTTGGCGGTGGTACCGCCCGCGGACGAGGTGCGCCACCTACTGGAAGGTGAGTCCGAGTGTAAGAATCATCTTTTTTTTTTTTTGCCAATTCATACACGATCTGTTGCATGGGTTTTGGAATTCTTATTTTTGTTCTGTCGAATAAATCTTCTGAAAACAAGCTAAAGTGTCATGAAACTTCATGATTTTTTTTAATTTGCATTACTTTCATTACTTGAATCTTCAGAGGTGCCTTAAACATTAATGAATTACCTATAGAAATATAAAAGAAAAATTAACTATTCTTAATTGTTTAAAGTTAAACTAATCTTCATAACAAACTTTCAAATTTACCCAACACTAATACTAGCGGTTCAAATGTTTTTCCCCCTAATACATATTTTTACCATTTTTAGTTGGCTCGGTAAAACCTGGCAGTACTCGCCGCATGATTGGATCCCCGAGGCAACTGGAAAATGCGGTCCCGACCAGCAAAAATCCTCACGGTGTATGGGTTTAGGAGGTGCAAATGTGTCTACTAACCACCAGTTGCCGGCGCGGACAGACCGGGACTGCTTGAAGGACAGCAACCACAGCACACACAGGCGGATATTATTCTTGTAATCAAAATGATGGTAACCATTCTCAAATGTGATAATCGTTGGTAAGAGAGAGAAACCGTGCGGCGTACAGTGAAAAGAAAAAAGAAGAATTGAAAAAAGAAAAAGAAAATTAAGCGGTAAAAAACGCGTTTAGGAACGCGAAATCAGACGAAAGCAGATGCTGAATGACTAGAAAAAAACACGGAAAAATATTAAAAAATACATATGCACACACACACAAACACACATGTGCGAGTGGAAATAGCTTCCCTTTTTCGTTTATCTCACCTTCCTTTTGCTGGCTCCCGAGCAAAAAGGACTTCCTTTGCGTGCCACCGTTTCCGAAAGTATGTTGGTTAAGCTGAACCATCATAATACCGGAAAGCTGTGGAAAGGGAATGGTCATACACTGGTGGAAGGGAAGGAATAGAAATTTTCCAGGGTCCAAACAATGTGCACGCAAATTGAGCAAATGCCACGCAAGGGTGTTCGAACAAAACAAGATTAGCAATGAAACAGGCGTTGCTTACGGTGGCACAAAAGTTTCATTCTGTTGCTGAGATTTTTTGTTTTGTAAAACATTTGTTAAGAATTAAACGTAGATTTTCGATGATTCTCTATGAAAAGCCGGGCAGCAGATCAGAGTTTCAACTTATTCCATTGCCATTTTCATTCAAATTTATTCCTCGTGCTTCGTGCGTAAAGGAAAAGGAAAAAATGCTTCAAAAAAGCACAACTTCTTGCCCAGTTAGAAACACATTCGTATGCGTGCGTGTTTGTGTGTGTAGTGTGCGTGTATGTATGTCGTATATAATAGATGTTAATAGTACTTTTATATTTATTATAATTTTATCAACTTTTAACCACACTTTTTCCCATTCGCGCGACCTCTTGCCACACAACAGAGCTTTACACTTTACGGTAATGAAACGATAAATAGTGTATAAAGCAAAAAATGTCCGTTCTTTGTTTTGTTGTGTGCACGTACCGCCCCCGTTCGGTTTTGGAACAGCATCCATTGTGTTTTATTGCCATCAAGTGTTTCAAAACACGTATGCCACCAAACCCGTGCACTAACCAACCCAGCTTTCCTAGGTTTTTAAGCGTAAGATAAAAGAGCTTTTAATGCACGACGGAAGCTGCATTCTCCATTTGCGTTTACCTTCTTTTAATCCTCTGTGCACACACACACGGACAGGCACGCAAACACACATACAGCATACATGTATGGATTCGGTTCACAGATGGATTTCGCACGGTGCACTGTGCATTTGCACTGTTTCATTTAAATAAAATCCACCATCCATGGCCATGGCGGGCAGGGGTTTGGCCTTCAAAAGGAATGAGGTAAACGATTTTAAATACTGAAAAAAGAACGAATAAGTACATGTGTGTGTGTGTGTGAGTATGTATCGTATTTGTTTGCCCGTTAAGCATTAAGTATAGTTTAAAACAAAACCGACGCAATATAAGAGATAACTGTAGATTTCATACTAAAGCTTAAACGAAAATTAAATGTTTAAGTTTTTGCCAGTGGTTAAAAGAGATTAGGCCGTGTTGCGGATGTGTATGTATTCTAAACAGATTTAAAACCCCCTCTAATGTGTGTGTACGTGTTTATATTACGCTTTTACTTTGATTTGCTTCCTAATTCGAACGGATACACATTTAATGTTGATCAACCGGTTTCGTAGTACGCAAATAAAAGCGTCCCATTTTATTTTCTTTAAGAAGCAAGCGCAAAAAGAAACGAAAAGCGCAACTTCGTCGTTTGTTTTTAAGTTAAGCTGTTAATATGTACTGTAATAAGTAATAAGTGATTCGTTTTTAGTGCATAATTTTAGAAGCAAGATAAAAAGAAGAGCAGGTTAGAGCAGCATCCAACAACCAATTACACTAGCAACAGCGTATCAGCGTTGAACGTAACTTAAACCACCTGTCTGTGTACTACCATGCGAGGCATGTTGGCCTTGTTCTCTTTAAAGTGTACACTTCTGAATGTGTGTGGGTGTGTATGTATGTGCCCATTTTTTTGTGTTCCACTTTTTCAGGAGTAGAATCAACCTGTTGATGGAAGGAAATTGGTTTTCCTTTAAAATGATTTACTTTCCTCCTTGCGGAAAACGGTTTCAAAGTCTTAAATCTGTTTTTATCTTTTTTGATACTTTTTTTTTCATTATGTTTGTTTTTAATGTTTTGTTTGGCACGATTAAATACATATCAAAAATGTATTTTTTAAACACTATCACTTTTTTTACATGTTTTTCAATATTTTATGGGTTCATTTGTTTACCCCCAAAAACCCCAAAACTAAACTATAAAACACATGTCGAAATCAGCTAATGTAAAAGCTATATCATGTAAATGAAACACCAAAACCCTTTAAAAGAAAAAGCTAGCAAAGGAAACAAAACGAAAAATATCAAAATTATGATTACGAAAAAGAAAAAGAAAACATGATGTAAAAAGTTTACCATTTTTTTTAGTTGCTCATATACTGTGGTGCATCAGGTAGAAAATGTGCTCCTCCTGAAAGGAAGGATTTCTGATGTTTTTTTTAATGTACAGTCATACAAGTACTCGTGCCCCAGAACATGGAGAAACTACACTTTTTTTCGCAAACAAAATAGTGAAAACAAACATAAAAAAAGAACTACAGTAAGGATAAGCAAACTATAGTAAATAGGCGGCAAACAAACAAACAAACATCCATAAAACTGCTAACGAACCGTTGCCTCAGCAAAGTTATTCGGGTTTCGAAAGGTACACGCGCGGTGTTTTATCGGTGTACGGTTCATCATCGTCAGGCTGTAGAGTTGCTCCTGCTGCTACTATCTCTGCTGCATTGCTTCTCACAATATTCACTGACGCTGATGAACTGACGATAGCAGGGGGACCCATTATAAATCGTAGTTAATCCACAAATTCAAATACAAACCGGCTTTCGCTTTGAATTCGTGTACTTGCGCGGTGAAAAGCCATGCAAAAAGATGCACCGAAACAAAAAAAGGAAACAAACAAAATAGTTGTTGAACGTTGAAAGTTTAAGACAATACTTTTACACACGAAACAAAACGCTGGAAAACAGTAAAAAAAGCACACACAGACGAATGTTATACTCCAATGCACGGAACGGAACTGTACCGAAGCGCGTGAAGCTTAGTAGTTTTGTTTTAGTTTATTATTTGGTTTAGTTTCCACTTTCCTGCTATTCTAATGACCGGGAATCAGCGTTAATGAAAGCAGCAACCAGGCAAAATCAAAAAACGGTTTTTCTAAGAGAATCGGCCACCCGCTCACCGGTACCGTAGGTGCGGGAGCAGATTAGTATATGAGGTGTTTGATGTTTCTTATTTATGTTTAGCGCAACACCTCAGTAAAAGATGAATATATTTACGCAAAATATACACACTCACACTATACTATATACACAGTAGCAAAATAATATTCTTGCTATCTTTTTACACACCCACACACAAGTTCACCCTTTACTTCATCTTTTTACATTTCGCAACAAAACAAAAGGAATAATGGAAAAGTAAAACGAGTTCAAAACTCAACACTCAATCGAACAGCACATTCAGCAAACAATTCTAAATAAGTAAATAATGGAAAGCAAAACATTAAAAAGGTACATAACGAATGGAACATCGTTTTAAAAGCAAATTGAAAACAAGAGAAAGTGATTAGAGACAAAAGACGGGAAAACAATATATATGAAGAGAAAGATATAAAAAAGTTAAAAGAAAACAAAAAAAAACAATGGAAGAGAACAATCTAAAGAGCTTAAAACATATTGTAATACATACATTCACAACACGTACAGATATACCAAAACGAATGGAATCGGCATTTAAAGACAGTACAGTACGAGATAGCAAAATAGCGAGATATGGAGAAAGCATTACAACATATGAACGCAAAAAAAAAAAAATTAAACCGATAAAAGAGAAATGAAACAGACGAATATATAGCTATGATATAAATAAGTAAACAAGAGCAGAAAACCGCCCTAAATTAAACTTTGTTAAAGTTATATGAGTTTAGAAACGTCGAAGAACGAGAGAACTAGAGGGCTAGAGAAGGAATTGAAATAGAAGGTGCCTGCATGCTTGAATTTGAACATATGGGTTATCAAATCAGCATAATGATTCGTCTGGGTAATTAATACTTTCGTGGCAGATTTTGTTTTGCTACTAGCATTTTCTTTTAACGTGTGAAAAGCTATCTTTGGCAAATGGAAAAGGGCGTATTTTCAAAAACATAACAAGCCGGGAATGGAATATAAAACCCTTCCCAGCATGTATGAAGTGATAGAAAAAAAAGGTTACAAAAATATTGGAATTGAAGGGACAAAAAAGTAAAAGAATTGATTACCTTTATGCAAAGCAAAGTGCTATTTGTTTGAATTGTATAAAAGTTAAAGAAAGAATATAGTAAGAGCAGGAAAAGTAAAGCGAGGGAAACGAAAAGCGTGTGTAAAAATACATGTATAAAACAACAACAAACAAAACAGAACGAATGTTGCAAACAGAACGAAACAATACACTTCGTCTGAATGGATGATTGTAGTGTAATTATTTGCCAACAAAGAAAACAAAACGAAGTGAAATGCTGTCGTTGCCTTCTCCCGTTTAATGTATTTAATTCGAACTTTATGTTTGTCATTAAGCATTCCTCTTTTATATGTACTTAGGTACCTTAGGTTTAGTGTAAGTAGATGAATTTACATTAGCTAATCCTGTGGCTAATTAGAAGGAAGTTTCGGAGGGGAAAATTACTTCATGCTTGTGCTTGTGTACTTCCCCCCATTTATGTAGAGTTTTATATTAGTTTTGTTTTAATTTCGCTTGCCTTTTCCTTTACAAATCATCTGAAAGTTCGATTTATGTACTATGAAGCAATTTTTTGTGTTTGCAATACTTTCAAAGAACCAGTGGAGACGGAGAAAATAAATGGAAAATATAAACTGTTGAAATTGCGCGTGCTTTTCTTTTTGTTTGATGACGCCTTTTTGTGTATAAATGTTTTAATTGGGGTTTTGGCATCGTATTCATTACTTTGTCCTCGTCGATTTAACCTAAATCGATCGGTAAAAATTAAAATATCCAAAATCCAAAATCCAAAACGTGTTTTCAACACCAAGAGAGCATCCAACCGAGTAGGTTACACTCAGATCTACCAGTAGGTGATCTCTCATCTCTCTCCATCCATTGTTTTTTTTTTTTTTTTTGCTCGGTTAGAACGGCCTGGCCGTATCAAGACTTATTTTACCACGTAGCAGGATAGTCAGTCCATGCCACGGGGGGACGGTCCGGATGGGATTTGAACCCGGTCCGGCCGTGTGGACAGGCGCCGTTTTTCACATGCACCACCGGGCCGCCCCATTGGATCCATCCATTGGATTAATAAACGAGGATCTCGAATTAGTATCAATGATAACATGTGTAGTGTCGGGTCAAGAGCGAAAAAGGTACCTCAATCGCTCCGCACAGCCCCACAAAAAGAGGTAGCAAAGTTTTATAAGTTGATTTATTTTAATGCCAATTGGTTCAAATAAGTTTCATTTCAATCAAAGAGTACTTTAAATTAAAAAAAATAGATTAAAAAATCAGAAAAAAATAAAATACAATAAAATAAAATATTATAAAAATTTTAAAACTTCATAAGGCTCATTTTTGCACCAAATTTTGCCTATAACTCGGTCGGTATACAACGGATCGCCAATCTTTAACTTGTGGTCGATAGATGGCATCAATGGCTACATTTTCTTCTTCGACGGCCATACCGTCAGATGTCTGTGCCAGAAGTTACTCGAGGAACCAAGTTCGTTACCCTGTTTGAGAAAATGTAAAATTTTTCTCATTTTTGCACCAAATTTTGCCTATAACTCGGTCGGTATACAACGGATCGCCAATCTTTAACTTGTGGTTGATAGATGGCATCAATGGCTACATTTTCTTTTTGGACGGCCATGCCCTCAGATGTCTGTGCCAGAAGTTACTCGAGGAACCAAGTTCGTTACCCTGTTTGAGAAAATGTAAAATTTTTCTCATTTTTGCACCAAATTTTGCCTATAACTCGGTCGGTATCCAACGGATCGCCAATCTTTAACTTGTGGTCGATAGATGGCATCAATGGCTACATTTTCTTCTTGGACGGCCATACCGTCAGATGTCTGTGCCAGAAGTTATTCGAGGAACCAACTTCCTTACCCTGTTTTTGAACAATTTAGCAAAATTGAAAAATGTGATATATTTTAATGGGAATTTGTTGCAATATGTTTCTTTTCACTCAAATAATGCTTTAAACTAAAAAAAGAATAAAAAATCGAAAAAAAAATTTCAAAAAAATTTCCACTCGAAAATTTCATAAGGGGTACCCCTTACGTTTTTTTTGAGAAATTTTGCAAAAAAAATAAAATTGTTTTATTTTAATGCCAATTGGTTGCAATGAGTTTCTTTTCACTCAAATAATGATTGAAATAAAAAAAAGAGTGAAAAATAATGAAAAAATCAAAAAATTCAAAAAAATGAAAATTTACTAAGGGTCATTTTTGCACCAAATTTTGCCTATAACTCGGTCGGTATCCAACGGATCGCCAATCTTTAACTTGTGGTCGATAGATAGCATCAATGGCTACATTTTCTTCTTGGACGGCCATGCCCTCAGATGTCTGTGCCAGAAGTTACTCGAGGAACCAAGTTCGTTACCCTGTTTGAGAAAATGTAAAATTTTTCTCATTTTTGCACCAAATTTTGCCTATAACTCGGTCGGTATCCAACGGATCGCCAATCTTTAACTTGTGGTCGATAGATAGCATCAATGGCTACATTTTCTTCTTGGACGGCCATGCCCTCAGATGTCTGTGCCAGAAGTTACTCGAGGAACCAAGTTCGTTACCCTGTTTGAGAAAATGTAAAATTTTTCTCATTTTTGCACCAAATTTTGCATATAACTCGGTCGGTATCCAACGGATCGCCAATCTTTAACTTGTGGTCGATAGATAGCATCAATGGCTACATTTTCTTCTTGGACGGCCATACCGTCAGATGTCTGTGCCAGAAGTTATTCGAGGAACCAACTTCCTTACCCTGTTTTTGAACAATTTAGCAAAATTGAAAAATGTGATATATTTTAATGGGAATTTGTTGCAATATGTTTCTTTTCACTCAAATAATGCTTTAAACTAAAAAAAGAATAAAAAATCGAAAAAAAAATTTCAAAAAAATTTCCACTCGAAAATTTCATAAGGGGTACCCCTTACGTTTTTTTTGAGAAATTTTGCAAAAAAAATAAAATTGTTTTATTTTAATGCCAATTGGTTGCAATGAGTTTCTTTTCACTCAAATAATGATTGAAATAAAAAAAAGAGTGAAAAATAATGAAAAAATCAAAAAATTCAAAAAAATGAAAATTTACTAAGGGTCATTTTTGCACCAAATTTTGCCTATAACTCGGTCGGTATCCAACGGATCGCCAATCTTTAACTTGTGGTCGATAGAT
>STHD01000004.1:21001958-21088164 GCA_016170015.1 Anopheles longipalpis
GATTTTTCTCATTTTTGCACCAAATTTTGCCTATAACTCGGTCGGTATCCAACGGATCGCCAATCTTTAACTTGTGGTCGATAGATAGCATCAATGGCTACATTTTCTTCTTGGACGGCCATACCGTCAGATGTCTGTGCCAGAAGTTATTCGAGGAACCAACTTCCTTACCCTGTTTTTGAACAATTTAGCAAAATTGAAAAATGTGATATATTTTAATGGGAATTTGTTGCAATATGTTTCTTTTCACTCAAATAATGCTTTAAACTAAAAAAAGAATAAAAAATCGAAAAAAAAATTTCAAAAAAATTTCCACTCGAAAATTTCATAAGGGGTACCCCTTACGTTTTTTTTGAGAAATTTTGCAAAAAAAATAAAATTGTTTTATTTTAATGCCAATTGGTTGCAATGAGTTTCTTTTCACTCAAATAATGATTGAAATAAAAAAAAGAGTGAAAAATAATGAAAAAATCAAAAAATTCAAAAAAATGAAAATTTACTAAGGGTCATTTTTGCACCAAATTTTGCCTATAACTCGGTCGGTATCCAACGGATCGCCAATCTTTAACTTGTGGTCGATAGATGGCATCAATGGCTACATTTTCTTCTTGGACGGCCATGCCCTCAGATGTCTGTGCCAGAAGTTACTCGAGGAACCAAGTTCGTTACCCTGTTTGAGAAAATGTAAAATTTTTCTCATTTTTGCACCAAATTTTGCCTATAACTCGGTCGGTATCCAACGGATCGCCAATCTTTAACTTGTGGTCGATAGATAGCATCAATGGCTACATTTTCTTCTTGGACGGCCATACCGTCAGATGTCTGTGCCAGAAGTTATTCGAGGAACCAACTTCCTTACCCTGTTTTTGAACAATTTAGCAAAATTGAAAAATGTGATATATTTTAATGGGAATTTGTTGCAATATGTTTCTTTTCACTCAAATAATGCTTTAAACTAAAAAAAGAATAAAAAATCGAAAAAAAAATTTCAAAAAAATTTCCACTCGAAAATTTCATAAGGGGTACCCCTTACGTTTTTTTTGAGAAATTTTGCAAAAAAAATAAAATTGTTTTATTTTAATGCCAATTGGTTGCAATGAGTTTCTTTTCACTCAAATAATGATTGAAATAAAAAAAAAAGAGTGAAAAATAATGAAAAAATCTAAAAATTCAAAAAAATGAAAATTTACTAAGGGTCATTTTTGCACCAAATTTTGCCTATAACTCGGTCGGTACCCAACGGATCGCCACTCTTTAACTTGTGGTCGATAGATAGCATCAATGGCTACATTTTCTTCTTGGACGGCCATGCCCTCAGATGTCTGTGCCAGAAGTTACTCGAGGAACCAAGTTTCATACCCTGTTTTTGAACAATTTAGCAAAATTTATAAATGTGATATATTTTAATGCGAATTTGTTGCAATATGTTTCTTTTCACTCAAATAATGCTTTAAATAAAAAAAAAACATACTTTTACAACCCTGTACAAATTATTTCTAAAGATTCATATGGATAGCCGATTCATATGGAGGCCCCAAGATTACGACAATGCGTTTTTTTATTTACCATTTATTTTATTTACCCATTATCGAGCGATTAAAACATACAAAATCGATTCTTTAACACCAAGAGAGCATCCAACGGAGCAGGTAGCACTCTCTTGTGCCTGAAGATGATCTAGGATTGGTGTTCGCTAGTACGGTAGTGTGCGATGGAGGGGAAAAATCTCTTATCTCTCTCCATCCATTTGATTGATTGTAAAGTATCTGGAATTATTATTAATGGTAACATGTGGAAAAGAGACCGCTATATGTGTTAAGCAGCCGAACGGCTGTTAATGTTACCTCTCGGCTAGGATGCTCTCTTGTTGTTTCGGATGATGAAACTGGCCTCATTTGTCGCATAAAACAACCGGTTTTAGCATTTGAAATAACAGGAGATCATTCAATAGAATAGGTAGTGCAACATTGAAATCTTGGACAAATTATTGCAAGCAATTCTTTCAATAAATATATCAGCGAAATCTTTCATTTAAAATTTCAAATTTATTCATTTAATTTGTGTAGCATTTTCACCGGGGTACAAAGTGACACCAGCATGTAACATTGCGCGGTAAGGATGAACTACGGCTACCAGCAAATAATTTATTTCAAACAAATTAAAGCAATATTATTCTTTAATCTAAGAGCAGCTTGGTATTCATTCTGAATCGGTAAGATTCTTCACGGTTTCTTCAGCGCTGCCCCATTCGTTTACCGTCGATTTTCTCAGCCAATTACGCTTTAAGCTCCATCGTTCGCTTTAGCTTTTGGCGCTCGTCTTCACTCTGTTCGGGCGATTCCAGTCCATCATGTTGAATATGTATCTGCATCATTGCTCCAAACCGACCGCCCTGTATGCGTTCCGAAATGTACTGTTCACGCAAATGCTGTAGCAACGATCCGTACTGTTGTTGTGCCTCCTGTACCTGGGTGGTTCGGCTAAAGTCCGGTTTGTTTTCCTTCAACCAATGGTACAGTGTAAACTAACTAACGCACGGTACTTCCAGGCGCTGATCTGCGACCGATGCTGTCCACCGTTTCCCGGTAGTTGGCTCATCGCACAGCCGTAGATTGAGCAACTTTCATGCCCTACAAGTAAGCGAAACGTAGGGAACACATTACTCCGCCGTCCACGGCGTGTATTTTCGTTACGTATGGAGAAGAGTGAAGCTCTGAAAAAGATACATACCCANGAAAGGCCACCCGTCCATCATTCTGGCCGGCGCGCACATATTGGCGTGTGACGCAATTGCATTTGTTACGGGGTTGGAAATTGACAACGCACCCGGCACAAGGGTTAAAGGATAGCGTCGACCGAGGTAAAGCAGTTTTAAATTTGATACCCTCGAATGTGCTACACTTTGTTATCCGAGGGATTCTGGTAGCCACGGTACAGGTAGATGATGATTTAAGGATGCGTCTGCGAATTAGAAAGGGGTGAGTGTGTAAAATTTAAATTTTTAATGCACACCACATAAATAAAAGCTTCGAGCAACAGTCATCATTCGATCGTACTTCAAAGCAGACACGATCGTAATACAAATAAATTTGAATGTAGAAAACTGTCTAATACCCGTCGATACCCGGCTATTGGCTAGTTTTAACAGCTTTAGAAAGACGTGATTCGGATAAAAATGTGAGTTGATTAATCATAAATGAAGCACCATTGTTCTGGTTGTAATCCTTTGGAGAAGGGATTCGAAATTGTGTGTGTGTTTTTTTTTCGTTAAGAATCGTTAAGAATTCATTCACGAATGATAGACTATTAAAGTTGTTATGGGCTTGTGTTGAAATTAATCGTATAAAATTTCATGTTGAAATATTATTCCTTATGGAAACGTCTCTAAAAATGACGTTTAATTTGATACCTATGTTATCTACATTTAGTTAACAGTAGTTGCATAGAGTTGACAGAAAATGTCTAGTTATTTGCATTTAGTGCATTAATAATGTATATTTCATAAGAAAATTATATTACTCAAACTTTTTGTTTTTCTACTGAACACGTGTTCAATAGTCCAATGTTTAAAATAACCCCAACGATAGCGAATTTGAATCTTCTGTTTTTTCGAAAATGGTTTTCGAAGTACCAATTTGAAATCGTAGTTCATTTCTATGAAAACCATCAAAGCAACATAAAAAATGGGCGTCGTTTATGGTTGTGTTCGAAGCGTTCAGTGGGCGTGGTGAACTTTACGTTCATTCGTGTTGAAATGAACATCTTGTTCGAATTTACAGTCGGTGCAAGATTTAAGCGATTGTTCACTAACAATTTTTTACAGAAATATTTTTCAATGCTTTTTTTGTAAGAATAAATTTACGAAAGTAGTAGTTAGTTGCAAACGGAAATGTAATGCTACAACAACAAAGAAATCATTGAAATACGATGTAATGTAAGCGACGTAACAATTTGTCAGAGAGCCCTTGCAAATTTCCCATGGCTGTCCTATGGCCCTGTGCAGCTGATTCTCGACTGCTAACGGTCATACAATCAGTTCTCTGAAAACCGTCAGTGCGTCAATGAAGATCAGTATGAATCCGTATGAATCAGTGACTACGATAAGGCGTCAGTGCGTAACTGCGTGAGATACAAATGGTGCGACTGTGCGGATATTATTGTTCCTTATTTTGTTGCCACTTAGACTATAAACATGAACAATTTAGGAAGTTCTTAAGGATATAAATGTAATTCAAAACATCATTGTCAGATATGAAAAATAGTATTTTGTTCACTGAAGGCCAACTGTTGAGTTAATTGTTTGAAACATTTCGACACTTTAATTTGCCGCGTTTTTTACTGCTCATTGCGCATGTGTAATATTCAAAAGCAAACGACGTACGTAACTGATATATAAATGCTGCATATGACACATGTTCATGTTCCCAATATGTTTAACCAGAAAACCGTTTTTTTTTATTTTTCAAATCATTCTGTTTATTTCTCTAATGCATTGAAAGTGATGTTTGTACAAAATGCAATCTTCACTTACCGCAAATGATGGTAAGACCATTTAAATATTTATAATCTGTTAAGATTACGGTATTTTAAATATTTATAAATTTTAATCGCTTCGGTAAAAGGTAAATTTGATGAAACCGCAATTACACCGTCATTTAGAGTAATTAGCATTATCAGGGGAGAGATCTTATTCACAATTCCAATTCAATCCTTATTCACCTATCATTCAAATATTTCGTTCTCTAAACCATGGCTCAATACTTAAGACATACATACATATTTCACCCTCCAAAGCGTCCCCGCTTTCCTAGCTTCATTTGTGCTTCGATTTTGTTTTAAATTATTAAACATACATTCGTTCCGTTCTATAATACATTCATTATATCAACTGGTCGTTTGCACAACGAATGGGAAGTGCTTATACAGATGCCTTATCAATCATGTCCAACTAGGGTCGGTAAGGTAATACACGTAAGAAAATGGTTCAAAATTTTTGAATTTCGTTTTCCACACAAACTTCACTACTGTCTTTGCAGTTCGTGGGATTTGCCGTCGAGTTTGTAGCGGATGGCGCTTGTGAAACACTATGGCACGCATTCTGAGGACGGTTTTGTTCCACGAACGTTTGGATTGCACGATCTTCGGCCTGCTGTTCCGCTTGCATTCGTTTGAATTCTTCGATCTCATAGCTGTACTTCGGTGTCGTAATGCCCAGGAACGATGCGAGTCCTTCACCGACGTAATCACATCCAGCCAGCACGGTGTTACCCAGCTTGCACGTTTTGTAACGCATCCATTCGCCCCAGTTCAGTTTCGACTGCAACCATACAAAGAATAGTTCACTAAATTTAACATCGATTTTTGTATGTATTCGTTTCTAATTGATAAAGTTATTATCAAAGCTGTGTGAAAAATCTCGTTGTAAATTTTCACACTTGCCCACGGCTCTGATTCATCACAAAGGCTTGCAACCACAGTGACAGCGATGTCAAGGTCTGAATAAATAAACAACGGTTGCTATGAAGAAAAAAACTCGAATCCCAAAAAAGGTGCTTCCCGTGCACCATTTACGGAAACTAAATGGCACAAATTCACTGTTCCAACTGTGGCTTACCTCATCCACTGATACTGGCTCCGGTTTATCGACCTGATCCTCCTCATCGTCGCTAAACTCTTCCAGCGTGCCATCGCTAAAATGCAACACCTTTTTTGGTGCCCGTACCCGCACCTCAACGTCCTTCTCGTTTTGAATGAATGTTTCCGATGGGTCCGATTTGTTCTTGAGCGGAATTTCCACCTTCGTCATGATTGCTTGCACGGACTGTGTTCCTTTCGACGAGCGGTAACAATTTAGTAGCAAACTTTATGCACTTCTGACCGATTGTAACGTAGAGAAATTATGTTTTTATGCTACGCAATTTTCACTTCGTTCGTTTGTTGTCACAACAAAGTAAGGCAACAAACGGTACAACGTTTCGCTCGTTTATCCGTGGCCTTACACGAATAATCGGATTTGTTTCACTTTTCAGTGTTGCCAAACTGCACATAATGCCAGCTGAGTTTAAAAATATTATTATTTGCGACAATTCTGAAGCTCCTGCGAAACTATGTACATATATTTGGAGAATATAAATTGGATTTGTGTAACCATTATTTGTGAAAAAACTAAAGGCTGCGCTTACGAAAATAACATAGCGGTACGATGTTTTCAATTATAAAGAATAGCCTGGCCGTATTGCTACAACGATGATTACATTGTACATCTCCTTTTTAAAAGATTTACTTAACTCATCGTTCAAAATCGTTGTGGCTAAAGTCTGAAACAAGACCCCCCCCCCCGACTCACGGTCACTCATCTGCGTGTCAATTTTTCGTACAGGGTGGTTCGGAGACTATGCAATGTGGCCTGAATTTGATTTTTTTTACAATTACATTAAATTGTAAGGAGGTTTTCGCATAGAAAAAAGTGATTTATTTATCGAGGAACCAAGTTCCATACCCTGTTTGTGAAACCGTAAAATTTTCCTCAGTTTTGCACCAATTCTTGCCTAGAACTCGGTCGGTATCCAACGGATCGCCAATCTTTAACCTGTGGTCGATAGATGGCACCAATGGCTACATTTTCTTCTTGGACAGCCATGCCGTCAGATGTCTGTGCCAGAAGTTATTCGAGGGACCAAGTTCCTTACCCTGTTTGAGAAAATGTAAAATTTTCCTCATTTTTCACCAATGTAGCAAAATTTATAAATGTGATATATTTTAATGCGAAATTGTCACAATAAGTTTCTTTTCACTCAAATAATGCTTTAAATTAAAAAAGAGTGAAAAATAATAAAAAAAATGAAAAAAAAAATCTATAAATTTGCCAATCACCTAGGCTCATTTTTGCAGAAAGTTTTACCTAGAACTCGGTCGGTATCCAACGGATCGCCAATCTTTAACTTGTGGTCGATAGATAGCATCAATGGCTACATTTTCTTCTTGGACGGCCATACCGTCAGATGTCTGTGCCAGAAGTTACTCGAGGAACCAACTTCCTTACCCTGTTTTTGAACAATTTAGCAAAATTGAAAAATGTGATATATTTTAATGGGAATTTGTTGCAATATGTTTCTTTTCACTCAAATAATGCTTTAAACTAAAAAAAGAATAAAAAATCGAAAAAAAAATTTCAAAAAATTTTCCACTCGAAAATTTCATAAGGGGTACTCCTTACGTTTTTTTTGAGAAATTTTGCAAAAAAAAATAAAATTGTTTTATTTTAATGCCAATTGGTTGCAATGAGTTTCTTTTCACTCAAATAATGCTTTAAATAAAAAAAACAACCTTTTACAACCCTGTACAAATTATTTCTAAAGATTCATATGGATAGCCGAGGCCCCAAGATTACGACAATGCGTTTTTTTATTTAGTCTGTTTCCCATTATCGAGCGATTAAAACATACAAAATCGATTCTTCAACATCAAGAGAGCATCCAACGGAGCAGGTAGCACTCTCTTGTGCCTGAAGATGATCTAGGATTGGTGATCGCTAGTACGGTAGTGTGCGATGGAGGGGAAAATTCTCTTATCTCTCTCCATCCATTTCCATATATCAGCGAAATCTTTCATTTAAAATTTCAAATTTATTCATTTAATTTGTGTAGCATTTTCACCGGGGTACAAAGTGACACCAGCATGTAACATTTCGCGGAAAGTATGAACTACGGCTACCAGCAAATAATTTATTTCAAACAAATTAAAGCAATATTATTCTTTAATCTAAGAGCAGCTTGGTGTTCATTCTGAATCTGTAAGATTCTTCACGGTTTCTTCAGCGCTGCCCCATTGGTTTACCGTCGATTTTCTCAGCCAATTATGCTTTAAGCTCCATCGTTCGCTTTAGCTTTTGGCGCTCATCTTCACTCTGTTCGGGCGATTCCAGTCCATCATGTTGAATGTGTATCTGCATCATTGCTCCAAACCGACCGCCCTGTATGCGTTCCGAAATGTACTGTTCACGCAAATGCTGTAGCAACGATCCGTACTGTTGTTGTGCCTCCTGTACCTGGTTGGTTCGGCTAAAGTCCGGTTTGTTTTCCTTCAACCAATGGTACAGTGTAAACTAACTAACGCACGGTACTTCCAGGCGCTGATCTGCGACCGATGCTGTCCACCGTTTCCCGGTAGTTGGCTCATCGCACAGCCGTAGATTGAGCAACTTTCATGCGCTACAAGTAAGCGAAACGTAGGGAACACATTACTCCGCCGTCCACGGCGTGTATTTTCGTTACGTATGGAGAAGAGTGAAGCTCTGAAAAAGATACATACCCATGATTTTCGCTGAGGTGACACGTTGTATAACGGCTTTCATTGCAAATAGTGCGGAAATCTAGTACTTAAATGCTTTAAATTGCAGTAAAACAGCAAGATTTACAACGCCGGCTCATTTACAGCACAATAACATTCTATTTGTCAAATACAGTTCCCCTTCAGGTTTGTCATCCAGCTGTCACTTTCCACCCCGGTGAAAATGCTACACAAATGAAGACGAACGGATGCTCTCTATTTGCCAAAAACGACCAAAATCGATTCTTCAACACCAAGAGAGCATCCATTGGAGGAGGTAGCACTCGCTTCTGCCTGAAGATGATCTTGGATTGGTGATCGATAGTATGAGAGTATGCGATGATGGGGAAATAATCTCTCATCTCTCTCCATCCATTTGATTGATTGTAAAGGATCTCTTATTAGTATCAAGGATAACATGTGGAAAAGAGACCAGTGTTACAAGAACTAAACAGGCAAACGGTTGTTAATGTTACCGCTTTTGTAGGATGCTCTCTAGTTGTTTTGAATGATAAAAGTGGCCTTTTTTCTGCGACAAAATCTTTGGAAAGTGGCCAGTTTCATCAATTGAATACAAATGTTTTGTAAAGAGTACTAAAACTTCGGTTACTCTACCCACGGTGTTATGTTTCGGACGTTGGAAAATTAAACCAAAACCTCGCAAGGTTTTTTTTTATTAAATTAAAATGTATTATTACAAAAGAGAAAAAAATCATTCCGTTATGTTTTTTTTTTAGGAGATACATGTTTGCTTATATGGTGTGTATTCATGCGTTTGTGTGTATGTGTGTTTATGGGGTTGATTGGTATAGGCACAAACAAAATTAAATATGATTCGCCTTATATAGGCCGCCTTTCGTCCTTCCATTCAAATGGTTCGCGGTCAGTAGTATTGAATGAAACACTACCCACCCATTTTGCTTGCACTGCATAAATGCAATAGAAACGTTAGAAAGTTAACAATCAATGTGTGCATGCATACATACACAACACACACACACACACGCACGCTAATATAAGGAAGGAAGTTAAATTGTACGAAGTAGAAAGAATGGAAAGACACAACAGTTATTACACAAAACAAAACAAACAAAAAATAAACGCAAGATTTTGCTTTGCTTTCTTCCTTTTTGCCACACAAACTCCACAAACAGCAGCATTCGTCCTCGTCTCGTCTATTCTTATTCCATTCTCCTTTCGTTTTGCAATAGAGCTGATAATTTTATAAAAATTATAATAGCAAGCACGGCTCAAAGTACGAATGAAATTCATCACCACCAACAATGCAAACGGGGCAGTTGGTTTCGGCCAGTGGACATTCCGAAGCGTGAGAGACACTAGGAAGCGCTAAACATTACTCGGTTCTTCTGCTCCAGGCAGGTGTTTTTGGAGGAGCTTTTTTGGGAAGGGAGGGGCGTTGAGGATCGATCCGTTCGAGACACTCGATTGATCATCCTTAAACCTGATCTTTCTTAAGTTGGAAAAATTACCACCGAGCGATGGAAATGAAACAATTTCAGTATAAGGCCAATAGGAGAGGTTTTAAAGGTTTCGCGTGTTTGGTTTTAAATCTACAAAAATTTGGAACCGAGAACAATTTTTCCCTACAAAACGTTGCCCTATGGAATCGATATACCAGCAGCAGCAGTTTGTTTGCTTTTTTTTACACAACTAGCAAAATGTTTCTCTCTTGCTTTTAACTCCCACACACGGCTTATTGCAATATTTCTTTTAATATTGAATTTGATTTACCTTCTTCATACGCTTGATACTATTATTCTCCTAAATACACAGTGAGTGTGTGTGTGTGTGAGTTTCTGTGTGTATTTTGTTACATTTCACAGTTATACTATTTTATAAACTCACATTGCTTTGATAAATATGGATTTTATGTTTCTGCTGTGTGTTTTCCGTTCGTTTTTTACCTTCGTTCTCTAACCCACATCCCTTATTTTGATATCTGCGCCTTGCTTCTGGGAGGCCCCTAATCGATCGATTCAAAAATTTCTCCTTCACGCTTTTATCGCAAACATCAACGCGCGTCGTTCGAGTGATTATTATAGTATTTCATTAATACAAAGAATTTTATTACTGCATGTATATAGTGCCCATATTAGCGGTTTCTTCTTTCTTCCCACTTTGCGCATCTTTTTGTCTCGCAGCTCAACTGTATTTCTTCGCGCACTCAATCTGGAAATCTCGTATGTTTGGTTATCTCTACAACGCTAGAGCAGATCAAAACAAAACTCTCCTTTACACAATTGTTTTTTTACTTCGTTATTGGGGATAGGGAGGTCGTTTTTTTTAGTATGTTTCTATTCCAAATTTCGTTCCATTCGTTTTCGCGTTTGCTCACTTTTTCGATATTACAAATTGTTTCCATTTTGGAACGTCGCTCGAAAGACTTGTACGTGTATTTTTGGGAGGAGGGTAGGAGGATGAGTGTTGCTTTACTTTTTGAGGTAACGCTAAATAATTGCAACATCATTTTCACACGGAAAATGTATACCATCATCTCAATTACGCTTACTTTATTTTTTTTAGACCGAACAAGATTCTATTACCATTTTTGTTTCCTACGACAAACGTTGTCGGTTACGCGACAAGTTGGGTTACCCCATCCGATATCTGTACCGCGATCGTACAGTGCGCGTTCGTTTTCATTGATCACATCATGCTATATTCCCCGTGACACGTTGCTCATCTGTTGCTTGCTTCTTTTCGTTACTGCTCTGATTATCGGATGGATTTGCTGTGTGAAAATCTTTCCCCGCACCTTACGGGTGGTGTGTTAATGTGCCACCACAGAGCAGCGAGGACGTATCGGTGTGATCGGAGTTTCTTTGATTTGTTACTGAACGGATTGCGATTGGATGTGTTGTTGCCGGTCCACTGCTGTTCTGCGACGACACAACAAGCTGAAGAGTGTTCTCCCTTTACCACAGACCGGACGAGAATCCACCGGGCGGAATGCGATTCTTATTGATAACATGGCCACCTCCGTTCAGCGATGGCACCGTTGTGTTGATTTCAGCTGCACCGTTCGATTTGCTGTATCCTTCACCAGTTACCGGGTTGCCGTCTACGGTGAGAAGAGTTGTGGGAGAAAAAAATCAGTTAGTATCATGTAAAAAAAACTCGAGGAAAAAACACATCACGGGCTTCATTTTTCCCATATGGATTGGAGCCTTAGGTTACAAGGTCTATTTTTTTAAAATATATTTAAATATTGGCTGGAAACGGTACAATGTATTGGTCAGAGAACAAAATGCAAACAAATCTTTGCATACAAACTGTTTGTGCGTAAAGCAATTAAAAACCGTGAAATCCATCTTATTACAGCCGTTCTTTTTTGTTGTTAGTGTTAGAAAAATGAGAGGATGAGGTTTAGTCACCTTTTTGTGAAAGTGCAAATAAATTTTACATTTTAAGATAGCAAGTGCGACAAACACCCGGTGTTCGATATACGCACACACGCACACGCCTTATCGGTGCAATTGCAAATTAGAAAAGGATATTAGATATTAGGTTGGAACATTTTAATAGCAGGAAAGTTTGGTCTTTCTAGGGCAGTAGAAGGAGTGGCTACTGGATAAGGATCCGGGTTTGCGGGCACGATTTACCTCCTGCTCCACGTCTCGAGCTAAGCTTCCGTGGTTTGTCGGCGTAATCTTCGACTCCGTTGCCGGTAACTGGGTTCCGTTGCGCAAACCGTGGCGAGCGTGGTGACCTTGGCGATGCTAATGATAGTTGGTGAGGAAAAGCATTGAAGGTTGGAGTTGAAAAATGAAACAAGGGTTAGTTTGCAAGCAGCCAAGAGAAACTTTAAACAAAAAAAACAGCGCCAAAACAAAAGCTACAGTAAATCGACAGTCACAAGTCACATCGTAAATAAAAGGAACGGAAGAAGTGAAACATTGGTCCAATTGTTTGGTAACATTTTAGTATAAGCTATTATATCGCGTTATCATTCGCATGCCATCTCTATTGACACTTGAAGCTAGGGTAAGGAATGTTAAGGGATTAAAAGATCGTCCTCTGTTAACCGCTGGATCGCTGTGGCTACCTTTGCCATTGTTGCTGTTTAGTCCGTACGGTACAACCGCATCGTCGTGTTCGGTCACACTGATGATGATGTCGTCACTGATGCAGAGATTAATGTTCGATGCATAGGTCGGATTCAGCGTTTCGCCACTCGGATAGAACTGCAGCTGGCGTCTCGGTGAGAGCGGTGGCATCATGCCGGCCGCCGAATCAAACGGAGCCCATATGCCACCAGGGCCCGCCATCGATTGGACGTTTTGTTGCTGCTGCTGCGTATGTTGTGATCGTGTGGACGAGTAAGCTGAATCCGGTGATGCGTCATCTTCATTACCTTTTTAACATGTCGTTGCGTCAGTGGTAAGAGTATCGCAGGTCGGATAAGGCGTAGTTTTAGTAGTGAGGAGTTTGAAGCAGAGTTTAAGAGTTGCGTATAGACAGAACAGACCGAGCACATGAACGCATTACACGGAACGGGACGACGTGATCGACGATAGCCATTCAGTAGAAGTGTATGATGTATCAAATTTACGAGTAGATAACATACAGATATGCATACAAACACACAACACACACAGGCAAGCGCATTCCAGATCGGGCAGGTTAAGAGAAGCCATTAGGAAAGAGATAAAACAGAAATATTCGGTTCCATCAGAGAATACAGTTGGTTTTTTTCTTTTACTAAAACAGCTACGATACTACTTTTCACGTGCAGCAGATGAACTTTGCAGCCAAATTGCGAACTTTGATAACGCTCTCTAGTTAAACACCTCCGCAAGTTCTACTAAACATATCAGGTGCTCCCCGTTCGTTGATGATGTGCTTGAAGTTACAACGTAATGTCACACTTTACAACAACAAAAAAACAGCCAAGGTTGAATGAGAAGTAATGGCACGAAATTAATGTACAATGAGTTGCGAATTGTGACAGGAAGACGACACCGACGAATGTACCTAATGCACTTCAATGTTACACAAAGTCATCGACGCGGAAGAACATTTCTAGTAACAAAACCCATTTGTTGGTCTCGGAACATGTACCCAGAAGGTTATAATCTAGATCAAGAACTAATTGCCAGTATAAAGCCATCAACTGGGCCTCGGCACGGGATACTCTCGTCGTTTGTATGCTTGAACTATTACTCCCATGAAAACAAAAACCTGGTAGTTTAAGAATTCTTTTACCTAGGTCTAAAGACAGTCACGAATTGGAATGAAGGTGAACGTTGATTAAAGGGGGGAACTGTCTTAAGATTGGCTGGGTTTCTTTTTTTTTTTTGCTTGTTGGTTGGTTGCCGCCCTGTCTACAAAGGGTGCACCTGAGCGGAAAATGAAGCTAATTTTGTTTATGTTTTACTCGTCACATCCTCGCTACGGGGCGGTTTGAGAATGTATCGGGTGGGCAAATTACTGAAAAGGGAATGTAGCCGTGCCATAGCTCGGCAGAGCGCGATGAAAAAGCAAATATTTACAAAAAAAAAACCCTCGAGAAATATAAAAGCATAAATATTACTTTCGTTTAAGCTTTAAAAACATGAAACTATTTTTATAAAAATTTTAAAAAATTTGAATGAATTAAATAACAACAAAATCAAACAAGAAACGGGGTTCGACATGTTTTATGTATGTAATTTTGTGAACTAATGATAATGATGATGTGACCCGCGCTAGGGTGGTGACATTTGGTTTTTCCACCATTCAAGCACTCTACTAAATGGGGAAGCAAATTGTTGATAGATGAGTAGGGTAAAGGTAACACCGTAATTACCACCCGTACACAAACTTACTTAATCTCCTCAGGAAAACTGCGTAAAAGAGCAAATTGAAAAAAAAACACAGTTTGGAATTAACCATAAGGCAGCGTTAAAACACCCAAACAAACAATAATCGTAGTCAATGTCCCGTGGGTAACTCAGGAAAAGACAAAGGAATTGGTGATGTACAGGTAAATAAAAACGGCGCCATTTGATTTGGAACGTCGTCAAGGTTTTCAAGACTGAGGTACAACCTCCTGGGGTTTATACCACGGGAAGCTTAATCGAAGGTGACGATCGAATACTGCAAACAGTAGCGGATCTGTCAGCGATCCGGAACCGATGCACATGATCGAACATATTTGCGTGCAATTGTCATCGCCACGGCGGAACCAGACGGATTCGATGCGCGCACCCTACCCAATAACTGGGGTGCGAGGTGATCCATCCAATATTGGGTCATGGAAGGAAGAGTTCCTGTACAGGCAACCGTAAAGAGGTCGTAAATCGCTCACCGATTCGCCACGGTAACCTTCCAATCGAGCGTGAAGTTCATGTGCCAAAGCGTCATATAGGTTTTGTACATACTTGCCTCTGAATGGGTGCAAAATCTGGTTCATACCCTTGTGTCCAGTGTTGTCCCCAAGAACCTCAATAATTGCAACAACCTTCAGGAAAGCGTCACACACACAACTTTTGCCACACAAAACAAACCAACAAACAAGTGCACACTCCAACATAAAAAACGCATCAACAGGTCCTTCGCAAGGTAGAGTGAGTAGTAGAACCCTGATTCCCACTATATACTTACTGTGGCTGGAACCATTATCCGAGGAAGCCGACGAGATGTGTCCATTGCCATTGCTGTGTCCATTGGTGTGATGTCCATTGGCCGTGCCGTTACCGTTCTGGTGGGCAACTCCGTTCGATTTGCCGTTCTGGTGCGGCTTGCCACCATCGGTATGATCACCACCGGCCGGGTTACCGATCGGCAGGTTGCTCTTCATGTGATTCTTGGCCGGTGTGAACGGACGGTTCAATTCGCCGAACAGACGATTGTGCGAATCTNATTGGCCGTGCCGTTACCATTCTGGTGAGCAACTCCGTTCGATTTGCCGTTCTGGTGCGGCTTGCCACCATCGGTATGATCACCACCGGCCGGGTTACCGATCGGCAGGTTGCTCTTCATGTGATTCTTGGCCGGTGTGAACGGACGGTTCAATTCGCCGAACAGACGATTGTGCGAATCTTGCCCAGCACCGGTACGGCGTGGAGTTTCCGAACCTACGGCGAAAACAATGCTGTGATTAGTGCTGGTCTCTTATCAAGATGAAAAACTCCACAACGATACACGATCAACTGCTGCTTCTGGGACATAGGGGAGGCGGACCTCTTCATGCGTCAAACATTGATGAAGATGTTGAGCGAGCGACCGTGTACCCAAGTGAAACTATGGCGTTTGGGTGTGTGATGAGGCACTCAAGCATGGATGTAACTATCGTTCTACCTGCTAGACGTATCTCAACACATCTAGCCATAATTTCGCACAAAACGATCTTGGAATTGCTGGAGCAATAGATTGGAACGTATTCTAGGGCTACAATCAAACAACTATCAGTCTGCAAATACGGATGAGTTTAGCGTTGACGTTAACTGTTAACAACTTGGTGGCCCTTAACGCTACTTAACGCAAGAACAAGGACATAAACATTTCGAAAGGGTCCGCACATCCACCGATTAACGCTTCCACAAACACTACATTCAACAGAATTGCGATCAAATTACAGCACTAGCAAATTATGGGATGTCGCACTGGAAGAATCCGTACGCGACAATCGAACAAGGTATCTTCCATATACACGTTTTAAGGGCAGGACAGAATAATAAGATAATGCTCTCTACGGTAATGTGATTACAAGCGCCAACTAAACTGACACCTTGCGTTTACAGACGGAAAGAAAAGTGAAAACCAGCGAATTGGGGACGCGCGGAAGAAAATTGCTTTACCTTTAGCACCAAAAAAAAAAGAAAAACAAGGTGACAACAACACCATTCCATTTTCTCATTGTCCTCCTTGAAAACGGAACGATTGTCACCTTTTGCTTTTCTTTTTTTTTCTATACGCAAAACCTACCGCTTCTCGAGGGTGAAGGTTGGCCACGGCAAAGGCAGGAAGAAAATGGTCATGCACACAAAAAAGGTAAAACAAAACAACACCACGGAAAATGGAATATATCTTGCTAGTAATTTGGATGATTCAAAATAAGACTAACACAATACGACACTTGATTATAGAGTGGATCGGAGCGATTTTACTTTTGCTTTTTTTTTGTCATGAAACAATCGCTACGACAATGATGATCATGAGAAAATGGGGAGTACAAACCACACGATTTTACCTATCGGATGCTAAAGTAATCGAAGTGGTATGAAAATGCCCCAATAGCCCTAAACATGAGAGCATAACGTAATCGGGAATGATGAGGGATAATTTTGATTTGATTTTTTTTTATAAAGGCTAAGCTTACGAACAATAGGTGCGAATAGAAACTGATTAACAAGGGAACTGTTAACTATGAAATCGAATTTATAATAAAAAACAGAATTCAAATAACGGGCCATACATTAACATACATTACAACAAGTACAAATATAATTAGCATTACAAGCAATTTAAGGAAAGTCCACTTGTTTTCTTAATTTTGTTGGATTAAATATAGCAAAAAAAGGGAGAGGAAACAAATGGAATAGACAAGTAAACGAACGTTCACAAACAGTACAATGGAACAAGAAAGGGAATAAGATAAGAATGATTAAATTTTTCCATTAAAATGTACCAAGAAAATAGTATCGATGAGCTCCTTGCCGAAAGACTGCACCAGTGAAAAATATATTCAGAATAAAAGATATTACATTAGAAATTTAAACAGCATGAGAAAAGTTGATATTGAAATGGTAATCAAAAAGAAAAAAAAGTTGTTTTTTAGCTGCTATGCAAATATAACTTCCTTCCATTAGGACAGTGCGGGATAAGACAAATAAAACTTTATGGTTTCACTGCAGTTTTGTGCCATATTTTTTTGGTTGTTGGTGTATGCGCTTCTGCATCAAATAAACACAGCTGGTACACAGGCAGAGAGAATGTGGGAAATACCCCCTACAGGATCACTCTGCGTCCGTTTGTACCCGTGTTCAAGAGTGTTTTGCACCAACACAACTGTACACACTGCAAACAAACAAAACATTCAACAATGAGCAACAAAAAATGCACTCCTAACATACACGCACACATACGCTTCCGGAAGATGCATTTACAAATGTTTATCATCTTCTCGGGGACACTCTGACGACAAGCGAGGAGACTTGATGTGGTAATGATCCTCGGTCGAAAAGAACATGTTCATTTTCGTTTTAAAGTGCTTGCATTCGGTCTCTAGAACATGTTCACACACGCCACAACATAATGTGACCCTGTTGCTGTGCAAACACACACACACGTATACACTCACAAATACCGTTGAGAAACATAATAAGCCGGAGTCATTTGATCCGGGGTTTCATAACAACTTGAACGTTGCTTGATCGGTTCGGAAATGTAAAAAAATAAGCTGGATGAGTGAAAACTGGAACGTGGTTCAAAGCTTACCATTTTTGTGGGCATCCGATGGGGCCGCAAAAATGTTCGACTGCATCCGGTTCTTGCTCATGGTGCGTGGCGTATTGGGTCCAAGTTGATCCGCACCGAATAGATCGCTGCTGCCACCGCCTGGTGGTTTCAGAACTCTGTCAAAATGGAAGGAAAAGAATGTTATTAGTTTACGAGTTCACTTCAATTTCCTGAAGATTGCCCAAAATTCCTTGGGAAACATACGGACAACGGTTAGCGATTGCTACTAATCAATAAAGGTGGCACAGCAAGGGGCGTCGTGTAACCGTAGAAACTTCAATTGGTGCGTTGGTATATTTCACTTCAAAATAAAGCGTTATCTTTCCCACAATTGTATCACAGTTATCGAAAGCCACGGTACACCTCCACACTGTAGTTCGCTAAATTGCAGAATCTTCACCACTAAATAACCTCAACTATTCCTAGAGCTAGTGATTTTTGTGCACTGTTTCGAAATACGCTGCTCAGTTGACTGACCAGGCTGACTAGATTCTCCGTTATGGCTGCGAGGCAACGGAAAGGATATGCGAACGGCCTGCTATGCTCGCACAGAGAGACCTCCACTAAGCGATGGTGATGTTTTTTCTTCTGGTATGTGTGAGGGTTTCGTCACTTTACAGCTGCTGTTTCATTCTTACTGCTTTATAATGCTGAAAAGGGTCCCTCTTTTCAATGCTCAAGCTCTAACACACTCATACCACCACGAACAACGCCACTATGCTATGTGTGTTTTTATGCTGTTTCGTTCGCATAAAGAGAGGGTCCCTCCACACAACCAGCCAGAGGTAGGTGCCCTGAAGGGTATAAAACTTTCCGAGGGTAGCGAGGTGAACCGGGAGTTGCTAATTGGCGATGGCAGACCGACGGACCAAAAAGGAAGCGTCTCGGCACACGGGTACGCTGTTGAGGAGGGTTGGTTTTTATGCGCAAACATAACGAAACGGAAGGATCGCGGGACGAAGACCACCGGCTCCGAATGGTAGAAGGAGACAGCCGGCAAAACACGATTGCCATGCTAACACGTACCAGCGGTAACGCAGGACATCTCGCAACCCATCGTCCAACATACACACACACAGTAAAAGGTGAACCGATTGCGGGTAATGAAAAGATGATTTTTGGGTCAAGTATTTACTTTTGGAGTTCTCGAGTACCTCCACTTCCAACGATTTTCCTTTTTGGTGATTCAAATTACCAGTGGAAGAAACCTGCCCAGGCACACGTGTTGCGAATGGGTGCCGACAAAGTAAAAACCCGAACGAGTTGAGTTCTGGGGCAAATGATTATGTTAACGGGTGTGTGTGTGTGTGTATGAGGCAGGAAATCAAGGCTCAGAAAATCAGATGTTGGCCGGGGTCAAACCGTCGTCGGTTCGTTGAACAATTATGTCTCACCCTTTCGAAAGTCGTTGGGTGTCCTGGGCTAGGGAGTTTCGGTTTTCTCCTGGTTTTTGTTTTGCTTCATCCATACCGGTCAGCCCCGGCATGTACGTGCAGAACAGAACAGCGGGCACCTTCAGTCGTAATAAAATTACAATAGTTGAGTCACGCACAGTTTTGTGCCGAAATATTGTGGGCACCATTTTCTGCTTCTGCTTGTGGCCCATTTGTCACCGTTTTCAGGCCGAGGTTTCCGCAAGCGCACCGAAATGTCGGCTTCGGTGTCTGGGTTAATGAGTGCTAAGGACTGCGACGACCTTGAACAGTCATTTGTGGGTCGGTTTTGTGTTGATAAGCGTATGAAGAAACCTGGCCACTTCTTGCCCAAACGTGCCCTAGACACGTTCGTTGCGGGTGGTTATCGTGGGTGTTGATGTATCCGAAAGGTACGAGGAGTTGCGGCGAGGTACGCAGGAACGCTTTGACCAAGATTAGAATTGTGCTCCCGCTCACATAACCTCATTCGTGAACGTTTGTATGTTTAATCGACGTGAGAAATGAGGGTTTTTATTGGGGAACTTTTTTTTTTGCTCGAGATGACACCAGCGATGGTCGAAGCAGCGTCCCCATTATGCCCCGGGAAGAGGCAAAAGTGAGAGAAATTACCCAACATGGCGCGATAAAGGGCTAGGCGTTGAGAGAACGTCGATCATCGGAACATTCATCAATTTTTCAACGCTACAAAATCGGACCCCAAAAAAACTTAATCGATCCGATCGTTGATCGCAAAATCCGTTCCCAATCTAACCCACCTATCCACGCCTTCCGAGTGGAGAAAATTGAAAATTTGCTGGCTCACCGCTGGACCACGTCGCAGAGAAAACGGTTTCTGGGATCCCAATTTTTGGGGAAGCCTGATTGGGGTTTCGGAATTTTACGATCGATGGGAACATTCTCACGGCGCTGATCAGATGGATTGAAAGTGACTCGCGATCGCTTCCTTTTCACGCTGCTTCGTCGCATAACAAAACAGGGAAGGAAGGTATGAAATATTTGTCACAAATAGGATCGAACGGGTGTGTGAAATTTTTCGCTCTAACAAACTGGTCCGCAACAAGCACCGGAAGCACCGGGGTTATGGGGCTGCTACACTAAATTGCTTCGATGGGAACCGGGGTGTTTGTTGCTTTCCAATTTCGTTACGACATAGCACGGATTTGAAGATCTTTTTTATGTCAAATAATTCATCAACTAATTTATTGTTTGTTAAACAACATTCTTCCCTTCGAGTGCTTCTAATGTAAGCGCCTAAAGTTATGCAGTTGACAGCTTTTAAGAATGTGCCGGAGATTTTCTACTAGCCATTTGTCTCCTGTCACCGATAAGATCTTTCGTTCGCTGACAAATTCCAATTAAAAATATTAACCCACCCAAGGCTTCACTGGGCATTCCAATATGAAGAGGTTCGTTTTATTAAAACCATGCCCTCAGCTTCGCTAGCGGACCATCTTCAGCAAAGCGCTCAAGAGCCCATTTCATATCGGCCTTTCCAGATTATACTAACGAGATTTAAATTCCTCAAAATGCCATAAACCACCTCCACAGACACACATATCCCAAAAAAAAACCAAACCGAACCATAAAGCATAACGATTTGAGCATAACGACCGACTTGAAATCAATCTGCGGCATGCGTGTGTGGGACCCGCGACGATTGAGACGTCGAAACGACGACAACAACAAATTGGAAAGCGCATATGCATCTGAAGCGTCACTGGGGCGCTAAATAAGAACGATAATCCCAAACACCCTAACCGATTCGTTGGGCCGCAACACTTGACTTTGGGCTGTTTGAGTATACATTTTTTCTTCCAACCCCGTGTTGTGGTCGTCCCTTTGCAGCTGCTCCTTCCGGAAACTCCAAGAGCGCACCCGATAGTGAGGAATTTATGCTCCTTCGTCTACCCCCAGCAAAACTGACACTTTCACAAGTGGATGCACAACATACTGGTGTTTCCCGCTGGGAACCGTCATCCCGAGGGATGCTCAACGACGTCGTCAACTGGTCTGCTGCCACACTAGTGCGCACAGTGTCCCGTGAACAGTGAACAAAACACGCACAGTCTTCTGGCAGGTTTTCATCTGATAAACATATAAAATGAATGCTAAGAAACACTGCATCTAACAGCAGTGATCGCGTCTTTTTTTTGTTTGTTGTTGCATTCCCGACCCCGGGTCGTAAGGTGTCGCAGACAGTAAAAGGTGCACCCGCGGAGTGAAAACGTTCATGAAATTTACATAAATTACGATGCACCTCCGATTGACCGTTGCTGCATCGATCAAACCCAGCGCCCTCCGGTTGGGGGGACGACACGGGATTCGTGTCTCTCGTTCGCTCGCTGATACTCGTTAGCACCTTCGGAAGCGGAAAACCCAAATCCGATCAATCCGATGTACCAATTTAGAATCTAACGCCAGTTGGCACCTTTTACCTCATCATCAATGCGGTGGTGCATTGCGCGCCCCATGAATCATAAATGGCCATCGCAAATGGGCACCAAATTTGTAGACAAACCCTGTTAAAATTCCAGAGCGCTGAACAGGATCAGGATGGAAGAAGGGCTCTAGCAAAGGGTGGAAAATGGGGAACAAACTTTTCGAAAGGCAAGTGAATACATTCATTTACAGCAGTTAAATGTTACTTGAAGACACGTCAGTGCACTACAGCGAACACGAGAAATGGATGTTAGTCAGTAGCTTCTAGCACATGTTCAATTAATGATTGCAACGAGCTGTGAACTATGCTTAAATTATATACTAAAAAAAGAAACGGGAAACGGAAAGGATTTCTGCTTGAAAGATTTTATTGAATCTGTGCACTAGGAACGAGTTTCTTCGATTTCATTTTAGGGTATAATTGAAGAATGCAGTTGCTTGAGCTGTTCTTGTTCATTGAAATGATTATTAAATTATTAACATTTTAAAAATAGTAATTGAACAAGATTTTCACATTTTCCTCAAAGATAATTCTGATGAAAATTAAATCCGTTTGATAAAAAGTTTCAGTTATTGGTTCGATTTTTTTCTGTCTTTCGGATAATTTCGATCTCCAAAGATCTTCGTTTTAGGCTATTACAACAATGATCTGGTGTCATAATGCTGCCAAAATTACAAGCTGAAATATGTTGTCAAACGTTTGAGGACTAGGTATGATAAAACATTTGAAATTTAAGCAATAATTTCTTGTTTTTTCCTTTTCCAATGTTTTCAAAAATGTATTTTTAAACATATTATTTTTGTTCGTAAACGTGCCAGTAAAGTGCTTGACGGTGCCCGATGCTGTTGTACAACTTCTTTTCCAGCTTACAGCCTTACTGACTATAGATCACCCAAGATGTGTTCCGATTCGAAATATGTAATCCACCCTTAGCCTGGCTTCACCAACCCCCCCGGGTTTGAGGTTTTCACAAGAACCATTTGCAAAGTCGAACCCGTCCTAAACAAAACAATGTTCGACCACAGAAGTAAATAAGCACACAAATGCAACTGCAAGCTGCAAAAGCTAGAAATAAACACTTCTCAGTACCTTTCGCGAAACATAAAACAATAAATTCGAACATAAACACGATCGTTGATGAATATTTACAAAGAGACACGGCCAAATGACGGCTTCGTCGATCTTTGCCCCAAACCCAACATGATGCCAATCCGGTAGCGATGTAATGCTGCTTCTGCTCATTTGATGGAATCCCTCTTGCTGCACACAATAAAACATATACCCTTTTATAGCAGTACTTTTTGCTGCCAAGACCCACCACCAACACAGCACACGAATGTGTTGTGTGGGAAGAAAATAAATTAAATTTAGTTCCACCATTTCGCTTCGTTCGCTGCAGCATGGAATGGGGGAGCTCATCACGGTGTCGGAAATCGGTTTAGATATGAAGATGATCCATTTAAAGGAAGAATATTTCATTTTCCATTCTTTGGGCGGCGCGTGCATCCCCGGGTGTGAGCCCCCGGGGGTGGTGAAGGCGTTCTTTGTTTCTTCACAGTATCGGAATGCTGGCGTTGGGAAGCCGATTTTACATCGATTGTCTGCTCTCGCACCAGCAGCTCGTCAAATACCTGGCGAGCATTTGGCGTGGCCCCGGCGGAAAGCAACCATCTCTAATGCCATCGAATTAGAGACGGAAGGCAGTGGAAAACCGCTACGGTTCTATGCATTTTCTACCGGGTCGAACATACACCGACAGACAAAAGAACAGCAGCAGCACCCTCGCACACTCTTTGCACAATCGACAACAATACTTGCTTCTTGAACTGCTCCACCCTGGCCACGGTAGAGGTCTTGAAGGCTTGAGAATGCTGAACCCCCGTTACCCATTCCGTTCATGTAAGGGGTCGGAGTGGAATTGGAAAAAAACGTATATAGCGTGCCGGGTTTTTTGCTGAGCGTTCTTGACGATAAGATAATGGAAAATATACCGCGACTGCATGAATGGTGATGCAAGAAAAGTGTTAATAAAATACACCATTACGATCCCCGTTTGCATCATCATCTTCATCAGACGCTTCGGCTAAGCTGCCGCCCCTGCTGTCATCGTTTTCTTCATCGATCGTGTTGTTATGGTTGGGGTTTTTTTCATTATTATTATTCAACCGGTTCGTTTCCCAACCGAAAAGCTACAAAGAGTGATCGAGCGAGAAAAGCTCTCGACGTAGGAAAATTGTCAGCCACTCATCGATCGCATGATGGTCCCGGAGGAGGACATTTGGTTGAAATTTTCATATAGCTTATAAAATATTATAATAAAAATCTCGTCTACTACTAAGCACTGTTCAAAACGGTAACTATCTTCAAAAGCTTCCAAAACCGAAAAGAAACTAATTTCTTTGGTCTTTGGCCATCTGTATATCCCATTTATTATTATATTATATTTTGGACATTATCGTAGGATCGTGCGATGGACATAGTATGTTAACACTTCATTCATGGGAAAACAAAAATCTTTAATTACATAAAAAATGGATTATGCATTGGACGTCTATTCATTATCTTGAATTGGACCATTGTGCACCGGTTGAAACCAAACTATAGCAAAAGAAATAGAGAATATCAATTGAGTACATGCTACGTAATGAGTGATGTTTTTGTGCGATTGATTTACAAGGAATTCTATGTCAAAAAAACGAACTGGTTAAACATACGTGAAATCATTAAAATTAATTAATAACATTGGTAAACCAAACCAAGCTATTGTTCCAGTTCATAGATCAGCTGATTTCTACCGCACACCCACGTAAACAAACAATGCAATTACATCGCAATGGAATGGCGAAGAATCCACACCGTCAGCCGCTAGCTAACTGTTAATTTGCACGAAAATTATCACCCACCCTGGCGGCCGTGGAGATGTGAGAGAGCTTGGAATTTTCTTCCCCACACAATTGAAGCTGCTGCACTTTATATTTATGCTTCCCGCTTTTCCTCCTCACCAACACACATGTGAATATATTTTTATGCGCGCCTGTGATGAAACGGTGCATCTTCATGCATGGGGAGGTGGTAAGGGTGATTATGATTATTGCCAATTAAAACAACACCGTTTGCTTTCCACCACCGGCCCATGAAGCAAGCAAATGGAAATGCACCGGAAAATCTTTCAGCTTAATATCGAATAAGAAGTACAAAAAAGAAAAAAAAACTCTGCATGCCTCTTACACTAGCGGGATCGAAATAAATATTTTAATAGCATTTGTTTTCGCGCAGCTTCTCTGCCAAAGGGGGGGGAAAGGAAAAACGGTGTTTCCGTTGTTTGCTTCGTGCGCGTGCGGGTTGTGTGGTGTGTTTGCGGAATTAAATCTAATCCCACTCCATGCGTTTGCAAAACAAATTGAACGGTAATTTGTGCTTTTGTTACGCAAAATCAATGCAGTTCATTATCACACACAGATACATCTATTCCTCTTCTAAGATGCTTCAAACAGCAATCCGGAAGGAACTCACTACCACGGGACGTATCATCTTCCTCAGCAGGTGAGCATGATGCTGCTTTTTTCCCATAAAAAAAGGGCTACGATCGCGCGCACTCGAAGCTTTACTTTCACACGAATCTCACGAATCGACTAATGCATGAACGCGGGAAAGGGCGAAATTTTCATCGTGAAAGGAAATAAGATGATGCTTGGGCAAAACAAATCAACCTTTTGCCCATGAAAGGGAGCAGGTGAAATGGAGACCTTTCGCGCCTGGGAACAAACAAACATCTGCCCTCCCGGTACGAAGGGGTGGATTAGGGGGGTGAGATCACTGTTGCTAATGGGTTCGGTTCGGTTAAATGGCAACATCTTTGCAAAAAAAACTACCGCAATTTCTCATCGCTTTAGCCAATGTTTTCGATACTTCGGCAAATGGCTGCCGAGTAAAGATGCAAATCGATGCACTCGCGCGATCCAATCCGATTTAGCTGCATTCGGGAAATTCCACCGCGCATTGCCGTGACGGCATGCAACAGGCATAGGTGGCTGATGGAAAGGAAAAGGGTGAGGAGGGGAAAGGGGGGAACTACAATTTGGATCATTAGTAATAATGGGTTTGAAATTGTATCTCCCTATGTCATAAATTGTCCGTCCAACAACTATGCTCCCTTCCGTTCTGGTTCGTGTACAGGGGGGAACCTTTTTTTTTACTCCCTTTATACTATTAAAAATGGCGGTGGCGCGTGGGGAGAGTTCGATTAATCTTCCCTTCATCTTCATTGCCTGCTTCGTCTCTTAATCGAGGACGAATCACGAACAACGTCCTCGTCGGGAAAATGTCTTACGCACATTATATATGTCCCAGTGTGCTTGGCGGGAAAACACAACATCTTGATTTGTGTGTTTCTCGACCATTTTGTGCGCGCGCGCTCACGGACCAACACGGTATACACGGGGAAGCGGGGCCCACATTAGTTGGTTGACAGTTCATTTTTTGTTGGTGTTCGTCTCTTTCAATGGTAAAGATTCAATTTCATTTCTACCTTTGCGCGATCTATTTCGATCGTTCGATTTACAAGCGGGCAGCGATCAACTGGACGCCGTAAAATTTATCGCCCGTGCCGTGAAGATAAATGGAAATTAGGCTCCATTTGCTGAAAGCGAGACACACATTACATCGGCAAAGGTGTAACGGTATTGATGCACCGGGCAAAGTGAAGTAAATTGCAGTTGGAATAATTGTACTATCTAATGTACTATCTGATTGCTTTCTCTTACAATAAAAAAAACATTAAAAAAGGTCACCTTTTTCTGCTAACCTATTCAAATACAGTCAATGTCAACGGAAGCCATTTTTCCTATCGCCTTTGTGCTTTTTTTTGGCAAACTGTTTCAAAAAAGATTTGAAATAAAAGCAAATCATTTAACCGAAGCGAACATTATTTTGAACATTTCGCTGGTTGAATGGTTGAATGGGAAATCGATCGACGTTTGTTTTATATGCAGATCCCCAATCCGGATGGTACATTTCCGTGTGCGTGCATGATTAGACCGAAAAGATAATTTACCAGAGCAAACACGAATGGGGACAGTATTATAATCTCCCCCCAAAAATCCATACGGATGGGAGAGAAACAATTCTGTCCCCAAAAAATGAACAAAAAGAACAACATGCCATTAGTTTCGAGCAGCTCAAGCTCAAACTACGACCAGGGTGTGTTGCGTTATGAACCCTCATTTGGAATGATGTTTTATTCTCTCGGGGCGGTACGGAAGTGGCCCCCACGTTCTGTATGGGCCACCCAGTTTTATTGGTAGTATCGATAAAATAATTTTCCAACAACTTCCTCCCGTACATATTATTTATTGAGTTCAGATTTGCCTTTTTTCTCGGTGACAACTAACTGTACGAGGGAAGGAATAAAATGTACAGCGCATACCATAGCTATATGGACAGTTGGTTTCTTGCTATTTACTAATGAAATTTTAGTATTTAGTAGAGAGATGAAAATAATGTTTTTCATAATTTAATTTGAAATTTAAATTTAATTAAATTTTATAAATTTAATTCTAATTCATTCAAAAAAAATGAAATAAAAATATACAAACAGTCGACCAAAAAGTCACTACAACTTTCTCCAAAAAAAGAAGTAAAATTGTTGCTTAGTTGAAGCAAGGTTTTTCTCACACAAACCCAACCCCATAGCCGCATCACAAACTGATAAACGTTACAAAATCGAAACGACCTAAAAATTGCACCGAGCGGAGACAAACATTATTGTTGTACAAAGCGGATCCAAATAGATTATAAACCAACACGACCCAATTACGTGCTGTGTTCCGGAATGAACCCGACTCTGGCTGCCATGTATAATTATCTTTGCCTAGAAAAAAAGAATAAACCACAAAAAATACCGTAAAACAATATTTGTTTCATAATTATCGCTAACCACGAAAACCAGCAAGGGGTTTGATGAGATCCGTTATGGGAGGGGGGTTCGTGCTTCAAAGACGGATTTATAACAAAACGAAACACAGCAGCAAAGGCAAAAGCTTTTCACTAACTTCTTTTTGTTGTTGTCTTTGGTCTACATATACTGCAATTTTACCCCCAAAAACTGTCCTAATGAAATTGGCCACATGCATCGGGAAAGTGGGATGGAAAGAATGCGTTACCCGAAACAGGAGGAAGTCACTAATTTGTTTTCCAATTTGGCCCGTTTGTCGGGAGAGTTTAATCGCTTTTTTTTTCTTCGGTCCATTCTAAAAACGGTGAGTGTCTGTTACACTCTCAGCATGTTCTAAATAGCAAATGTATGGCGGTGGCATCAGTGGTCGTAAAATTACTGGTTTTATCTAAATTCCTGTAATCTTCTCTCCCCCGTGGGGGGAAAAACACCTTGCAACAGTTGCGTCCCGGTCTACAACCCGGTCGGATGGTGTTTCGGTAGGTAAAGTAACGCCTCTTCCGCTTATCTAACCATGGAGGGTCTTCTTCTGTAACTTCCGTCACAAGGGCACCACCAAGCGCCAAGCACGAAACAATCGTTCCGCTGCCGAGGAACGGTGCCGACTAGAAGCGGCAGAAACAGAAGGTGGAAAAAGAAAAGGTCACGAAATGTTTTCCTTCGGCTTACCAAACTGTGACCAACATTTTTTCCGCCCCTCCGATGGAAGGAAATTTGGTTGGTGGGAGAAAAACGAAAGGAGAAAGTGGAGAAGAAGGTGGTGTAGTAGTGCTTTTCATATGCTTAAACATCAATCGACAGCGAAGCATCAATCTTGCAATGATCCGTTGTTACCCGAATGTTGTCTTTCATGTCTACCAACGTGTTGTTGATCGTTGGCCACCCGAAGCCACAGATTTTGAGTGGTTTGAACTAGAAAACAAAGCACTGCGCTAGCACACCGAAACCGGTGGCCGTGTCTTGGTTACTGGTAATGGTTGCAAAAGCACTGAAACTACTACGCAGCTCGGGAAAATGAGGCGAACCCGCAGCGAAAGGAAAAATAGATGAAACTTTTATTTGTTTGCGATTGTCGCTATGGCAAATCGTTAGCGCTAGACAACACCGCGTCCCGTGGAGGTTAAAAAGTTGACGTGAAAACGTTCCCGGCCAAAGGTAAACTTTCCTTGTGGGTTTCCGCCCCTTCGAACGATGGAAACTAGTTCACTGGAATTTCGTTAAATAACGTCGTGCAAGGGCTCCGAAAAATGGTGGCCAAATGGGAAGGATGAGATAGTTTTACCTCCCCCTTTGTTCTCCATCCAAACACACCTTGCCCAGCAGATCGATACAATCATTTCGTATGGGTTCCAAAATACTAAACGCTTTGCTTTTGTTTAAAAAAAAAACCCTGGGCAAAAACAAGGACAAACACGCATACTTTTCGTTCGGCCGCATTCTCGATGTAACTTCCATGTTTCTCCCCATCCCTTTGTTACGCCATTTTGTTTGGCAAAAGCTTTCCGTTAAAAAAAAAAAATAAACAGGATTTATGTTGATCCACACTTTACCCACACGAAATCCCAACGTTTGTAACCAACTTTAGCATTAGCCGTTATGATTTACTTATACGCCGCCTCCACGGGCAATGTTAATGGTGGTTTCACTCGCAAAAAACCACCGAATAATGCTGCCACAAACCAAGCGAGAGTTACATCGATATTTGATCCTAAAGTTTGATATGTTTCGCGTTTGTAGCTTTTTCCGTCAAATAAGTCCACCAGGTTAGTGGATGATTGTTGGCGATGCACATGAAAAACTCGACAGTTGTTATAGGTCCGTAAAGAACCTCCATTGTTCAAGCATTCCATTCTTCCAACGTACCTAAAACGAGAGAGCAAAAAAAAGGGAAGAAAATCAACAATTAGAATATTGCACTAATATGGGAAAGTTTTCTATGCTTCGATAATGTGACGCGATTTATCGTTAATCTGACATAAAGGATGGAAGTTTTTGCTTCCGAATTTGTGGTCAAAAACCGAAACCCGTTAGCTCTTTCCTTACGGCAAAACTTATTGTGCACGACAGGGCATTGGTAGCAACATGGTGAATATATCATTATTCGTCACGTTACGGCTGTCGGGGGTTTTAATGTGCAAAACTGTTTGCCACATCTGGTTTGCGGTTCGGCTAGTATGTGAAGGAACCGTTGCCATTACCGCCGTTTTGAAAGAAACCGGTACACCACTAAGCGTCAAACGGTTGTCTTTCTTCGCCAACATGTGCTCGACTTTCTTTCCAGCTATTTCTTAAGTCGTCATCAATTTGTCGCGAAATCTAAACGCTAATGTTATTAACCGCAAACATGCCGATGTGAAACAACCCGAACGGATCATGAGTTGGAAAAACAGGAGAACTTCAAAATCGTTACTTCCTACTGTAGATAAGTTAGGTTAATCTCATCATCCGCATTGGGGAAGAAGAAATAACAAACGTTACCTTAGGATATTCGATTTCCCTTTCTGGAAACTTCTCCAGATAGTGTCTCAAAGTGCCAGTGGCGTGTAGCAAAAGAAGAAGATGGCAGCTAACTTTCACTGAGTCATTCAAAATAGAAGGAAAGTTCATTTATTTTCACATTGATCAGTAATAACTTTAAGTGTCAACTACTAAACGACTTTAGACATGGAAAAACCGTGACTGATCGTTTGGTGTAAGTTAACTTACAAAAACTACCTCAAACGTTCTTTTTTGCCATTATTTTTTGTTTCAAGTTCTGCACAAAATAAATTAGTACTGCGAGTTTTATAAGTGTAAGCTAACATTATAAGGTTATTCGCCAAATTTTACGACCCTCTTTATCCGGAACAAAAAGTTAGCTCTATTCGATTTACCATCGATCGATATAACGATTCCAAGAGTGCACAGTAAAATTACGTCTAACAACCATTGGCTCACACTCAATCAGGTTCATTTTCGCACCAGCTACTTCAGGCCTTTCCGAGCTACAGATAAGCAACGTTGTACAACCTTGATGGAATCAACCAGAACGATCGCAAAAGTTCGCTTAAACTGCCATGAAAATCAAAATGATCAATCGTTTCGCGATCGATAGACAAACCGCCGCCGCCGTTCAGTACCGATATACAATCCCCGAGGGGAACAGCAGTTAGCCGCCGCTCCACCCCGAATGCAATAAGGTGCAATTGCAGTGCGGTCGATCAAACTGATCTGATACGCCACGTTGAATGGTTTAGATTTAATTTAATGTGACTCTCTTCGATGCGGTCGTTCGTGGCATACGCTTCGATCTGCAAAAAAAAACACTGTGGTTATGTGGATCGGTGTGCGATGAAAAAGAAAATCCACCACGGAAGAAGTATATACTGAAGACACACGCTGAAGTGGCCTTTGCTCGGGAAGGTTGTTAAAATTTTACAACCCATTTGCTACGGGCGGACGGGTACTATTTTGTTACCCGTCATGGTGTTGTTTGGTTTGAAGATTGTGACGGTGGAGGTTTTTTTATTTTTATTTTGCACAAATGCACTCTCAAGAGTTGAAAGCCATCATAGACGAGCCCACCCAAAACCCCAAAGCGTACAAGGTTACGAACACACCAGAGCCCTGGGCCGGGGAGTAATGGAGTCTCTTTACTTCCAGGTATCTTCGGAAGAAATCAAACACTTCTAACGGCACACGGGAGAGGGCGACTTAATGCTTTTACTCATGGTCGGTATATTCATGATCAGGCGCGCGTATACGTTTGAAGTTCTTTAATTGATGCTGATTAGTGACAGCTCGGGATGAGGAGGTACCTCTTGCGGGATGGAAACTCGGCCGGAAGGGAGCAAAAAATAAGGGCTTTTTACTGATGGTTGGACGGTAATGAATAAAAAGGGTTCCTGCAGTTTCGTCTATAAGTAATATCCAATGGTTTCCTTCGTCTTTTTCCCCCCNGCAAGACACACATTCCACCCCGGCAAAGGTGTAACGGTATTGATGCACCGGGCAAAGTGAAGTAAATTGCAGTTGAAATAATTTTTGTACTATCTGAATGCTTTCTCTTACAATAAAAAAAACATTAAAAAAGGTCACCTTTTGCTGCTAACCTATTCAAATACAGTCAATGTCAACGGAAGCCATTTTTCCTATCGCCTTTGTGCTTTTTTTTGGCAAACTGTTTCAAAAAAGATTTGAAATAAAAGCAAATCATTCAACCGAAGCGAACATTATTTTGAACATTTCGCTGGTTGAATGGTTGAATGGGAAATCGATCGACGTTTGTTTTATATGCAGATCCCCAATCCGGATGGTACATTTCCGTGTGCGTGCATGATTAGACCGAAAAGATAATTTACCAGTGCAAGCACGAATGGGGACAGTATTATAATCTCCCCCCAAAAATCCATACGGATGGGAGAGAAACAATTCTGTCCCCAAAAAATGAACAAAAAGAACAGCATGCCATTAGTTTCGAGCAGCTCAAGCTAAAACTACGACCAGGGCGTGTTGCGTTATGAACCCTCATTTGGAATGATGTTTTATTCTTTCGGGGCGGTACGGAAGTGGCCCCCACGTTCTGTATGGGCCACCCAGTTTTATTGGTAGTATCGATAAAATAATTTTCCAACAACTTCCTCCCGTACATATTATTTATTGAGTTCAGATTTGCCTTTTTTCTCGGTGACAACTAACTGTACGAGGGAAGGAATAAAATGTACAGCGCATACCATAGCTATATGAACAGTTGGTTTCTTGCTATTTATCAATGAAATTTTAGTATTTAGTAGAGAGATGAAAATAATGTTTTTCATAATTTAATTTAAAATTTAAATTTAATTAAATTTTATAAATTTAATTTTAATGCATTCAAAAAAATGAAATAAAATTATACAAACAGTCGACCAAAAAGTCACTACAACTTTCTCCAAAAAAAGAAGTAAAATTGTTGTTTAGTTGGAGCAAGGTTTTTCTCACACAAACCCAACCCCATAGCCGCATCACAAACTGATAAACGTTACAAAATCAAAACGACCTAAAAATTGCACCGAACGGAGACAAACATTATAGTTGTACAAAGCGGATCCAAATAGATTACAAACCAACACGACCCAATTACGTGCTGTGTTCCGGAATGAGCCCGACTCTGGCTTCCATGTATAATTATCTTTGCGTAGAAAAAAAGAATAAACCACATAAAATACCGTAAAACAATATTTGTTTCATAATTATCGCTAACCACGAAAACCAGCAAGGGGTTTGATGAGATCCGTTATGGGAGGGGTTCGTGCTTCAAAGACGGATTTATAACAAAACGAAACACAGCAGCAAAGGCAAAAGCTTTTCACTAACTTCTTTTTGTTGTTGTCTTTGGTCTACATATACTGCAATTTTACCCCCAAAAACTGTCCTAATCAAATTGGCCACATGCATCGGGAATGTGGGATGGAAAGAATGCGTTACCCGAAACAGGAGGAAGTCACTAATTTGTTTTCCAATTTGGCCCGTTTGTCGGGAGAGTTTAATCGCTTTTTTTTTCTTCGGTCCATTCTAAAAACGGTGAGTGTCTGTTACAATCTCAGCATGTTCTAAATAGCAAATGTATGGCGGTGGCATCAGTGGTCGTAAAATTACTGGTTTTATCTAAATTCCCGTAATCTTCTCTCCCCCGTGGGGGGAAAAACACCTTGCAACAGTTGCGTCCCGGTCTACAACCCGTTCGGATGGTGTTTCGGTAGGTAAAGTAACGCCTCTTCCGCTTATCTAACCATGGAGGGTCTTCTTCTGTAACTTCCGTCACAAGGGCACCACCAAGCGCCAAACACGAAACAATCGTTCCGCTGCCGAGGAACGGTGCCGACTAGAAGCGGCAGAAACAGAAGGTGGAAAAAGAAAAGGTCACGAAATGTTTTCCTTCGGCTTACCAAACTGTGACCAACATTTTTTCCGCCCCTCCGATGGAAGGAAATTTGGTTGGTGGGAGAAAAACGAAAGGAGAAAGTGGAGAAGAAGGTGGTGTAGTAGTGCTTTTCATATGCTTAAACATCAATCGACAGCGAAGCATCAATCTTGCAATGATCCGTTGTTACCCGAATGTTGTCTTTCATGTCTATCAACGTGTTGTTGATCGTTGGCCACCCGAAGCCACAGATTTTGAGTGGTTTGAACTAGAAAACAAAGCACTGCGCTAGCACACCGAAACCGGTGGCCGTGTCTTGGTTACTGGTAATGGTTGCAAAAGCACTGAAACTACTACGCAGCTCGGGAAAATGAGGCGAACCCGCAGCGAAAGGAAAAATAGATGAAACTTTTATTTGTTTGCGATTGTCGCTATGGCAAATCGTTAGCGCTAGACAACACCGCGTCCCGTGGAGGTTAAAAAGTTGACGTGAAAACGTTCCCGGCCAAAAGTAAACTTTCCTTGTGGGTTTCCGCCCCTTCGAACGATGGAAACTAGTTCACTGGAATTTCGTTAAATAACGTCGTGCAAGGGCTCCGAAAAATGGTGGCCAAATGGGAAGGATGAGATAGTTTTACCTCCCCCTTTGTTCTCCATCCAAACACACCTTGCCCAGCAGATCGATACAATCATTTCGTATGGGTTCCAAAATACTAAACGCTTTGCTTTTGTTTAAAAAAACCCTGGGCAAAAACAAGGACAAACACGCATACTTTTCGTTCGGCCGCATTCTCGATGTAACTTCCATGTTTCTCCCCATCCCTTTGTTACGCCATTTTGTTTGGCAAAAGCTTTCCGTGAAAAAAAAAAATAAATAAACAGGATTTATGTTGATCCACACTTTACCCACACGAAATCCCAACGTTTGTAACCAACTTTAGCATTAACCGTTATGATTTACTTATACGCCGCCTCCACGGGCAATGTTAATGGTGGTTTCACTCGCAAAAAACCACCGAATAATGCTGCCACAAACCAAGCGAGAGTTACATCGATATTTGATCCTCAAGTTTGATATGTTTCGCGTTTGTAGCTTTTTCCATCAAATAAGTCCACCAGGTTAGTGGATGATTGTTGGCGATGCACATGAAAAACTCGACAGTTGTTATAGGTCCGTAAAGAACCTCCATTCTTCCAACGTACCTAAAACGAGAGAGCAAAAAAAGGGAAGAAAATCAACAATTAGAATATTGCACTAATATGGGAAAGTTTTCTATGCTTCGATAATGTGACGCGATTTATCGTTAATCTGACATGAAGGATGGAAGTTTTTGCTTCCGAATTTGTGGCCAAAAACCGAAACCCGTTAGCTCTTTCCTTACGGCAAAACTTATTGTGCACGACAGGGCATTGGTAGCAACATGGTGAATATATCATTATTCGTCACGTTACGGCTGTCGGGGGTTTTAATGTGCAAAACTGTTTGCCACATCTGGTTTGCGGTTCGGCTAGTATGTGAAGGAACCGTTGCCATTACCGCCGTTTTGAAAGAAACCGGTACACCACTAAGCGTCAAACGGTTGTCTTTCTTCGCCAACATGTGCTCGACTTTCTTTCCAGCTATTTCTTAAGTCGTCATCAATTTGTCGCGAAATCTAAACGCTAATGTTATTAACCGCAAACATGCCGATGTGAAACAACCCGAACGGATCATGAGTTGGAAAAACAGGAGAACTTCAAAATCGTTACTTCCTACTGTAGATAAGTTAGGTTAATCTCATCATCCGCATTGGGGAAGAAGAAATAACAAACGTTACCTTAGGATATTCGATTTCCCTTTCTGGAACCTTTTCCAGATAGTGTCTCAAAGTGCCAGTGGCGTGTAGCAAAAGAAGAAGATGGCAGCTAACTTTCACTGAGTCATTCAAAATAGAAGGAAAGATCATTTATCTTCACATTGATCAGTAATAACTTGAAGTGTCAACTACTAAACGACTTTAGACATCGACCAACCGTGACTGATCGTTTGGTGTAACCTACAAAAACTACCTCAAACGTTCTTTTTTACCATATCTTTATGTTTCAAGTTCTGCACAAAATAAATTAGTACTGCGAGTTTTTTAAGTGTAAGCAAACATTATAAGGTTATTCGCCAAATTTTACGACCCTCTTTATCCGGAACAAAAAGTTAGCTCTATTCGATTTACCATCGATCGATATAACGATTCCAAGAGTGCACAGTAAAATTACGTCTAACAACCATTGGCTCACACTCAATCAGGTTCATTTTCGCACCAGCTACTTCAGGCCTTTCCGAGCTACAGATAAGCAACGTTGTCCAACCTTGATGGAACCAACCAGAACGATCGCAAAAGTTCGCTTAAACTGCCATGAAAATCAAAATGATCAATAGTTTCGCGATCGATAGACACACCGCCGCCGCCGTTCAGTACCGATATACAATCCCCGAGGGGAACAGCAGTTAGCCGCCGCTCCACCCCGAATGCAATAAGGTACAATTGCAGTGCGGTCGATCAAACTGATCTGATACGCCACGTTGAATGGGCGTCAAGTTGCAAAATGGTTTAGATTTAATTTAATGTGACTCTCTTCGATGCGGTCGTTCGTGGCATACGCTTCGATCTGCAAAAAATAACACTGTGGTTATGTGGATCGGTGTGCGATGAAAAAGAAAATCCACCACGGAAGAAGTATATACTGAAGACACAGTGGCCGTTGCTCGGGAAGGTTGTTAAAATTTTACAACCCATTTCCTACGGCCGGACGGGTACTATTTTGTTACCCGTTGTGGTGTTGTTTGGTTTGAAGATTGTGGCGGTGGAGGTTTTTTTTATTTTTATTTTGCACAAATGCACTCTCAAGAGTTGAAAGCCATCATAGACGAGCCCACCCAAAACCCCAAAGCGTACAAGGTTACGAACACACAAGAGCCCTGGGCCGGGGAGTAATGGAGTCTCTTTACTTCCAGGTATCTTCGGAAGAAATCAAACACTTCTAACGGCACACGGGAGAGGGCGACTTAATGCTTTTACTCATGGTCGGTATATTCATGATCAGGCGCGCGTTTACGTTTGAAGTTCTTTAATTGATGCTGATTAGTGACAGCTCGGGATGAGGAGGTACCTCTTGCGGGATGGAAACTCGGCCGGAAGGGAGCAAAAAATAAGGGCTTTTTACTGATGCTTGGACGGTAATGAATAAAAAGGGTTCCTGCAGTTTCGTCTATAAGTAATATCCAATGGTTTCCTTCGTCTTTTTCCCCCCTTCGAAACTAAGTACATCTTCAAGATCTTTGGAAACTTGGGTCGAAAATGAAGCAACATTTTATTTTGCTTCCAAAGGAGAAAAAAAACCAACAATAAAAAAGCACACAAGGGCATAACACATCCCCGAAACATTGGTTACTCGCGAGGTGAAAGACTTTAAACGGGATCGCTTCTCTTCGTCAACCTGCGCCAGAAAGCACACGGGTGCACCGTGTGGACCACCGTGAGCGACTTCCACGGATCGCCCCATTCCACGCTGATGAGATGATTGGCTCTGGCGGATTAAGGTCCCCGGGTTTTTAGTGTTTTAAGATTAATTTCGGGTTCGATTGGGGTTAGGTTTGAGGTTTTTGGGGTTTGTTTTTGCTTGTTGGTGCAAATGGGCAAGGGAAGTGACTAATTTTCGACAACAGCAAAAAGGTAACCTTTACTTCACACAACTCCACCCGGAGCGGTTGCTTCACCCTTTGGCATCATCACGTATCGATGATGGGAAATCCATTTCTTTATTTAATTCTTTTTTTTCGCCTATGGTAAGATGTAGAAGATTTTGTGGCGGTTGAGTTTTTTTTTTTACTTTCGCCCCACGATACCAGCATTGGCTGCAAAACGCCTTGAACTCCCGGTTTTTTGGGGGGTCTCTGTTTGCAAGACGCGAACCTTAAATCCTTCGGCTGCTCTCCACCGAAGGCAGCCGGAAGAATCGCGTTTAATGGTAATCTTTCTCTTTTTCTTTCCTAAAGCGGCACACATTTTAACCCACCCTTGGGCGAAAGTCATTTCTTTTGAACCCATTACCAAATTGAACGTCGGGGAACGAACGGGAAGGAAATTATCAACAAGCCTGCAAATTTGCGAATCGAATTCCATTTTTATTGATTTCCTTTTACCCAATCGACACAAGTTCGAAGGGCAGGAAACGTCCCTGTGAATATGATTTATGGCGATCGGAAATGTTTAACCCACAACAGGCTTAATTAAATTATTCAATTACGCGTTTATCTTAGAGCTTTAAATGCAAACACTCTGGTGCAATAAAAAACCGATTGTCTTGTGCTTGGCAATTAAGGTGACGAGCCATTTTATCGTGATGAATTTACACACCCTTTACAGAGTTTGCTGGCATGTCACATCGTATCGTTTGTGATGGCAATTGCTAGGATCATTAATATAAATTGTTTACACTGCAGAAGGAAAACATACTCGTCACACAATCGGCTGGTAACGATCTTCGCCACACTACTATCTGTGATTCGTTCAATCGTACTTAGATAGTGAGATTCAAATAGTCTACCATAAAGATAAATCACCATGAGCGGTTGTGGTATGCGTCGGGGGAAATATTATACTGATTGATAATCACCTTACACACAGCACAACGGACGTTTGTGTCGCGACTAGAAGAAGGTGAGTAATGACACCTGAGGTTGATTTGTGTAGTTTACCATATATATTTTTTTGGTAGCGGACACGAGATATATTGCAGATGGTAGGGATAGAAGGGAAAAATAACCCTTTCCAATGTTCTCCTTCCCTTTTCGAACAAATTGTTTGTGTGGTGAGTTCCGTAGGGGTTCATTGAACCAAATAGTTGCGAGGTTGGAGTAACACCACCGGCAAGTGTAGGAACGCAGTGATGCAATCCACCAGGAGCGCCACCAGCGGACTACCGCAACACGATTAGCCCCAACGAGAAAAGGGGTTTACCAGAGCTATTTTTAACGCAAATGAAAGAATGGGTAGGCTCGGTACGGGTAAACGCTTTAGTTTACCGATGCATCCAACCCAACACCCTAATTCTGGACGAAGGAGAGTAGAGTGTGCTGGAGAACCCCGACTGGTACAGTCGGATTGGGGAAAACTAAAATCAACGTTCGATAGGAAAAGCGTGATAAAACAAACGATGCACCATATTGTTGGCCGGACACGCCGAACTAATCCGTACCGCCACCGCGTTCGTTGACTTCGCTTCGCTTTTCGGGCTGGAACGACGGACGAATAGACAAGCAATAAACAGACACTCACTCATTTATGGTTATCTTTCGCTGGAAGTAGTGCCGATCATCGTTACATCTTGCCGACCTAGAACACAAAACGCTACCACCAGCATCAGATGCAACCGATCTTTCACAAGCGCAACAATCTAAGACGAACCATCTCGTGCTAGAGTTTTGTCCACAGTTTGGACGGAAAAGTAGGGCCGCGACACGGTCGGGAAGCCGGTTAACGCTCGTGCTGCATTAAACAGCCGCCTGTCACGGCCCAACACGTGACACGGTTATTTATAGGCCAGTTCGAAACCGCGACATACTAGACACTCTTGTACCGGACAGACGCACACACTCCCAAACAGTAAATTGTACCGGCGTCCCGATGGCCGGCAAAGGTTCATGGTCTTATCCATGGCGGACGGGCGTCCCGAGTGCACACAAAGTGCAGTTGCAAAGTCGGCGCCGATGGTTCACCAAAAGCTGCACGCTACATCGCCACCGTATGGTAATATTAGCTACCGGCGTGGTCTTTTTTTTTACGATGGAAAGATTTACTTCCACTAGTGCTCAACTTTACGGACTGAACATGGAACATGGGTGGTGAAGAAATTACTCACACGCGATGAAATGCCGGTTGGAGTGGAAAATCGCCCAGAGTAAAGTTTTTCCAGCGTGGAAAAGTTTTTCTATGGCAATGAACTTCCCGTTACAGTGTAGATGACTTTGAGAATTTTTTCATACTTTCGAACGTAAAGAGATTGAGCATAGAAGACAAAAAATGTAGATAATTAATTATTAATTTAAAAACTACTTACATTAAATTTCAAACACACAAATCAAACGATTTTGAATTTCGAGAAATACAATACGAACTTGATTCTAGTCAAAACAAACTCAAATTCCAGCGTGCCTCAAATCAATCAACACTCCAAACTAGACGAAACGATTACAGTGTGTTCCCTTCTGTAATCTGGATTCACAACTTAAAACTCCAATCATTAAACATTCCCGGTGACATGGTCGTGTTGAAGTCATTTTTCACCGCCAACATTCTTCACCCGGGTTTTTGTTGGCCAAATGTCTCGTAAACAAATCACAAATTATAATTCTGCCCCGATCGGGGGTCGGGAACCACAAAACCACGATCCATGGGGTTCACCGGTGTTGAAAAGGTCTGCCGCAGGCCGTTGCAAAGATCTATTGCTTCTTCCGAGTCGCGGCTAAACGCAGTGCTCCAGTGGAAGAATCTATTTCGGTCGTGTCTTTTGAGATGTTACACTGTAACGAACTGTACAGAAGGGGCGAAAGCATAGCGAGAAGTTTACAACAGCCACGGATTATGTGTGTGTGAGGAAAGCATAAGCATAATGACAGGGAAAGTGTACTGTTTCACCAACAAAAAAAAATTGTACGCCGTCCACCATCTTAGATACGGACCATAAACGTACAAAAACTTATGCAAAGAATCCTTCAAAGTACAAATGAATTGTTTCCAAGAATATGGACGATATCGTGTTTTTTTTTAGGTGAGGGGCAGTTGAGCCTACTTCTCTAAAGGCGTTCTAATTACACAAGCAAAGATAGCAAATCCAACAACGGACGGCGAGCGAACTGGGGCAATATACCGAAATACATCCAACTGAGCGGTTGGAAGTCTTCCAAGCGGATCATGGGAATTCAGAACACCACGAGCACGGCACTCGCTCTTCACTGACGAACGTTCTTGTTGTTGAATGGTGTGGCTTTCCGTGTTTATGGTGGAAAATCGTATTAACTCCAAAACGGAGTGACTCGACCGTATAAAGCACTGGTTAAGCCCTTATCCCAGGCTTAGCAAAAACATACGGCTCCCTCTTCTCCGGTGTGGTGGTGGTAAGCTAACGCCCGGTTTCTATTTCAAATCGGAAATTTTCAATCATTTCGTTACACTCTGGCCAAACTACAAACTGACGGGCAGAACCTTATTGCACTGCCCAACTTCCAGTCGATCGCATTGGACATGGAGTTTTCCTACACCCGGGACAGGTTGTTCGCCCGGCGAATGTCTGTAGAACCACGGACAAACTAAGCGGATTAATGTGGCTTCAGTGTGTGGCTGGATATATGACGCCCCGTGGAAGACGACCCTTGCTTATAAGGAAGGAAAAAAATAAGTATCAGGAAGGTTCATTGAACACGAAATGATGAAGGTGAAGCTTTGTAGCGATGTAAAATAGGACAATTGTACAACGCTTCACAAACAAAGTGAAACTTTTTATAGTGATCAAGTTCAATCTGGATCTAGATTTATTGTAGCTGCAATTTCTGGCAATATCTAATTCACGTTTTACTACTTGATAGTCTTCTATTGCCTTCATTCAGGTTAAAACTAGTTTCGGTTAGTTGGCAGATAGATTTATGACCAGATATCTTCAGGCAACCAACCTCTTTACATCTATCTTGACCTGCCATCAGCCTTTAATTTGACGTTCAATAGTAATCCATCGGTCAATTTTCAATACTATCTTTCCTATTCAAGGATTCCTTAGTGCTACTACTGTTCTCTATGCGCTCCACCTCCGTAGGAAAAGAACTAATCGACATTCCTGTTCATCTTCAGGGTGAACAGCTGATACGGCTGACATGATAACATGATTTCTCCAGACCGTCTAGCGCACGAGCTTCACGTCTAGTGTCCTTCTTTTTTGCAGTCTCGCCACGAACAAGGTTAGCTATGCGCATTTAGCAAAGCTGCTGCAGCAACGAGTTTGGGGCGTTGTGGTGGTGTACAATTTTCACCCAATAGGCCGCGCGTATGTGCAAAACCTCCCGATACCCGTCCATTAGGCGCCAAATGTCTGTGCACAGGAAAATTAAACATGACACCGGCGCGATGTGTAGTGCGCACTGCGGCCTAGCCAATCGTCGAACAAGTGTAGAGCTGTACGACACGCGGCTAGGAAACCGCGCTAACCACAGGCGGAAACCAGAGAACTGGGCGCATAGGGGCTGCGATGGGTCCACACCGCAGATTACGGAGACAATTACGGTGGATGCGATAATGTCTGATGTATGTTTCTCTGCACCCTTTTTATGCTCGGTCGGACGGGTCGACCCGATTAGTGATCGTGGCTGGAGTGGTTGGCTTGATCGGCTAACTGGGCAGGGCACAATGTGTGCGCGCGCGCACACACCTCTTGCTGCAACGAGCGCGTACGCAAGAGTGTACATCACACCGATACTGAGGTACGGAGCAGCATCTCTGATGATATTTGATACATCACTAAGTTCTCTACACCAAGCTGATACTGCACAAGAAGTGTATTAGGAAAAGGATTTACGAACTGAGCTAAGCTAATCCAACTTTACCACAGATTAAGCCGCGGTTTCAACCACAAACATCTCCCCTCATTTGCACACTTGTGAATAATGCCGAACCGATACCATAGAGTGGCACATATAGCGCGGTGTTGCGGTGGTGAATCATATGTGTTTTCATCATCCAGCCCGGTTCGCTGCTCATTCCGCTGATGATAATGGGCTCTGGGTTGCAACAGAATGAACGGGATTCACCGCCAGTGAACGGGAAATGGGAAACAAGAGAATCGTTAACTAAGTCACCGCAAACACCACTCCACCAAAAGATCAATGACCACAGATAGGGTGGTAAGTCCTCAACAGAAGACTCCGGAAGATGGGCGCGAGAGATGTAGTTTTACGATTATACTCCACCCGCCCCTTGAAGGTATGTAAATTTTTAGCTTTAATTAATTGCATCGTGATCGTGCATGGTCCGTATGTCCACATCCTGGGCGAGGTTTTGTAAGATGCACCCCCCTAAACGATTCGAAATAGCACGTGTGAATGCTAAAATTAATTAAAATAATAGAGACACCAAAGATGATCTTTCGCTGGAGGTTCTTGGGATCTACACAAATCTTCTTTTCGAATGGTTTTTCTTCTTCCACGCTGGTTGGCGGGGAGTTGTTTTTCGAAAAGACGATCATATCAACATTCCGCTTCCTACAGTAGCCCCAATCGTTGGGGCTTTCGATTTCTGGACAAAATTAATACAACTTCCTTCCTTTAGGGAAGTGAAACGAAACGCAACTCACACGCGGAATGACGTTATCAGTAAATAAATTACCTACCGATTAACATTTTATTGTACTCATTTGAGCACCTCTCCATTGATATGATCATGGGTCATCAATTCAGGTTACTGCGCTGATTGCTTCCAGCAGGTCCCATCATCCAGGGAAACCGGGATGAATCAGTACGAAGGTGGAATGTTTATGGAGCTTGATATTTGGTGATAAAATTATATGTTTCTTTACGGCTCTTGAAGTCCGCTCGGAAGGTGTGATGGATGGAGTTCCAACAGGGTTCCAATGCACCTGCGGACATAATAGGGAGGATCCGATCGTTATAAACTTTGGAACGCAGAAGCGTGAACTAAATTCAACGAATACAGCTCTGTTCGATTAAGGTTTCGATCGTTAATTAAGCCATTTCCAACAAACGAATTACAATGCCCTTGTGATCGTGCGTGTCCGTGCGTTGACAGAAGTGATTAATGCGAATTGCTTTATACCGAACGGTGCATTCGTGGACGAACGTTTAATGGTTGATTTGGTTCAACATTAAAGATGGCAGAAATAGGGTTTTGAGATTAGATGTGAAATAGAAAAAACCCCCAAAGTGAAGTAGTGTAAAATTAAGATAAATTTGTTGGAAAACTCAATTCGCGCCGCTAGTATTTTGCTATGCCGGCACTATTAGATCTACTGATGCGGTGTAAATAAAAGAAAAAAATATTAAAAATTTTATTCATTAAGGGTGAACTATTATCGAAATCTCATCATTAACCCTAGACCACCTGCTTTTTGTGGGGGGCTTTTCTACAAACGATTAGTCTGGGGGGAAATCTACAGTTATACACATTAACGTGATCGGATTTCTCTCCACATAAAAATACCCCTCCGCTTCTTCACATCCATATATTTTCGTTGGGCGTTTTCTATCTGCAACCCATATGCAATGTCCAAAGAATTATGATTTTGCTTCCCATCTTCCGTACGGTCTTTCACGTGGCTCGCATTAAGTGCTGTGGCTGCTGCATGTGCATTGGTGCACGAAAATGTACAGCAAACATTGGTTTAACCGTGGAAAGTTTTGATGTATCTTTCCGAATGATCGTGTAGGTGGGGAGCGGGAGGCGGAATTCGGAGGAAAGTAAAACTGGGTGAGTTTTTTTTCCCTCTTTTGCCCTCTCGCTTCATCGCTTCCAGCCGCTTCCCAGCTTTGTAACAAATCGCATTCAATGTTGATTTGCTGGTGCGTCTACCGCACGTGGTCCATTGCATGCCAATACTGCACGCCAACTGCATTACAAGAAGCACTAAAGCACTTTTCTAACTTATGATTAATGTTTCTTTTTCGTTACCACAGCCTCCACACCCAATAGGTTTCACGTTGGGAAGATGTATGATAATCGACAGCCAACTTCATTACCGACACACGACCAAAACTTTTACGATCAGGACAAAGGGGGAGGGAAGAGTAAATAAGAAACTAGCCAGGATCATTTTTATCGCAAAACTACCGATCACGCTCTCACGCCCAAACAGTCAGACAAGATGAACATGTTGCAGGCAATGCTCATTGAACAAGCAGCATTAAGGTGGGCATCCGACAGCATGGAAAATTGCCGTTGTGCTGCATTAGAGTAAAACGCTTTCTTCCGTAGTTCGATCGTAACCGGACCCATGCTTACCGATGGAAGGTGTGAAGATTTATACCGCCCCTTTGCCATCGTTATTCAAACGTTTAAGAAAACTGTCAAAATTTCAATTTACCCTTTTGCCTACGCGCAGGAGACTTTCAATAAGGACAGCTGTAGTAAGAGTAGTAGTAGTAAGTGTTGCATGGAAGCATTACCATAAGTTACACCCGTAGCCCGGTAGCATTGTCATCAATAACCGACCCACACAGATCAGGTTCAAGAGGAGCAAGGGTTGTGCGTGCGGAAAGCGTGTTTGTGCTAGTCTTTTTGTAAAATCAGTTTGTAGCGAACGCTGTGTAAGAACGGGTGAAAGTGGCCACATAATTCGACGCATCTACGGTAAGAGAGCGTGAAAAATATGATTGATCGTACCAACCGACCCTGTGGGGCTACGGGGGCTAGTAGTAGTGGTGGTGGTTCCCCATTGCTTTGTGTCCCTGCGGCTTATGGAAATTCGCTGTTCGACTGTCACTGGTACGCGGGAGCATTAACTAATTAGGGACAGCTGTAATGACGATTGCCATTTGCTGCCACATGCAGACACACCGAACCGATCGTGTTGAGTCTTTCACAGGATTGTGACCACTTGATGGGATAATTTAATTAAACATCATAGTCCGTTGTAACGGACCTGCACTTAATCGCTACACACCATCCAGCTGTCACACAATCCGGCGGTCGGTTTTGGTTCATTGAATTTCTGACAGATTGGAAAACGTTCAGCGCTTGGTTTTTGATGTAACCGCTACCAGCTGCCACACGGTTGTCTCATTTGAATGTCTATTTGTTTGAAGCAAACTAGCACCACAATGCGTTTCTTTTTATTGCCCGAGCGCAGCTTTCGTCCCGAGTTCTAAAGACCTTTTTTTTTTTGTTAAATTGAAACTGAAAAGCGGTACTTTGTATGTTTTGTAAACGGGCTGGGAAAAAATATAAAAAAATCTACTAGAAAATAGGATCCGTTCGGGTGTTTGTTATAGGTTGAAGCACATTAATCTGAAGGAAAACACTGTTCTGAATGTGCCTAGAATGTTGCTCTACAAAAGGTATGTTTTTCTATTTTACTCTCCTTTTAAAAGCCCTTAGACACCTGATCACGACACACATCTCCAGCCCATGATCCGACAACGAACTTCCTGTGCTTCCAATTTACAGTTTACAAACCGATTTACTGCTGCATCACCTAAGGTACCTAGGTAGCCCCCTGGGGGCATCCAAAGCAAATGGGTCCCTTTTCTACTAACTTCACGATACACTTCCCTTAATCCCATCCATGAACCACCGTACTTCGGTAGGGCTGCTGTTTCGATCAGTAGAGATTAAAAGTTCCGACCAACACAAAAGCTTCATGATATGGAAAAGGGCTTTTCCATTGGCATTGTCGTCAGGTGAGGAAACGGTAGTTTTAAAGATATGTTTGAGACCTAAATCACATCACCACCAGCTAAAGGTGAGCATCCAGTTTCGACCATTAAAGCGCGATCATTCCCACATTTCTTCAGCAGGGCTCCCCACAAAACCTTCACTGAATGATGAAGATAGTGGTGGAAGTTTTGACAGTTACGAGTAATTTGTCCGGGTTTGTTGATTTCTCTCTCTCTATCTGTCTGTATCTCACTTCCTTTTCAGGTTCGCGTTTTGAAGTTGCTTTGAAGACGGTCGTTTTGAGGCAAGAAAAATGGACGCTACTTTTTATTGAAATTAACTCACCGGCACCTTACCGGAAGGAAATGACCGATCGCTTAGATCGTTAGTCTGCACACTTACCTAAAGAAAACGAGAGAGAAAAGAAACGAAAAAGAAAGATTAGACTTAAATTTCATTTGCATAGATATGGAGAATAGTAAGTTTCTAATGCAATATTTTGAAGGTTTTTGAAATGTGTATGCGCAACCAAATGGTAACGGTAACACTTTCACTTCTTCCTGGAGACGTCGACATGTTGTAACCAGAAAAGTGGAGTTAATTTAACGGCTTTCGTTCCGCATTTTTTTGCTCATAGACAATATGTGCTAAATAATGCTTTGATAAAATCTTCAGTACGAAGTGAATCAAATCCGTGAAATATGGTTGCGCGAGTCCGTTAGATTAGACGTTAGACAGCAAAAAAAAATGCGGAAGGCTGATGAGTAGCAACACGTGGTAGATAAACACCAGGCAGTCGGTAGTATTGACCTACGGTGCGAGACGAATAATGCTCTCAGGTTGATGTACTAGTGGACACGCTCAGGTGCAACCTCATCGGTGGGATCATGCGGCTGCTACAACCTCACATCTACAGGAATTTCTTCCCCCAAGTAAAGACAAACAATTATTAGAAGTAGTTCTTCAGCATATAGTGAGTCAAAGGTTTACCGCATAAGCAGAATTACAATTACTAACATGCGAGTAATGTATCGTTTTAATTATTCATTACAGAAATGCTTTCCTGCTTTCGCTGGTACGTGTGTCTCAGTCAACCTCAATGTCCAAGAAAAACTCCCCAAGAGTGTGTCAGTTATGCTCATACGTACACGATATATTATGACAGTTAAAGTGTGTAAACGCATTTGCATAAAAAAGCAACTCGTGAGCAACTACAACACACCGGTGTTCCCCTGCCCATTCATTGTAATGTCTCATTCTTCTTGGACAGTTAAAAACGCAGCCACTCTGCATATAACTGTTTATCAGGAATCGGAGTCAGCAAACGTCTGGTACGAAAATTAAAAGCTCATAACAACGATGATGGTTCCCCAGTTTTGCTTTTTTTAATTCCTTTTGCTCCATTTTGAATAAAAAAAAAACCATGCCGCCATTTGTTGAACTAACCGAAATAGTGTGCTCGATGAAAGTTCACTGTTAATGAACGTGTACATTGACGGTNGTTGATGTACTAATGGACACGCTCAGGTGCAACCTCATCGGTGGGATCACGCGGCTCCTGAAACTTCACATTTCCAGGAATCCCTTCCCCCAAGTAAAGACAAACAATTATTAGAAGTAGTGCGTTGAAGTCTGGGTAGCTCTGCAGCATATAGTGAGTCAAAGGTTTACCGCATAAGCAGAATTACAATTACTAACATGCGAGTAATGTATCGTTTTAATTATTCATTACAGAAATGCTTTCCTGCTTTCGCTGGTACGTGTGTCTCAGTCAACCTCAATGTCCAAGAAAAACCCCCCAAGAGTGTGTCAGTTATGCTCGTACGTACACGATATATTATGACAGCTAAAGTGTGTAAACGCATTTGCATAAAAAAGCAACTCGTGAGCAACTACAACACACCGGTGTTCCCCTGCCCATTCATTGTAATGTCTCATTCTTCTTGGACAGTTAAAAACGCAGCCACTCTGCATATAACTGTTTATCAGGAATCGGAGTCAGCAAACGTCTGGTACGAAAATTAAAAGCTCATAACAACGATGATGGTTCCCCAGTTTTGCTTTTTTAAATTTCTTTTGCTCCATTTGGAATAAAAAAAAACCATGCCGCCATTTGTTGAACTAACCGAAATAGTGTGCTCGATGAAAGTTCACTGTTAATGAACGTGTACATTGACGGTCGCATTCAAACGGGGGAAGACCTGTTTTTGGTTGTGGTTGAAATTATTCTCTGACGTTGTGCTCCCCACACATAGCCTAATGGAATCACTGTGGTCAACGACACGTCCCCAAGGAATGACAGCAAAAAAAAAAGAAACGAAGAGAGCAGAGATGCGGAACCGAAATCGTCCACTTCCGGTGATCACCTGTTGACCAGCGGCACTTTAACGAATCCACACACACACGTACTACCGGTGTCGGTGACTGACAGTGAGCTTCCGAAAATGCAGCAAAGCTTTTCATATGTAATTATCTGTAATTGGCGGAATCTGTTCCCGATTTTTCTATTCTGCTCGTACACGTGCGTCAAGGCGGGGAGATGGTGGTATAGAGCAAATGGAGCAAACGTTTGATATATGGGACACGAGGCTAGGCAGGCACATCACACGGATCATTGCCACATTTCGGTGTCATTGAACGGTGCTGCCGCTGCAGTGTGTTTCAATTTAGCGGTTTATTTTCCCAAAACGAACAGTGAAAACGTGAAACTGTGTGGGAGAGGATAGTGTTGCAAATGGCTCATAGTTTGTAACAGTAAAATGTAAACAAAAGAAAATTTTGAAGCAAAGATATTAAATAAAACTAAATCTCCTTGTACATACATTGTAAACAAGTATGTTAAGTAATTAATTATTTTAATTTCAAAATATGTGAAATATGTAAGAAATATGTAAGCACCAGAGCATNCGAACAGTGAAAATGTGAAACTGTGTGGGAGAGGATAGTGTTGCAAATGGCTCATAGTTTGTAACAGTAAAATGTAAACAAAAGAAAATTTTGAAGCAAAGATATTAAATAAAACTAAATCTCCTTGTACATACATTGTAAACAAGTATGTTAAGTAATTAATTATTTTAATTTCAAACAATCACAGTACAGTAGCTCAAGCAGTGAAATATGTAAGAAATATGTAAGCACCAGAGCATCGTATAAAATAGTTTCCACAGCAAATAACTTCTTCCATGTGCACCACTTAACATTGTTGTGTGCATATTGCACCCATGCATCGACGACGCAGGGCAAAACGATAGTCGCAGTTTATCGAAAGGGAATTAAGTTAATGTTTTGCTCCGTTACACTGCTACTGCTCAGCAGACGGGAACCAGGGTTGATTGAAAAGTGAAACATAAACCTATGAGTGAGTGTATTAAATTGAAGGGGGAAAAATTCATTACTACACTGTCTTACGCCAGGATATGTGTATTTTGCAGAAATAATATTTGTACAAGTCTAAGGCGCCCATCAAACCTTACAAGTGAGCAAGTTTATAAAAATGAGTAGAGTTCAAAAATTAAAAACAAGATTTTAACCATTAAATCCATGAACTTTGTAAACATGGCTGCGAGATATTCGACTTTGAAGTTTTGCGTTTTTCCACGGATCGCTGTTTGTCCTGTAACGTTGGATCGGAGTGCCTCATGAACTCAGGGTAAAGTTTACGATAAAGTAGACACTCCAAAGAATGTCTAAGCTTACAAAATCAATATACTGTACTACACCCTTAAGTACAGTAAACCTTTGTAGGCACAAGGGAAAAAGGCAATAAAGTTGACTTAGTTTTCCCTGCAGCACAAAAATGCACCACCACCACACACGTGTAGGAAACAGCATCTGGAGCAGCAATATGTACGTTCAACTGTTCGCCCCCGTTGTCTCCTTTTGTTTGGTTGAAATTGCACCACTTTCTCCGCCGGAGAGAGAGAGACTAAAGTAAACCACCGTTTAGCTGCCCCATCAGCCGGTAACATGACGTGCGCACACTTATGCTTTTTATGCTGTTGCGCCGGGTTGCCCATTTTTTCCGTTTCCCCACCCCGACGTGTGCCCGAAAAATGTAAGACCTCCTTTTGGGGTGCGGCGAAAAAGGGAGGCGCCAGTGACCGTGATGAGCAGCATACCGTGTGTGCCAAGGGAAATACAACCAGCGGCAACTCGTACCGAGCTACGGTCCGACAATAAAACACACGTAAAATATAGTTTGATTTTACACTCGTTGCGCTGTTTGTTCATCCTTTCAGTAGCTGTAGCTGATGGTTTAGTTAATATGAAATGATAAGCCATATAGAGCTTTCCGAATTTCACCCATCGTGTAAGAGAGCGACAAGCGCGACCCCGGTGCAATAATCGAGAAATTAATAATTTATCACTAAATTACTGCATCGGTCTTGCGCAAAGTGGGAGAATGTCCAGTTGGTGGAGATGCCACGGGGAAGGTAAAGAGGGTCAAGTGTTGAACATTGAAGAAATTTTTGTGCCCTTACCGTACCTTAATTTAGAAAGCAACTAAAACGTCAGCAATACCGAGGTTTAATATTAAGGAATATGGGTCAAGAAAAAAGTTTTAATATTTCTAAAGTCTCTTTACCACAATAAAAATAGAAAATATTTATTTTTGCAAATTCATACAAATTAAGAGCTACTTTCTTTACATTATTATACAAAAAAGTGACCATGACACTATTCCATGTTCACGTTTAGACCATTGGCTTTCACACAAACCAATTGGGAAATATCGAATTCCCCCTACAGCTATTATTCCATATCAACGATCTAAATTGGTTAATCCGTTCTTGACGAGTCGCAGTGACCCCAGAGGAGGAAAATGTGTGTAAAAGACCAAATAAATGGGCAATCGACCAAACGAGCTCTGTGTTCTGACTGTTCGCAACGTACAAACGTAAAAAAATGGTTTGTCTAAGTCGAGCTACTGAACTCTGCAACAAATATTTAACGACTAGCCGATGCCCTTAACCCAGCTACAACACTCAACCCCAAATGCCACCCATGGCCTTTGCTTCCGACTTAGGTCCCTGGGCGAGACAAGTATCATTTTTGTCCTACATTTTTAGCTGTTGTTTTGTTTTTCAAGCAGACTTATGGTGGTATAAACTTAGTTTTTGATACAAACTACATGTTATTGAAAAACAACAGCTCGAGCGATAAGGCCCAGATAAATAAAATAACCATTCTTCACGTTCGATACAAACTGGGACTGCTCCCGGGAACTGATCGGGCACCAGCTAAAATCCGCCCATGCTGGACTTTTTGGTGGGTGAAGGGGAGAAATATGCGACATTATGCTGCATAGCAAATTAATTTATTCGCCGAAACCCATCCCTACCATGGAATGGTTGGTGCTGACACTACACTCCTGGTACCTCCTCCTTTAAACGCACCAAACACAATTCCTTGGCCCCATTTTGGAAACGAGGATTAGGTGGGTGGTATGGGATCCACCTAGAACGTAGTTCGAATTCGAATTCTAGGTATATGCTTCCTAAATTATTATGTGAGCACCAAATGAACCTGCTCCACATCTTCTCGTGCGGAGTTGCTATCGGTTTAGGTACTTTCGTTGCCCAGAATGTCTGAGTGGGTCACCCCAAAAAAACTGGATTAAACGGGCAAAAGGATTAGGATCAACTGCCCTCTCTCTTTCTCTCTATCAACATAAAACCGAAATTAAGCGCCAAGGTCAGTCAGCTGCTTGATTCACATCGTTGCTTTCAGTTGGCGACCGGTGAAACTGCGCACACCACCGAATGGACACATCAATATACTTGTTCTCACGAATTGTTCAACACCAGTCTGGGAGAAACGTGAAGAATAATGCTTAGCAAACGAGAAAGAAAGTACATAATTTACGGTTGGCAATGTTCACTCCGTTCTCTAGGTAGAACTAAGTCACCTCTAACAATCCACGTGTACGCATTTTAGGATAGAAAAATCAATACTTTTCTCTACGAGATTTTGTCAGCTTCAAAGTTCCAATTTTCACTCTTCAATAAAGCATATCACAAAAAAACCGAAAAATGTCTTACCTTTTCTTCGTGTTTCCAACATTGTACAGCTCGACGTGCTTGAATGCGGCGTATGTGGCCATTTTATCTGATTTTTTTGTAGCTTTTCTTCTTTCCTGGTACACTGAAGGGTGGTAAAAGCAACTGATGGCGGCTGAGTACGCAAAAAACCGAAGCCCAAACGCAAATAAAATCAAAAAACGGAAAGCACACACTGATTATCACACACTGTTGCACGCGTATTTGCGTGAATGCAGCTGCAACACTGCGACGGTTTTTTTTTTGTATTTGGTACTGAACTGATAAAGATAACGCTTAAAACACGGAAGCTGCTAGCAAGAGAAAGGAGTTACATTTAATCACCAATGAAACAAAATTGCACTATAGCACTAAGCAAAAAGCTCTTTTTCAGTCAGACTTTTCTTTACTTTGAAGCGACCGATTTTGTGCTACTTAGAATATCACACTCAAAAACTTAAGCAAAATGGCGAGCAAAGCTAAGAATCCGTCCACAGGCAACTGTCAACTGGACGTGAAATAACGTCCGTGTGCTTCGTTGGTATGAGTGCAACCATTGGCGCTCTGCAGTCTTCTCCATAACTTTACACGTTTTTTTACGAGTATCCTTCAAATAAGGGTGGGAAAACGAGAAGCAATTCCGGCGGGTAGACACCGTCTTGCGGTGTCCTAGGACACTACTAAAAAGCTGAATGTTCAATATTCTGCGGACACACTTGTCAGCCAAAACAAGCTTTAATCGATAACACTAACACGAGCGGGGAGCAAACGTCTGCCAGCATCCAGAACTTGCAATGGTGTGTGTGCGTTCATACTCAAGGAATGCCGCAGTGAGTCATCGTGCCATGGATGCTGTCAGGCGTCCAAAAACCACGACCAGGGATTTCCTCGCGGAAGGAAACTCGGCGGTAAAACAAGCCATGCAACACGAACCGATGTGGTCGATGAATGAATCCCTTTTCACCGTGATGCTGCAGAAGCTTCGTAACATACTAAAGCAACGTACGAAACGCGCAAATGCGAAACTCTGACCCATCGGATGGGTTTCGAAGATCATGGAAATGGTGCACCAGCTCGAGAGAGTAGAACAAACCATTGCGGAACAAACTGCTCACGATACACCGCGACGACAACGAGCTGACAGTGTGAAAGTGAAAGCGAGAAAAGCAGATTCGTTCTGTGGTGGGTGAAAAATGTTTTGGGAAAGCTTTAAGTTTGCTCGTTTCCCCTATCGAAAGCAAACGGGTGTTTAGAATTTCTGGAAGAGCTTCCGGATCATCTGAGCAATGACGTCAGTGCTCTCAACTGAACTCAAGCTCAATGCAAACTTCGTTAACAAAGGTTATGGATGCTGCGGCACTGATAATACATGTAAAGGGTGTCCAAGAAGCACCTCGGGGTAGATAGGTTGGAAAGTCAGTTCATCAGTGAACGATCGATAAAAAATCGAGAACATTTCATGGTCATGCTTAGTGTCAGTAAGGGAAGAGCATGGTTGATCAAATGTAATGCACAATTACAACAACAAAATTAAAACAAAAATCTTTATAAAAATGTGCATTATAAGAATCTTTTTTAACAAAATATGCAATTAATTTTAAATAATCGAAAAAACAATCGGAAAAGAGCTTTACATTAGTCTAAAATTAAAAATATACTGTTTTATAGTAATAAACACTTTATGGCTTAAAGTCCATCTTTTTTATAGCAAAAAAAATGAAAATAATACTGTCATTTTTGTCGATTTCATCCCGTATGACGGCGCTGGTTCCGTTCCGTTCACTTCATTTTCACTTCACTAACACACACTCTGGTGGTATATTTATTTTCCCGGCCATAGTATTTTCTACCATTTTCGTTCCACACCACATACCAGCCATATCATAGTTCATTGTCCTAATGTTTTTCGATTCTTTTCGCCAACAGGAGCTGCATTTCGAAAATAATCACAAACGTCTTCCTTCTCCTTTTTTTTGTTTTTGTTAAGATTTGTTTTTCCTTTTCCTTTAAAAAAAAAACACCACACCAACCAAACGCGGGGTGGAAAACAATTTCCATGCAATGCACAACAAAGCTTAATACCCTGTCTTTGAGGAAATTAGAAGACAGCGAGGCAGGTCTGACTGTCTAGCCAGTTCTGTTAAGTGGTAGGTCCTTTAAGTTGTTCACAGCTACTAGGTCCCGCCGTTTTGTGGAAGGAAAAGGATATTATGCACGAAACACCAATACACACAACATTCTAGTCCACTTGGCCAGAGGAAGCGTAAGAACAAATAGGCGCACACACATATACACAACAAAAATGCACACCACTGTTGCTGTTCCGGTGGCGAATGTTCAGCACATGAAAACCGCACTGGAAAAATCCCGTTTCCCGTTTGCCCAACTGCACTTCACTATAATGCACCGGGAGGGAAAAATCAGAAAGAAAAACTAAACAAAGAGACACAAGTAAAACACCCACCACTGTACGAATGCGCACGGTACGAGGCTGGAGTTTGGACTAAGGTTTTATTTACGGTGCTAGCGGCATTTTATATGGGGCCCACCAAACCCCACACAGAAAGTGCAGCATAGATCGAGCGAGAGACAGAGAGAACGAGAGTGTTTTGTTCCCCCCTGCGAAGAGAGGACATGTATCTGTCGGAAAATCAGAGCTCCCAGCGGTATGAAGAAAACTCAATGTAAGGGAATGGAAGCATCAGTGAGAAATATGTTTGAATCGAGAGCGAGAGAGTATGTTGTCCAGCCGGCAACGGTACCACCACCAACTTGTGGGGTGGAAAACCCTATCCAACCGTAGTCGCTGGTCTACTCCACGTCATGTGCTCACCACGTTAACAGTTAACTCAATACATCACGTCTAGCTCAACGCAAACCTGAAAAGCCCCATCGGAATGTTTTGGGGAAGGTTAGACAAAACTCCCAACTCTACTCTTCGAGTTAATCATGCTCAGGTGAAAATTCTCACTTCACTCTCTTGAATTTCCCAAACTAAACGATGCAAAGAGCTCAGAGCGAGTTGGAGCATGGAATTGGATACCTTAGGGTGAAAAGTTATGCTGCAACATAGAACTCACGGCACCACTCACGGAGTGCGAATGGGAAGATCAATAATAGTGTACAGTTGAAAATTTACACAAATATGATCGAGGTTTGTAAATGTACTTAGATTCTTGAAACATTTTTTTTAACACTAGACCTACCGGACCAATCATTTTTGCTGGAACGCTTCACTTTCATCACATTATATTTTGGGGTTAAACAATCCCAAAGTAGTTGAAACATGAATTTTACATATATATTCTAAAGTACGATCTCCAATAAACAATAAAATATACTCCAACTCTTCGAAATTGTTTAAAAATTAACCACAAACGGAAAACGCTTAAAACGCTTGATAGTTCTAGTGTTAATATTAACACAAAATTTAATGAATTTTATGAAACATTAAAAAGTGAACAAATTTGATTTTTTTAGTGGTAAACACTCACTGTTTGTATGGGAAATATTTTACAGTGTATCTACTACTCAAAGCACTCCAACGTACGGAACTCATCGTAACCAACTCTCACAGCATAAAATAGTTTCTCGCGAGGGAAAAAGCATAGGAGAGTATCAAATGAAAAAAATATTCACCATTGTATACGACAGACATAATCTCCGAGAGCAAGAGAAAGGCATCTAAACATAGACATTGATCGTGTGTCTTGGCTTGAAGTCAGCTGTATGTTTATTATTTTATTTGTTTATTCCCATTCTCGGTACCGTCCCTCGATCGCCCCAAAAGGTTTCCACTTCGTTATATATTCCATCATAGTTTCTTAAGCCGTTGTCTATCCAGCGACCTAATGATTCGATTTTTGTTTTCTATTAAATGGAATTTTACGCACACAAAACTTGGATTTTTTATTGTATGTGTCTCTGTTGCATGGCATGTTGAATCAAAAGCAGTCAGTTTAAGTTTTATTTCCAACATGATGACAGACGCGTCATGATAAGCCGGGATTATGAGTGTCTTTATTTTCTCTTTACCATCGCAAGCAGGAAATATCGCCGACTTTCGGACCTTATTTTTCCTTTCCGCTTGGTGCAATAAGCTTCAAATCCGAACGCTCTACTGACATCGATAGCGGGTGGTGAAGGTTTGGGCCATAATTTTCATTCCGTCCACCCAGCCGGTCGAAGCGTTTTGTTAGTGCAGCTCATAACAATAATGGTACATGATCGTCTTCTATTGTGCTTTTCGTGTACGCGGCCACCAAGTTTGGATGTCATTTGCGTAAATCCATCGAACAACGCACCATCACCGTGCCGGAACCATGGAGCCGTGATGGGCAGAAATTAGTTCTACAGTTTTATGGCATGGGCCACCGGGTTATGTGCAAGACGATTGGAAGAGATTCCTACCACGGGAATAGAACGTTCGATTCGGTCTAATCCACCGTAAACCACAAAAAAACGAAACAGCCGTTTTGTTTCTCGCTTTTGTACGCTGTCTTGGTTCAATGGGTTTTTGTCTGACTGCTGCTGCCCGGCCGGCCACCCAGTCTTCCCTGCTGTGTTGTTGTTCAACCAAGCGAAAAAGGTTTTTTTGCTTGCGAAGATTTTCCTTGCCCTTGCTTTGCTAACCACCAACAACAATCCACCACTTGCCACCGCGCATTCCTACACCAGTCCAGTTCGGGATGGATTTTTTTTGTGTTGTTTCGAGGAGCGCATCCAGGCATTGCACAGGGCCTACGTGGTTTTGCCACTCCGCTGCCATAGATTAGTGGCGTCAAAGTGACTTACTATGGGGCGGGTGGGTAAATGACATTTTATTGGCTCTGACTGTTGTCGCGCCGCCAGGTGACGCGCGTGATGTGATGCGTTTCAGTGTGTTTTCCGCATCGATCATCCGGGTGTACAAGACAGAGAGAGAGCTGAAAAAACATGTGCTAAAATAATTATTTTTTTTGCCTTTATTTTTCGGGGTACGTTTGCCATTGAATTACCAGCGAAAAAAAACAACGACGTGGTTTGTAACATGAAACGCGTGTAAAACGATTAAGCTTTAAGTTATTTGATAAAAAGAATACATTTTATTCAGACCTGCCATGCTTACCTGATAGTCACAATCAAACAAATGCTTTTTATCCAGTTAGTGTCGTTAACATAAACACCCTTCAACCTACTACTTTCATAAAGAAATGTCTGGCTTTTTTTGGTCAACAAACTAACACTATGTTGTGTATGGAAGTGTCCATTCGGCTGAACTATTTAGTTTTATTTTTGATGGCTCTCAAAACATTTCCTCTATTCATATCCCGGTTTGCTGTACGTGACACAGTTAAGAGACTTGGAAAAGATATTTTCCCTTTTTCCATTGATGTTCAACCACCTGCAATGGGAGTGTTTTTGTTTGATTGTTTACTGTCGTTAGAAAACAAAACAATCACACAGTAAATACCCGTTCCGTGACATGTAAAATACTTTTACTCTCGGTCGAAAAGTGCTCAAACATGAAAGAGTGTACTGGACGCGACACACCGAAAGAGGAAGGCGGAAAAACCAATGGCAAAAGATTCCTCTTCACAATCAAGCTTAAAATAGTGCCATCCTGAAGGAGTACATCGTTTCGATTAGTCAAAGAAGGAAGAAAAAACTCTCTCCCGGGTACAAATCATTTGTTCCCTGTCTGGAGCACCTGTTCCGTAGGATAATGATGATGGGTGTCGGTTTTTTTGTTTTTTGTTTAATAATTTGAAGTGGCAATCTGCAAATTTTCCTTTGTCAAACCAAATGAACCTTCACACAGGCAGATGGCTCTTAGTTCTAACCCATCAACACTCGCCGCATGAGAGCCATCTTCTACCGATCGAAAGTGGCCGAAAGTGATGGAATGCTCTTGAAGTAACAAAACAAACCCACTTAAAGCTTCACTTTCCGTTTATCGATTTCCGGACAGTGAAGGCGATGCGATTCCTTCTATCGATTTTTGCCTTTACGATTGAAACGATGCTGCATCACTTTCCTCGCATTTATCCAAACGTTCACGTTTTTGTGTGTACATCAGCGATCTTCCAAACACATCATCCGATCGAATACACCCCGAAAAATTGGGTCGTCCAAAATCACGACGCGGCTCGTCGAGCCGCTCGTTTTTACTATCGCTCACACCACCGTCACTGTACCGTTTGTTTGGCAAATGGGTTTTGCACAAGTGAACGGAGTTCGGAAGTAAGCCAGTACTAAGCATTAGCAGAAAAAGCTAACCAACGTACAAAAAAAAAACCTTGCACACATGGCAAAAAAAGAAAACTCTCATATCCCCATCTCACACCGTGGTTCGTGGGGCACCCCTCGCGCATGGATTGTTGCGGAACCAAGTCAGCGCGTTTCGCGATCGGAGAAAAAGAACAACATCCGACATCCGTAGACCCAAATCCACGGGATAATGCTAAGCTTAGCGGTGGCATTAACGGCGCTTCTTGACAGTCGGTCGGTCCGGAGCATCCCAAGCAAATCCGAAAGGAAAGGAAACCAAAAAAAAAAGAGATGCTACGGTACGTTTGCAGAAAGGAAAACTCAAACCCCGTCCAGGTGAGCATCACTTCGCGCTTGGTCGCATTGTGGGTCGGTGTGCAGTTTGCTAGCTGGCCGATGAGCTTCCTTCCCACTTTTCGTTGCACACATTTTCTCCAACACTTGCTAAAAGCAAACAAAATGAAAAACAAAAATAATTCTGGCAAATTTTCTTCCGCACAGTTTGCTCACTTTATCGTTTTCGCTCACTTTTCTCCTCACTTTACCATTCGAACGAAAGCCAATTGCATCGGTGCGGGTAGCGGTCTATTTTTTTCTGCACTTCACCGCAAAACACAGCGGTTCATCACAAAAACCACGAACGATGACGATTCATGAGCTGTGTTTTCTTTTCTTCGGTGCTTCATTTCATGATTATATTTATTTCCACACACGAGGTGTTTTATGATTTATAGAAACAACAGCCATCGAACGGTTGGCGGAGCAAGCTGATGGAGTCGCCATGTTTCGTTGTGACGTTCGATGAAATTTCTCGTGCTTCCTTGCGCGACCGGTGGCGCAGTGGGTGTATTAAGTTTTTCCAACCCAACTTCTTACTGGATTAATGTTTTATTCACCAAACAGCGGGATCGTGGTTTGTGGTTTCTTTTGTGTTTTTTTTCCACGCCCAACATGCCATGTTCTACAAAACTTTTTTTTCCCTCCGAGGAACTTGTTAACATTGACAGCGTTCTCTCACAATGATGTTTGTTCCATAATTCGCTGTTTTGCATTATGTCATCACGTCCGAAACATGATCCGGTAGTGTGTGTGTGAATTATTACACAGATCTTACATGCCAGGCCACCCAAAATACATTTCCCAATGTGTCGTATTTTGCAAGCACGATCAAACATGAGCATGACTGTGTAGGTTGTTGTGGACGGACATATGCACTTCCGGATATACGGAATTTCGAGAAAATTTCCAACATGGGAGAAAGTGGATTGTTTGTTTCTTTTAACTACACTGCATAAAAGTTGAATAATCAAACGCTTTAAGACTTATTAAAACATTAACGCAGTAGACTAAATACACAAAATAAAATTGTTCAAACCAAACATGGTACAAATAAGAAAAACTATACTCAACGCTTGCTGTCGATCAACCTCTTCAAGGTCAAGCACAATATATTATCCCATCGATCGTACCAAATGAGCACCTTTCTCCCGCGTAATATCCGTCATTAGTTTTATCCGATCAAAACAAACCGATTTCTAAAGCATCTCGCAACTCTCTTCCAGTTCCCTGCTAAGGAAAACATTCCTTTAAATGTTAAGGGAAGAAGGGGCAAAAAACGCATTCCAAACCCGGCTTGTGTCTCTTGCATTCTTTTTCATGCTGAAGGAATTTATAACAAACGGTGCCCGAAAAAAAAAAGAAATGAAACTGCTCAAAATCTCACCATCTCTCACAAATCAAACAGTGCGCAACCCCGCGGTGAATCCTAAAGAAAACATTGACCGGGCGCGACCGAATTCGTTGCAAAAGTGAAAGGTGATGTTCCCATCGTACATGCCAATGACACCCGGGGGGGAGTTCGAGAGCAAGAACGAACTTACTATGGCAAACAACCATAGAAAACGCACACACACAAACACTTTTCGGCGGGATTTGCAAATGGTGCATAATTTCCTGTACAAGCTACTGTCCGCAGAGCTTTCCAATCGTTTGCCCGTGTTATGATGCAACCATATTTCTTCTATCGGTCAGTAAAGGGGAAGAAAAAAACGAAACCAACCAAAACATCGCCACACTTTATTCATTTTTTTTAGTTAGCTGCTCGCTTCGGCTATATTAGATCGGGGAGATTGTTTCCCTAAGCGAGCAAGTAAGAAAAAAAGCTGGAAAAAGGGAAAACACGCCATCGTTCGTCGAGGGCCTTAAAAGCCAATCCATCTTCTTCCCCCGAAAACGGAACAAGTGTCGATGCATTCATTCAAATCTCTTACCAGGACGCTTCGTTTTGCTTTGATTTCATCACCCTAAACCCGTCTTAGGGCCAGTGCTCCTTTCACCCAATTGTCCATGGTTAGTGTGGTGTGCGACACAAGCCGCAACGACGATTCTATTCGTTCGCTATACAAACATACTCCGTGCGCTTACAATTTTCTAACCGATGATTCATGAGTGCATTGCGATTGCGAGGACAGTGGACAATATTTTGAGAGTGATATAAAGGTAAAAAAAGGGCAGCATACACACACACCGAAGAAAGGCACATAAATTCCTTTGTATCAAAGTCTTTGAACCGTGCGCGCCTGGAACATCAAACTCATCCGTGCGGGTATGGGCGCTGTGCACGACAAAACGTACCGCAGAATGGATCAAACAGGACAGGTGAAAGGCATATCTGTAGCGCGCTTGGTATGTGCGGCTCATAATCAAACCGCCATCAGCAGTCGCTGTCCTACGTCGTTGATGACAACCGTAAGTATGAATCGGAAGTTCACTGCAAAACTTTAATTAGTTCCGAGACGGTTGGACGGCTTATTACTTCTTCTTGCTGACTGATGCAATGGTTGTGCGGTCATATATATTAGCTTCCATTGGAGAATTATTCCACAAACCGTACAAAACAGCGTACAGATCTTTTTCTAACCCGTCCGTGATTGATTTGAGCAAAAGTTCCCAATTGCATTCGGCTACGATGATAGGAGCATTTCAACAGGAACTTACCTACAAAGAGAGAGGAAAAAAAAGAAAATAAAAACATTAGTAACAAAACCACGAATGAAATAGAAAGGAAATTTAATTGATGTTCGATTATGATTCGAGATTTTAACGATCACTACCCACGTGAGTTTTATTAAAGGCAGATTTATTTTTTAAAGACATCTGTTCCAAACAATCGTAACGATCAACATGTCATGACAGCTGTCAAAAAAGATTAGCTTTGAATTAGATGCGTTTAGGCAACAACCATTAGTAGCCTCTTGCAGTAATGAGTGTACGATGCATCGAACCGGAATTTATCGAATCATAAACCACAATAAAAAAGGCTCGATTAACTTAACTATTTAGCAATGCGTCATGTTAAACAAATAGCTTTCAATCACAATATGTCACATAAAACAACGAGAGTATTATGTTACATTGCACACAAGGAGTAATGAAATTAGTGTAAGGAACTATTATGTAAAATTTTTCAACATTTAGCAAAATTGTATTTCTATCGGTAAAACAAAACTTCATCCAATACACCTGTGCTAACATCAGCTCAACCACTCATTTGCATTGAATTGCAATCTGGTAAAATGCAACAACAAAAAAAGCGGCCAAATGCAACAACTGTTGGCAGTTTGCTTCTTGACAAGACCTACGATACAAATATTTCTATTTCCATGCTACCAGGCAGCACACACCAGCAGCGCTGCATGATCGCAAACGATGCAAAGCGCGAAACGATTATGCTACTTTTACATCGCACCGTGGCCAGTTGTCTAGCTCGGTAGCTGCAGGCGCGATTGGGGACTCGAGCGCATAAATTTAGCCCACCGCACACACGAAAGCCAGAGCAACTACGAACGGAAACGCGAAAACATAAACCCGTTGCTCTCCACTCAGAATGCTAATATGTGTTTGGCTCGATTGAGTGCAGCGAGTGCAGTCGGCGCACATAGGCTACAACACGGTGTCGTGTAGCTTCCAACACTTGCTACGGTTATGTCATTCCAAGCACGCAACAGTGGCCCAATCCCAAGCATAACGCTGCATAACGGGGTGCGGAGGTACGGCTCTGTTTAAACTGTTCTCCCGGAGTTGGTTTCGGCTCGGTTGGTGAGAAGTTAATTCTATTTCTGGACCGTACATGCTACACTAAAGCATGTGCAACACAGTTCCACATCGCGAGATCGCATCAATGCATAACGTGCACGATGTGCCGGGATGTGGAGATCTCGTACCCATCTTGAATGAATCATTTTCACCATGCAACGGTTGATTGTGTTGTGATTTGTCTAGTCTTTTTTTTTTGTTTCATCGTCATCTTCGGAAGATTTTCCGATAAAAGTGTTTATATTTGTAAAAGATGAAGTTTTTCTGTTTTTTCTGTTGTTGTTTACTTTAGTGAAAGCTGCGATGGCAGCTGGAACAAGATAAGAATTCTTAATTGCCGAAGCGGAGTATCGATAGTGAAATCAATGAAGAGAATGGCAAGTTGTACACCGCATTTAGAGGACGCACACTGATACTGATGTTCGGAACAATTACTTTCATACTTTTTAGACGTTGAACGTAACGACCTGTGGGTAAAATAAATGATAAATACATTANAGTATCGATAGTGAAATCAATGAAGAGAATGGCAAGTTGTACACCGCATTTAGAGGACGCACACTGATACTGATGTTCGGAACAATTACTTTCATACTTTTTAGACGTTGAACGTAACGACCTGTGGGTAAAATAAATGATAAATACATTACTTTTTCTATCCATCTTTTATGGAGTTAAAATGATCGATGAAACTCCACGCGTATGGCTCTTCATTGATTGAACACTTGTTGCATCAATGTAATGATTTTTGTGTTTTTATCATGGTCGAACGTTTCTATTATAAATTCGATGATTTTCCCCTATACTTGAATAAATTTTGTTTTTATTATTAAATAATCTACTATATTAATTTTGTTATTATTTTGTATAAATGTTGACAATATTTTGAGAACAAATATCTTTTTTTTCCGCACAAATATCAACATAGCAACTTGCATCGAAGAGACATTTTTAATTATATATAACTCCGTGTCTTATGAACTTTATTTAAAGCATACTATAAAATAGATAACTAAAAAAAATTAAAAGCAACAAAAAATTTGTTTTGCAAACTTGCATAGTGTATAACCATCCAGCAAAACGTTGTTTCATTTTCTGTGTTTTTCTTGCTGACTCTCTCGCTCTCTCACTCTTTCACTCTTTAGACTCTTAAATTGCTCATCGTAAACTGCTTTACGAACAACGTTAACTATAATTTTGGATTAAGCTAATCAATATTCTGACACGTTTTAATTACAACCCGTGTACATATAGACTTCGTTACACTTTCGCATTTCGCAGAACATTCATCCCGTCCTGCGCCCATGGTGAGAAGGGGGTTGATGGGTGTTTTCTTCCCCCAAACCAAACAACCCCTCCAACCGCCCCATCGTCATTGTTTTGGGTTGGGTGGCCAAGGCGGATTAGCGGGATCCGATTAATTTTCATTCCACTCCTTACGCGAGCCGCCTAACCCACACTATTGATCAGCAATCAGCCACGGTCTAGGGCGCGCGTTCGCTCGCTCGTCGGTACACCCGCCCCTGCAGCAAAAGGTAATAATTTTCTTCCCGAGCTAGCAAAACTCTAGCGCTTGGTGGCTCATTAGAAAAGAAACACGTTGTCAGCCATCGATTGTAGCCCATCCGGTGACGATGGGGGCCATAGTAATAGGGTCCCTAGCCCTATGCTGCATGGCCCGGTAATAAGTATGTTGTTGTGTCTGGTTTTGCGCTCGCAAGAACTGATGAGACAACGAAGGTGCATTGATTCCTTTTTGCCAAATCCAGCAAAGTCAATGCGTTCGTCTGTGGAATAGCAAATGAGACGTTGAGGGGGGGAAGGAAAATGTGTGCCCAAGGTGCCATCATAAACATGATCCGGGGATGGTCTTAGACGTGCATTTGTCCCCATGTTTGTGCGTGTTCGGTACTAAACGAATGAGTGTCGAAAACTTTCCTAACGTTAAATAAAATCCTTTTTAAAAGCTGTTTTTGGATGTTATACGATGCAGTGCTATGCAGCTCATGTGGCCCAAGCCGTAGTAGATCGTACGAGAATGATAGGAAGTAATTAAAGTGCAGTTACTAGGTAAGATTATCTTACCGTTTTTTTTTTCTTCTTCTAACCGTGGGCGAATGTTTATATGCGTGTCCCGTTTTCTTGATGCTGCTTGGAAAAGATCGATTTTATCCATTCAGATACGGACGCGACATGGTTTGTTTTTTTTTTTCGTTATGGTTGTTCAACAAACAATGGATGAATACTAGTGCGGAGGGTTTTTTTCTTTCTTATTTTCTACCCATCTGATTGCTCGAGTCTATCCATAAGACATAGCGAGTTTACTGTATAAATTATTATTGAGACATATATCAACACACTGTCAACATGATATATTGATCCGTGATACTTATCGAACCTGTCGAGGGAAAATGTAATTGTCACAGTGCTGGGGCGCTTAGTGTGCGCTAAAATCCTTCGGAGGCACGTGTACAGATTTTTAAAAAAGGTTAATTATTTCATGAACCCCAAGGTTTGCCGAGTTAGTCCCAATTAAGTGCGAATGCTAACAAACAAGTGAAAGTGATCATGATATACCAGTTCAGATTGCAATACATTGGCTAACTGCCAGCAAAATATTTGCAGCATTCTCTCTCTCTTTCGCGTGGTCAATTTCATCTGTAAGGTGTTCTAAGCAACTAAGCAAACAAACCCTGCCCTTAGTAAAAAGGGTGAGAAGAAACCAATTGGGTAAAGTTGTGCCAATTGTGCCCATCATTAGCCACCGGGGAGTAACCACCTCTTCTCCTTTGGGGTGACACATCCCTTCTCCGATGGCTGTGCGATTTTAGGCACGATCGTGGTCATTTAATTGATCCATACGCTCGGGTACGGTCGGTGTGTTCGGGCAAAAATGTCAGCTCCATTTTCCAGTACATCGTGCAGCGAGCGTGATCGTGCTCGTGTTTTGACCACGATCCAATCAGGCAATAGCAGGGAAGAAATGGCTTAATAACCATGGCATAAACTGATCATGTGTCAAACGTTCTGACAAGCCGTGAGATGGTCCCAATGGTTTTATATTGCGGTGTGAATGGGAATTGTAAGCTTACTCTCTCTCTCTGCCAACCAGTGATCTAACCCCAGTGGGAGTGCAAACACTAAACAGGCTTGGGGAAATATTTTTCATTTGGTAACATTTCAATTGATTCAACTATTTCCTGATTGCGAGACGAGACTGGCATTAAAGAAATGACAAATGTTGAAATCGTTCGGGGTCTGAAACAAGAGCTTCCACGAAACAACTCTCAGCCATTATTCAAGCGATTGCACAATTCAAACGGACAACAAACGTTCAATATTGGCATCGTTCGAGAAGGAGAGAAAAAAGCCGGAAAGAAAACAAAACCCTAGAAACGGTGAAACTTTACCGTGCAAGGGCGCGGGTTTTTTTTCATCCCTTTTAGTAGTAAATCATTCTGACATGATAAAACGGAAACATCGTCGATCTGTCAACAATCATTAAAACCGAAAGCTATAACCAAGACCGAAGTTTGCTCCGCGTTTTATCTCTGACCCATACACAAACACACACGTTCCTGTGTCGCTTTCCCAAAGGGAGCCTCCACACGTTGGGTGGGTGGGATTATGTTTTAATTCTATTGCCATGCCTGTCATTACTTTTACTTTGTGCTCACATACCGCAGGTCCGGTCCCACCAACCCGCGCGCGTAGAGCCAAAACCGAAGTAAGAAAGTATGACACAGGCGACGGTTCAATAAAACGCCGAGGAAAAGCGAATTTCCATCGCGTGGTAAGAAAAGTAACTTGCAATTCATTCGGGGCGGGTGTGCCCCGGCCTGTGTCCGACTCGTAAGACTCGGCGACATTAACGAACAAACGAACCGGACCGACGGTGGGGAGGTGCAATTATGTGGAAAATAATTAGAGAACGAATGATCTTTTGACTTTTCCGAGTGCAACGAAGTAGATACGAGCGTTGCTGGTGGAAGGTGAAGAGGGTTCGAAGTTACACAAAGCTATGCAACAGCAGATAAATGGCATTGCTAAGATCAATGAAAAGTAGCACAAGTACCGAGAGCAAAGTGGAAGTTGCGATCCATGGTGCACCTTTAAAAGCGGAGTGAAAGAGAATTGTGAATATTATTTCAGCTATTTCTTTACTAATCCATTTCCGCCTAAACGTTTACAGTAATTTGAAATAATTAAGTCACAAGTTTTATGTGTGTATTTGCAATAACTTTCCCTACACCCACAATGTTGTCACCCGTGTACCTCGAAATAGGAGAAAATAATCAAAATTAATGAGTAAAACTCATATTGATACATACACACATTGTGGGCAATGGTAACATCAAAACCGACCGCCATTTGAAAATGCCATTCGAACGTTGGCTCGACGACGCTCCAGTTTATGATCGCCGCTAGGGATCAAAAAGGTAATTAATAAATTACGTATGTATGGCAATCATTTAATCCACATGTACATGTGCGTTCAACAGCGAGTTCGACGTCTTGTGTGGTTTTTCCCACCCGCAAAAAAAAAACACGGACACGGAAGAGAAACTTTAGAAGACTTTACAAGCGCGGTTTGAACACCTCAGTACATTGGATATTGAATTGGTCAACTATGAAACTGCCTAGAAAGTGACCTCATATTGTGAACGGTCGTCAACGACAATCGTCAACTACGTCGTCCGGCCCTACAGAATCAGAAACGTACCGAAAACATATGTAATTGTGCGTGAGCCACGATCACATTTCCGTCAACTGTCGTGCTGCATTGTTATTGTCGAGATCAAGCGCGCTGGGAAGTAGCGCTGACGCGCGATACAAAAGACTTCAACGGTGGTGAAAGAAACGAACCTTCATACACATGTTTGATAAACATCCAGTGGAAACGAATAAAAAAGGGATTATTTCGCCCTGCTGTAAACGTGCTTCGTGGATGTACAGTTTGAGGGATTAGTGACGGATAACATTCCGACATTTGTTTTCTATCGAAACGACAGTTTGGACTGTTAAAATTGGATAATGTTAACGTGTTTTTTTTTTTTAATTTTCTTAATAATTTTTTTAAATCCAAAATATATTTTAGTTTTTTTTAAACATTGAGCTACATTCAGCACGCAATCCGCAGTATAAATCATTCTTCTAGCAAACATTAAGGTGCGACCTAGAATGCATGAAAGCACAATTTTCTCACCCCAGGCGGAAAAGGAATGCGACTCCCCGATGTTGCCTATAAACCTACACTGCGCGCACATAATTACTCAAGCCATCCAACCAGGCAGAGGTCGTCTGCATCTAACCCGATATGCAGGCATTATTTTGCGTCAGATTACCGCTGCTATTTGCAAGATGCTTCAACCGGGGCCGCACAATGGTATTTCGCTCTCACTCGCTTTATCTCGCGCTTCGTGAACGAAAAGCACAAAAAAACTGGGCGCGGAACTTAGATGGAACGGCGAAGATAATTACCAACCTCGATCGGTGTGTCATTTCGCATCTCGATGCGAAAATGACATCGCGCGTGAATTATGCTGCAAAAGGAGGAAACGATGCGAATTTATGAAACGAAAGGCCTGCAGGCCGAGCTTTGCTTTAAGGTCCATCATTTTGTAAAATGAAAAAAAAGGAACAGCTCAAATCGGGGATAACATGAAAACGGTTATATTTTCAACCAGAGGTGCGGCCGATTTATCGATTGTATTGAAGAAGAAAAAATAGAACCTCCAATTGGAATGGCTTCATTATGGCACAAAGCTCCAGCATTTCCAACCACTGCAATCTGTCGCAAATTAAGACTGAATAAATACAGATTGCTACCACCAATCAGTGGTGTGATTAATCAAAAATGCAATATCGAACATTAAAAGCCACAATGTAGCGTCAACTGTTTAGTTGCTTTCCAACGCGATAAGATACCGGGCGAAGGGATGTAATTTATTTAACTGCTTTGTATTTATTTTACCAAAACCTCTGATCCACCATTCACAACACGACCAAACGTGACTGTGATTTCATTTTTTCCGTTACCGAAAGGAAAACAACAGAAACGACAGTGTACGTTATCTTAAATTTCTTTCATCTGGATCGAGATTAATATTAATTGCACACCGGAAGTGTACGGAGCAGCGATTAGCGAAACATGATAAAAAAGTTCGCAAGAGACAGTTTTATCCCGTACGATAAATGGTACGAGCGCGAGGATGATGACACACCGGGAGGCGATTTATTTTTGGCACGTAAATGATGCCAAGCTTACAACGAGGGAACATAAAACACATCCATACTACAATCATACACATCGCCCTGTTGCACTTTCCAGTTTTCTTCACGGATGTTGCTCATTTGGAGCAAAATGTCACAAAGCCATATTAAAGGCAGTCGACCAAAAACACACAACTTCCGAAAAACAAAACTCCACAGATGAAGCCTCATTCACATTTGGTGGCTGTTTGGTTTCGATCTAGCGACTTCTGATAAGTTGAATGGTTTATGTATGAGGGTAGGATTAATGATGGACATTTTACATTCGTTTTTGGTAACTTACTTTCGACAACAGCTTTCGAGGGAAATTTGGGAGAAATTTTCACTTAAAATAGCTGCAGAAACATGCGCATTTTTATACTGCGTGACGCTGCAAACATTGACCGTTTTGTAAGTTTTTAAAAGTACAGGGTTACACATGTTAGAATAAAGCAAAAACACTATTAAAAAAACAAACTCATCAGATGACAGCTCAACGGCTACAGATGACATTGTTTAATGTCACTGACAGATGACACTTTGTAATGTTTGAAATATTAACTGAAATTATCGTATTCAAAACATGTGCCACAATTGTGTTATCATCTGCTTCGATTGTATTATGTTTGATGCTCTTTTTGGATCATCTGGTGCATTTAAATTTTATAGCCATTTACATTGTTTCGACGTCGGAAAACCCCTGCAAGCATCACAGTTTTAATACTTAAATTATAAAATTGAATTAAGCCACAAAATGGATTTATTTTGCTAAAACTTGATTTATGGTGCCGTAAAAACACTTGCATGGAGTGATGAAGACAATCATAGAGTACATAATTTTACCGCAACTGACAGTTGATATTGCATTAAAAACTACAACACTCTTGTACTCTATTGCCATGTTTGCCAAGGAACGACAATCTTCCAATCCATCCTGTGTCGCACCTTCTAATGCAAAGCATAAGGTGCCTGCAACATGTAGGTGCCATTAAGTGCCAACGATGGTGACGGACGAAAAAAAAACAAGCCACTGCTCCTGCTATACAGCTAGCCGTTGGATTAAGTAGTATTGGCCACCATCAAGCAACTTCAGCAGGGAAAACTAAACGATCAAGCGGAAACATAACGAGTTCGTGCACCGAGCAAAATGACACTATCGCAACGGTGCCGTACGGAATTAAAACTACGTGTGTTACATTGCCTTGCCTTCAAAAGACAGTTTTGCTACCCGTTGGCCAAAGCGTTCCCATACGAGCGAATGCAGGGTGTGGGGAAATCGGACAACACGCCAGTGCGATCTTGTCGCACCATGTCATAATCAACTTGTTCTTAAAGGTTCCCGAATGTCTCCCCAAAACGTGTCGTGAGTTTACTGAAGTGTGACTTTGTAATCACACCAATGATGATGTTTTCCTTTGGGAAAGATTTTTGATTTTCTATTACAGAACTGTACAATATTTTCTCTCGAGAACAAAATGCACTCACTCGTGCATGATGAAATGGTGGATGAAACCGTTTTTCGATCTAGAGAAAGTAGCTGCAAAATAAAAACAAGCTTTAAAATTAAAACCACACGGAACGAGCTGGAAGCTTCCCATTCAAGAACGGGATCGTGCAGCGAAAGGTGGTAATGTGCAGTTCGTGCATTACCGCATCGGCTCCATTGCACCTAGGATCCACTCACTCGATCACCGACAGACCAGCAACAGATGGGTGATGATGATGACGGCACTGATGATGGTTATGGTTTCATCGTTTTCAAACCGTTCGTTGGTGGTATCCATCGTTCACCATCACCATTCGGCGGACACCGTGTGTGTCTGTGATCGTTTGGAGTTTTGTTTTTATTGAAGAAAGTCAAGCAACGGTTGGCAAACGAGCTTGCCAGCTATTGGTGAATGTTAGAAGTAACAACCACAGCGCAGCACATTAAATGTTCGTGATGTTGCAATTAAGCAATTAACAGGACTTTACTCTGTTCCCGATCATATACATACACACGGGTTGTCCCCATGCAACCTGAAACGGAACTATTCAACTATTGGCGAGGGTTGGAGATTTAGCGAATTACGGAAAATCCTCGATACAGACACACACAACATATTTATCACCACTTCATTCTCAGCATTTATAAAATACATCAAATATTATTTATCATTTTTTTTTTTTCATTTTAAAGCTAAACTTTACCATGATTAATAATACCTTCAAATTAAAATATATTTGATATATAAATATAAATAAATAAATATTTTTATTTATTTAACTTGGAGTTATCACTTTCGAGTTTCCTCGGATATCCTCGAGTCTCCTCAGGTATCCTAGAGTCTCCTCGGGAATTCTCGAGTCTCCTCGGAAATTCTCGAGTGTCCTGTAGTATCTTCGAGTCGCCTCGGATATCCTCGAGTCTCCCTTGGAATTCTCGAGTCTCCCCGGGAATTCTCGAGTCTCCTCGGATATCCCCGAGACTCCTCGGATATCCTCGAGTCTCCTCGGATATCCTCGAGTCTCCTCGGATATCTTCGAGTTTCTTCGGGTATCCACTGGAATTCTCGAGTCTCCTCGGGCCCCCCCTCTAAGCTCTGGGTGCCTCAGAACCATCCATTATATACATAAGTACCGATCTGTACCTGTATTTTATAGTATCGTCCGGTGTCATTTTCGTAACGTGACATAATGACCATCATTACACTTTCTGACATTTACAACCATCTGCTTATGGATCGAAATTAATAATCAACAATTAATCAACAATTAACAAACAATTGAAAAACAGGAGAAAAAAATATTACGAAAGTTATAAAAATAAAAATTAAATATAATAAATAAACAAAAAAGAGATACTACAAGTTGAATGCAAAAAAAACATATCGCAGCAAGAGAAAGTAAATGCACTTTTACCAATTGCAATATTCATTTCATAGCAAAACAATTTCGTGCAATTATGACGTTCCTTTATTTATTCAAACCTTAAAACAAAAACGAAAATGCTACAACACCAAAAGCTAGTAATTACGTTATCAGGTGTTATCAACAAATTTCTTCATTTTCCACCACCGGTGAAGCTGTAGACAAAAAGTAAAGCAAGAAAAAAAGCGAATTAACATTAACTTTTCTATCCAACGTCATGCATACGGCCATTACGCCCGCACAAAGTGCAACACGACATGGGGTGGTGGTGAATTTTCCACGGTTGAAGTTCGCTTTTCTTCCTCCACGAATTTCGCTTTTCTTCCTCTCCGCCTCCCTCCATTATATGATAATTATCACAATCGGCTGGCTAAAGATTTGTGATTTGGGCGCAAGTGCAAATCACCGCCAGGTGCATGAAACCTATTGGCTTCTAAACTATTAACCCCGGGAGCGCAATGGGGTAACCGCGTTGTTTTTGCAAGCCACGTATTGTGCACAAATTTCACTGTTCGGCGGTTTTTTTTTCGCTTTGTCGTGTTTGCTTTTTTTTTCTAATTAATTTCTCTACACAACGAAGTACGGAAGCTGCAGTTGGGTCGCTTTTTTGCACTAAAGAAGCACTTGCACTTTCTCTCCAGCCCTAATGTCGATGATGCGCTAAATCGACACAATCACAGGCAGGTTGATGGGTATCCGCGTGTGTAAAGGGCTCATGGATATCGCGACTTGCAGCAGGGGGTGCAAATTGCGCGACAACCCTTACGACCTGACCCTGCCCTTCCTTTCATAATCGCAACGAAAGAGAGAGAGAAAAAAGGTCACGCTAACGTAGCAGCCATGCGCCGGCCAAAGATGAACATTCGAACGAATTCGCGATCCGAGTTCGAGTCTTTTCCAATTGCAAATCTCTCTACCACCAATGAGCAGCGTCACGTTTTCTAATTTCAAATTTTACACTTCCGAGGAATTTATTGGCGATCATAATTAGATTTCTTCCCTTTTCCTCACTAGTACCTAAAGGGAACGATACTAAACCAAAAAGAACGTGAAAGGTCGCTACAAAAAGCATTTCGATGCTTAGGTGACCTTAGAGAGATTAATGTAAAAAAAACCAATAATATTTCTTTCTGCAGAAAAATTCAATCATAAAAATTGACTAAAATGCACGTTTTCATGCCTTTTTCTACCTTGCTTGATTTCAATTATATTTCACATTAATATTACATTTGCGCTCACCATGTAAGCGAATGGTTGCGAAATTAATCTTAACCATGATTTGCACATTAACTTAATCAAGGAAAAAGTAGTTCAACAATCCTGTTTCAATTTGCAAAGTAAAAAAACCCTTTTACCTAACCTAGGAGGTTAACAGCACACAACACAGGTGCATTCACAAGACCACCCATCATTTGTTTTTCTTTGCTTCTGATGACGCTTAAATCACTTCCCTTTCTTCCTTATCCCATCGCCCAAGACACTCTCACTAGGGGCTAATTCTGTCGGGTAAGGGTTGATCGCGCAATTTCCATAAGCTGCAATACCGGAACCAATTGTTAACGATCCATTCCTAACGACCTTTCTCCTAAAGATCTGGTACAGCTGAACGCCATTAGCGGAGAAGATCATGTAGCAGCAGCAGTACAAGGAAAAGCTTTGTTTTTCGATACGGAGAGTAGTGCAGATCCTCTGCATAGTGATGGTGGCTACCGGTATCCATTTCGCTAATGAGCCCCATTAGGATAGAAGATCCGCTAAAAGGGGATCCCGGCATGTAAAATGCATATACATCGCTGGTACGAACGCATGTTACCACCGATGCCCGGTCACGAACATGTTCTCGTGAGATGCGCGACCTGTGCTAAATAGTTGCCGTCTGCAACCGTGCATAGAAAAGCGATTATTTAATTAAAAAGCAATATTTCATTAACATAATTACATGACAGGTAAAGCCAGATGGCTCCAAACTGGGGCTGTAAAGCATCGAAAAGAATGGAAAGCAGAAGAGCTTCCGTGGTAGATAATGTTTAACAACATTATCACATTCTGGGACGGCAAAGTTTCTTCCTTCTTCCTTTCCGACGTTAAACGATCCTCTCTGCCCGCGAGACTGTGTATTGATGGTGGCGAATTATGTGAGAACAACTCTTGCGTCGTCGTGGGATGATTTAATTGTACGCTTTACGCTAAACACAATGTAACGTGGGCAACAATAGGATGCTGTGTGCGGGTTGCCATTGTTGACAAACGGTAAACCGAAAGCCATTTTTCACCACACACACACATATACACTGCTTTCGGTAAACGAGCTGGGCTCATAATAAACAGCAAATTGTGTATAATTAGCGATCAGTTGCTGGAGGGTTTATTTCCTTTTAAGGGTAACATCTTTGTAAGACACAACTTACACTCCTAATAGCCGTTAATTTGTGTCACCAGCAGGGAAAGTAAACGATACAAACTTATTTATGTTGGCAGAAAATAATTTCAACATTACCTCATTTTTTTTTATTTGATTTGATTTTTTTTAATTATTTACAAGAGATAAAGATTTGTGATATAAACTACACACACCCTTCAGTTAGTTTCCATTTCGTGTCAGGTTGAAAAAATATAAAAAGAAGTAAAAAGTTGTTTTTATTGCACTATTGCTTCGTCACATTTTAGCCGACATTGAATCGTACAAACAGAGAGTTCTTTTTCCGGTTTTTATTTGGAAAAGTCCCGGATGTTAAAATACTGCACGCAATCACGCACTTGCCACTGTCTGCATGCTATCAAACAGTGAGAGAAAAGAACAAAATAGAGCAATTTAAAATGAAAATACGAAATGAAAAAGTTTCTTTATCGGAAGGAATCATTTTATTTACAGATTGAAAAATCTTCTTTTTTGAATAAAATAGTCAAAACAGTTTTCCAAGATTTTGAGAAGAATTTAAGTTTATTTCTACAGCTGTGATCTACAAACAATTCGCTATTTTAAAATATTTACTATTTTACTACTTTAAAATATGGAGAATTATCCATTCACACTATCTAACTTATTACTTTGATCTTTACCATTGTGCTGGAATCGTTACCAATACAAGCGCACCATATTCCTTTTGGGTAGAAGGAAACAGATATCTCGTTGGGTCAAATAGTAATGTTGAGTTCGCCGGTCAGTGTTTAATGCCAGGTGTGATTTAGCCTGTACCAGGAACATGAAATGGGCGAGATAGAAAGGCCGATCATGGTGTAACACAAATGCGGTAGGTGATCTATCCCATTTATCTAGACACCTCTTGGGCGGTTTGGTGGAAGAAACAGAAGTTGAAGCTGGCCGCACACTCGGNACAGGACTTTACTCTGTTCCCGATCATATACATACACACGGGTTGTCCCCATGCAACCTGAAACGGAACTATTCAACTATTGGCGAGGGTTGGAGATTTAGCGAATTACGGAAAATCTTCGATACAGACACACACAACATATTTATTCTCAGCATTTATAAAATACATCAAATATTATTTATCATTTTTTCATTTTAAAGCTAAACTTTACCATGATTCATAATGCCTTCAAATTAAAAAATATTTGATAAATAAATATAAATAAATAAAAAAATTTATTTATTTAACTTGGAGTTATCACTTTCGAGTTTCCTCGGATATCCTCGAGTCTCCTCAGGTATCCTAGAGTCTCCTCGGGTTATATCGAGTCTCCTCGGGAATTCTCGAGTCTCCTCGGGAATTCTCGAGTCTCCTCGGGAATTCTCGAGTGTCCTCTAGTATCTTCGAGTCGCCTCGGGTATCCTCGAGTCTCCTCTGGAATTCTCGAGTCTCCCCGGGAATTCTCGAGTCTCCTCGGATATCCCCGAGACTCCTCGGATATCCTCGAGTTTCTTCGGGTATCCACTGGAATTCTCGAGTCTCCTCGGGCCCCCCCTTCTAAGCTCTGGGTGCCTCAGAACCATCCATTATATACATAAGTACCGATCTGTACCTGTATTTTCTAGTATCGTCCGGTGTCATTTTCGTAACGTGACATAATGACCATCATTACACTTTCTGACATTTACAACCATCTGCTTATGGATCGAAATTAATAATCAACAATTAACAAACAATTGAAAAACAGGAGAAAAAAATATTACGAAAGTTATAAAAATAATTATTAAATATAATAAATAAACAAAAAAGAGATGCTACAAGTTGAATGCAAAAAAAAACATATCGCAGCAAGAGAAAGTAAATGCACTTTTACCAATTGCAATATTCATTTCATAGCAAAACAATTTCGTGCAATTATGACGTTCCTTTATTTATTCAAACCTTAAAACAAAAACGAAAATGCTACAACACCAAAAGCTAGTAATTACGTTATCAGGTGTTATCAACAAATTTCTTCATTTTCCACCACCGGTGAAGCTGTAGACAAAAAGTAAAGAAAAAAAAAAAAGCGAATTAACATTAACTTTTCTATCCAACGTCATGCATACGGCCATTACGCCCGCACAAAGTGCAACACGACATGGGGTGGTGGTGAATTTTCCACGGTTGAAGTTGGCGCACGAATTTCGCTTTTCTTCCTCTCCGCCTCCCTACATTATATGATAATTATCACAATCGGCTGGCTAAAGATTTGTGATTTGGGCGCAAGTGCAAATCACCGCCAGGTGCATGAAACCTATTGGCTTCTAAACTATTAACCCCGGGAGCGCAATGGGGTAACCGCGTTGTTTTTGCAAGCCACGTATTGTGCACAAATTTCACTCACAACTGAGATCGGTGGGTTTTTTTTCGCTTTGTCGTGTTTGCTTTTTTTTCTAATTAATTTCTCTACACAACGAAGTACGGAAGCTGCAGTTGGGGTCGCTTTTTTGCACTAAAGAAGCACTTGCACTTTCTCTCCAGCCCTAATGTCGATGATGCGCTAAATCGACACAATCACAGGCAGGTTGATGGGTATCCGCGTGTGTAAAGGGCTCATGGATATCGCGACTTGCAGCAGGGGGTGCAAATTGCGCGACAACCCTTACGACCTGACCCTGCCCTTCCTTTCATAATCGCAACGAAAGAGAGAGAGAAAAAAGGTCACGCTAACGTAGCAGCCATGCGCCGGCCAAAGATGAACATTCGAACGAATTCGCGATCCGAGTTCGAGTCTTTTCCAATTGCAAATCTCTCTACCACCAATGAGCAGCGTCACGTTTTCTAATTTCAAATTTTACACTTCCGAGGAATTTATTGGCGATCATAATTAGATTTCTTCCCTTTTCCTCGCTAGTACCTAAATGGAACGATACTAAACCAAAAAGAACGTGAAAGGTCGCTACAAAAAGCATTTCGATGCTTAGGTGACCTTAGAGAGATTAATGTGAAAAAAAACAATAATATTTCTTTCTGCAAAAATTCAATCATAAAAATTGACTAAAATGCACGTTTTCATGCCTTTTTCTACCTTCCTTAATTTCAATTATATTTCACATTAATATTACATTTGCGCTCACCATGTAAGCGAATGGTTGCGAAATTAATCTTAACCATGATTTGCACATTAACTTAATCAAGGAAAAAGTAGTTCAACAATCCTGTTTCAATTTGCAAAGTAAAAAAAACCCTTTTACCTAGGAGGTTAGCAGCACACAACACAGGTGCATTCACAAGACCACCCATCATTTGTTTTTCTTTGCTTCTGATGACGCTTAAATCACTTCCCTTTCTTCCTTATCCCATCGCCCAAGACACTCTCACTAGGGGCTAATTCTGTCGGGTAAGGGTTGATCGCGCAATTTCCATAAGCAGCAAAACCGGAACCAATTGTTAACGATCCATTCCTAACGACCTTTCTCCTAAAGATCTGGTACAGCTGAACGCCATTAGCGGAGAAGATCATGTAGCAGCAGCAGTACAAGGAAAAGCTTTGTTTTTCGATACGTAGAGTAGTGCAGATCCTCTGCATGGTGATGGTGGCTACCGGTATCCATTTCGCTAATGAGCCCCATTAGGATAGAAGATCCGCTAAAAGGGGATCCCGGCATGTAAAATGCATATACATCGCTGGTACGAACGCATGTTACCACCGATGCCCGGTCACGAACATGTTCTCGTGAGATGCGCGACCTGTGCTAAATAGTTGCCGTCTGCAAACGTGCATAGAAAAGCGATTATTTAATTAAAAAGCAATATTTCATTAACATAATTACATGACAGGTAAAGCCAGATGGCTCTAAACTGGGGCTGTAAAGCATCGAAAAGAATGGAAAGCAGAAGAGCTTCCGTGGTAGATAATGTTTAACAACATTATCACATTCTGGGACGGCAAAGTTTCTTCCTTCTTCCTTTCCGACGTTAAACGATCCTCTCTGCGCGCGAGACTGTGTATTGATGGTGGCGAATTATGTGAGAACAACTCTTGCGTCGTCGTGGGATGATTTAATTGTACGCTTTACGCTAAACACAATGTAACGTGGGCAACAATAGGATGCTGTGTGCGGGTTGCCATTGTTGACAAACGGTAAACCGAAAGCCATTTTTCAGCACACACACATACTCTGCTTTTGGTAAACGAGCTGAGCTCATAATAAACAGCAAATTGTGTATAATTAGCGATCAGTTGCTGAAGGGTTTATTTCCTTTTAAGGGTAACATCTTTGTAAGGCACAACTTACACTCCTAATAGCCGTTAATTTGTGTCACCAGCAGGGAAAGTAAACGATACAAACTTATTTATGTTGGCAGAAAATAATTTCAACATTACCTCACTCTTTTGCGATTTGTTAATCCTTCCTTCTAATTATTTACAAGAGATAAAGATTTGTGATACAAACTACACACACCCTTCAGTTAGTTTCCGTTTCGTGGCAGGTTGAAAAATATAAAAAGAAGCAAAAAGTTGTTTTTATTGCACTATTGCTTTGTCACATTTTAGCCCACATTGAATCGTACAAACAGAGAGTTCTTTTTCCGGTTTTTATTCGGAAAAGTCCCAGATGTTAAAATACTGCACGCAATCACGCACTTGCCACTGTCTGCATGCTATCAAACAGTGAGAGAAAAGAACAAAATAGAGCAATTTAAAATGAAAATACGAAATGAAAAGTTTCTTTATCGGAAGGAATCATTTTATTTACAGATTGAAAAATCTTCTTTTTTGATAACAATAGTCAAAATATTTTTCGAAGATTTTGAGAAGAATTTAAGTTTATTTCTACAGTTGTGATTGTTCTACAAACAATTCGCTATTTTAAAATATTTACTATTTTACTATTTTAAATTATGGAGAATTATCTATTCACACTACCAAACTTATTACTTTGATCGTTACCATTGTGCTCGAATCGTTAAAAATACAAGCGCACCATATTCCTTTTGGGTAGAAGGAAACAGATATCTCGTTGGGTCAAATAGAAATGTTGAGTTCGCCGGTCAGTGTTTAATGCCAGGTGTGATTTAGCCTGTACCAGGAACATGAAATGGGCGAGATAGAAAGGCCGATCATGGTGTAACACAAATGCGGTAGGTGATCTATCCCATTTATCTAGACACCTCTTGGGCGGTTTGGTGGAAGAAACAGAAGTTGAAGCTGGCCGCACACTCGGCTCACAAGTACGGGGCGGGAAAGGCAAGTGTTTTAGTTGCCTGCTGGAAAGTACATCGCAGTAGTTAACAAGGAAAAAAAGTGCATCCTACACCGGTAAACCTTTGAGTGAGTGCAAATGGAGTTCAGGGATGGGATGAGCTGCACCTTGGGTTTTACGATTATCGTTATTACGATTTAATCTTCGGCTTTTGCGAATGTGCGAAACCAAGGCGGGTACACATTGCGATTTCCCTCACTTCTCCGGTTCGTGCGTGATCGGCGGTCGTGAAAAAATCAAATCACTTTCTGAAACGATCGGGAAAGTGGCCCCACACCACCCCGTTGTGTGGAGCGGAATCGAACCTCGAAGCGTACTAAATCTCCGCGAACGCTACGATACAGTGCTGTGGCCTGGAATGGAATTTACGATGTCGTGCTACGCCACCGCCCAAAGTGCCCCGGTTAGGCACGCAGCCTGTTTATACTCCTGCATCGTACTTGCCGACCTGCCACTAATGCGCTTTTTCTGTGTTAGGTCAATTGCACTTTACCGAAACCGAAGCTCCTTAAGAACGCGGTCGAAGATGGGAAAGCATTAGAGGGAAGAAAAGGAACAAAACTTTACCGCCATTTATTTTCGTGAACCATTTGTTTGCAACCACAGCTGTGGACCGGGAGGTTAGGTTCAAGGGTTAATTGCGGCCTTTTGCTTCAGTCGAACCGTCTATCCACCATTCGTGTTCTATTCAGGTTCATTGGAACAGTTTCGGAAAAAACAGTGCAGTGCAAATTACTTGCTGCATAATGGCAAGTACACCACGTAAAAGGAAGCTCACTAAAGCCTAAAATAAACTATCGTGTGAGAAGAAAAAAAATGAAACCTTAGAGCGAGAAAGGAACAGGTGAGCAGAAAGATTTAAACGCGCGTCAAAGGCACTAAAGCACTGTGTTTACGAGCAAACGTGCGTTGTTTTCATCCCTTGTTTCATTAATAGTGTGTATTAAAATGAAAAACAACTAATAAAAACATGCATTTAGTCATCATGTAGTTGAGCATCAGAGTAACAACCTCTGATTTTCCCGCATTCCACCATACCGAGTGAAAACATGAACTTTTTATATTTTTGGAGGGTAAGAATAGTCCTTTCGTACACCACAATAAACTTTTCTTTTCGTTACTGCTTCGACCAGGATTAAGACAATAAAGTATTTTTTGCTTCATTATACAAAGAAGCAACTCGCATCGTTAAAGGTAGATTGACTTGGGTTGCTGCATTGGCTGCGCTTTGAAATGATTTTTTCCCCAGAGACAATTAAATGACTTTACAATTACCTACAAGAAAAGCCAAGACTTTCTTATTTACTTTAATTGATATATATATTATTTTTAAATGACAAAAATTCTCCGAATAGGATATCCTTAATAGTATTACAATTTCCGATCCATTCCACTTGATCTGTGTGCTCCATATTCAAACCTTTTTTAAAACTAAAATATTTCCCATTTACTCCATTTTCAACAATCTGCTTGTGTTCCACTTTCACTCGACACACAAGAGCCTAATTATCGGCTCAAGCCCAAAACCCCCCAGAATGATGATCGTCAAAACCCTTTTTGACAGGCGAATGTCGATCTTCGGTTCGACGCGTCCGACAATGATGCCTTCTTCCACTGTTCCCCTGTGTCTTCCCACCCAATATACCAACTAAAAAAAATGCAAATGCGCGTAAAAGATTTCCACTCGCGTCAAATCGAATGGGACACGGAGACTTTCGGGATGAAACTCCGCCCTCCCATCATCTTTCACCATTTCTACAGCAACCGCCGGGAAAGGCTACCGACATGGTTTGTTCAAAAGTTAAAAAAAGAAAAGACTTCAACGATGGTTAAGCGATGACGACCGATTGAATGCAAGGGCGTATGTAATTCAAGTGAACATAATCTAATTACATCTCCGTGGATGCGGTCCCTTTACGGTTAGTCTCGACGACGGCCGGACACAATAGGATTTCGTGGAATGTAGGTAGCATTTGCAGCTATTCAAACTCGATCGAACATGAACCATCCCGGTAGTATACTCATCCTATACTTTCGTGCGGACGACAGGCGATCCAACACCAAAAAGCTTCCATGTCTCATTCAATCAAACAAGGGTGAAGCTTTACGAATATTTGTGTTCCTTTCTAATGGCTGCCGCTAAAACTGACAGTCACGTAGTTATGAAATGGCGTCCAGATACATTCTCAAGATCAGTAATGGCGTTTTTTTCTTTGCAATTCGGATAGAAAATAGCGACAAAAATTGATTATTTTTGCAAAACTTTATCTGATGCAACCAATTAAAGTCAATAATAATCATTTTCGCTACATTTGTAATCTTGCTATTTTGAATCAAAGAATCAATCAAGCCTAATAAGACATTAATCTTAAATCCATCAAGGAATTATATATTTTTAAGCTCTCTTTAGTTCAAAGCACCCAACTTCAATCAAAACGATCATTTGGAAAACTTCCGGAAACGAAAACATAGTATATCATCTACAGCCAAACCATCATCATTCATTCAAACTACCCACGAATCGTCGATCGTTATTCAATTCCAATTCCGAATGTCATTTCCAGTGGTATCGATTTCCATTGGTCCGCCATATGACCCCCGTTAGTCACGGTAACGGCTGTGGGGACCCGATGAATGCAAAATAAATGACAGCTCACCCTGACACTCTCGGACTGGCTGACAGCCGTGAGAGGCCCACGTATGCAAAAAAAAAGAACGATAATAAACTTCTTTCCAATGAGCTGCTCCACACGATCCTTTTTCGATGGGACATTGTTGCAATTCGTCTTGGGTTTCACTACCGTACCAGTCACTAATGTGTTTTCTTCCGGTTTTCTATCTTCCTCTTGTCCCTAGCTGTTAAAATCGATTACTGAGAGCAACTCGGTTGCATTGCAGCTCGTGCCTCTTCGATTCAGGGCGTCCGCTAACTAGCTTGACTGACTGACTGACTGACTGACTGGTTGGCTGATTGGTTAAGGATTGAATACTGGGAAAAGCAAATCAAATCAACACCTTTGCTTCCTGTCAGCCATTCATCTAGCATTCGGCCTGTCAGCGCTGTCCATTTCTAATCCCACGGCGATCATCCGAAAGTACAGAAGTGGACAAAACAGTCCGTAATCGATTGGAGTTATTATTGTACAAAATTATATAAATTCGGTTAACATTAATAATATCTATTTCGTAAAAATATGAACGAATTTAATCACAAATATAGCTTGAAATAACATTTCAATCATCACAATCAAAAATAAATAAACCACATTAAACGATCCCACACTGCTGTCAGCGCAAAACAACAAAGTAACAACATGCTCAACCACCATTCCACCGAAAGGGATTCGTGTAAAGAGAAATTAATAAACATTCATTTAACACTAAACGAGTGCAGCCTACTTTTAAAAGTCTCGTGCACCGAACTCGACCATGATTAGCCGTACTGTGGTACAACCAAGCGATCGGACATCGACAACGGGATAAACAGAAGGACCCGTACCAGAGCTCAGCACCCTCCCATGGAGTAAATGATAACTCTCTCACTCTCGTTTCTCCTTTTCCCTCGATGATTTCCGCGATTCGCGATTGCCAGCGGAACATTACACAGGGCAATATGCAAAAATATCTGATCACATTCTGTGGACACGGCACGCGCATTGGCTCTTTCTACAACCCGGTCCCGGTGGCAGTTAAATGGGTTTTTATTAATTTTATATTTCCCATTTCCATTCGACTGCTAAAAGATAATTCAACCTGGGATTTGGAATAAAAAAAAACGCCATCGCCAGTAACAAATGGCGCCAACCACCGAACGAGGTAAAATCGCCATAGGGTGCGATTTTATTTCCTCAACTACTTTTCTCACCTCATCGTACACCGCGCCGTGTTTCATCGAGAGATGGTGCCAAATGATGCGACGGCTGTGGTACAATTTCCCTTCCATTTGGCTCAAAAAAAAAACTATCTCTCCCTGAGCAGGGCAATAAGGTTTTGTGCAGCGTTACTTATGCCCCCGAGGTGTTAGAGAGAAGTAGCATAATTATGCTACCACAAAGACGCAAACCATGGTAAAGCATCAACGTCGCGCAGATGGTGTGTCGTGNCTGTGGTACAATTTCCCTTCCATTTGGCTCAAAAAAAAACTATCTCTCCCTGAGCAGGGCAATAAGGTTTTGTGCAGCGTTACTTATGCCCCCGAGGTGTTAGAGAGAAGTAGCATAATTATGCTACCACAAAGACGCAAACCATGGTAAAGCATCAACGTCGCGCAGATGGTGTGTCGTGGACGTGATGCGATCACCGGGTGGTGTTGTACTAGGGCGTGTATTTTCTACGCCGCAGGACTCACACAGCAGCGCAAGGTGATCGATTTTAAGCAAAATAATAGTAATAATAATCATAGTTAAGCAAGCAAAGTGAGACGCACGGTTAGATGAGAAAGCATTAACGGAAACCCCAAGGGGATTGTGGGAGAGGTGGAGTGGATTGGGTGGTAAGTTTGATGTATGAGACTCATGCTTTTTTCGCGCGCTAATAATTTCTTGTCCAAGCACTAGGCTCACAGCAAAACAAAATATATTTCCTTTAAATTATTCTTCCAATAGGATGTTTCATGATGAAGATTTTTTTAAATTTTAAAATCTTAACAATGAAAGCAAATAATATATTTATTTACGATGTGATGAAATAAGTTGTAAACATTAATTCTTTTTCATTTATTTTTTGAATTACCGATGTATACCAAACGGAAGAAAAAAAAACTTTGCTGTAAATTCTTGAAGTAATAAATTCCGATCCAATTTTCCCAAAACGTACCTGTAACGAGAAAAGAAAAAAAAAACAAAAATTAATAATTGCTTTGCATTCAAACGTCATCATCTAAACACACTTCTTCAGTTACTGCAAACGGGGAAAAAATCGCTAGAAATAAACATCAATTGCCTAAGCTTTCCAAGCCCATTTTGCATAATGTCCACACAAATAGTGCACGAATTACGCACGTAACATCCTTTCCCGTCAAGACACCAATTGAAGATGGAAATTGAGAGGAAACATTTGGTATTACATCGACGGAAGTCTGTAAAGTAGACCTTTTCCACTACGTACCAGAGCAAACCTTACCCTTTGATGTTGGGTGGACGAGTTTTTTTTTTCTTCCTCCAAGATTGGAAAGTAAGACATTACACACACGGTTACTCATTTTGCCCTAAATTAGCGTCCGTTATTGATTAGCGATGAAGAGTGACGACTGCCCGCGTTTAACGATCCATCACTTTTCCTTTTTCTCTCTCTCGCCATCGACGACATGGAAGCAGGGTGTAGTGTAGAAAATCACTAAACTTTTGCTTTTTTGTTTTCGCTATCATTCAGTATAAAAGCCAAGAGAGATAGAGAGAAAGAAAAGCACTCGCCCTGCTAATTTACCACCTGCCGCTGTGCGATAAAATGTTAATGGATGCACTTTTGACCCACCAACCCGTGACCGTTGGGTTCGATGCGTTTGAAAGTGCAGCACAAAGCACGCGGCCGATTTCATGTGAGGAAAATTAAATTAAATCTGACACCCCAAAAAGTGAATGGTCCGAAAGTGACAGAAGGGATTTAGCGGTGCAGCTTGTCGTGTAGTTGATGGATTTAGTTTTGTTTTTTAATGCTTTTCCCCCCATTCACTGCCAGTTTGACCCTCCGATACGCTCGTGGCAGTATCGCTCACACCCTTAATGGACCACCAGAAAACAGTGAAAAGGTTTTAGATTTACATTCCACCCCACGTCTAACATTTCCGATATGTGTGGAAAATCTAATGAAAAGTGAAAAGGCGGTTTTACTTTCGCTTTATGTGCTGTTAATTTATAAATTATTGAAACGAAGCAAAGCTTTAGCTTTCGGACCTTTTTTTTTATTTATTTTTTATTTTTATTTAAGCGAGGAATACTAACCAATAAAAAAAGATCAAACAAGTTCTACACTCGATGTAAGAAACCCATGATTGTCGCATCCAGCAAACAATTACTCATTTCCGTGACACTCCGCTTCTCGGTACGATTGCACAATACAAACCTCCATCCCTCCCTCCAACACCCCTTTCCCCATATTCCCTTTTTCCTACATTTCTACGATCTTAAGCAACCAGCCAGAAAAGTCACATCAACCTTTCCCCCCGCATTAACTATCCGCGGGTTCGTCGCTTGACATTACGAAAGACTTCAATCACAGCATTCTTTTCAGCCATCCCGAGGTGCGCTTCTTTCGATCGGGCGCAAATCACGAACTCTTACCCAGATTGTTTTGTGGCGCAATACGAAAAACGAAAGCAAAAATTTGACCATCGAACCGTTTCACTTGATTAGGGAACGATTTCGCACAAAGCCACATCAGTGCGCTCCCATTGTGATGCGGCGAGTGTCTCTCGTTTAAACGGGAGGGGAACACCCCATCTCCTGCTCTCGCTGGTCACACTGGCAAAAGGCCAACATGGAGCAGCAGCAACATGACGGCGGAGAATGCACAAAGCCCACCAGTACCACCAATACCTCTCCCGCACAGATGAGATCACCATTTCTCAATCTAACTTTCAATTCGATTCGCGAACCATTTTCACTTTCACCCGCGTACACCAAAACGGCCTTTTTCTAAACCCAAAACATGCATTTTCGCATTGTTCCAGCGGTATTTGTTTTGCAGTACGAGCAATAAAACAACACAACAAATCGATAGATTTCCCTGTCCCATGGGTAAATATGCAAAATCGTCCGCCTCATCGCCCATCGGGGTGCGGAACTTAAGGAGGGGAATCAAGCTACCGATCGAACACTGTGTGTGGGTGTGTGTCTGGGGATGGTGTAAAAAAAAAACTCCCCCTCTTCACGCAAATGCTAACCACTGACTTATTCGTTTCGGCTCGGCTTAGAACTACTGAACCGTAACCCGATCGGTAAATGAAAAATAAAACAACCTTTGCCAAAGCGCTAAAGCGAACGGAAGAACGGATATCCTACTTGCCCGGTGGGTATTGAAGGCAAAAGAGTCACCCGATACGGGAAATGCAATTTCCGCTCAAATGTCGATGTTGCCGATGCAACATAGAGGCCACCGGCTTTAAGGGCACAGTTGCACATGCACCAGAAATTT
>STHD01000004.1:21088285-21160792 GCA_016170015.1 Anopheles longipalpis
TGAAACTGATGGGTTTCGGTTGAGGTTTAAAATACCCAAACCAAAAAAACGACCATTTGTGAACTCCCACATAATCCACTGCAAATGCTACTAACCTTAAGCTAGAATTCAATTAAAACAATCGATACACGCCACTGCTGGAAGCCATTCCAGTGTGGGATCGATAAGCGCCAATAACCATGGATTATCGGATAGGACATTTTACAGTCACACACAGGCGCGAGGTTCACAGGTTGCTTAACAAGGCGCCCTTGAAAAGAAAGCTTTTATTCGTGTAGCACTTCACGCAAAAAAAGACCAATTGCAAGTAACAATCGTAAATTTTGCTCCACCGTGAGTGTCAATTTCCGCCCCAAAAATCAAACAACGACAAAACTCCGTTAGGCTTTCCACCTCATTTTCTTGTCTTCTAGTTACGATCAATCCTCAGTAAATCTGCACGAAATATTCTCCAACAAAAAAGTAAAGTTACGGGGACCCACCCCATACACCCGGAACGAAAACTTCAGAAAAACAAACAAACGACTTCGATTGTAGAGAAAACGACACACACACCGCAACTTCCAATTGGTTGCCATCGAATTAATTAATTTAATGACAGGAAAAGAAAGCTCCGAAGATCTCTTTCTTCTTGTTGGCTACGGACCCAACAACACCAACGTTTTCTGGGGAATGGTGGTGGTGGTGTTGTGTGTGTTGCTGATTTTTCTTTTCTTTTCGCACTTGGTCTGTGTTTGTTTTATAGGCCAAATTTGGGCTGATTAATTTGTCACACTTTACTTAACCTTGCAATGTGGAAATCGACGGCATCGATGAAATTTAGGTTGAACATGAGATGCCATGCCGGGCAATTGAATTGTTCCGTTTGTTTCTTTCTATACGAAATTGTCTTAAATTGCAAGAAATTGTGTTGGGAAAAAATCATAAAAATTAAATTTAATCTCTTCATCTTTGTTTTTGCCATTTTCTATTTTTTATCAAAGATTTTGTCCGCTTTAACACAGATCATTTTCCGCTTTAACTCATATCAGATCCGAAGTACTGTCACTGATAGCTGAGTATGATTTCAAAAGATTGGAATCTTAAAATATATTTTCTTGTATTTTTCCAATAGAGAGTAAAAACACGATACGGATATGAAAAATAACTCTGATAAACTATCAGCTAAAACAAACAACTCACTACATCGCGCAGCTACCTTCAAAACCAACCTTTCAACACAATCCACACTGTTGGTACTTCTTTATCATAAACACATATTTTACTATCGTTTGACAAATGGTTTTAAAAGCGAAAGGAAGGAGAACACCTGAAAAAAAACAAACTTTCCAAACACACAAATCCTTTGGGTGGATTTGACATACGTAATCTGTTCGCATGATTAATGAACTTCACGCTTGCGATGCGGACTCTTACTACGGTTATGAAACGAGTACGCTAAACAGGAAATTAGACCCATTGCTTCTGCTAACCAAGCGTAAGTTCCCTTCTCGATCTCACTCGAGTGAAAAAACCAGTGTCCCATCATGGGCCATGCACCGTCACCTTCTGATAAGATGATCTACCGTGGAATGCAACTTGCGACAATCTGATCTTACTTATGGTCTTAAGATTGGTAACAACAACAAAAAAAACTCAACCCCCCCGGGCACTGGTGGTTAGGCCGAAAGCAATTTGTCGCACCCTATTACGGAAGGTGTTGACGAGAAATTAATTGATTTCGTGGTAGCGGGCAAAAAAGCACTTTCATGCCGCGTTCGTTTGTTGGTTATCTGGAGAAGATCACTTTCCGATCCGTTCGAGTAATGGCAAGCGGAATAGATAGGAAGGCACAATAAAAATGACACAAGCATGACACACAAACAATGTTGATGCGTTGAGAAAACTACGTTTTCAGGGTTTTTTTTATAAAATTTGGGATTTATATAATGTTTCATTTTCAGACTATTTCTAATCTTCTTCCCTGTGTGCTACCTTGTTTCTTTAAAAATATAAACCGTCAAATGAGTAAAATATTCAATCTCGCGATTAAAAGATGTCTCTTCATTTTCAACATATTAAAGTTTGTGGTTAAACAAGCAGTTGATACAAGCCTTTTGTTTACGTTTCGTGTGGGAAACGCTGACTTGCTATGACAGTTCCGGTTTCGAAAGATTAACGTTAGGATTTTCACGAGGGCAGCGTTACCTCTGCATGTAAACGTTTTAAAAATTAGAATAAACCAAGTACGAAGAACCCTCAAGCCGAAAAAGCTATTTGAAACAAGAGTTTTTGTTTAACACAACGTAGGGCTCGATCGCGAACATTTGGTGCCGTGACCAGGATTATTTCTTTCGTAGTGAATTTCACCATTAAGACAGCTTTTCTGTAGTTCTAAAGGATTTAAAAATATAAAACTAACTAAATCAATCAACTCCAAAACTTTAACCAACAAGGTTAACGATGAAACGATTCGTCGAGCATAGCATTTCCGTTTCCGTTTGCCAATTTAGTTTTCATCCCATTCCATTTTCGCTGCAAACACGCCAAAGATCGTTAGAGCAATGAAACACGCGCCAGTGAAACTGGGATGCTTGCTCGATTTTCTACCAAACCCACTCTATCTGCCCGGCGTTCAATCGGATACCACTGGACAACTGTCGTTCACTCCCGAGGGCACTATTTTTTTATTATTACAACTACCCATGAAAGCGTGATCGGTGATCATACCGGCTCGAGAGCGCTCGCGCTTCAAATACATTGATTTATGACTGATAATGGCAATCATTACACGAGGCTAATGATAATGATGAAAGGAACGATGATGCCGCCACACATGGCTAGTTGCGCTACTTCAGCAGTTCGGTGGAATTGCTTGTGCTGTCAACGCGTACGTCTTCCCAAAGATTAATGATAAGATGCCAACCGGCGGACACAGTGGCCGTACACACTCTGTCATGTATTTGCGCTGCCCGATGCGCATTCCTTCTCTGGATCAGTGAAACCGAACCGCGGGAAGACTGTGTCAAGTGATCGTCAAAGAAATTAAACAGCTTATTGCGTTAATAATCCACCTACGCTTGAGTTTGGAAAAAACACGTTACTAACTAGGGCATAACAGTGGGTGGAATGGTATTTTCGATGCGCAAAATTCTAAAAACAGTGTGCTTAATAATGGGGGGAAAATTAACTCAGTTGAAATATTACCGATACCTAAATGGAGCTTACTAGTGGGGTTATTCCCACTCCCGCTTAAAATTCAGTTAACCCTCACCCGCTTCCTACTTTGGTCAAGTTCATTATCAATCTTCACTCTTCTTGGCGATCGATAAATTTGAGCGTAACGGCATCCCTCGATCAGCAGCAATCGCTTGGGCAGCGTTAACCGTTACGAGTAAGCAACACAAAATTGAACCTTCAAATAAGGGATTATTAGTTCGTTTTAAGCGTTTACAAAACTCCTCATCGAAGCATGAGATAAATTGGCTTAATGTACCGGCTATGGAATGTTTTTAATGAAACCACAAGTGTGAAGATGGCCAAAAATGGAGAGAAAAAAAAATGTATCAACTGGGAAAAAACGCAAGGTTAAAGTAATAAAATTCCCAAGAAAAGTTCAATATTTAATTTAACACTAGAACTACCAAGCGTTTTAAGCTTTTTTCGTTCGTGGTTAATGTTTAAACAATTTCGAAGAGTTGGAGTATATTTTATTGTTTATTGGGGATCGTACTATAGAATATATAAGTAAAATTCATGTCTCAACTACTTTGAGATTGTTTAACCCCAAAAAATAATGTGAATTTCTTTCACTTCATTTTCGAAACGTTTCAGTCAAAATGACTGGTACGGTCAATCTAGTGTTAAATAAATTTGTTTTCACATACAATGTATTGTGCATGAATAATTGATCACGACGATGGGAAGGAAATTGATATCATGTTAAAAATGCAGCAGCACCATAAGCAAAACGTCCACATCGTTTATCTCGTGCAGGTAGTAAACATATTTTCCATCAGCATTAATCATACAACCCATGGCTGCATCCATTTCCTATCAACCGTAGATGATGTGAGAGAACCTTGCCGGACACAAACACCACTTTGGAAGAGAAAAAATGGAGAAGCTTTCGATTACAGTTCCGCCGTACGCTTAAAACAACAAATTCTGTCGGCCAGGGCAAAGAAAATTGACCGTATGGCGAAACGTAACGTGACGATGGTGAGCTAAAAGGTACACGACGGTTCCACACCCGCACCGTCCAACCATGTTGAACCTTTTCGGACGCACGGGGAAAGAAAGTGAACTTAATCTATGATGATGCCGGATGATGAAGCAGTACCAATGGTAAGCAGTCTATCAGCCGCAAAGACCACAACAACGAACGATCCGAGCCGAGATCATGGAAAACCGGGAGGGAAGCCTTCGTCGGCGAGCCGATTTGCACGTGGCGATCTCACCTCAACCTTCAAACGGTGCGAAGAGCACGGAAGGTAGGAAAAATAACTTATGTTCAGTTTCATCGCAAATTAACATCAATTCCATTAAACGCTGTGGCGCGGTCGGCTTTGTACTTAACTTTTCTTTTTTTTTTTCATCGTTCATTGGTTTTTTTTTTCCTTGCAGAGGTTCGGTCTAGTCCTTCCTATCGGACCCACACGGGTCTCTGCTCTGCAACGAAAAGCCACGTTTTGCTTTAGCACCGATCAAGCGATGGATGAAGCGAGAATGATGACATCCAGGAATGCAGCCAGCGGCGGGATAATACCGGGACGAACAGAACCAATGTCTGTCATACGGGACGGTGATCAAAGCTGCAAATGAGACGATCCACATCCCTCATTTACTCCCCTCTGTTATCCATCTTTTCCATCCTTCTAATGGATAATGCACGAATCTTGCCGATGTTCGCAAGTGAACCCATTTTCCACTGGACGCTTGACCTGTAGGAAAATTTGCCGAACAATCGGTTCCGTTTCCCGCCACGGATTTTCATCACAGTCACGTGCAAAATAGTTTTTTTCCTACTATCGCATTATTATAACCATCGTGTGCCCTTTTCGCCAAAGTGTGCATTATTGCAGTGGAGAAGAAAAAATGAAGAAAAATAAAAAAGACACGATCTGTTTTCCTGTTAACACTCGGCACACAGTCGGAGGTAGGGAAAGAACAAAAAACTAAAGAAACTCAAAAGGAAAAGGTTGATTGGGAAAATGGGCATGGTGAGCAAATTGATTTCGATTACGAGATAGCAGGTGAGGTAACGGTAATGGAGTCGAACGGAAGAGGCGGACTTATGCGATCGCGATGCCTTTTTTGTGTTGATGCAATGGATGTTATAATTACAGCATGCAAAAGTGAATAGCAAAAAAAAAACCCTTTTTGCAAATTTGCCAAACGTTAGCACAGAGGAAAAAGAAAAAGGAAAAAGGAAACTATAGGGCTAAGTAGCAAACTGTACCCTAATAATAGAAATATTTTCTTTTGAATTGAAATGTTGAATGTATTATACATGCTTGTAATATGAAATAGAACACATTATCAAACTATGTAGATGTAGTTTAGTTATATGCATACTAAATAAGAATTAATGAACGAATTAATTGAATTGCTCAAATTGAATCAAAAGCTATTCTATCCGAGCTATTTTTTGAGTTTTTTTACTTAATCTGGATTTGAATATACTTTTAAATAGACACTTTAGCCATATAAGGAACATTTTCTATTTAAAAATATCAAAAATGATCTATTTTTTATCTTGAGGGTGTATCCTTAAGAACTCACGAGTGAACTAAATGATCATCGTACTCATGGATGGCTTGGGTGCAGTTCACTAAGATTGAGATAGCAATCACCACTTTGATTTAACACTACAATGATCTACCAGTCTATTCGTCCTACATGTTCTGTTGCCTTAACTCAACACAAAATAATCAAACATTATAACTAGGTACTTCTGTTTGGGAGCGAATTTTTAGAATTCAACTGATTTTTATGTTCTGTTTCCTCCTTAAATTTGCGTTTTTTTAAATGATCTAGCAGTCTTTCAGATGATCAAAGTGTGGAATTATAGAGACTAAGATTATTTGGGATTTAACTCTGCACTTTTTTGTATTAAATTATCATAACTCTTGAAAGAATGAAAAAAGTTCTTTTTTTATTGTAGCTACCACTTCACTACCAATTTTATTTGCGAACGTGAATTATTATTCCCATCTCTACCACAATATTCTGTATCAGTTTAATATATCCTCAATCTAAGTACCTAAAAATCAAACCAATTTTTTTAAATCTAAATTAAAGCTAAAATTGTACATGCACGTGTCCTTTATCCCTTTTTTTGCCATTTAAAACACAGTCGTGCGTGACATGTAATTAAAATAAAATTATTCAACCCAGACCAGATTTACGCATAATGCATTACAAACAGCGACGAGATGCCATAAATTTCGATAAATCACGTCGCCAGTTTCACGTTGACGCTCGTTTTGAAGAAACGTCAATGAATCTTAACAAACACTCCACCATTACCAGCATCGTTATAACTCCTTCCACCCATATGCACACATCCCGGGCATCCAATTTCAAGTACCGCACGGAAATTCGCAAATGCCAAAAAAGGGCTACGGAAATTATGGTAGAAGGGAGCAAACAATCCACCCCTACAAATGTACAAGCATGCTTTCAAGTGTCCCTGTGGTGTTGGATGAATCTACGCTCGAAAGAGTGCACCAAACCACTCTGGGAAAATTTACCCTAAAATTAACACCGAAATTCGCAACCGAACCGATTTTTCGTGCGAAAACAATCGCACAAGAGGGGTTATACGATGATTTACGTCATTACGTCCGCTACGTTGATGGTGGTCGATGCTTAATTATAACGTGAGTCATCAGTGTCTGCATTAAAGAGGAAGCTGAAATCTCGATCCAACTACGCTTAGATTGAAGCAAAAGTAAATAAAACTTAAAGTACAGAAGGGTTTATAGGGCGAGTAGGTTGTATGAGGATGATTTTTACCTTTAATTCACCAAAAATTCTCACTTAATATAATATCTGCACATATTGCATTAAAATGGTTCAACTCAATTGAAGTAACCTTTAAGATTTTTTGACAAGTTCCCAAATATTTCCAATATACAGTCACCTTACCAAACAAAAAAAAGGTAAACATGCAAACCAATCCCAAAAATTAGATTATGAAATTGATGAAACAGCAAATTCCTTTCAACATAATTACTATTTCCTGTCCTAATGTCCTCCACTTTCTACTGACGCCCTTCAAAACCTGTACCAAAAAAAGACAACAAAAAACGCCCTCACGTCGGCTAGCCGGATTCGGGCGAATGATTGATGCTGAGATGCAAAAGTGCATTTTCATCCCCTTTCACGAAGTAAACAAGGCACATAGAGCAACAAAAAAAGAAAGAATTCCCTCCTTCCCCTCATTGCATCCAACCGCGGCCATTTGCCGCACACGACTGTTGGCGGTTTGAGAGCGCCATTCATTATGCTGTACTCCACACAAACACGAATGGGGATTCATGCAGCTCCTAGCATCGATGCAACTTTTGTTTGAGCGAAACCAGGCAATGTGCTACCACAATGGGCAGCATAAATCAGCATCGGAGGGCTTCNGGTTTGAGAGCGCCATTCATTATGCTGTACTCCACACAAACACGAATGGGGATTCATGCAGCTCCTAGCATCGATGCAACTTTTGTTTGAGCGAAACCAGGCAATGTGCTACCACAATGGGCAGCATAAATCAGCATCGGAGGGCTTCAAGTTAATTGCTCGTGCGAAGAAAGCATGATATCGCTTTCATCGGAGCATTTGAGAGTTTGGCCTTTTATTATGTTTTCCTGCTTTTTTTTTTGCTTAACTCGTTTTATTCTTCTTTTTTTGCTGTCTACTACGCTCGTTTCTCGATCGCGTTTATAAGGCTGACAGGTTAGAGTAGACATAGCCATCGTCGCCTTCCGATCGTTGTGTGTCGGAGAGGAAATGCTTCACTTGGGGAAAGTAAGCAACAGTCAGCAACATACACTCTTCTTACACTCACTTTCCGACACATCACGAATATTTCATCATCTTAATTAATCTCTGGTTCGTTCGAAATGCTCAAAAGCTGCCATAGATCTAGAGCTGGACAGGACAGGACAGACAACCTGGAAGCTGCTCGAGCCGGCAAACGAATGATCTATGATCGGAAGGTAACCACCACCAAATGCCTAAACCGTCGACGTTTTAAGGATGAATGGCGTTTCACGGAGTTTTCCTTCCACGTTTCAGTTCGGTGGTCGATTTTTGGTGAGACGAGCTGAACTTTAGCGGACACGGCGCACTTCCGAAAACAATCTATCCCGGGAATGTATTTCATCTTGAATGTGTTTAGAGTTGCTTCTCCCATTTACCTTTTTCCCCAAATAGGCTTCGCTTTTTTTTGTTAACAGTCAGTTCTTGTTCTTTTTCCCTTGCTTAACAAACAGCTACAAAGCAAGGCAAACCGGCCCAACAATAAAAACAACAGTGGATATATCATGACCATTCATCATCATCTCGTAAAAACTGTGGAAAGGTCAGGGTGAAGAAGAATAAAAAAACAGCTCGTCCAGTGTGTAGTGCTTCTAACGGATGGTTTAGTGCTTGTTTAGCACGCCCCAGTTGGCGAATTGGAAGACATTTTCGCTCACGAAACTGGCATCCCACTACCGGGGATCGCGCGCTCGTCAAACCGATGGTATGTGCGGTTTATCCTCTGTCCGTTGATCGATTGCCAATCGAGGGCAGTGAAGATGAGCTTTGGATGATTTGTGCGGTAGTGAAGAGGAAGAAAAGAAAAGCTAAACAGGAGAACAGGAAGACAACGTAAGCTAGAGAGTATTTCAATAAGAAAGGTCATACTACATTCTATTTATCACCGTGAATAATACCATGAAGGGTTTTATTTCATCAACTCTAACTAATAGCGTCTAAAAGTGACCGAATTAAAAAGTCAAATAATTTGCCAAAAATCTTGTATAAAATAATTAATAATACAGAGTTTACCAGCTCCTTCGGTAAAAGCTATACGATCGACATCTCATAAATACTATCGACACTTTATTAGGTAATTATGTAATTATTCAATTTAGCAACAATTTTATATTTGCTGCTATCACAACCACAAACACCAACTTTAGCAAACAGATATTTTTTAAACTCCAAGCGAAGGTAAAGTGGTCTAGATAAGATTCGAACCCTCGACGTGTGGTGTAACGGACCGAATTATTCCGCACAGAACCATAACCCATGGTCCATGTAAGCCCATTTCGAGCCCAATAAAAATTATCTCATAAACCACAAACCGTACCGAAAGCAGTACGATGAACTTGTTTAAGCTTTCTCATCCAGCGGACAAGAGCCCTAGCGTCAGTATATAAAAACCATTTGCCCAAAAAAAACACAAAACAACAGCGCAATGAACTTCCGATTGAAGTACGTCATCGTGCACAGCGGAGAGAGAAAAAAAGACAGAACACAAAACATTAAGTTTACTTTTCAACGCCGAACACCAATACTGCCGTTCTGCAAGCCAATAAACCAAAAAACTAACGATGAGAACACTCTCTCCAAACGTCAACGTTAATCTCCAAAATCACGAAATTAGTCCGTCTCGCATCGCATGGATCGATGGCTTTTATTTTCATTGCCAATTTTGCATTCAAATATTTAATCTAATCGGTTTCGGGTACGGGCACCATCTCCCGACAGGTCGAAAAGCTGCTTCACATTCCCTGCCCCATCCCTTAACGGATTAACACGCAATAATCAACGGGAAGGAAGTTACGAAGAACTTCCAAATAAGAACGAACAAAACGGGAAAATTCCACAGACGATTCCCACCATCTGTGCCAAAGGATGGAAAAACCGACATAGTGCAAGATTCGGCAAAGGTTTTGGTGGCGACTGTGTCTAGCTCTCTTTATTCTTATTTTACACCATTTCGTACATTTTACCTTATGCCTGTTCCGGCTTAACCATAAAGAACACACACACACAATATTTCCCAAAAGCGTGAAGCGAATCGTGCGGGATACGAGAAAAAGCTTCCATCCGTGTTTAGCGTGTACAAAACAACAGAAATGAAGCTCCACGAGCACAAACAATGCTTCGCACCGAACGTTCGCATCACTAGCAGTACGAAAGAATGGAACAGCAGCAAAGCAATGCTGCATGGAATGGTTGGAATTGACACAAAGGAAATTGCGCAGAAGACGTGAAAATTTTCGGCTATCATACCACCGATCGATCGAATCCCGTCGATTCTCACGCCTTTCACACCGATCGCGCACTGTGTGAAAGATCGATTACATTGACCTTTCAGCTGTCACCGGGACACATTCCACTCCCGATCGGTTTTTTTTGTGCATCGCTCGGGTGAGAAATTGGCACAGTCGGCAATGGAAAATTTGACTACCTTGTTTGACATTGATAAATGAAATAGCATAAGAAGAGGAAACATAATCTTATGTCGCATTTTAGCAATGCCACTATTTAAGAAATATTATATTATATAGAAATAATATATAACATAATTTTTTTAATTTTATTTATTTAGAAAAAAACATTTCATTAAATAGAAATAAAACTGTCCTTAAACTGTTATATATTGTAAATTCTTTACAAAAAGAATTTAAGACAAATATTGAAGGGGTTCGTCGCCATACGCGGCGTCAAGTCTTTTGATTTATTCATACAAGGAATATTCTTAGCAATACTCAACAATCTATCCATATGTAACGTTCATATATTTAACTAATATTTTTAAGTACAATGTAAATATTCCTCCACTACATTGTAATTTGATTGAGAATATTGTGTTTTCGAGATTGCCAAAAATAAAACCTACTTAAAGTGTAAAGAACAAAACTGTTAATGTTACATATGGAAAAATGTGTTGTGACGCTGTTAACCTTATGTAAATCAACTATGCACAATGCCTTTGCATTAAATTATGCAATCAAACAAATTACCTAAATAAATGAAAGCTTTACACCCCCTAATATTCCGTCCAACGTAACACTTCCACCAACAGGTGAAAAGGTAAACCCTTAAGCACAAAGGTTCAAAGTGCATTTTTCGAAAACCACCAATGCACCACACACTCTCTCACCTTCTCTCGTGTGCGCTAAATCACTCGTCGCCATAATAAGTGGCCCCCCTTAATCGATCGATCACCAAACACGGCGATCGGTGGATGGAATTCCAGCCTCGGTGCGGTAACTTCCGACTCTGGTGCAGGCATTGCGCTGAGGTGGGTAGCGCAGTACAGTACCTGAAAGCACCACACCACCACCGCCCAATGATGATTGATTTTTGGTCTATCATCTGCGAGGGCAGTCGAGGTGGGTTTAGGCGGAGGGAAACACAAAAATACACCAATCAAACACGAAGAAGCGGAACGTTACTTGGCCCAAAAGTTCAAACATTCGGTCGCGGCAGAGTTGTTTAAAGAATCTTGGCACACCAAAGCTAAATACCATCATTTTCCAACGACTTTCCCAAACATGAGAGTGCTTGCTGTATGGGGCCACCGTATCTCACTGCTGTCAGGAGTGTGTGTGCACTTTATCGACTCACGGATGCATGCATACACGTGGTGTGGTGGGGCCCTTCGCGTTGATTATGATGATTCCCGCAATGATTGCACGATCCAGACAGAATCTTGAAAAGACAAACGGGCGGAAGGCGGTACGCGCTTTCGGATAAAGTGATTGATGTGGCCATGCCGCGCTCGGAGCCGGGCTGGGACTGCCACACAAGTAATGCGCTTTTAGCGCGGCAATTAATGGAACCCAAAACCGTCATCGTTACCCCTTTCGCCCGTGCTGGTGAAGGAAAAAACCAACATCGCAGCGGAACTACTGCATACATTCCCACCAACGAAGCCAAGATATAAGTCGATCTCGGCAAGAGCAAACGGAGCGCGATTTGGTGCTTTGTGCCGAAAGAAAGTAAATCTTATCACGGACAACAGTACAAAGGGGCATAATAGTACCGGGAGAAAAGGAGGAGATTTTACGTTGGAAAAGATTAAGTTCGCCCGAAAGCTTACAAAAAGAGTGAAGCAGCCAATCGGCAGGCTTTAGTTAGGCCCTGATNGATTTGGTGCTTTGTGCCGAAAGAAAGTAAATCTTATCACGGACAACAGTACAAAGGGGCATAATAGTACCGGGAGAAAAGGAGGAGATTTTACGTTGGAAAAGATTAAGTTCGCCCGAAAGCTTACAAAAAGAGTGAAGCAGCCAATCGGTAGGCTTTAGTTAGGCCCTGATTACGATTCGTAAGCTTACTCTGGTGATTGACCGTGAGAAAAAAAGGGAAAAATACATCACCGAACATTCATATGTGCTGGCGTCGTCAACATTTGTCGGCCACACACACAGTGCATTTCTGTTAGTCATTAATTTTCAACAACGGTAGCCATAAAATAAATCCACCTCACACACACACACGACGGCAAAAGCGCTTTCCGATTGAAACGATAACGACAAGAAGCGACCACGAAATGAATGTGATTCGATGAATTATGCTGCACGAAAATCATGTTGCACAATGAATAAAATCCAATCCCAAAACGTCACCACAAAGCGGTGAGAAAGCTTCTCCATGCTGCCGGATATTTATGTAAAAAAAAACCCTCCATCTTGGAAAAACTCTTTTCTAACACATTCGTCGTACTTCAATCATAACGCGTTTGGATCCGCATTAGTCTTTCGTGCTTTTTTCTCCTTTCAACAAAATCGATGTTTTGATCGTTTTCACTTCATTTTCACCTTTCCCTACAAAAGGGATCGCAAGGAACATCTTCTCGAAGACGTGTGTGACGAGACCATTTATCGTCGCCATTTAGCGAACAGTCCGTCCAACCTTCACGTCTCATTTGATGCTCCTCATCAGCGCTCGAGTGTTTGCCTGTTTCCCGCTTGTCTCTATCTTTTTCAACCCTTTCTTTCAACCCTTTTCGTCGCTCACTCTCACTCGCAACGGAATGCAACGGTCTGCATCCAATTTGCTTCATTTTCGATCAATCACGCTGTGTGTCCGGGCATCAGCATAAGTGTGTCCCGTGAAGCAACATAATTACATCTTACCGAAAGGGCCCTTTCACGTGTCATAACAGATTTGGCGTCCCTTCAAATTACGTCAACGGCTCGTTAGCAGGGCAAAACACCCTGCGCACACAAGGGCGGCTTCTTGCACTGTAACGAGCCATGATTTTGATGGGTGGTAAATAAAACCTTTAACGCCCGTTGGGGCGTAAATTCGCTTTTCAGAGATTTTTTGGATGGACAGTATTGAAGAACAAAAAACAAAAGTGTTTTTCATGAAAAGCACATTACGGTAACAGCTAGTAAAAGCAAAGCTAAAGGAAAAACATAATAAAACGTAAGTTATATAAATATTTTTTTAACAAGCAATTTTATTTCAAATTTCATAAATTTAAAAATAGAATTCTAAAAAAAAGATACGCAAAACATCTTAAAACACAAATCACACAACAAAGAAAAGGCTTTAAGCTAACTAAAAATACATTTCGCCTTTTTTTACAAAAAAAAATCGAACATTCTCTCAGGCGACCTAAAGCCGGAAAAAACAAAAAAAAACAATCCCAAAATCGACGAACCTAGTGACCCAAATATTCACCGAATGCGTACCCACAATTTGCTTCTGTCGGTCATACCGAATGTTTCCCGCAAGCGTAAATCATCGAATCAATCGTTGTTGTTTTGTTTTCTTCACTCCATACACCCTCAAAAATGAAACAGTGAAGTGAAAAAACAAAATCAAACAGAAAAGAAAGATAAACTAATCGTTCGGCCTATAAGCCGATCGAATCGGGTATGCAACACATGCTGTGAAAGGAACTGCTGCTGTGTGCTGGCGCAGATTGTTCGGCAGACGGTTTACTACCATCAAACTAGTGTGCGTGGGGCTGCATAGTGTAATCGAGGCGCAACTACAGATCATTTTTGCAGGGCTGTAAGTACATAGGAACATAGATAAGAAAGCGTTTGAAATTACAAAAAAAACCTCATCCCGGCATGAGCCGATGATACCGGAGGGAGGTTTGGGGATGCAACTCGTCTGGAAGTGGGCAGAAAGAAGGGGGTAAAACGGCAATTACCATCACTGCTCCATTTGGCGCGAGACGGGATCGAGGATAATCCCATCTGGAAGCCGGCCAGATTATAGTGCCGATTTTTTCCTCGGGACCGAGCTGCAAACAACAAGCTACCATCTTTTCCCGTCTCAACAAACAGACTTCACACCACACGCTAGAGATTTCCTTCATTCCAAAGTTTTTTTTCTTTATTGTAATGGTGGGTGTACGATGAGTGAGTTTGTATAGAAACTGATTTCAGAAGTCGGCCATCGGGAGCCCCTTGATAGAAACGGCCTCTTTTTTCTTGATGTTTTTTTCCCCTGCGCTAAATCGGTAATAAACAATTCAAATTGAAATTAATCATGCACACACACACCGATGTGTTACAATAACAAAAATTAGTGGAAATTAATATTACAATCTAAAGATGGTTTTGTTCTTCAATGTGTCTGACATTCTTTTATTTTAGACGCGATGCTCAGCTGGATTTCATCTTGACCGGATAACCGGATAACACGAATGACAAGAATAGCTATTTTGCTAATAAATATTAGTTTAGAATTTATAATAGAATGAAGTAGTATATTTACACTACTTGTTTACTTAAAAAAACATTAGAAAAAGCTCAAAACGGATCACGTTAATATGAAAATATTTTCTTAATTACATTTTCCAAAAAAAAAACACATTCTTATACGCTAGCACATATTTGCCATTGATCCTACTTTTTATATCATCCTACTATATCCATCCACAAAAACAACCGGCCATCGATCTCTCGCGTGAAACTGATCTTGAAACACAAAGCTGCCGAGTCTTGAACCTCAGATTTGCGCAAAAGAATTTCATCATTCCATATTTCTTCATCTCATCTAATCTTAATTCTTCTTTTTTTCCTACTACAGTTTACCGAGTAGTATCGAACTACCGACAGCAACTATTGCGTTTTGCGTTACGCTCCTCATTACTTCCGAGCGTAACGGACGACACCGGGGGGCAAGCAAGCAGTGGTGTGCTCCCTCGATCCGGAAGGAAAAAAAACGGGGCTAAAATAGCGGAGTCTATTAGTTGTCTTAATGTGGATAATTAGAGAAGCCACTGGCCGCCACTGAAGTATGCCGCCATCATTTCTTCAAAAGACGCTCCAAGACGATATGTGCACTGTGCACAAAACGAACGCAAGAAATGCAATCACCGAGGCCTGTGCTGGGTACAGAGGTAATTTGGAGCAAAACCACATTCCTACAGGTGTACATCCGCGGTTTGTAACAGAGGATCAGTCATTGCTCGTCAATGTACACGTGGCACCGTGGCACCACCAACAGCTTGGTTGGATTTTTTTTTCGCTCCCCAAAACCCTCCCGGTTCAACATTGCATCTCCTGTGCGGATCATAATCAACCTAACACTGACAGGCGGCGTACACCTGAAGGCGACACTTTCGTACGGAAAGGCCTTGTCACCCACCGGGGGCAAAGAAGGGTTTATTCTTTTTGCGCTTTGGAGAATTTAGCGTGCATTTCATTCGTTCGACGGTTCACCTGTGTAATGAACGCCATCCGTGCACACGATCAGTAGCACCGGAAATTAAGAAAGAAAGAAAAAAACACACACATCTTTACGATGCACCACTAGTACTGGCTTAACCTCGAGTGACTCCCCTGCCGAAAGCGTTCATCAGCGTTGAGCGTGTGTCGATTTTTCTCACCAACAACAGAGTGAGGAATCTGGATTGCTTAGCCTTCGGGGTTATTTGCTCAACGAACCAATTCACCAAGCGAATCGCGCGCGCGCCCGTATGCCAAGCAGCTAATGATCTCGGAATCGGGTAAGCGAACACCGTGCGGCATAATCGTTCCCGCGAGCTCCAAGCATACAGTTCCCATCAGTTCGTGTTGTGATCCGTGTGAGATGGTTTCCACCGAATCGTTATGCGCTTACCAGTAAGGTTTAATTTAATTCTCACATAAAAATAAACACATGTGACTTTTGCTAACATAACATCATAAAAATCTCATATTGGAACAGTCATAAAAAACGACATTATGCAACGGTTGCAATATTAATGGAACGAATTCGAGACCAACAAAATTTCGATACTTTCTTCAAGCTTTCTCGTATGCATTGATTCGTTCCATGCTATGAGTATTTTTTCCGATACTATTTACCTTTGCATATTGCACATTAACAAAAAAGTAATTGAATTATTTGCACCCCAACCGTGTGTGTGCAGGGAGGAGTTAAATACGAAAATGAAAGTAATCTCACTTCCAACAGATAATGATTCCTAATTGTTTTACTTCTACAGCATGGTACGGACATTAAAATATCGCATTTATACTTCATCTATCAAATCCTCTCGAATCAACGGCTGTAGAAACGCCGTGGGTGAAGAGGATAATTGGGCCGTGAATTTGTTATTATTTTCTATTTCCGGCTACAAACCAAAACCGTCCGGAACGTAACCGGAACAGCATGTAAAACACGACCGGACATCGTCACAGTATTCATATGCGTGTGTATTAGAGGGACTTCTTTTTTTTTGGTTTTGCTATAACATTTTCCACAAATTATCCTCCCGGTAATAAGATAGTATTGTTTACCGGTACAATTAGCGTTTGATGGAGAGCAAAATTGATGCGAACGATTTGGAGAGAAGGAAAGAGTGAGATCATTAGCCGGACCTTCTCAATCATATGTATCCGGTAACGGTTGGTAGACAATTTCACGAGCATTTGCGCGTTATCTGACAGGTTACGAACGTCATTGCTTTACTCTCATTTTCATGCTATCAAATAAATAATCGAAAGTTAGTTCGTTGCTACTAGCGTCGGTCGACATTCGCAATCCACCGACATGAAGATGAAGAATGATCTTCTGATGGGACAGGAACGCAATCAAGCGCTTAACTTTTTTTCTTTCTATCTTATGCTTTCTTAGTTAAAAGTTGGAATAGTTTGACCGATCGCTGGGAGATGTTAGTACTCGTTTGGAAGAAACTGAATGCAATCAATTCGCTTCCCTACTGGCTTTACGATTCATTGTGGTCAGGTGATAAAGTTATATCGTCGCAACCGCTGGTAATTGTCGTAAGTCTTCGGACCGAAAGGATCATTACCGTACAATGCAAACAATGCGATAACAGTTAACCGCGCATCGTAGCGATCAGTCAATGAAAGCGGCAATACCCGTCGCGATCCGCAAGCGGTAATCCCAAATATCAGCAGCACGATCCACGGCCAGTCATGGCATAAATCAAACACGGCCAACACTAAACCCCGTTGGGCAGATTCTGACCGTGCCGCGTGGATGGGTTTTGAATTTCATCCGTCACTAGACAATCGGAAAGAACGGCATGGGGCACAACACAGCGAACAACTAAATCTGCAAATAGACTGCATTGTCGATTCACGTTTATTGCGATCCAGCGCTAACCGTTCGTTGGTTCACAATGGGTATACTGCTTTCGTCAACAGCGGCACTCAGACGGTGGCCCAACTGGTTCGCTCTTTCCATTGGGGCTAACGGTACTCACCTGCAAAAATGAAAAGAAAACATAAAACATTCATTAGAATTGGCATTGGGATTATAAATTTTCGCACAAATCTACGGACACAACAATCTAAAACCCAGCCGCGGCTTTCCTGTACGATAAAAGCTCGATCGAAACGTACCGAAACGAAAGGTCCTAACCACCACCCACCGGAAATCACCACCCACCTTTAGTATTACAAGCAAGAAGGAGAATGGATAGCGCCACAACAATGCCCTTCGGATCATAAATTTGCGCTGATAACTTGACCGCCCTAGATCGCGCCCGGGAATGGTTTGAAAGTAAGACCACCTTCTAACAAGAAGGGACAAAATACACACACGTACGTATGCAGTTCCAGGCTTTCCACCGGTCTATAATCTGTGCATTTTATTATTTTGTTTCTTGGTTGTGCAGATTCGTTCTGTTTTCTCGTCGTCTTATCGACGGGAAAAGAAAACAGCGTGGACAGGAGGTGGACTATTGAACTATTTCTGGTTCCATCTGGACGCCAACTCTGTAGTTGCAATCATCCAATAGACGCTTTCCCAACGAAGAACCCGCCAACAATGTATCAGACCTCGCAATAGATGTTTGCTTTGGTAATTGTACGAAATCGGGAATTCGAATGTTTACTTCGGCTAATTTAATTTAAATCAATTTCGCCTAAATGTATGCAACCACGAGTTAGTTTACTAATTTTTAAACACTTGTTAGGACATTTATACGATAATTTGCAATTTTATTACGAAAGAAATCATACTATACGATGTATTTCACTGCAAATATCAAATATGCCAATGTTGCACAATATGCCCAAAATCGAATAAAAACAATCCTGCTTAGCCCGACTAACCTTACTAACGACGGTTGAGACTTTATTCTTGCCACTGTCGCAACCATTGAAAACAGTGTTTAACGTGCCTTTCAATCGCCACGTACAAATGCACTGGTAGATGCCGTGCAACGATCGTGTTCATACAAATTCGTTCAACAGCTGTTAACAGTTCCTTAAATGGGTAATTCGCCACCGTCGGCTGGAATGTGTCGGAGTGTATGTTAGCATACTCCCTTAGTTCGGTATCATGCAAACAGCAAGCCAGCCACCTGCACAGTTTCGTACAACCTTCGTACAAGAAAACGAAAACAAAAATGGTTCCATTAACATGATTTCCCTAGGCGCAACATAGCCAAGCTTAATCCATTCTGCATGATCAACAACCCGTCGGGAAAATGTGCGCCCTTGCGCATATTTCAATATCGGTTCGGGGCGCGAACCGGTGCGTCACTGGATGGGAAAATGATTAAGAAATAATTTCAATACAATCCGGCTCACGCGGCTTGATGTTGTGCGGAGCTTGGGATCTGCGAACTCGATCACGGAAAGGCCAGCCTGGGCCGACTGGAGGATCGAATTACTGACCGTTTTTCCCCGCATTGGCTGTTAAGGTGTGCCATTAAACAGGAAGAGTTTGTTGATCGGTGTACCCTTCCCACTGCATCGAACTTTTCGCTCACAATTAGTGCACGATATAAATCTCTTCAGCTGTGTTATTCACCACGTACCTTTAACGATAACACCATTTAATGTATCAATTTCATTTATCCAAAAAAAAAACCTCAACTTTACATGCCAACACCTTCGAAAGCCTTTCTCTCTTGGGCTGTTTTTTTTACTTTCAATATCATAGGATCATTTTCAAAAGCACTTGATGTAGTTGCTCTAGATCATCAAGATACGTCTGGTTCAAGCCAACATCAAGCCAACTATTCCCTTCCAGCTCGCGATATTCCATTGTCTTGCAGGCATCGCAATTTTCCTTTCGCCAAATACTAAAGCCACGAGTTTATTTGCGGTAAACATGTTAACACACTTGTCCGTTTGAACTGGCGCAAACTATTTTAAAGCACTTTTTAAATAAAATATTTTGGGAATATTGGGCATATTAGTACAATAAAGTAAAAACTTTTTTTCATAAAATTTTAAGAGCTTCTCTATAGATTATGTCAAGTATAGCGGAAAGTAAATAGACTTGATCTGACCCCATCTTCTTGAGCACGTACTATTGGCCTAGAATTTCGTCGTGCTGAAAAATCATCGTTACGCCATGAATCGCTATGTGACGAAACAGAGCTAATGGCAGTCAATAAGGTTGACTTATTGACAAACGACATTGCTACAAAAGTTGCCAATAATTGGATGATGGAAACGGCTGAAAACGATGCCAAAACGAAGCATTTTTTTTCTCAAAACGACCAATCGATTTATATTGCGAAAGTAATAAACAATAACGCCTTAATAAGGTTTTATAGCCTCCCTTTTACCTATGCAAAGCTTAAGACCTTAACAAAAAACATTCTTCGAAAGAAAGTACGGAGAAAAGGTAGCTTTATTTACCACAATCCTTTGCATAAATCATTATGTATAAGTTATAGGAAGAAAGCAACACAATATCAAGTTAATAAAAGCTGGAAAAGATTAAACTTTTTCCTCTATCAAACTTACAAATATTTAATAGTGGGAAATGAAAGATGGGATAAATTAAATACCTAAATCTACCTTCCATCAGCATAATCACCTTTGTCACCATCATCAACGTGCATCATAATCATCATAACTCAAAGCATAGTTTCTCCTTATGCATCATTTGCCGTGCATCAGGCTCAACATTGACGAAAGCAGCAAACCATCGCACAACGAAATGAAGATACTGCTTTACAGTTAACTTTAAAGTACACGTCACTATCCCTTTCTGTTTCATTCCTTACCAAAATAAACATATCTTCAAATGGTTTATTCGTGACACTTTGGTAATTTCCTCAATCTCTGCGCTATAAGCTCCAGGTGGATGGTTTTAAGGCAAGTCATCGTAATGGCGATGATATGCAATTGGATGACACTCGAGGGAGCGCACTAATGAAGACACTTTAAATCGTCACAATAAAAAATTGTTACCCCTCCCACACTGTAGGAAGGAACAGGGCAACTGTTCACCACGGTGCAATTTAATGACATCTAATCTACATGTTAGCAAAAGGGCCAAAGCCTCGCCCGGCATTACGGAAACCGTGACGCAGCTAATACAGTGAGCATCGAAGGCGAAAGAAACGCCAAAGGTACGGTGTGTGTAATGGTGACATTTTCACAATGCTACACTTTCATACGCAGCCAAATTGACGGCAGTGCACACCGCTGGATGGCGCGTTTACCGTTTGCTGCCCTTGTAATGATGTCATTTGCGGTGGTAATGGAAGGCATCATCGCCGAGTAAGTGCCGTTCCGTACGGATGGCTACGGAGGGAAGAAAGTGCATCGTCGCNTACGCAGCCAAATTGACGGCAGTGCACACCGCTGGATGGCGCGTTTACCGTTTGCTGCCCTTGTAATGATGTCATTTGCGGTGGTAATGGAAGGCATCATCGCCGAGTAAGTGCCGTTCCGTACGGATGGCTACGGGGGGAAGAAAGTGCATCGTCGCGCCTATCGTAAAGCATCGGAACGAAGAACCACTTGTGTTAAGGGTTAAACATTACTCCAACCTGCCGTTAGGAAGCAAATTTTACGGTTCTGCCGCTTGTTGGTAAAAGTTACGCTACGGTTTTTAACCCTTTTTTTTAAGACCACAAGAAGAAACTCACGATCGATTATCGTCAGCATATCTCACGCAACAGGTGTCAACCTTTCCCGCAGCAGCATTAGTTGCTTGTCGCCTAACACGCTTCAAGCTGTAACCTAGCATATCAAACATAATCGTGCGAACTATGAAAAATACACCACTTGTTGACGAGTTAATAATCACGGCGAACGATACCGGTTTTTAACGTATCCCAAAGGGTTGGCTTCGATGCCCAACCCAACGCTAAAGATTGAGCGTGCGGACACGATCGTTAATGGCGAAAGATAGCGCCATAAAGATAAGATGAGACAGCGGAGATACGGTTCACGCAAAACACTCAAGGCATACGGCAGCATCCGGTCCATGCTGTTCCTGACGCAGTAGCTGTTACGGACGTTACAAAGGTGATTTGGGTGCCTTTTTAAGCTGTGATGTTTCAATCTTACATCGATCGATAAACAGGAATTATTCAATGCAGCCACTTGCTACCGTCACAATTTTCTCCAGCATCGCTGGCAGATTTTTTAGATTGGAGGAACTTTGTAAGTGGTCGATTCAATCCAGACAGTCAGGCAAGCAATAACAACTAAAACAAAATAAGTAAAGAAAATGTCATGAATTTAAATTCAAAAATTTAATTTAAAACGATCGATCATTCAATTTGAAGGAAATAATTCTTGATCAATTCAAGCAAATGCGTGCAGTGCGGGTTTGCATACATCGTGAAATTTCTTTTTCATACAAATTGCATACCCAATAGGCGCTTAATTTCCGCATTGCATACATCGAGCATATTTCCTATTTCACGTGCAATGCAAATTGCATACTTTCGGGATGTGGATTTTAGGAAATATTTCATTCAACTCGATAGATCGATCAGTTCCTCCAACCGGCACTTTGTTACAATTGAAGTTAACAAAACCCTTAATTAACTTCCAAATTGATGTTAGCGGTTACCCAAGAGTCACATATAATAATTATAACAGTAATATTACCATTTTCTAAACAAAACTAGCTTTCAATTGTGTTCGACGTGAAATTTATAGAATTAAACTGACTTTCGTTTTTAATCACAATTTTGTCTTGTGCTGCTAATTCCTCAATCACTGATTCGTAGCTCTTAAGATTAGCGACCATTAAAATTCCCATCTGACGTTCCTACGGAGAAACCCCTTGGGCTAATAAAACTGCGGCAAAATGAGTTTGCCACTTAAAAACAACCATCCTTGGCATGTATGTGCGCACGCCACTGCCGGTTAACGCGCTTCGTTAAGCGTTTTATTGGGTGCTAATGACTTTCTTTAGTCATATTTTTGCCTCCATTTAGGAGGTGCAGCACCTCTTCGGTACGGCGAGATGAACGTTTGCTGGAGAAGATGCGAGAAAGTTCTGATTTATTTCTGCAATTATATTCATCCCATCCCATGTCATTGACCTTTTGAGACTACAACCAAAAAGACATTACTATATGGTTTACTTGTTTGTACAGACGTAGTTCGTTTAGATGAGTGCAACAGCAATTTGTGAGCCACACAAAACTCGTTACAAATGCAAAATAGTGCCGTTCCTGCATGTCACTAATTCTACCACACTCGTTAAGCTCCTGCACTATGTTCCTTCTTTATCCTTTTTTTTTTGTTTTGCCAGTATTCTGGCACTCGTTTCCATTTCCTGCGGTTCTGGCATGCCTCTCTATAATTTATGCACTTTCGAACCAGTGCAAGATTGATCGCAAAAGATTTCATAACTCTATGACGACGCCAATCAAGCTCACTGCCCTGGAGGTGGGGTTGTAGGCTCCGTGGAGTCCGGCGAGGCTCTAGACATTGTTGAGGAGGGCCTTTGCTGTATAACCACAGCGTGCCTGTTCCCCATCACGGTTCACAGGTAGCAGGAATTGAAAGTGAATACCACAAATACGGAACACAGCACATGCTTGCCCACCACCACAAGTGTCGCCCGGCAGCTATAATGAGAAATCGATCGTTGTATCTAGTCTCCCTTTAAAGTTTACCACCACCCACGAATGGCTTTTGCCAGTGCCTCAATCTAATCTTCCGACACACGGGCAGCTAGAGCTAAAACAGGGAAAATCATACGATCTGACACAGAAGGACGGTGACTGGATAAAAAGAGACGGTGACGATGATGCTGTGGTTTTGGGCCGCACAGGAGAAAGGCCGCGCACACTCGGGAAAGACAAATAGAAACCCTTCAAGAAACACTCCTTACGGCGAACCGATCAGATCCGATCGGTGCCGTGTGACGAAAGAGCCAGTGAAAGGAGTGGCGAAGGCAGGTGGGGGCAAAAAATGGGATCGTTCGCCAATCCCCAATATGTTGATGAATCTTGCATTTCTTGCACTGCCATAGTTGTGAGGCAAAAGAAACCAAAAAAAAAAGAATCTAGCAATCTTCAGAACCAACGACGAGTGGCTTCCATCACATCCCTTCCGTTAGTGGCGCACACACACATACCGAGCAAAATTGAACACAGATAGCATCGTCCATAAATTATGCTCACGAACGGCTCAACAGGCGAATAATTGCTGGTAATGGATCGAAGATTCCCTCATTTGGCAAAAGGTTGCGTTTTCGGTTAGGCAGCAAAACGCTTCAACAACCGTCTTGCTGGCTACGCTCTGCGGCTCGAATGCGACTCGTTTTGCTGCACCGCAATCACTCAGCCAGATTTCTTCTTCGCACTGTTGAAACACCCACTGGATGCATCGAAAAACGGGGTGCAACACAACAGGACGAAGAGCATGCAGTTGCCAGACCCTGGCGAGAAGATATTGAAGTGGGCGAAACCCATAGACCGTCCGTTTCCCGTACTATCCAGAGCTTACCCAGCGGCCAAACAAACCACGCAGCGATCGATCACAAGAGCACGAGAAGGAGCTACCCTTTCGTCCCTTCAGCCGTATTATCGCTCGGTCGATAAGACTCAAACACACACAGACACACGTTGGGAAACGAAACAACAATAATCGTGAATCGATCGATTGCGATAACTTTTTTGCTTTCTTTTCGATCAGCTGAAAGCAACAGAACGTTTGTGCAATGGGGCAAGAGAAAGAAAGAAAAAAAATACACACAGAGTATCGAATCAATTTTCGGCTTGAAAGACCAATTTCTTCATGGGTACTAATTTATATCCTCGGAGCTAACGGGCCACAGACCAAGGAAATGGACTGGGAGATTTCGAAACGGGATATCATAATGTCGCACACCGATGAAAAACTATATGTTCGAAATTGCGGGAGGTTCCATAAAATTTTACTACCCTCTACATGAATATTCGATTCGAACACGAAATGTCTGAAGATGGTTTCGGGAACTCCTGCCGGTGGTGCGCATCATTTGGCCCTGCTGGAAGCACTCTAAAACGAAATGCAACTGATCGATTATTTCGTTCCAATATTCTTATCAGTTTTGATGCATCAATGTATTTTAATGTGCAACATAGGAGATCAGTTCACCGGTGAAGATATGAATATTGGATGAACGATTAAAACCGAGTCATTCAATTATAGTTCCATTTCCAAGAGAAAGTCGATACATAAATATGGACGTAATAGATAACACAACAGTTGAGATAATCTATTTTAAAACGTTACTCCAATATCTATACATTGGGGTTTGGTATATGTGGACATTATATTAAAAATTCAATAGCCCTCAGTTAAGACACACAACTGGGTAGTCATTTTCATCAATGTAAACAAAATGATCTCTAGACGTACTTTAGATGGTTATTATCAACGTCTTGTAATCACGGGAAGAATACATACGAATTTAACCCACTCCTTAAAAATCCCAAACAACCCCTTCACGATCAATAAACTGCAATCAACGACTGTACTGAACAGTGGTTGCGAAAGAAACCGTAATAATCAATCAATCATAAGCCTCGTACCAAGACGCTCAGCTCTCAAAAGAGGGAACGCGACAATAAAATCGCAATTTTTGAACAAGCGATCATAATTTTGGGAAATATGCAAGATCGGCAAATTGATCGTACCGGGATTAATGCAAAAACACTTTATATTCTTCAATCGAGCGTAACGAAACATTTGAAGGTCAACGATATTGAACAATCATACATTTCGGAAAAATGTTCCAGCTCATCAAACAATCCCTCGTCACAGGATAATGTCGGCAGCTACCGGTATCCGCAGTTCCGCTTCATTGAAAAGACCTAACCTACAAAAGTGAGCAAAAACCCCAAGATCGTGTAAATGCACATCGACATTTCATTGCCACTCAAGTCTGTGTTGCTCTCCCTTTGGGATAACTGGACAGACTGTGCGCACGAAAAAAAACAGAAATTGTCTCAACGATTAATGTATAAAGTACACCACAAGTTCTTGAGTTTTTGTCCGTAAAATCGGAAGACGCCAGACACAGTTTAGCGTAAACTCAACATGGTGCTTAACATTTCGCGCATATGCTAACCAGACTCTACCCACCAGCACAATTCGTTTTTGTTCGCTTTCGGACCTTATGAAGGGTAAACGATTATTGCAATGCCACGATTCATAAATTCGTCTGTTCGCTTCCATAGGGCCGGCCATTCGCGTCCAACCTTCACTACACTTCCCCGGCTGTTTTGTTTATCGCCGGCAAACAACTAACTACCGGAGGCCCGTGGGTTGCTGGACTCCATGCGATAGTCCGTGCACACACTGACAGCCGTTTTTGGCCGGGGAAAAGGCAAAGGTGTAAACAAGTAAACAAAACTCAATTGTCCTACGACAGAGTCCTGCGCCTGGCGGTACAATATATGCCCGGCAGACGACCCTTACCAATCTATCCTAACTTGGCTATGTCTTATTGCTACAAAGAGCTATAATCAACCATTTTCTAGGCATTTCTCGCGGGCACTACATACTTCCCAATAGCATTTTGTTTACCTCATTTGTTTATTCCTTTTGTTCTTTGCTTTAAGAAATTGAATCTTATACAAAGTCGGAACACCATGCCCAGCGAACGTCGGCATGTGTCGGCAGCTGTCACACAGAGGATGTGTATTGTGCCGGTTGGTTAGAAAAGATACAAATAAGTCACATAGACACGCTCTCCCTTTTTTTGGTACCGATCACCACTTCATTTTAATAGCTCAAATTGAACATTGTAGGGAAACATTTGTTTACAACCTGCGACCCATCGATTTTTACCTTATCCCTCTAACCTCGTTTGCCTTAGCCTTAAACCTACACCAGTTTACCTCTTTTTTGGTGTGCAGCAATTGTCGGTCTGTTTGAGGTACGAACACTTCAAAGAAAGCTGCCAACAGACAGCTTTGACCATGTTGAATGACTAGAAATATTTTCGTTTATCACATGCAATCCATAGTAGTTACTTTCTTCATCAACGTTTAGTGTCCGCTTCAATTGTGTGGACACAGTCATTAATCTGCAGCCATTGTGAAAGGAGATCGTGATCTTGAAGATTACAACCATTGGAATAAAAATAAAACATTCTATTCATATATTGTATCTCTAGTTAAGCATTAACTTCGGAATATACATACCGTTATTTAATTAAAAAAATCTCCCTATAATTTAAATAAACCTACTTTATCAACAGAACTGATAGTTGTGTCCAACCGTGTTCTTGTCTTTAAAAAAGCTGGTGTTTCAATTATTCCAAACAGCTGATGCACACCACGCACCATCCATCAAGGTAATTATTCACCCAACACGTCATGATCATTATCGTAACTATTTATTGAGGTCAGACAGACGACAGGCAAGAAAAAAAAAGCGTCGAGAAAATCTTCTCCCCGGCCACAACTAACGAATGCTGACAAACAACCAAAAAAGGATTGACTTCTTCAATGATTCGATGCGAGAACTGACGTCTCAATTAATTCCTTGCATCACACCATATCGCCCGTCGACGTGGTGTCTTTTTTGCATTGCAGAATTTCGTTCGATGACGTTCCAGCTATTCATTCACTGCAGCTCTTGTAAGGCGCGAAAACACATTCCCTGTCAATCCCATTAATAGCAAGCAAGGATATAGTTTGAGGTTATTTATATTTTTGCATCTTACTTAACCTAACTTTTGCAACATGAGTTGAACTGGCGAGCAACTGGGAAGGAGAAATTTCACCAAATATGCCTACAGTTACCATACAGTGAGAAACGCATACGAACACAATCCCATATTTGGGCGATCGAGCCACAGAGCAAATATTATGCAAAACGTGTCCACATTAAACCACCACTAGTACCCTTCTGCCTTACAAAGGCTCTCCTCCTCGTAAGGCTTCTGCAAGATATTACTGTACCGAGTCGTTTGGATTGCTTTAGACAAGCATAGAAGAACTAGTTTAAGTTACTTTTACCTTTACTGCTAGTTTCAAGCTTAGACCTCAACTTTTGCAAGTTCAGCGCGTAGAATTTATTGAATGTCTGCTTTGTTGGGAAACCGTAGCGACACTACAACTAATTGAAGTATAAGAACTGGTTAATGTCAAGAAAATCGCACCAGATGGCATATCATGGGTGGATTTTTCCATACTAATGAACATAAACGAAGCGAGAGGATCTTAAAAGTTATGTCAGAAACACGACACTCCGAGTCCTCAATGCCAAGAAGTAAACCTTGTTTCCAAAACTTTGGACATTATCGTCCAGGTAATCAGGTCACATAAACCACGTTTACCCATCACATAACAACTCAACATTCCTACCACCGGTAAGATTAAAATAAAAATTTCAATGTAAAGAAAAACTGGACTGCAAACATGATTTCTCTTCCTTGGGAAAATGAAAAATTCCACCGCAAAGGTCGGCACTTAAGGTTAATTCTTAAAAGTACAAGTACAAGGAGACAGTGAGGAGGTTTTGAACCATTTTCGACCTACATATAATTACGACCTTATTACCAAACCGCGTGCAGACACGCATTCGTCCGTCAAAACTTGACATTCTCCATCCAAAAGTCGACCGCACAAACTCAAGTTCACGATCATCTACACCGCTCTTTACAAGAATTCGTACAAAATGCGGGCCCAATTGTGATAATGTACAGTTACGAAAGTGTCAGACCAGAGTTTCAGGTTTCACCAGTGACACCGTCCTCCACACCCGAGGTACAGACAAAAATGCTTAAAATGTATTTCCGACGAGCGCCTGAGGGCAACATTTGTCAATACTAAAAGAAGGGCTCAGTAACAACGGTTTACCTTTGGTATGCAATTTTGGTGCATTTTCACCTCACGACGACCAACGCGGCGGGACGGCAATGCATAAAAGTGTCCCAAAAGTGACCTCAATTTGTGGTACCCTATTTATCTGATTTCCTGTTGTTTCGCCACAAAGTGAGGTTGATGAAATCAATTTATCAATCCGACAGATAATTGACAGCCTTTCTTCGAGGGTTTAGGCCATTAAACGGGGCCGTGTAATTTCTGATTTGTTCGCTTCACACAGTCAAATTTGCGAAATTTGCAACAAAAACGTCTCACCACATGATACGATACATATTCGTGTGCATAACTACACTATTTATGCATCAATTTATCGAAAAGATTTGCGTTTTCAGCATGATTAGGTGGGCTACAGTCCGCAGCATTTATGTTCAACCAATTTTTCTGTATTTTATATTTCATATAAAAAAAAACCTCACGATTCTTTAGCAAAACAAAACACAAAAATGCCGTTCATTATACAGTACAATCATCGTACATATGAATAACAATTGTGTTGTGGTAAAATGTTGGTTGCATTTGCAGACCCGGCGGCATTTTCGTCTTTCTTTCGGCGTGATCATCGCGCTTGCTGCGACTCGATAAAGATCGTCTCTTTTTGTTGCTTTAAACGACCATGGTGGATGCAAACAAAATACGTTTTAAGGGAGAGAAGAGGAAAAAATGGAATGCCTGTGCATACTACTATGAGCGCGGCGTTTTTTTTTTCGGCTGCAACAGATAAATAAAAGTGCAACAACGAGAAGATCAACATGCAACCAGAAACTGGTTTTCGAATGCCCTTTTCTCTCCACTCGGGGAGTTTTTATTTTGTCAAGACGATTTCCGTTTTCGTGTTTAAACAGCTGATAATGAAGTTTTCGTTTCACGCGCTACATATTCGATGACCTCTTTGGTCTTGAAATTAGGTTGGAAATGGTAGAACTTCCTTGCACGTTTGAAACAAAACAAAATTGAAGTTCTTATCAAATCTAAATTTATCATTAGGAGAACATTTTTAAAAAGGGGAAAGCAATGCCAAAAAAGCTCTTATTTTCTAATCACTCGAAAGGCTATAATTATTACTTAGCAGCCTAGTAATAACTCCTTTCGATTGAATGTGTAGCTTTACGTTCGAATCGCAACTCCGCAATATTTCCGCTTACGAAATCAATAAATTTTAATCGTTTCCGTTCGCGTCACAGAACTGCATGCGCCACTTCGCCGTTTGTCGCAAATATTGAAAACGAATTTACAATCCACTTTTCCTTTCACTCGGCCGTAATCAACCAGAAATCGATACTGCACATGGTGACCGGTAGGAAGCGAATCAAATACCATTCAACTCATGAACCATGAAGCACGTTCGAAGCAACGGAACGAATACAAGAATATTAAAACACAAAAAAGTGCATCACACGCGCAAAATATTAAAAAAACAACAACATTGCACAAATACACATCCTGCATGCAAGAAAGAAGGATAAACGAATGTGTCTAAAGACTGGAATCGTTTGTACGATGTACGAACAAATTGGCCGGGTGAAACAGCCCGATATGATAAATTACCCGAAAAGAGGCACACCACCGGTGGAACGAAGCCAAATGGCCGGTGGTGGACGTAAAATGATTGAAAAATAAAATAACTAAATATAAATGCCTTCACTCCACACGTTCGTTTGTACGTGATCGGAAATTTGTATGATTTTGTTTACTAACAAAAAAAGAGGTAGAGAAAAACAAGACACCACCGCCAATGGTAAATGCCGGTAACGATACAAATTTTAACAAAAATTAGGAACACTTCAGCCGAACGCGAAACATGACGACGGGAAGACGAGTTCATTTGTTATTTTATGCCAGCATTTGCTGTAGGAAGCGGCGTATTCAATTACACTACTCACGTACGATATCTGCACGAAATGTACAATTTCAGGTGGTACAATTTTGATTTTTATNGCCGGTAACGATACAAATTTTAACAAAAATTAGGAACACTTCAGCCGAACGCGAAACATGACGACGGGAAGACGAGTTCATTTGTTATTTTATGCCAGCATTTGCTGTAGGAAGCGGCGTATTCAATTACACTACTCACGTACGGTATCTGCACGAAATGTACAATTTCAGGTGGTACAATTTTGATTTTTATGCTTTTGTAAACCTTTTTCCCAATTTATCACTGGTTTTAAAGGTTCAAACACGAAAGTGTTTGGTAATAACAGCTGACTCGTTTAAACATACGACCTGACCATGGACGTCAATGGATGTCGAGACGAAAGACTTCGATCAAACATGGACCCTTGCTCGATGAAGCTATTAACATTGCATGATGATATTTATTTAATATTTAAACAAACCTAGCAAACCAAACAAGACAAAAATTAAATAATATTCTTGTTCTTCTGAACATCTTCTGAGTTCCAACAAAACTCTAACGAGAATAAGCTTAACACAGCTTTCGGAGGAGTAAAGATTAACTATATCCCTCTACCTACGGATTACTAATCATCTCCAAGGTGCCTCACAACAACAGCGTGTAATTCTTAATGAACTGCCACGCTATCACTACTGCACAGACATCTTCCGTTGTAGATAGGACGGAACCTTCCCCCCACACGAATGTGGCTACACTTTCGTCTGCCTTTAATGTTAACTGCTGAACATATCTTCCGGACGTGGGAAGATCTGAAATCAGGCAAGCGATTCAACGAACGAGGATCAACTTACGAGCGAACGCTCTGAAGCACTAGTAAGCTCATGAAAGGATGACAAGTGTCCGGGTCGGGTTGGTGTTGATGGTAATATGAGCAATGTGGTTCTGGTTGCGGTTACTATTTCTTACGGTGTGATCCAAGAAAGCCATGTCCATTACCCATGAACGGATAACCATTGCAGCGTCATGATCATCATCAGCATTATTGTAATCAACGAATTGTATTCACTGCAGGATGTGGTGTTGTTGTCTGTCTCGTTTGCTTCTTATCATGCACACCAAAGGGCAAGCTTCTATGCATTCCCATCGTCCGCATGTCACTGCCACCCTGCCAAGTTGACAGTTGCACGTTGCCATTGATGGTTACGCATGGTTCCCCAACACATCAGTGTAGAGGAAGATCGAGGATCAAGGTCCTTAACATTGCACACACGGATGGAAGGGGCAACAAACGAATGCTCGTTTTCGCAGGAAACTCCATCGACCCAGCGTCCGGGGGACCTTCTTTCGTATGCAATGCGGGTCGACCACTGGCAACGAAAACTGCCAACCAGAAACAACTCCAGTAGCTCCAGTTGCCGGTAGTCGCTAATGCAGATGAGGATGTTGAACCTCGTTGCAACATTTTTACGTACGCGAATCGTTCCGTTCCGCATTTTGCTTTGCTGCGTGTTTCATACCAAACATTCCATCGCTAGCACATACACACATGTAAGCGACGTCTGCAGGAGCGAACGAAACACATTATAATGGCAAATTATCGTCAGACATTTTATGGGGTCGGCCACGGAGGTCTTTAAAATATAGTTCTCGCATAAGAATTTAAACGAAAAACCACAACCAAAAAAGCAGGCGCTACGACAACATAACTTGGCTGTGGGACAGACGAAAAAAAGCCGACTGGGAGCCGGCTTGTAAAACCTTCCAGCAGGCGGCAACTAATTTGCATTTTATTCCTTTTTTTTGGGTGGGTTCCGTAAAATACAGCTTACGAACAATACGAAACACGGTTTCTGCTTTCTTTCCATGATATGGAATGCTAGTTCTTTGGGTTCCCGTTCGATAAAAGGCAACAGAGTACAGAATACACTGGTATTCTGCATCAAACAACAATTTAATCAACTTTAGCAAACCGGTAACAAACAGTATCATTTTCATTTCTTCTTCCAAGAGACGTTTTACAAACTCTCCAAATTCTTTTTAAGTCTTCAGGTAAACGATTTTTGTAGCCATCTGTTTACACTTTCATCTTAAAATAATGCAAGGAGATCAACCAATTATTCGTTCAATATCTGTGGAAGAATCATTCGGCAGAACAGTAAAATGGATCATTAAAATCCTCGCATAATTAACCTACACTTAAAACACGTTTCATTAATACCGGTGATAAAGACATTAACCACCATATCGCTATTGCAAAAAAAAAGAAGAACTTTTAAATCCTTCTCCGCAAGGTTACCACTGTAACGATGCAGCCGAAACTTCGAAACTTCGCATTTCGGCGCCAACGTCAATGTGCATGTCCGGGAGACACCGAATGCTCCGCCCGAAAAAGGGAATCCGTAAAAATACAGGTTAAACTGACCGCATCACCATATAAAGCCGCATTTCGGTTCACCAGTTGGTCAGAGGAATATTGTGCTACGATCACCGCACGACGTGAGCTCGGAAAATGTCAACCGATCTTACTGCGGGCTGTTGAATTGATTCAACCAACTCCTCACGCTTAATTCGTGCAGGATTTTTCATTGGATCCTGAAGTACGGGAAAAAAATGATAAGTGATGTAATAAAGCCGTTCCAGTGCTTCTCAAGGAACGCTTTTACTGCGGAATTATTAATACAAATATCTTCTGCGTAAGATTTAACTTGTTTTTACATTAAAATTCTGTTTCGTTGCTCCCAAAAACACGGAGACTAGTTTTCGACTTGTCTGATTCTCCCTAACCCTTTGGTACGGAGTATTCGTGTACACCTGTTTATGTTTAACAACAAATGGGCTTATTGAAAAGCATATTCTGCCAATTTTGTTAGACCAGCGGAAATGTCGTCAGGGAAGTATTACGAACCTAAAAAGAGAAAGAGAAAAACAAACTATTAAACTTTCGTATTACAATGAGCAATTACATGATATAAAGTAAAATGGCGGACTAGTATTAGTTTAATAGTTCTCCTCCTACTTCAAACCTATCTCGACTGGTAAAGAGTAGTAACTAAAATGAATACCTAACAGGAAGTGCACCCCGTACGGTGTCAACCACTGTACCAAAGCATGTTTATCGTAATTACCAATCTATTTTCCACTCGCCTTCCGGGAATGAGGTCTTCCCTCAAGCTACCCTTGCAGGTAGGGAGGCCGGACGATAACAGTGTAATGTGGATTCCCTGTGCTGACCGTAGATAATAATTGCCCGGTACCTGAGATAGATTTACTAAGATGTGTCACCATGTCACTAGACGGCGCACAGATTGCAGCGGCATAGCAGCTGTCAGCTGTTTTCCATTGAACTCAAACACATGAGTTGTTTGTGTACTTTGATGATTACAAACACTGCGTGTTGCACAATCAGCACTGCAACAATCGTACTAATCAGAGTGCCGGATACAATTTTGGTTGACAGATAATGGATAAAAGTAGAGTCTCCAGCGCACCAGTGAGGTAGAACATTTCTACCTTTCCCGTGTATGTCATGATGGTCATCGTTATCAAATCAGTGCGATCGACAGTCATATTATTCATCGCTGATTATGTGTGGGACGTGTCACCCATCCCGTGTTGGAACACTCCCCACGAATTTCACCCATTTTTAATCCCTTATCTTACGGTACAAAATGAGAGTGAAGCCAACATTACAACATTGCCCAATGGTCTACAGTTTTTGATGATCAAAACAGACATCTGGTGCATCGAAACATCGGGAGAGGGTCCACACCGTCCACACGGGATAATTGACGGGATTGCCGCTTCATTGGTGTTCGTTCATGGATAGGAGACTTGTGTAACTAGTTCAATTCCCCCATTTTTCACGCAGACGGGCATTTGCTGTATGAACGTTGGATAAGGGCGCGATTGTGTCGTTTCCAATCGATCGCGTGAGGGTGGTTGTTCTGATGAAATGTCTTCGGGGCAATTTCACAGCGTATCGTAAAGTCGGGGGAGATAGACTGTGTAGACTGGGCCAGAATATAGGGAGTCCAATAAAGGTGACGTACACGCCGTAATTAATTCGTCATAATGCACCGTGCACTAGTTTTTCAATGAAGTCTACCATTAATCTCGTAAGGATAAAATAAAATTTCATCCATCGGATTGTGGCTTCGTTCCTTGATTATCTTCTGGTCAATTAAATTCAATTGAGACAATAAATTGAATGGATGGGTTCATCAATTATTCTACGCTTTCTTCCTCGTCTAATAAATCGCCAGAGCTGCTTCACTACATACGTATCTGTCGGTAAGTAAAATATTTAAATTACTCTGTAAAATAGAAAAAGCTATGTGATGTCCAATCTCACCTAGGGTGCCGAAAAAAAAACTCCGCCTAATGAAGGCCGTAGGCGCCAGGGAACACTTTAGGCTGGAGAATACTATTGCCGCTAGTGATTAGAGGTATTACACATGAATAACATTAAGGAAAATTAAACACTCTCGTGTTATGTGGGGGGATTTTTTTGTACTTGTACACATCACTTCAATAAAGCATAATTTTACTTTCCCTTTCCCATATACGATGCACTTATGGCGCTCGCTTTAACCCCAAATAGGTGCGCAGTTCTTTGCTATCAAATATGGACTAATGCACCACACCTAGTGGACCACGTGTCGATGGTAAAAAAAAGAAGGGGTTCTTTAACCATGGCCATCCACCACCATCGGACATTGACACGACGCGTCTGTAAAAGTCGCCGGTTTAAATGCACGTGTCCATAAACACGCCATTAATCGAACGCAACACACGCGGACACCGGCCGGCGTCGATAGAACATTGTATCGCGTGACAAACGTTCCAATCGATCCGCGGGGCCTAGCCACAATCGGATTCGATCTCCGTTTCTAGCTGTGTTTCGCTTTCCGTGAGTGAAAAAAAAGCCCAATGTCCATAGCACTGCCGCCGCCGACCTTAATCTGTCATTTATTTACTTTTTTTTTTCTTCGTCGCCACTCGATCAAATGATAGTAATTCTAGAGTTAGACGAGTTTTCTCGGTGCTAGTCCTGGCAAACTGCGTGGGGTTAGAGAAATAGTCACGTCAGCTACGATTGGCGACATTTTTCATAACTTTTTATGTTGGCCTGGGGGTGTGCATAAACCCAACGGTTAAGTGAGCCAGCGTATGCAAAGGGTTGAGGTTCGAAAAGAAAAAGATTACACAATTGGTCCATGCGTATTGCGCGTTCCACTCGGTAGGCTCTAATCAACCGTTCTCGCTGCAAGAACGTGCATGCAGAGAATTCATTGGGAAAGCAAACAAAACCCGGCCCCGACCGAGACCAACAACTGTGGTTCCGTACGATCAGAACCGGCAAGTCACGTCATTGCAAACGCAGCCCGGAACTGATAAGAGGCATAACGAATCGTTTTCAAACCAACCGAAAGGAACATTAGAGCCATAAGAAATGGACACGCATGGTGCGAAATTATCGTTCCGAGTGCACGTCTCGTTCAGGGGGCACTCTAGTACCAGCAGCTGCTTTGCGACGAATTACAAAGACGTGAATAATGTGCAGGCGTAACCATTCCAGTCGAAATGTGCAAAAGACGTTAATCATTAAACATTGATTTAAATGTTTTTTTTTACTAAAAACATCAGCCTTTATTGATACATTCAATGACGCAATCGTTCACTCCGCTCAAAGAATCGTGTTCATTAGAATGAAAATAATTAGCAAAAAACAACCCAACTGGAAAATCAATCCGATGCGGTTGGTAGATAAAATTATTAATTATTCGTACAGAAAATGTGAGGAAACAAAAATCTTGCTTAGGTCACCATATTCATCAACGTCGCAACATGCAGATAAATTAAGCGAAAACAAATAAAACAAGTTGCATTGTTTTCCAAATCACCGCCATCAACCAATATCTGTTGTTCCAGAACGTTAATTCTCCTCGAGACGCCGGCGCAGCAATCTTCTTTAGGTTATTTTTTATGCTTCATAAATTCTATCAACGGCACGCAACTGTTTCATCGATCCGCATGGAAGTGATCTTGGTCTACAAACATGAGAAGTGTTTTTTTTTGTTTTAATAAGCATTTTCAAGACATGCGCCAACCGTGCGATGGAAAGCATTGAGGTCACGCAGAAATCAATGTCATCTAAGATCGCTTACGATGGCCGCAAAACGTCATGCGGTGTCGCACGATCGCAGTACGACATTGCCCGTTGTCAGTAGCAATTTAATCTCTACCAGCACAGGCGACAATTTCTTGCCGAATAGCAATTTATTCTTGATAACCAGGAGCTTCCGGATTGTAGTGTAACAAGGTGAACATTAAATTCTTCACAATCTATTAGTATGCGGATACAAAAAAAGACAGGAAACAATGTTGTTTTCTTTTAATCCTACTTTAATTTCCCGACTCGGGTGGCACCATTTTTCTCACCGTCATGATTAAACCGCGGAAAGAGTCAAGAAGAAATTAACCATTAACTAGTATCGTCGGTGAGTTCTTTCCTACTTCTTCGGATTATTGCCGGTGTGACCTGCACTGTTGAGCTTTGAACAAACTCAATTATCTTGGTGGAACGCTCGCGCCGAAGAACGCGCAAACGAAGATATATAGAGAAACTGTTCCCACTTGTGACCCGCACACCGTAACACAATCCAGGCCAAACGTTCCTCGTCAACCTCGAATACTTCGAAGATATCGGCAGACTCGGTTGCTTCGCTGCATTGTAGTGATCCGTACGATGATGTCCAGTGTACATCTTGAGCTGTGAGTGAGGTGCTGGTCAATATTTGTCTAAACATCCACTCCAAACTTGCCCTGCCAGCTGAGCTAAGAGATGCACTCTGGGCCCGGCTTGATGTTAGGAAAGTTTCACCAGTGTCGCACATTCCGGCAACAGGGAAAGGTGGGGGGGGGTCACCCAAAAACGACGACGACTTAATCATAGGCCAAAGTAACACAAGATTTCACATTCCACAAATAAACCGTCGTTTGCTTCTCTCAGGGGGTGAAACTGTGTAGTTCTCGGCTGAATGGTGAACCCAGTGGCCAACTGATAGCATATTGGGATCTAATTTGAATCGAATTTGTGAAAGGGGGAAAACAAGAAGTTATACTTATCTCACCCGGTCAATTGATTGTTGCCAAATAGCGTCCAACAACTATGGCCCGCCGGTGTATTCCAATTTGCTTCGTTCCGTTTTTAGCCGCACGGAATTATAAGCCTGGTGTCAAATAACGTACGGGAGTTGCTGGGAACCGCTATCCAATTTGGAATTTAAATTTATGTCCAACAATCTCTCCTATACATAGTTGTCTCTAAGTCCGGCTGCAAAAACCCCTTCGAATATCATTGAGGAGTGGATATGGAGGATATACATATCGTCAAAACAAAAACAAAAAAAAAACACAACCTGACCAACTTCCTCGTGGGTGAGATGAGGACCTTTAAGGTGGAGGTTTGTGTTTTCTTGGCGAGGAATGTTTTCTTCGCCGGCAAGCTTTCCTTGTCCTTGAACGTGAAAGCACAATCTCCCCTGTGACGAGTATGTCCGCTTGAAGTACGTTCGGTAATGGAGAACGGCAGAGGAGCCTGCCTGGAATGAACGCACATTGTTGGACACCGTTAAATAAAATGTCTAGTCAATCGGTGCCGGGAGTGCAATTACCGCACGATCGACATCTTACCCAACTTGAATGCTTGCATTAGACGTGAGTGCTGAAAACAGAAACGCTCGAGTCGGTGACTCTGCGACCTCTGGGAAAGGTGTCGGAACGTCCCGAACTGATTTGGAGCTTGGTCTCGGTTCAAACTTCCACCACCTGTGCGGATTTCCCATTTACCGTTACCGGTGGCAATGAACGGGCGGGTAAACAGAAGAACATCTCTCCAACAGTCATCCGAAATCCCAACGGATCATCACGTCCGGAAAACCGGGTCTCGCTTTTTGTATCGTCCACCCATCCGTCCACTAGCGAGTTTAGTTTTTGTCCCGCCACAGACTGCCACTGTAGTCTAAAATCAATTTTTAGTGCCCTTCTTCAACTTCCACTCGTGTTCGTAACTTGTCCAGCCAGCCCACCATACTATGTTGAAACGTTGGATGGATAGCCGGAGTTTTTTTTGCCACCCACGAAAGAGGTGGGTTAGAATTATAGAGGGGTATTTCTATTTTATTTTATGCTTCTTTTTTTCGCTCTAACTCTTCGCTGGTAGTCAGATGAACAGACCCCGGAGGGAGGGTCCGTCTCTATGCTTTATGTTTAACGAACGACCTAAGAGAAAGAGAACACGCAAACCGGCATGCGATTTCTACACTTCACCTCTTAACACCAGGCCTGGACTCGTACAACTGCTGGATGTGGAGCTAAAACGAACAGCGCGAGGTTGACGTTGAGTTGTGTTCTGTTTTTTTCTGGTTCTCTCTCCAGTGTGTTGCTATTCTTCTTTAATTCATTTAGCCTACGACTCTCGTCTATATCAACTTCCCAACCCGATGATTTCCTACTCCCTTCTCCCTAACACACACACTCACACCGCCAACTTTCCTATGCTGACCTGTTCCGTTTAAACGATAATCGATTTTTAAAAGCGTTGCAAACTCTTCTTCGGACCTTCGGCACGCCAACGGACACAGCAGCGCTCGCGATTGGATCGATCGATACCTATTTGGTTCAGATTTGGCTTCAGATTCCCAATGTTCGACATGTATCTTCACTTTTGCAAAAAACCACCCCCCTGCAAAAAAACTGGTGCAAAAAAAGGTGCGACAAAACAAAATGAGACGTTTTTGGGAGGAAGATGCTAATGAGCGCAAAACATCTGCAACTCGGTGAGTTGCAGGTCGCGTAAAGTGCTTGCCAACGAAACGAGTTCACTGATATTGGGAGAAGGAATTGTAAAATAAGAAAACATGTCGCAGCTGGTTAGGTTTGCTGTTAAAAATTGTATAGTTCATCATCAATTCATTATTGTACAGAGCAATTGTATATAATATTTGTTATTTATATTTATTAGAATTTAGTAAACCATTCTTCAATTATAAATTCTGCTCAATTTTTGAGGTCGAAATGACTTATAGAGATCACAAATCCTTCTCAGATTCGATCCATTACCTTCATTAGACCAAATGCCGGAGTCATCAGATAATGGGACCATCCACTTTTGTCTTGCTAACACCCGGCCCGTCATCATAAAACATTCGAAGTGGAATAGCAACTGTTATTGTACAACTTTAATGCTGATTCGGAAATAAAATCACGATGACTCACTCAGCGACTATTTCCTGTCTGGCGTTCCCGCAGTGTCGCCAGCTGATGTTGGTTCTTGTTTGCCATTTTCAAGTGCGACTCTTAACCCCCACGAGACATGCTCTCGGTCTGTTTACTATTTCTCCTTATAGGAGATCCCGTGTGCCGGTTTCACATCTCATTTGCTTTGCCACCGCACACACTTACTTGTGCGTTCTTCTCGCTTGACTGGGTGAAGAAGTTTGTGCCGCCGATTGGAGTATTATTTTAAGATTTTCTTATTGACAAAGCGCACAATACCACTCGGCTGATCGCGATTTTGCGTTCATTGAAACAGCTCATAATCATGTTCCACTTTAAATGGAATGTACATCTTCATCAACGCTTTCTGGTGGGTCAAGGAGTCCCATTCAACTATCCTTATCCTTCCCTCGGATCGCTAATTAAACGATGTGTCATCGTTGACCGACCAAAAACCGCACAACGAAAAAGCTGTAAACGATCCATTTTAAATGTGACAACATAAGCACGTAAAAGCTTATCAGATTCCCCGACACCGCTTTTTACGATCCCATTTAGATCTAATAACTCATTCTCCAGTAAACCACCGTCAGCAACGAAATGTTATTGAACCTACACGCGTGACCACTTGGACCAACCAAAACTCCATGAATATGTTTTGCATGCCTTCTAGAAAGAGTGATGTTTGTGTGGCAAAAACTTGCCACCCATTCGACCAACATTCGAAGGAAGAAGGTTTCATGTTCTTAGCATTAAATGGATTCGCTTGCAGCAGAAATTGACTCCCACTTAGCACCGGTGTGCCAATCATTCTCGCAATTGCATGCCTCGATTTGCCAATGACATTGGCCTGTCAATACGTTGTTTCGTTCTCTTTTTTTACAATTTTCATCCCAGTGCCAATCATTGCCGCCATACTCGCGCTATAAATCTTTCCCTATAAACGCCGAACGCCAAGATGAAAGGTCAGCGCACAGCAGTCCAGGAGAGGAAGGTTTTCCGACCAGCCCGCTACAATGAATTATGAGCTGTCTGGGTAGAATGGCAGTACTGGGACTGGGCCAGCATCGTAAGCGTTGCAAATGTGCATAATATTCTTCCAATACGCCAGCCGCCCAAGAACGCGTGCAGTAGAATATGCCGACAATTGGACGAGTAATTATTCAAACGTAGACGATAACCCTGTGGTGTTGGGCACATTGAAACATAATCCATCGACCGTCCACCAAGCAGGAACATTCGGGTTCGGATACATTATTCTTCAACCGATCCACACTTCACAAACAATTCTTCAACGAGTATTAAATGGCATACTCTTATTGCTTGTATGCAAAAAAAGCCCCCAACCACAGCAACCACTTGGACCATCCTTGGACATCCTTCTTTTTATTTTATTCCGGTCAGAGGGTCTTATGCTTGTTCGAATGGCGCGACATCAATTGCCTACTCACCGTCATCGGTATGCAGTAGGCATCACAAACAGCACGATCACAGACGATCTTGAAGCCATAACTCATCGTGCCCCAGTGACAAAGACGACTGATCTGCCCTGAACTGGGGAATAAAGGGACGCATCTCATCTTCCCGTGGGACGCGCCAACCTTCCCTGTTTTTTGTGGGTTGAAAATTGAAAGTCTAAACGTAAACGAGTTACCCTTTCTGTAATCGGATGGGATTGGAACCCTTTTTTCTGGTTCTGCTACAATCAAGGTGTGTCACCAGAAGGAATATATCGGTCGGCTGATCCACTGAAGGAAGGGTTTTAAAATCTTTTGGGCCTTAGTTAACCACCGATCGAACAAGAGAAGGTGACAAGTTCACATTACGAAGGTGACATTCTAAGGGAAAAGAATTGATTTTAGTTAACATTGAAACATCCATTTCCATTAAACGTCCAGAGTGATTCCGGACGAACCAGAGAGGAATCAATTAGTGGGTCTACAACGAACAAATGCCCTTCTCTCGACCGCGCAAGATCACTTGCTGCTTTCTTGGTAAAAGAATCCACTCGAGACCGAGTGCGAAGATGGAGAAATGTAACTAAAAACCGATTGGATACAATATATGGTGGTGAGTCACACAGTACACACTGTTCAGGGCGTCAGATTTTTAAAGCCACAACGAACGTTACACTTTGTCCTAGAACGATTATTGGCTAGACAGATAGCCAGAGAGCAAGAGATTTTAAATAGCTTTAATATGGTATCGGATTACGTGTATTGGAGGGTCCGCAAGAGAACGATACATTTACCATGAAATTATTATTTTACAACATTCCTTTTTGCCTTAAATCATACTTTACCGGCTCCACAAAAATATCAGACTAATTTTAAATTATTTATAAACAAACAAAATTACTATGGAAAATAAAAACGCACCTCACATAAACCAAACATAGAAATCACCCCAGAAGCACTTAATCTTCTAATAACAAAACTGTTCAACAGAACCTTTGTACTGCGTATAGAACAACAAAAGAACAGTAAATATAGATTATTTCCCTTCGACAGGATGCACATGGATGAAACTCAATCGAGGATTGTATTTTACGCAATCCCCCTCAATGAATGCGTTCAAAACATCGGCGCAAAAGAAGAGTTCAAGACAGTTCATCACAGAGAGTTTCCTGCTTGTGGCGGCATCATGACTCATAAGCCCATAATGCGAATGCTTTTTCTTGTTTGCACCATGTCAAAGATTGAAAACTGCTCTTCTTTCATCTTTTACTAAGATTATGCGGGACGGGCACCACTTCGGAGGCGTTCGAGCAAAACTCTCCCTCAACTCAACACCATTGCTTCTCACCGTCTGTTCTCTGGCGTCTTAGAAGTTGTAAAAGAAAGCGATCAGTACATGAGACTGCAATCGACACAAGGCGACAGCATCGTCGTTTGCAATCGACGGAAAAATATTTTGTTATCTCATAAAATAAGATTATTATTGTAAAGTAATCGTTGGAACAGAGTGTGATCTTGAACCGATTTTAGTTAAAACCACGCTTAACTACCAATAAACTCCACTTATTAGTTTGTTAGCTTAATTTGGCTTGGTGTATTGTTTTGGCAACCTTGAATAAAAGGGGGTAACGTATAATAAAACAAAAACGAAAGAAATCCCACTATTCCAAGGGAACACGGGGTAGATTAAGATCGCCAAAAAAACGCAATCCCGTTGCCCAAACTGTGCCGCCGATTTTAAGCATCTCGGAGCAAAGATTTCCGCAATACGCACAACGTTACGGAGACAAAAGCGACAGTTTGCCCTCGGCACACAGGTAAATAATAATAATAAAATGGTCCCAATCCGGTGAAGGAGTTGTTCTCGTCTTAACTACACGTCACAAACTCGCTTCCCATCGGTCGGTGTGCCTACGCCGTATGGTAACAAGCCGAAAACCGGCTCAATCTACAGAAACGCCACGGCCGTTAGAGGGGTAAGATTCAATCGCCCAGAGCAATCCTTCGGTCGTTCGTGCTAGTGTGTGTTAAGCAGTAGAAGTTTGTAATTATTGAATGCTTTCGCTCTAAACCACCCCTTCTAAGGTGCAGCCCACACGCGGCCCGACGATCGTGGTGTTTGGTTTGCAGAAAAAATAAATGCAACCGATGGGGGTCCCCCCCAAAGGTGGCGTGGTGGCGTTCGAGATTCCGGAAAAGAAACGAAACGCACACAGAACCCACTGGAAAAGGGTACATGCTCCATGTGATCGGAGAGTCATTTGGGTTGCGCTGACTATGAACCTTAGCCACCATAAAGTTTCACGATCCGTGGCCAATGCGGAACACCGTAAACAATAAAACTCATCTGACCGGTGTGCATATAAAAAGAGACTATTTTGGTCCGTATCTCGCACCCTTGTTACACACCATAACGGTGGCATATCTTTAGTGCAGGCAAAAACGTTTCACATTCCGATCCACTACTAGGGGAACACTTCTGTTCTGCAAGGTTCTAAAGGGCCGATTCCGAACAAATTTTTTCCTTCGACTCTACGAGCGATCTTTACAATTTGACCAACAAGCAATCATCTGATCCTGGTCTGGATCGTTCGATACAAAAAACACTCAGCAGAGCGCGTGCCTCAATGTTATGGTAGACAATTTAAGGAATTCTCTCAGCCAAAGGAACATTTCCTGTGTTCCAGTGTTCCAGTGTAGTGCATCAAGTGGCCATTGCAAAAAACACGAATTCCTCCAACTTGTAGGCATGCGGCAAACATTAGCATTAAACCACCCCATCCGATCAATCCGGGTGTTTCAATGGGAGCAAAATGGACTTTGCTGATCACCTTCTGCGGGGGGTGCACGCTCGATCCGTTTTTCAATCCCTTTTACAAACAATCTTCTCTTTCTTCCTTCAATAAGCGATAAGCGGGCACGTTTGTAGGCTAAAATGGAAAGATACAATCTTTACTTCCATTTAATACACACTATTGTGAGTGATTTTATGGTTTGTAAGATTAATTCATATACAGTAGCATAATTTGCATTTTGCTTAAACTTTTATGGATTCAGAATTGCAACCAGCCCACGGCAGTAAAGATATTCTTACCGATAAGTTGATGAGGAGGAGGTCGTAAATCAATTCTAGCACCGTTTTAGCCGCGTTATAAATACTTTTGAAATAATAAACGAGATTAACATTATTAAATTGTACATTTTTTGTGATAAAATTTCGCTCTTTTAGAACATCATGCCCTTCCATTTGTGAAGGATTGTAGGGTTGTTGGAGTGACTTCATGCTTTGAATTTCCATTGTGAATTAAAACCCTCCATAAAGCATCTCCTTTGTATGAAGTGAAATGGTCGCTTTGTTGTAGTTCCAGCATACACTCGAGCACCGGAGATATTCCCACCTCATTTGGCAATGTTCCCCTCGTGGAACTCTACCGCTCTACCCGCGAACATGAGCACAACTTGTGCAAAATGCGGATCGTACAAGAACGAGAGCAGAACCCCAAGAATGGGAACGCTAGAACGCGATCCTGTCCTGCCCGGCGTGAGCACGTCGACCTTCTTCTTGTTGGGATCACAGGCTCCAAATGCAGAGCGTATCTGACAAGAAAGAGCCGGCGCAAAGGAACACGACACAAACGGCAACAACAACAACGAATGCGGCAAGAAAACCCACAACTGAACCAGCCAAATACCGCGACGCTACTGGAACCGGTAGATATTACACTTACTTGCTAGAGGCCTTGGAGTTTTCGCCGAATCCGACTGTGAAGTTTGTCGAGGTCATATTGATGCTGCACGAGTTTAACGGAGAAAACACTTTACAACTGGCACACTGGCACTTTGCACAATGATAATACAGTAAACAGCGCACAACTTTACGAGGGAGTTTCGAATATTTGTACTACAGAACGGNTAGAGGCCTTGGAGTTTTCGCCGAATCCGACCGTGAAGTTTGTCGAGGTCATATTGATGCTGCACGAGTTTAACGGAGAAAACACTTTACAACTGGCACACTGGCACTTTGCACAATGATAATACAGTAAACAGCGCACAACTTTACGAGGGAGTTTCGAATATTTGTACTACAGAACGGTTTCGTACCGGGAGTTTCGCGAACAGAACGCACTTATTTCACGGACCACGTAGGTAAAATAGATTGGCAAACGCACTATTAGCACTGGGTTATCCTTTACTTAGGATATCACGAAATGAAACTGCTTTTAAGAACGTAAGAAAACACACGCGGGAAAATCAAGGAATGATGTTGCACGAGCGTAAACAAAGCACATCCGAGCCTTCAAACGGTTGAACAGAAAGTGGGAGCGAATCGAACGCCGTTGTGACGATGCAGCCGTTGAGAATGGTTCGAATTTACACTACAACGACCGGATGGTGCATTTGGTAATTTTCTGAGTGTTACAGTCGACACTAAATTACTCGCAAAAGAGTTCTATCACTACAAATTGATTGCTTGTGGCGTAAAACCATGTGCCGTAATTATTGAAACGAAAAAATAACATGAAATAAGCCAGATTCTTGAAAAAATGAATTGTTTACGCTGTGGATGGGAGTAAATCTTTTCGGATCGGTATGATTCCAGCTCCACATCACCCACCACTACTGTCACAATTGGCACAGTGGATGTGCACTATGCACTATTTCAAAAACTAAATGTCTATTTGGAAATTTTGTGATCAAAAATCATTTTATTATAAATTTCAATCAGTTAAAATTATAATTTTAAATACGATTAATAAAATACAATTTAAATAAAATTTTAAACATAAATTAAATTAAACTATGATGTACGTTTATAATACCGTGCGCAATACTTCATAATTTATTTATTGTGGTCAATTTTACAGCTGTTATTTTTTGTGATAACTTTGTTTATTTAATTAAATTACAAATTTTTTAATCCTATACTTTTTTCTTTAACGCTTTATAATAAATTTCAAGAAAATCAATTCGATCTTACGTCAATGCTGGAATCAGGCGGCATACCCATTGTCAACCATTCGTGCATCGTCGCCATTTTTCAAAGCATATCTTTGCGAATCAAAAACAAACTTAACCAAAAGCGGAAAATCTGGTTTCTTTTTCTGTGAGTACATTGCACACGTAGTGCGTTTGCAAAACGTAATTGGTAAACGCGTCCGTAAAGCAGAAAACCGTTGAGTTGGTGTATTGCATTCGTCTCCCGTGACAAAAAACACGATTAGGGCAGCACAGTTAGATAAAGAAACTTTTTTCCGTGTGTATACTGTTGCCGTACGGTTTATGTCCGTATTTCCTTTGGCCACATTTCCGGTTTTAATCACCCAGAGACGAGTGCATCTAAAACAATGTAGGTCAATAGCAGAAGGCTTCATTTCGGGAGGTATAATAGTGTGTAATCAGCAGATCAATCGTCGTTAAGAAAACCAAACAATTGTGGACACTGGTAGAAAAGCAAGCTTCCCGTTCGTTCCTTCTAACCGTGATCCATTTTTCGGCACAATGTTAAACGTAGGCACGGTCACGGTGGAAGCCCACTACTCAACCAACTACGTCGAAAACTATCTCGATTCGGTAGAAAATCTGCCCGACGATGTGCAGCGGCATCTTTCACGCATTCGCGAAATCGATGTCCTCTACCGGGGTCATCTGCGGGATGTTAATATGTACTGCGAGCAATGGAAGCTCAACCAGGCGCAAGGAACAACCGTCGGAACTACAAAAAGCAGCACAACAACAGAAGCATCATCATCGTCAACGTCGGCAACGACGACAGAACCGAACAACGGTCAAAAACGGGCTGCTTCGCGGATACAGAAAAGTCTCATCGCGGCCCAGGAGCTGGGTGATGAAAAGTTACAAATCATTCAACAACTGCAAGACCTGATCGATCACAAAACCCGCCAACTCGATCAGGATTTCATGAACCTGGGCAACGAGTTCTTCGTTCGGCTCGATTACGCTCGAGACGATAAAACGCTTGACGGTGGTCGGGATGGCAATGGTACGAGTTTAATCGGTACCCCTGTAGGGGGTAGTACCGCTAGCAACGGACCGGGCCAATACGGGGTGACGGGCAATGGGACCGGCAACGGACCGAATGTCAGCGGTGGATATGGCATAAGTGGTGCTGGCAGTAATGGTGGCAACATTGGAATCGGTTCCAATTCGCATATCATGCACACAAGCAATGGAACAAGCGGTAACGGCGTTGCTAGCACACTGGGCGGAGGAAATGGATCGGGAATGTACGGTGGAAATAACGGAAGCGGTTCGATGAGCAATGAGCGAAGCTCGAAACGTGCTCGAAGAACCCGCAATGAGCAGACCGGTGGTTCAGCAAACGGTTCTAATACACCCAATTCGATGTGTGGCGTTAGTGCGATGGATGTAGATCCGATCGAGGATGCTCTTGGTGGTAGCGGCGGCGTTGGTTCCGGTGGTATAGTAACGGGTGGAAGTCCCGGTAACCCAGGCGGAGGAAACGGAGGTTCAACGGGTAGCGTTACAATCTCCACCGGTGGCAATGGTGGACAAAGCGTTAGCGGAGCAATGAAGCAGGAATCTAGCATTGGTGGCAATGGCAATGGAGGCAACAGCGCCACGAGTGTATCAGGAAACAGCCATACTAGCATAAGCGCGTCAGGATCCGGCCAAGTACAGAGCTCAACAATGGGTGGTAACAATGGTTCTAAGAGTGGTAACAACGGTGGAAACGGCGGTTCGAACAATTCCAGTACCGCCTCTGGTAGCAGTGGCAATAATGGCAATAACGGCAATGGCGGCAATTCTGGTAGTGGCACCGGAAGCAGCAATTCGCAGCTAAACAGTTCCAACCAGAGTGGCGGAGGTGGTGGTGGTGGTGGTGGCAAAAAGGGCAACGGAAGCGGTAACAACACGGCCAGCGGTAGTGGTGCCGGTGGTGCGAACGCGGGCAAGAAGAAAAAACGAAAGACAGGCGGTCGGGGATCGCACGCAACGCGAGAAGCTCGTGAAGATACACCGGCAGCCGAGGAAACGATCGATCCGGACGAACCGACATACTGTCTGTGTGATCAGGTGGGTGTCATCATTTACTACAACGACAATAGTCATCAACTTACGGCAGCTGCTAACATACCATGTTTGCTTCATTTTCAGATTTCATTCGGCGAAATGATCCTCTGTGATAACGATCTCTGCCCGATTGAGTGGTTCCACTTTAGCTGTGTTTCGCTTATCTCGAAACCGAAGGGTCGCTGGTACTGCCCAAACTGTCGCGGTGATCGACCGAACGTGATGAAACCGAAGGCACAATTCCTCAAGGAGCTCGAGCGCTACAATAAGGAAAAGGAAGAAAAAACGTAAATTAAGCGCATGGCCAGAAAACGGTAGTTTGAAAGGGAGTAGTAGCAACGCGTCCTATACGCACGCCAGAAGGTATTTTCATAAAGGATGTTAAAGCAAACGGTACAGAACGATTGTCTTTCGTGGCGTATTTTAGATCGTAAGCATTCTTCTCATTTCTAATCTATATAGCGTCTCGTAAATAAACAGGCAATTAGGACAGTTTATTTCGAGACCCAAACGTAGTGATGTAATTTCCACTGTTTTCTTACAATTTCATTGTTTTTATTGATACTTTTTATTGATTTTATTCCGCATTGCTACGCGCGCGCAAGTAATGTCATTTCGCGTAACGCTTCCTTGAGGGAATCTTTCGCCCGAGTGGCGTGCAACGACAAAAACAAATATTCGGAACGGTGAGCGGCTTAATGTGGTTGAGGATGTAAGATAGGCGAATCTTAAAGAAAAATCAATCACATCCAGTAGTTCGGAGTGTATGGACGCTTCCTTTTTTACATTTACCGTTTATAATGCGCCACCGTTCAGGGTAAATGTAAGCAAATGTGTAGCGAAAGAGAATATTCTACAATTGACAACACACACACAAAAAACAGTACATTTTATATTTATGACCAGGAATCCTGCAGTAAGATTTTAGTAGCAAGATGATCGAAAATAAGACATTTTTTGAAAGATGATTAAAGAAGAAAAAAAACTATCAATCGTCAATTTACGAGAGAAAAAAAAAGTTGCTTAAGATTATATTTGATTACACTTTCACATCCGATAAGCGGAAGAACCATAGAATGCGCGTTAATTGCAACCGTCAGAACCGATCTGAGCCACACACAGCGCTCATTTTTCGCTTAATAACGAAAACCCATTCGAACAGGTTGTGCCAATCAGTTTGGGAGATACGTTCCTTTTTGTATACGAGCGGAAAAACGAGGGACATAACGGTTGTTAGTAGATTTGAAACATTTGCATTTTGCCGGAAACGTTCTTTACGTGAGAAAGGGGTAGCGAAAAAAAAAACTGCGTTGAAAAGTTATTAGTCGTGTGTTTCGGACTCTTCCATTTAGTTTCTCACCAATGTTCAGTCTGCCAATTAGTGGTGACAAACGGCAGTTTGGTAGATTTTCTTTCGATCCATCAAAACCACCATTCCGTGGTGTAATCGGAATTGAATTATTTTCTACAGATGATTATGCTTAATTGGTTAGCAAAAGTTTGCACAACAGTAGCGGGCCTCGGCAACAAATTCGTAAAGCACGAAAGTGTTACACAAAATGTGCACAGTGTACCGTTCCAAAAAGAACATTTTTTATTCTACTTGACACCCGAGATGTTTAAAAACCGGAACATCCCCATGCATACCGTTTGGTGTGGTTGCGAATGCAAAACCGATCCACAAAACCTGTTCTTGTGCTTCAATTGCATGTTTTTCATGTGCATGTGGGAGAGACCGGACAGAATTTTAGGACCTTGTTTTTAACGGGGTTCGACCCAGGTTGACCTACATTAAAATGTATGTTCAAATGTTCCGCTACAGCAGAAACACGATCATCTCGGAAAGATCGATCGCTTAAAAACGCAACCTTTTTCGAATGACCTCAACCGAAGGGTAGGGACATTATTTCGGCAAGTCATTCTACATCACATCCCTTCTAGCAGCTATCTTCCCAATGAAACAAAGAAGAAAAGCTTTCGATTGCGAGCTTTCTTTGGGGTAGCTTTTTTTTTGTTGATGTACTGATCGGTGATCGTACGCGTATGCGTGTTTGCTGCTCTCGTTTCTTCGACAGAGTGGGGGATGCGCGCTTGTTGCAAAGAAAGTCGTGACCGAGAGCGTGGCTCACTACGGGTGGGGAGGAATGCAACCCGAATGAACCGGCGTACCAAGTGGAACGGTCGGTGACTGCCACAGTCCAACAGCGTCACTGGGCGCGTTCGGCGGACGTTCGGTTTGATGCTCGCAGGGTGTTCACCAACCCCCTACCCTCCCCCCCGGGGCTGCTCATCTCACCCTTTGTGCGCTGTGCTCGCGGTTCCCGCGGAACCTTCGCGAGAGGGAATCGGCAAACTCTGGAGAGCTTGCCGACGGTACTCTGGGCAGCGTCCAGATGTGAACCTGTTCGGGAACGGTCGCGGTGTATAAAACTCGATTCCCGCCCGCCGTTAGGTAACAGTCCATTGTGTAACGTTGCCGGGATCGGGAACTAAGCCAGCAAAAACCACCCAGCAGTGTAAAACCATATTTTTCGGGAAGAGTGCGTCTACGTGTTGTTGTGAGTGCGTGTACACTTGAACGATAAAGTGAGAACGATCGTAAGAAAAAAAAACAGTGAACTATAGTGCTGTATAAATTGTGTGTTGAAAACGAAGGAAAGGGGAGTGCTAATTGACCAAAACACATCGTTCGAGGCTAACAGTACCCATCGACGATCACCACCACAAAACCACGTGGAGAAAGTTCTTCGACCGCGGGCGGTTTTGGTGTGGCGGTCAGTTCGCACCACATTAAAACGTAGTGGTATTTAAAGTAAATACGCTTACAACGTACCATTGAACTCGCCATCTCGGCTCTAGGCCGCGCTTGATGCCAGAGGTCGTACAGACCGGACATTGAACGCAGCAGAAGAAAGTTGTCGGTTGTTTACTTCCGCCGATGTTTGGTTGTTTGGCTGCTGTATCTGTGACGTTGGTGTAATAACTATATTGTTTGGGCGTGAATCTTCGACGAAGCAGCAATGATCTCCCCACATTCGATTGCGATACGTAAGTTTACTTTCATTTTTGCAAATTAAATTAGCTCGTGTACGTTGAAAGCCGAAAAACAATTGTGATGGATTAGATTAGACAAGGCGGGGTTTTTGTTTTCTTGGGGAGGGAATACCTGACTCACGTAACAGCGTTCACGAGGGAACTTTTTGTAACTTATGCAAACTTCAATGTGATCACTGAAATGGTTACTCTTAAGCTAGTAGTACACAGTAATGAGGAGTAGCGATAACAGAGTGATGAACCTGAGTCTGAGATATTCACCCGAGAACGAGTTCTTTCAAGATAATTAATCTAGTTGAAGGGTCGACAAACACTTTGTCTACTAGACAACTGAGCTAATATTCCGTCAAATGGAAAGATACATACAAGCTACATCAAACGGTATAAAATCTTTCGCTCTATCTTTACTTTAACCATTTTCCTACATAAGAACAAAACATTCCAATATCATTAACCGTGTCGTTGAGATGTTTCACTTCGAAAGTGTTTTGTTTATCCTGCTGCTAAGCGTATTCGCCCAATTAGGCCATGCAGTTGGTGCGGATGATCCTAACGAAGCAAAAGAGGTCTGTGGGCTGAAGCTGAGACCGGTACAGGACTCCATCAAAGGGTGGCTGAAAGCGTTCGAAAATTGTCCGCTCAACAAAGTGTGCGAAAAGAAAGAGCATACCACGCAGTTCAATCAGGTACGGTTGCGATGCTTACTAGCACATAAATCCAAACCGAAACCGGCCGGTACGACTGGTGAAGTGCCTGGTGTGAAGGATCTGTTGCCAAAGATTGAAACGGCCATGAACAATATGAAGGCTATGTTCGAACCGACCAAGGCCGATCTGGTAGTGCTGGACAAGGTGCTCGATCAGCAGATACGTGAGGCATGGAATGAAGTGGCCGCTTTGCAGACGGAAGTTTTCCACAGTACACTCGCATCAGGCCGTACCGAGCGGGCCGTTTTCTACAGCCTCCTGGAGCTAGGTAGCAATCGAAAGCTGGACGATCGCTACCAGCAGTCAAACGTGCAAGAATTACTAAACTACGCTTGGGCATTACCATTGAACACACTGCAACGGAATGTGTACGCGTTGATCGAAAAACTGGTGCAGACGTCTAAGGACCCACTGCTACAAACGCTCTACACTGTCGATGTTGCGAACATGGTTAACCCCGCGCTGGAAAACCAAGAAAAGCTGATCAATGACCATGTACAGCAACTAAGAGACAACATAGCCACAAATTCCTTCGATGCGCTTGTTTCCATCGCAAGACGTTTCCCCGAGCGGTTTGCCTACCTGATTGAACGGTTGTTTAAGTTGTCCGTTGGCACGAAACCCAAAGCGGACACACTACCCAACGTGGTTAAGTTTATCGGACAGCTTCCTATGGCCGAGCAACGGTTGAAAGCGGTTGATGCGCTGCTGCAGTCACTTACGGTCGAGAATGGTACGCTCGTGTCGGACGTGGAGTACGTGTATCCTCTCGCGAAACTAGCCTACGATATGCAAAACCTGGTAGTTGGCACCAAAAAATATCAGGACGCTGACGAGGTGAAGGAAAAATTCAACACCGCTGTTAGTGGCAAGTCCATGCAGTACTACATGCAGCTACTTCCCAACCCCACGTCCTCGGTGGTAGCTGCCTAGAAGTAGGTGTTCGTAGGTTCGTTCAATAAAGCTACTTCCAATTATGGGGTTCCGTTTCGTCGCATGCACCAATCATCTCGTCATGGTGTCGTCTCGCCCAGAGAAAGCTCTTCCAACATAGGGTTTACCCGTGTATTCTCGTTCCGAAAACAGAATCTTTCACCGCGCGGTCCACCATGCGTGTTCCATCCGGGTGTGCATGTAGGACCGCGGCGGTTCGATTGCATGTGAGATAATATGCGACCGTGGTTCGGGAGCGTCAGTGTCGTTTAGGGGCCGTGGTATAGATACCGACAAGATGGTTGCTGGTTCGGGATCCGCAATTATAACTGTACTCTTGCCCCGTCCATTATTTGTCCATCCAGATCGGCCCCCGGGAGGCGCATGGCTTCGGTGTGGGTTTACACACACGTTCCCTTTGGCTTCTTTCGTTCGCGATCCTCGCAAACTGACCAGAATCTTAAGATCATCTCTCGATCGAGTTCTCAGTCGTTTTTTTATTTTATTGTGCATACTTGTCTTTCCTTTCCTTTTTTTTTGGTCCGTTGGTTCACCTTCCTTGGTTCCATTTCAATGTTCCATTCGCACACATACAGAACCTGTTTGCATGTTTGTGCCTGGACGATCCAGAAGGGCTAACTTGGGACTAAAGCCTGGGATGCTGGGATGAGAAATGAGAAAAAAACGCAACAAAACTTCTTCCTCACCCCCGGTGTCCCACCCCCAACCAGACGGGACACTGCACAATGTGAACACATTCATCTTTTTTCCCCCTTGCGCCCAGAAGTTGACCACCCAAAGCAGGTCAATAGCCCACCGATTGGGATTGGGAAAAAAAAAATAAACGGCCCTGATGATCTCGACGTCCCGGAGAGCTGGATTGGCAATAAAAAACGCACACACACACAAATGGCAGCTTGGGAGAATGGTTTATCCCGAGCTGATTACTCCGTTAAATGGTTTCAGCATCTTGTCCCTTACCTCGACAGGAAACCCCGATAGGAGGAGAAAGAATTGCAATTCACAAAACCACGAACTCGAACTAGCAAAACCGGGCAGCGGATGTGCTAATTTGTCAATTCGCAAGCTCGCGAACCGCCCCCACTCTCCCTGGTTCCCCACCCGGTGGGTGGGGGGGACACATTCTGGTGCTCAACCCGGTTTCTTTCGGATTGGGTCTCTTTTGCTTTTAATATAAATTCTCATTTTTTATTTTTCGTCGCCATGGGTTCGTTCGACCGCTAATTAACGAAAGTAACGGTGCATAACCGAACGGTCTGTCTTCCTGGCCGATCTGTTCTTCGGATCCGGGAAACGCTATAATTCGCTTGCTTGCGTCGTTTGCGCCATATAAGACGCTATCGTTGCGCTTCCTCCGGTGATGGTATATCGTCAAATTTTTATTTACACTATTGTTTATATTTTGGTTTATCTCGTGTGTGTGCCGTTTCCACCAGTGTCACCGGTTGGTTGGGCAGGAAGATAACAGAAAGTTAACCAACCAAATAGAGGCGAAACAATGTTGCCACAAAATAGCGCGACCAAGCGATCTTCGCTCGCTCTATCTGTGATCATTTAAATTATCGAGATATTTGGACGGGGGAGGCATGATTTATTTGCCGATGAATATAAAACAGTCCAGCGGATATGATATTTCGTTGCATTATTTAGGGTTTTCTTGACTATGTGTTCTCACACAGGATGCGATTAAATATCGGTCACTTCGCGTCCGAAGATCATCCCTCAGATATCACAAAGCATATTGCAAATGTATTTTAATAAGGCTGCTAAAGAATAATTTAACCAGACACACCTCAATCAACCATCATTGGAGGAAATTCGATGCGTTTTAATATTCGGAAAACATTAAAACGATGCGACTTTGAAACCCTTTTCTACATAAAACACTCAATCATCTTCAATCTGACACAATTCTTCAAGGTTTAAGTCCATCCTAATGCTTTCGTTCGAATCCACAACTATGCGCTTGGTGAGTTGAATATTTTAACGCATCAACACCGTTTGGAAAAGGTATCCTTCACATTAGACCTTCTAACGTCTCTTTAATTTTGATAGTTTTTGGGAGGGGGTGAAAGGAAAAACGTCTTGCCGTTCAATAGTTAGTACATTGGACAACAAACGCTACCCCCAAAAAACCGGAAGGAAACAAGTGCCCAACGAGCGGTAATTGATCGTGCGTCAATTAAATATTGGGTCATGGTCGTCGAAAAGGCACTGTTCACCGAACGGTATTCTCGGTAAACTACACCCTCTTACAAACCGTGGAGAGAAGGTGCTACCAAATGCTGTTCACCAACCGGAACCGGGAATTTAACACAACCATTGAACGAAACGCATCACAAGAACTAACCACCAGTGATCGTTTCGGAAAGCAAAAATAAACGCAAAAAAAAACGAAAACAGTAAGCACCGATTAAGGTCAACCCCTAGGGGTGGTGAGGTAGGTAAGAAGAGGAGTCGTCGAAACATTGGACATTGGACAAAGTGAAGTCTTCAAAAGCGAAAAAAAACGGCTGACACTCGACAAAAGCTCGATCGTGAACTTCGCAACCAAGACGCGTCAGATTCGTGGCTTAAAATGGGACAACTAGCAAGGTTCGTGGTCAGCGATTGGTAACGGTTTAGAACTGCCTTACGGAATGGCCGGCCTGTCAAACCTCCCACGACAGCGTTACTCGTGCGAGGAGAAATTGTTTTTTTGGGGTAGTTATTTTTTATGATTCTAACCTACATTTTCCGTACGTTCGATGCGAATATTCTGAAGGCGCTCTTGAGGGGTGCTCGTTTGGAATGTCTGAGGAAGTGTTCACAGTTGGCAAAACGATCAAGAGGGTATGGTTGATACCATTTGCTTCTTCAATGCGCCGATGAAATTAGCTTACCAACGGAGCGTAATCGAATTGATTGATCTAATAAAATAAAACCAATGAACTAGAGGGAAACTACCGCGTGGTATGGTGTGCCGGTTAGTTAGGATCGTGCCACCTGTGGTTTCGTGCTGTTAGCGGCAAAGGAAATGAGAGCATCTTCAATATGGGCCCCAAAGCTGTACGTTGTTAGCAGCAAGTATCAATCAGCTGTTCCCGGAGCGGTTTGCGGCCACCAGAACTATTAATGTACAAACGTGTTGGGTATGTGTGCTAGCTGGTCTTTTATGTTGTTTTCCTCCAGCAGCAGCAGCCCCAACACCACACCAAGGGTTTTGCCTTTCGCGCTGAAGCGTACACCGGAACATGTTCCCGATGGTTGTGTACGCCTGGTTCGTAACATGGAGGTCGGTTATGTTGCACCAATTGGAGCTAATCGTGAAAGACCGAGGGAGAAGGGGGTGAAAAAAGCGGTGAAGTATTTCAAGACAAGAGTTCTCGAATGCACCACCAGTATGACCCATTATTACGGGATGGAAACATTATCCCGCCANTCAACCCGGTTTCTTTCGGATTGGGTCTCTTTTGCTTTTAATATAAATTCTCATTTTTTATTTTTCGTCGCCATGGGTTCGTTCGACCGCTAATTAACGAAAGTAACGGTGCATAACCGAACGGTCTGTCTTCCTGGCCGATCTGTTCTTCGGATCCGGGAAACGCTATAATTCGCTTGCTTGCGTCGTTTGCGCCATATAAGACGCTATCGTTGCGCTTCCTCCGGTGATGGTATATCGTCAAATTTTTATTTACACTATTGTTTATATTTTGGTTTATCTCGTGTGTGTGCCGTTTCCACCAGTGTCACCGGTTGGTTGGGCAGGAAGATAACAGAAAGTTAACCAACCAAATAGAGGCGAAACAATGTTGCCACAAAATAGCGCGACCAAGCGATCTTCGCTCGCTCTATCTGTGATCATTTAAATTATCGAGATATTTGGACTGGGTGGCATGATTTATTTGCCGATGAATATAAAACAGTCCAGCGGATATGATATTTCGTTGCATTATTTAGGGGTTTTCTTGACTATGTTTTCTCACACAGGATGCGATCGGTCACTTTGTGTCCGAAGATCATCCCTCAGATATCACAACGCATATTGCAAATGTATTTTAATAAGGCTGCTAAAGAATAATTTAATCAGCCGCACCTCAATCAACCATCATTGGAGGAAATTCGATGCGTTTTAATATTCGGAAAACATTAAAACGATGCGACTTTGTCTATAATTAAAAACCCTTTTCTACATAAAACACTCAATCATCTTCAATCTGACACAATTCTTCAAGGTTTAAGTCCATCCTAATGCTTTCGTTCGAAGCCACAACTATGCGCTTGGTGAGTTGAATATTTTAACGCATCAACACCGTTTGGAAAAGGTATCCTTCACATTAGACCTTCTAACGTCTCTTTTGATTTTGATAGTTTTGGGAGGGGGTGAAAGGAAAAACGTCTTGCCGTTCAATAGTTAGTACATTGGACAACAAACGCTACCCCCAAAAAACCGGAAGGAAACAAGTGCCCAACGAGCGGTAATTGATCGTACCCGCTGCTAACTGATCGTGCGTCAATTAAATATTGGGTCATGGTCGTCGAAAAGGCACTGTTCGCCGAACGGTATTCTCGGTAAACTACACCCTCTTACAAACCGTGGAGAGAAGGTGCTACCAAATGCTGTTCACCAACCGGAACCGGGAATTTAACGCAACCATTGAACGAAACGCATCACAAGAACTAACCACCAGTGATCGTTTCGGAAAGCAAAAATAAACGCAAAAAAAAACGAAAACAGTAAGCACCGATTAAGGTCAACCCCTAGGGGTGGTGAGGTAGGTTAGAAGAGGAGTCGTCGAAACATTGGACATTGGACAAAGTGAAGTCTTCAAAAGCGAAAAAAAACGGCTGACACTCGACAAAAGCTCGATCGTGAACCAAGACGCGTCAGATTCGTGGCTTAAAATGGGACAACTAGCAAGGTTCGTGGTCAGCGATTGGTAACGGTTTAGAACTGCCTTACGGAATGGCCGGCCTGTCAAACCTCCCACGACAGCGTTACTCGTGCGAGGAGAAATTGTTTTTTTGTGGTAGTTATTTTTTATGATTCTAACCTACATTTTCCGTACGTTCGATGCGAATATTCTGAAGGTGCTCTTGTGAGGTGCTCGTTTGGAATGTCTGAGGAAGTGTTCACAGTTGGCAAAACGATCAAGAGGGTATGGTTGATACCATCCATTTGCTTCCTTCAATGCGCCGATGAAATTAGCTTACCAACGGAGCGTAATCGAATTGATTGATCTAATAAAATAAAACCAATGAACTAGAGGGAAACTACCGCGTGGTATGGTGTGCCGGTTAGTTAGGATCGTGCCACCTGTGGTCTCGTGCTGTTAGCGGCAAAGGAAATGAGAGCATCTTCTACATGGGCCCCAAAGCTGTACGTTGTTAGCAGCAAGTATCAGCTGTTCCCGGAGCGGTTTGCGGCCACCAGAACTATTAATGTACAAACGTGTTGGGTATGTGTGCTAGCTGGTCTTTTATGTTGTTTTCCTCCAGCAGCAGCAGCCCCAACACCACACCAAGGGTTTTGCCTTTCGCGCCGAAGCGTACACCGGAACATGTTCCCGATGGTTGTGTACGCCTGGTTCGTAACATGGAGGTCGGTTATGTTGCACCAATTGGAGCTAATCGTGAAAGACAGAGGAAGAAGGGGGTGAAAAAAGCGGTGAAGTATTTCAAGACAAGAGTTCTCGAATGCACCACCAGTATGACCCATTATTACGGGATGGAAATATTATCCCGCCAAGTTTATGGCAAGCAAAACAACCCACTCCCGGGTGGAGAGAGTGATGGATAATGTTGTTAATTTTCATGCACTATCCCCTGGATTGATGGCTAAATTTCAATGTTAACTCAATCGAAAGGTGGTACGGCTGGTTTGTTTGTGTTGATTTGGTTTATAAAAAAAAATCATGTAATTATGTTGCCGGGAAAAACCGTTTTTCTTCGCTGTAAAAATTACACACAGAAGAAAAAAAATCCTTCCATTCGCTCGCCTGGCCGGTAATACAAGTTCGCTAAGTGAACCACAAAAACGGGTGTTGGTTTTTTCTTTCAATTAAGCTTTTAATGGTTTCATTTTATCGGCACATTTTAAACGGCTTTGCAATTATCATTGCACCGGCTCAAATCAATTGGTTTGAAAATGATCGTTGGTTGGAGCAAACCAAAATAAAAAAAGAACCACTTCCCACCATCACACACACCCAATGGCTTTTCCGATTGTTTGGTCAGTTTTTTCTTGCCTTGGTGGTGCTGGAGAAATGTTTTGTAATTTGATCACCTCCGAAGAAAGAAAAAAAAAATACGCCCAAATACCGCTTTTGTTGGTAAAGCATGGGAAAGCGACACCAGCTGGGGGTTGCGTGCGAAATCCGTTACTGTAAATCAAACCCCTAATGGTCATATTATAAATTGTGTGCCTTTTTTTTTCGGGGGGCGGTTGTATTGTGTTCCTCCTTAATAGCGCAATGGTAAAACCGCATTAAATCACCGTTTCATCACACTTTCGCTCTTATTTCGAGCAATGCGGGGAGCTTTTTTTTTGCGCTTCAGTTCCTCTTTTTTGGGGATGGTGGAAAAACGATGAAAAACGAGAGTGTAAAAATATGAGATGAAAATTGCGGGGTGTTTTTCTTCCACCAAGAAACCCCGAATTAAAAGTGCTCGAATTTCGAATGCATTTTCCCACCTATTTTGGGCAGCTTTAATAAGCATAATTGGATGGTTTGAAAACAAATAATGGGCGATCACTAAATCACTGTTGACATCGGGTTGAGTTGGAACTATTTCTTCGATGTTCTTCTCGCTGCATCACTTTCTATGGGTAAAGAAAAGCGCATTCTTTCGCTCTATTTTTCCAACATCGCTTGCAGTGTTAAACAAAAAAAAACATGTAGCTAAATTTGGTTGGAAATTTCCCTACTGCGCATGAATGGAAAGCTTTGGAAATCATAAGCCATGGTGTTGAATTCGAAACGGTTCCACCCCCCAAACGCCAACACACACGAGAGCGTTTTCCACTGATGAGCCGGACGGATGCTTTGCAACAGCTTCGGCGATCTCGCGCCGTTCGCTCTCATCCTGCCGCTCGGTTGCATTCAACCGTGACACGGAACGCAAATCATCGGCGAATCGGGTACCGTAGCTGCCGCAAACATTCGGTTGCATTGCGATTGCGCACCTGTCTGACCATGACTGGCATGGAAAGATCACAAACGGCCGAACGGGAGATGATCCGTGGCCACCGTGGCAATGGAAATTGCATGCAGATAGAAACCGCAAAACCAAAATGAATACCACTAGCTGGCCAACAGATGCAAATGAAGCACGCCGCTTTGAATGACCCATGTCCACAGTTAGCTAATCTCGTGCATCGAGCTCGTGTTTTGCAAAACAATTCCTTCAAAAACGATCGTTTTACGGTTGGTTTGGGAGCAGCACGGCAATAAGACAGTAGCGTGATCGATGTATGTTAATATAATTTTAACGACACAACGACACGGATGTTTGTAGGTGGACAGTGAAAGTAACGCTTATTGAATGTTGCTGTGTTCGTTTGAATGCAAGATTCAATTACTCCCATTGATTGCATCGTATTTCTTTGTTATGGGTTGATGTAACTGTGCCATTAATTTCCCTGTCCGAAGACAATAAAACGTCTCGATTCCAGTTCCATCTAAACCTAACTATAGGTTGTGTCGATCTCATTACGAGATAGGCACTTTGAATTGTGGTGGATGTAATCAGCGATCACTTTTTCTGGTTGTTGCATTCAGATCAAACACAATATTTTTCTATCGAATACTTTACTTTCCAAATCTTCAGCTGCAAAGGACTTGATTTTGAAGATTTTGAAAAGCTTACAACATTTTTGTAACTTGATCATTCGGTGACATACTAATGAGAAGATCAGCTCACCGGAATTCGTCTCTAGTGACTCTTCTCGAGTGACTAAAATATCCAAGATGACTAGACTTCATTAACAGCTATAGACAGTGATCACCTTTCAGAGGCATCGCTGTAACTTATAACTGTTCTTTATAGTTCTAACTTCAGGACCAAGTAGTCTCAAGTCCGGGAATACGTTTTAATATACAGAAGTCGTAGATTGGAAATTTGATCCTGTAGATATAGTCCTGTAGACTATACAGGAGTCCATTATACGGTAGACATACACCTAAAAGAATGTTAAGTCAAGAAAATCAAGTTGTACATTCCATTATTCACAATGAAATGGAGTTCCAACATAGAGTACTGACAAGATGTCTTTAATAATGGGACAAATGGCAAGATATATTGATCTTTCATTAAACGGTTTAGTATGGCATCGTTATTTTTGTGTACGGCTGTTACGTGGGCACTAAGCGTAACGCCGTTACTCGATCCTGTTACTGTGTGACAGCGATCGACATATTCACTTCGGCTTTCCGTACCATCATTGAAGTCTTTCCTTCGCCAGTCACTGTAGCGATAAGATTTATTTCCTTCGTTTTTCAGTTTACCATATGAACTTTGACTAAGTTTTATTCACCGCCACGGGTGGAAATTTTATTTTATTTTATTTTTATTAAAAAAGCTACAAAAACCAAAGTAAATCCCGGATACAAATTGCAACACAACCATTCAAACCATACACAATTCCGCACACGCACCTTCATGGGTACCTGAAGATTCCATTTTGCATCCCAAAAACCTGTACCATTACTACCCTGTCATCTACCTTGTGGCTGACAAACAGGTGCACTACGGTGTGATGAACTTCCTCCTACAACCAAGTAACTTTCACTTGCCAAACAGGCGCAAGAGAGTTGCAAAACAAAATTTTTCGACAAACTGACGATCAAGGATGATTCGTTCGTTTCGTCGCTTTCCAACACTGTCTTGTACCATCATTGGTGTCACATCACCGCGTACGATCATCGATCAGGTTGGTATTGAAGCTTCACCTCGACGACGATTCTCTCCGAGCTATGCAAAAGAGCAGCAAAACACAAACAAAAACTCCACACACAACACGAAACGCCACAAGGAAACAAAACAGGAACAATGAACGAGACGAATGCGAAATTTAAAAGTTTCAAGCTCAGTCACCGTTAGCTTTCACCAACGGTGGGACTTATTCTTGGCGATTTGCTATTCCACCGGCCGTGAAATATCTACACACGAAATACCACCAACAACGTCCGTGGGGGATTTGTTTGTTTAATCGGACAACCCAGCGAGAGTGTACGAGAGGTTAAATATTTGCAGTGTGACGATTTATGGTATCCGGCGTGCCATGTGTTTGAAAGATCGACAATTCGTTTGCCCGAATTTATTAGCTTCCTGGTGCATGGGAAACGGAATTCACCTAACGAATCATTGTTTAAATAGTTTTTTATGTTTTTTTCTCAGATTAAAACAATTCTTGCACCTTTCCATTCGTTATCCGTACACTTATTTAAGATCCTACTTTCCTTTTGCATTTTCCAATTGCATCCAACTTAGCTACACCATCGGATTGCATCGAAATTTCGTCGATGCGATCGTGTGGCAGGCTCTCGAATCTCCCGATCATCGAATATTGCATTTCATTTCAAGCATTTCGCTTGTCATACGGTTTAGAGTCAATCATGGCTGCACTTTCTCCGCGTTTAATCGAAATTGAAATCGATCGCATCCGATCCGATCCGATCAGATCGGACGGAATAGCTATCAATAGCCGGTTTCATTAGCCGCACCATCGGGTGGCTACTGTTAACACCTACTTATCGGAAAAATCGATCGACAAAACGAGGGCAGCAAACGCGTGCATCGATTTCGAACGCAGAAGGGATCACCTTTGTTTGGGAAATAATTTCCCTAAAATTATAAATAGCCGCCGTTTTTTATCGTTCATCGTGCGTATCAAAGCGAATGTATATGAATTTAAAAGCTCAGCTGCTGATTAATATGCTTTCGATTATAAAATATTTTTATCCGTTGCCTTACTTTCACACGAATGTTTCCGGGTGTGCCGTTATCATCAGCCGCTCGTAGACATGACAGCTTTGAATAAATCACATCGTGCGTCATCCACTTTTCGGGACCGGGACTTGCAGGTCTGCCAAACGCGATCTAACCCGTTAGGGCTACCGAACACACCTTCCCACAGATGTTGCTTTCCCTGTGGTGGCTGTTGTTAATTCATCACCACCATTCAATTAGCTTTCTAGCGCACCAGAACACACCACCAATTTTGCTTCCCATTCAGGAGAAGATGCATTGGCCAGATGAAGCAGCTGTGTTAGCCATGGCACGTAAAAATGGAACTCTTTCGTGTGGTTTTCCTTCCTTTTGATAGAGTGATTTGAATTAATTTGTTCACAACGGCTGGGAGTGCAGCATCTATTTATGAGTTCCTTCTATTTCTGCGTTCAGAAATTGCGTGCCGATGGGACTGGGTTGAATTTTGATACATATATTGCTTTATCGTGCCGCTTATGCATTTGACTGCCTAAGGTGGAAAAAGTCTCTTTTATGCCCAACGAGCGCTGGGTGTGGTAATGACTCTTTTTCACTTCGAATTTTGTGCTTTTTTTTGCTTTCTTTGCTACCCCCTTTGGTTGTATCATTCATATTAAATGGAAACGCTCTCAAAGCACGATGCCGGCACGCCGGGTTTCCGGACTTTCACCGGGTATTACCGGGGTACACCTGGGTTACGGATCGAAACGAATGATCCGTTGAATGGTGAGTGCCGGCAATGGGTGAGAAAAGAAAACTGTCATCATACCGCAGGGGGGGGGGGTGTGGTGGTGGTACAAATCGGTCATAATATGACTACGATCTGCGAAACACGCCCCGAAGACTCCAAACAAGGGATGGAGCTGATGCTGATTATGATGTGATTTTCCCGCGCAAAACTACACCATGGGAATTGTCCGGCGGGAGTGAAACGTTTTAGTACATGCGTACATAAATAGCCGCAACACGTTAAGCGAGCATTTCTACTTGGGAAAACCCCCCTCGAAGTTTGATTCAACAAACTCAGCATCCCAGTGAAACGCTCCATGCCGGGTGGTGTGCCGAGGAATGCGGAACGCAGTTTCACGTGGGACGAGCTTTGCAATCATTCATGTTTAATTGATTCTATTTTCCCTTCACTAATGTTTTGCTTCGATTGTCTTTTCTTCCCTTCCCTGTATACAGTGGTATTCGTCATCATCGCTGCGGTAACGCCTGCTAGTAACGCTTTACCCAAGCAGCGTTACTCACGTGATGGCGGTGAACCGCGCAGTTTGGTTGGTGTCTCGACTAACATCATCACGAGCAGTTTGTTGAAGGGAGCGGCCGAAACGTCCGGTAACCATGTGTTTTCGCCGATCGGTTTCTCCTCGATACTGGCGATGATTAGCGAAGGAGCCGAAGGACAAACGCTTAAGGAGCTGTACGACATCTTCAAGTTTCCCACGGATCGGGATTTAGGTGAGAGAAACAGCTAAATGCCTTAATACTAAATAAAAAAAAACTTATAGCTTCATTTGTTTTCCAGTACGAAAAGCGTTTGATGTTTCGCTGAAGCGTTTAAGTGGCCAAAGCCCAACGAACGAACCGCAATTCAAAACCTGGTTCTATATCTACAAAAATAACAGCGTAGTGCAAGCGTACAAGGACGTGTTGGAGCAGAACTACGGTGTAGAGGTGCGTGACATCGAGCGAAATGATTATAATTTCGACGAGCCGAAAACCTCACTCCATCCGGTTGTGGTCGAGGAAGAGATCGCCGAAGAGAGTAACAACCCCGAAGGCGATAACCTAGTTGTGGAGCAGAATGGTAATAACAATAGCAAGGACATTGTGGATTTTGAAGTGCTCAAGATTAAATCGGCACTGCCGGTGGAAGATGAGGTACGGACGGATACAGGCATTAGCACGAAGTACGACGAGATTGAGGATGAAAATCCAAAGTTTGATAAGAACATCGACGACAAAGAGTACGTGGATCCGACCAAAATCAAGGAAGAGCTGGCCAAAAAGAAGCTGGAAGCGATGAATGAAGTTGCGGCTGATGCTGAGACAGATGAAGGGAAGATCAAAAACAACTCCGCTGATGAAGATCATCACGTTGATGGCGAACCGGAAAAATTGACTCTACCGCTGAGGACGTTAAGCTTGGGCGATGAACAAGAGGTAATGCAGGCAGTGGAAAGCCAAGGCTCGAGGAGAAAGGTAGTATGCGAGATGGTATAAACTGATTTTGGGAATCCATTTGTTTACGAAGAAATCTTGTATGTCGTTTCAGTTTAACGTTAGACGTTCGTTTCTGACGGGAGACATCGCATCAGCGTTGAGTGGAAATTCATTGGTCGGACGAAAGGCTAATATCAAGGCGGATGAAGATCAGGTTAACGAATCCAAGATGTTGCTTTTTAATGGTCTATATTATAGAGGAAGCTGGGCTACGCCGTTCCAGGTATGGGTAACGAATTTCACAAACACAAAAATGCTTCGATTTAACGTACTATCGTTCCATCCTGCAGCAACTTCGCACGGAGGAAAGCACATTCTTTACCAACACGGATGAAAGGCCGGTCATGATGATGCGATCCCAAGGAACGTTTGGTATTGGAAAAGACGACCAGCTGGATGCTAAGTTCTTGGAACTACCGTATAACGTTAGTACTCTACTTAGGAGTTCAATCAAGCACATGAGTTAACCGTCAACATTCTTACTTACGCTTTAGNAAAAAAAATCCTTCCATTCGCTCGCCTGGCCGGTAATACAAGTTCGCTAAGTGAACCACAAAAACGGGTGTTGGTTTTTTCTTTCAATTAAGCTTTTAATGGTTTCATTTTATCGGCACATTTTAAACGGGTTTGCAATTATCATTGCATCGGCTCAAATCAATTGGTTTGAAAATGATCGTTGGTTGGAGCAAAAACCAAAATAAAAAAAGAACCACTTCCCACCATCACACACACCCAATGGCTTTTCCGATTGTTTGGTCAGTTTTTTCTTGCCTTGGTGGTGCTGGAGAAATGTTTTGTAATTTGATCACCTCGCAAGAAAGAAAAAAAAATTACGCCCAAATACCGCTTTTGTTGGTAAAGCATGGGAAAGCGACACCAGCTGGGGGTTGCGTGCGAAATCCGTTACTGTAAATCAAACCCCTAATGGTCATATTATAAATTGTGTGCCTTTTTTTCGGGGGGCGGTTGTATTGTGTTCCTCCTTAATAGCGCAATGGTAAAACCGCATTAAATCACCGTTTCATCACACTTTCGCTCTTATTTCGAGCAATGCGGGGAGCTTTTTTTATTTGCGCTTCAGTTCCTCTTTTTTGGGGATGGTGGAAAAACGATGAAAAACGAGAGTGTAAAAATATGAGATGAAAATTGCGGGGGGGTTTTCTTCCACCAAGAAACCCCGAATTAAAAGTGCTCGAATTTCGAATGCATTTTCCCACCTATTTTGGGGAGCTTTAATAAGCATAATTGGATGGTTTGAAAACAAATAATGGGCGATCACTAAACCACTGTTGACATCGGGTTGAGTTGGAACTATTTCTTCGATGTTCTTCTCGCTGCATCACTTTCTATGGGGAAAGAAAAGCGCATTCTTTCGCTTTATATTTCCAACATCGCTTGCAGTGTTAAACAAAAAAAAAAAACATGTAGCTAAATTTGGTTGGAAATTTCCCTACTGCGCATGAATGGAAAGCTTTGGAAATCATAAGCCATGGTGTTGAATTCGAAACGGTTCAACCCCCCAAACGCCAACACACACGAGAGCGTTTTCCACTGATGAGCCGGACGGATGCTTTGCAACAGCTTCGGCGATCTCGCGCCGTTCGCTCTCATCCTGCCGCTCGGTAGCATTCAACCGTGACACGGAACGCAAATCATCGGCGAATCGGGTACCGTAGCTGCCGCAAACATTCGGTTGCATTGCGATTGCGCACCTGTCTGACCATGACTGGCGTGGAAAGATCACAAACGGCCGAACGGGAGATGATCCGTGGCCACCGTGGCAATGGAAATTGCATGCAGATAGAAACCGCAAAACCAAAATGAATACCACTAGCTGGCCAACAGATGCAAATGAAGCACGCCGCTTTGAATGACCCATGTCCACAGTTAGCTAATCTCGTGCATCGAGCTCGTGTTTTGCAAAACAATTCCTTCAAAAACGATCGTTTTACGGTTGGTTTGGGAGCAGCACGGCAATAAGACAGTAGCGTGATCGATGTATGTTAATATAATTTTAACGACACAACGACACGGATGTTTGTAGGTGGACAGTGAAAGTAACGCTAATTGAATGTTTCTGTGTTCGTTTGAATGCAAGATTCAATTACTCCCATTGATTGCATCGTATTTCTTTGTTATGGATTGACGTAACTGTGCCATTAATTTCCCTGTCCGAAGACAATAAAACGTCTCGATTCCAGTTCCATCTAAACCTAACTATAGGTTGTGTCGATCTCATTACGAGATAGGCACTTTGAATTGTGATGGATGTTATCAGCGATCACTTTTTCTGGTTGTTGCATTCAGATCAAACACAATATTTTTCTATCGAATACTTTACTTTCCAAATCTTCAGCTGCAAAGGACTTGATTTTGAAGATTTTGAAAAGCTTACAACATTTTTGTAACTTGATCATTAGGTGACATATTAATGAGAAGATCAGCTCACCGGAATTCGTCTCTAGTGACTCTTCTCGAGCGACCAAAACTTTAAAGATGACTAGACTTCATTAACAGCTATAGACAGTGATCACCATTCAGAGGCATCACTGTAACTTATAACTGTTCTTTATAATTCTAACTTCAGGACTGAATAGTCTCAAGTCCTGGAGTACGTTTTAATATACAAAAGTCGTAGATTGGAAACTTGACCAACTTCCAAAGGTAAGATCTCTACTTATGTAGACTATACAGGAGTCCATTATACGGTGGACATACACCTAAAAGAATGTTAAGTCAAGAAAATCAAGTTATACATTCCATCATTCATAATGAAATGGAGTTCCAACATAGAGTACTGACAAGATGTCTTTAATAATGGGACAAATGGCAAGATATATTGATCTTTCATTAAACGGTTTAGTATGGCATCGTTATTTTTGTGTACGGCTGTTACGTGTGGGCGCTAAGCGTAACGCCGTTACTCGATCCTGTTACTGTGTTACAGCGATCGACATATTCACTTCGGCTTTCCGTACCATCATTGAAGTCTTTCCTTCGCCAGTCACTGTAGCGATAAGATTTATTTGCTTCGTTTTTCAGTTTTCCATATGAACTTTGACTAACTTTTATTCACCGCCACGGGTGGAAAAATTATTTTATTTTATTTTTATTAAAAAAGCTACAAAAACCAAAGCAAATCCCGGATACAAATTGCAACAAAACCTTTCAAACCATACACAATTCCGCACACGTACCTTCATGCGTACCTGAAGATTCCATTTTGCATCCCAAAAACCTGTACCATTACTACCCTGTCATCTACCTTGTGGCTGGCAAACAGGTGCACTACGGTGTGATGAACTTCCTCCTACAAGCAAGTAGCTTTCACTTGCCAAACAGGCGCAAGAGAGTTGCAAAACAAAATTTTTCGATAAACTGACGATCAAGGATGATTCGTTCGTTTCGTCGCTTTCCAACACTGGCTTGGACCATCATTGGTGTCACATCACCGCGTACGATCATTGATCAGGTTGGTATTGAAGCTTCACCTCGACGACGATTCTCTCCGAACTATGCAAAAGAGCAGCAAAACACAAACAAAAACTCCACACACAACACGAAACGCCACAAGGAAACAAAACAGGAACAATGAACGAGACGAATGCGAAATTTAAAAGTTTCAAGCTCAGTCACCGTTAGCTTTCACCAACGGTGGGACTTATTCTTGGCGATTTGCTATTCCACCGGCCGTGAAATATCTACACACAAAATACCACCAACAACGTCCGTGGGGTATTTGTTTGTTTAATCGGACAACCCAGCGAGAGTGTACGAGAGGTTAAATATTTGCAGTGTGACGATTTATGGTATCCGGCGTACCATGTGTTTGAAAGATCGACAATTCGTTTGCCCGAATTTATTAGCTTCCTGGTGCATGGGAAACGGAATTCACCTAGCGAATCATTGTTTAAATAGTTTTTTATGTTTTTTTCTCAGATTAAAACAATTCTTGCACCTTTCCATTCGTTATCCGTACACTTGTTTAAGATCCTACTTTCCTTTTGCATTTTCCAATTGCATCCAACTTAGCTACACCATCGGATTGCATCGAAATTTCGTCGGTGCGATCGTGTGGCAGGCAGGAAAATCTCCCGATCATCGAATATTGCATTTCATTTCAAGCATTTCGCTTGTCATACGGTTTAGAGTCAATCATGGCTGCACTTTCTCCGCGTTTAATCGAAATTGAAATCGATTGCATCCGATCCGATCCGATGAGATCGGACGGAATAGCTATCAATAGCCGGTTTCATTAGCCGCACCATCGGGTGGCTACTGTTAACACCTACTTATCGGAAAAATCGATCGACAAAACGAGGGCAGCAAAAGCGTGCATCGATTTCGAACGCAGAAGGGATCATTTTTGTTTGGGAAATAATTTCCCTAAAATTATAAATAGCCGCCGTTTTTTATCGTTCACCGTGCGTATCAAAGCGAATGTATATGAATTTAAAAGCTCAGCTGCTGATTAATATGCTTTCGATTATAAAATATTTTTATCCGTTGCCTTACTTTCACACGAATGTTTCCGGGTGTGCCGTTATCATCAGCCGCTCGTAGACATGACAGCTTTAAATAAATCACATCGTGCGTCATCCACTTTTCGGGACCGGGACTCGCAGGCCTGCCAAACGCGATCTAACCCGTTAGGGCTACCGAACACGCCTTCCCACAGATGTTGCTTTCCCTGTGGTGGCTGTTGTTAATTCATCACCACCATTCAATTAGCTTTCTAGCGCACCAGAACACACCACCAATTTTGCTTCCCATTCAGGAGAAGATGCATTGGCCAGATGAAGCAGCTGTGTTAGCCATGGCACGTAAAAATGGAACTCTTTCGTGTGGTTTTCCTTCCTTTTGATAGAGTGATTTGAATTAATTTGTTCACAACGGCTGGGAGTGCAGCATCTATTTATGAGTTCCTTGTATTTCTGCGTTCAGAAATTGCGTGCCGATGGGACTGGGTTGAATTTTGATACATATATTGCTTTATCGTGCCGCTTATGCATTTGACTACCTAAGGTGGAAAAAGTCTCTTTTATGCCCAACGACCGCTGGGTGTGGTAATGACTCTTTTTCACTTCGAATTTTGTGCTTTTTTTGCTTTCTTTGCTACCCCCTTTGGTTGTATCATTCATATTAAATGGAAACGCTCAAAGCACGATGCCGGCACGCCGGGTTTCCGGACTTTCACCGGGTATTACCGGGGTACACCTGGGTTACGGATCGAAACGAATGATCCGTTGAATAGTGAGTGCCGGCAATGGGTGAGAAAAGAAAACTGTCATCATGCCGCAGGGGGGGTGTGGTGGTGGTACAAATCGGTCATAATACGACTACGATCTGCGAAACACACCCCGAAGACTCCAAACAAGGGATGGAGCTGATGCTGATTATGATGTGATTTTCCCGCGCAAAACTACACCATGGGAATTGTCCGGCGGGAGTGAAACGTTTTAGTACATGCCTACATAAATAGCCGCAACACGTTAAGCGAGCATTTCTACTTGGGAAAACCCCCCTCGAAGTTTGATTCAACAAACTCAGCATCCCAGTGAAACGCTCCATGCCGGGTGGTGTGCTGAGGAATGCGGAACGCAGTTTCACGTGGGACGAGCTTTGCAATCATTCATGTTTAATTGATTCTATTTTCCCTTCACTAATGTTTTGCTTCGATTGTCTTTTCTTCCCTTCCCCGTATACAGTGGTATTCGTCATCATCGCTGCGGTAACGCCTGCTAGTAACGCTTTACCCAAGCAGCGTTACTCACGTGATGGCGGTGAACCGCGCAGTTTGGTTGGTGTCTCGACTAACATCATCACGAGCAGTTTGTTGAAGGGAGCGGCCGAAACGTCCGGTAACCATGTGTTTTCGCCGATCGGTTTCTCTTCGATACTGGCGATGATTAGCGAAGGAGCCGAAGGACAAACGCTTAAGGAGCTGTACGACATCTTCAAGTTTCCCACGGATCGAGATTTAGGTGAGAGAAACAACTAGATGCTTTAATGGACATTAAAATATTTATCGCTTCATTTGTTTTCCAGTACGAAAAGCGTTTGATGTGTCGCTGAAGCGTTTAAGTGGCCAAAGCCCAACGGACGAACCGCAATTCAAAACCTGGTTCTATATCTACAAAAACAACAGCGTAGTGCAAGCGTACAAGGACGTGTTGGAGCAGAACTACGGTGTAGAAGTGCGTGACATCGAGCGAAATGATTATAATTTCGACGAGCCGAAAACCTCACTCGATCCGGTTGTGGTCGAGGAAGAGATCGCCGAAGAGAGTAACAACCCCGAAGGTGATAACCTAGTTGTGGAGCAGAATGGTAATAACAATAGCAAGGACATTGTGGATTTTGAAGTGCTCAAGATTAAATCGGCACTGCCGGTGGAAGATGAGGTACGGACGGATACAGGCATTAGCACGAAGTACGACGAGATTGAGGATGAAAATCCAAAGTTTGATAAGAACATCGACGACAAAGAGTACGTGGATCCGACCAAAATCAAGGAAGAGCTGGCCAAAAAGAAGCTAGAAGCAATGAATGAAGTTGCGGCTGATGCTGAGACAGATGAAGGGAAGATCAAAAAGAACTCCGCTGATGAAGATCGTCAAGTTGATGGCGAACCGGAAAAATTGACTCTACCGCTGAGGACGTTAAGCTTGGGCGATGAACAAGAGGTAATGCAGGCAGTGGAAAGCCAAGGCTCGAGGAGAAAGGTAGTATGCGAGATGGTATAAACTGATTTTGGGAATCCATTTGTTAACGAAGAAATCTTGTATGTCGTTTCAGTTTAACGTTAGACGCTCGTTTCTGACGGGAGACATCGCATCAGCGTTGAGTGGAAATTCATTGGTCGGACGAAAGGCTAATATCAAGGCGGATGAAGATCAGGTTAACGAATCCAAGATGCTGCTATTTAATGGTCTGTATTATAGAGGAAGCTGGGCTACGCCGTTCCAGGTATGGGTAACGAATTTCACAAACACAAAAATGCTTCGATTCAACGTACTATCGTTCCATCCTGCAGCAACTTCGCACGGAGGAAAGCACATTCTTTACCAACACGGATGAAAGGCCGGTCATGATGATGCGATCCCAAGGAACGTTTGGTATCGGAAAAGACGACCAGCTGGATGCTAAGTTCTTGGAACTACCGTATAACGTTAGTACTCTACTTAGGAGTTCAATCAAGCACATGAGTTAACCGTCAACATTCTTACTTACGCTTTAGAACTCCCGCTATTCCCTCCTGCTGATGGTGCCAAACAAAAAGGACGGCCTGAAGGATCTTATCAAGAACTTCAACCCCGATACGCTCAGCACCGTACAGAAGTCTTTGATAAAAATGCCAGTACACATATGTATTCCAAAGTTCCGCATCGATACGACAAGCCGGGCAGAGAAATCGTTGGCAAAGGTAACATTGCTACAGCAACAAAT
>STHD01000004.1:21160815-21185323 GCA_016170015.1 Anopheles longipalpis
TACAGAAGTCTTTGATAAAAATGCCAGTACACATATGTATTCCAAAGTTCCGCATCGATACGACAAGCCGGGCAGAGAAATCGTTGGCAAAGGTAACATTGCTACAGCAACAAATCAAACGCATGATTGGCTTACTTACAGGAGCTTACTTGTACCATTGCAGCTTGGGCTAATCACCATGTTTACCTCGAAGGCGGACCTTAGCGGCATTACCACCGAGCAGAAGATCCACGTCGACGAGCTGGTGCAGCATGTTTCGATCCGCGTTGACGAAGGTTCCAGTAGCGAGAACGCACTGTCGGCCGCGAACCTTGTCGAGTCGAAAACGCTTGAAGACGATCACGAACAATTTACCGCCGACAAGCCGTTCCTGTTCTTCGTGCGTGACATCGTCGACGATATCGTGATCGTTGCTGGCAAGATCACGGACATACCGTACGCCGAGTAAGAAGGAACTTCTCCACCGCTGGAATGAAGGCAGAGTCCAGCATTCATATAGTTGTTAGTTTCCTAGATTACGACACTACTCTCATAGTCAGTACAGATACGCGTACAACGAATTGTTAAGGGCAGCTTGTAGCAAATATCACGCTCGGCTAGCATAAGTTCGAGCTTATATTGAGCTCGATTTATCTGGTAAATGTCCCATCGCAAGAAGCATCCATTCCATCGCGGACTGTTATTCTTTGTGCCCCACCGCCAGGTAAGCGATTCCACTAGAGACGTCGCTAAAACAGCACGAGCGGCAACGGTGGAATTTTCATTGCCAAGGGCCGCACACACGTGCACGGTGATCCCATTTGCGCTGACATTTAGCTACGAACAAAACCCACCCCACCAACGGTTGAGACAGTATTAATGCGTACAATTAACCGGTGGTTGAATTATGCCTCTCTCCACACAAACACACACACACACACATCTCTTCTACTGGATCCGTTCCCGAAGGCTCCACTAGATGACGATAAGCGACGAAGCTGAATCTGAAGCGTAAAGATGGTGTACACCGGTTTAATAATCGATTCCTAACGAAAGCGCCCGTCACCAACATCGATCGTTTCAAAATATGGTATTTTTGTAAGTATTTTGAAATCGTACTCAACACGTTTGGAATGGACGGGAGCGCACATCGATTTCTGGCCCCGGAGCATGAAACTAACAGTCCGCTCATGCCACCCGGCAAGGAAGCTTGATCATTAGTGCGATCGTACGGACGTGGAGTAGGTAGACCGAAGTTAGAATGTATAGATGCCTAGGTAGAATGATTATTTATGATTATTTAATGTAAACCAGGAATAATTTTATCTGTACCATTTGCTTAATAAAGCCGTACATGGTATGTGTACATCAGCAAAACAAAGATGTCTTCCCGCGTTGTTTGAGTTGATTGAATGAAACTTTTGCAAATAGAAGCAATTGTTTCCCCAGCAAAGGTTAGTAGTTTTGCAAGCCAAGCATGATGACCGCTTCCTGCTTGGTTGGTCTAACACCATAGGAAAAACGGTAAAAATAATATCTAAACTATTCGAACCATTAAGAAATACATAAATTTCACAAACCAATGCCTAATTTGCATAAAAATTATAGAGCTCAGACAAACATAGTCGTGGAACATTATTATCTTCTGTTTGGTTTTTCCAAAAATACCACACAAACTGGAGGTTATCAGTTGTACCAAAACCAAACCATGTGTTGGGCTCACTTTGTAAAGTATCGCACGATCGCTACCTAACGGCTGTTAAGGTACGATATGTGCATAAAGCCATCTCATACGGTGCGCTTGCATCAATGACTCACCTTTATTGCGTATGAATCAAACCAACTTTTTTCTTAAGCTGATAAGTTTAAATGCGATAGTGCGATAAGAGTAACGCCAAACCCCTAGGTGGATTTAACAACCTTCCGTTGTTTCAGAATAATACAACAACAAAAAAACCCGCCACAAAGCATAACTGGTTTGCGGGATCGATCCATACTACACCGCACCAATGCCGGGTGTTGTCCGTCAGTCACCACTCAACCAGCGGCCGAAGCAGATTCACAATCGGCAACGATCGCTCGCAACCATTTAGCACACAACGCAGCACAGCGGCCTACGGCAATCGTGCGGCAATCCGAAACGCACCACCAGTAAGGCGGAGAGTGGGACGGAACTGAGTTGTTTAGCAGCGGAAAACCCGTGTGGCAAAACCTGTTGTTCGCACATACGTTCGCGTCGTCGTTTGGGGGTGTTGAGCGTGTGGTAGCAGCATATCCGTGACAACACCCGCCACACTTGGGCAAGGGGTTGCGTACGGAGAGTAGTGCGAAAACAAAAAATTTGTACCCAATTTCCGGTGTTAAGATGGATTTTTCAACTTTTGGAGCAAACTTTGTCTTCCGGGCACCCGCCAATCCGTTCTGCTGCGTTTTGTTGCTCTGTGGTAAGTATAGTAAAAGCGCGTTACAGCGGACGGTTAATATCGGTGGAATCGTAATCAGAGTTAAAGATGCTAATGAAACGATCACACCAAGAACGCTCGCAACGTCAAGGTGATTTAGGCGACAGTTTTCTGTTTTGCATGTCCCCACACGGGCACATTGAAGGGGCAAAAGATGATCACCTATCTACAATCGTGCACAGTGTGGTGTTAGTTTGGATGCTTGTGACACGTCGCATTGTGTTCACCGGCGAGTAGAAGAACTGGTTTTTTTTGGGGGGTAACCTTTATCCGTGCGACAGGTTTGAGCGTCTTGACACTGAATTTAGAGCGCTACCAAAAACTCGTGAAATGTTTCTGTTTCGAAATTACTGAATTTACGGTGTGTTTGCTTTTCTGTTTTAGCTTGCTTAACCCAGTCACAAAATGTACAAACAGTAGCACAGAATCCAAACTTTTTCTTCAACTATCCCGAGGAATACAACCCTCCAGCAGTACAAACCGCAACACGACCAAATCTGCCACAGTTGCGTGTTAAGGAAAATCTGCAACAGCAACAACGGCAACAACAACCGCAACGGCAACAACAACCACAACAACAAGAACAAAATCCGGCTATATTCTTCCCAGCGGAGTACAATGTATACAATCGGCAAATGGCGCAGCCACAGCAACAAGCATCCGGAGCGATGAAGTTTGCCTGGCGTATGATGAAGGTACTCCTATTCTACAGATGGTTGCTGTTTAGCTTACTAACCTTTTGAGATGCTGCTTTGTTTTGCAGACCGTAGTTTTACCCCAGCAAGACAACACTGTTATCTGTCCGATCCTGCCTCAAACACTCCTGGCCAGCCTGTACGATGCGGCTGACGATGGTGCCCAGAAAGAAATGCGCTCCTCATTACATGAATCCTCACAGGAACTCGGCGAATTGCTACGCAACCAAATCAGTGCCACGCAACAGTCGGGCGTGAACAAACTCGATCATGCCATGGCGATCTTCTTGGGATACAATACAAACATTGACAAGAATATCATGGAGAACGCACTGCAGGATGGGGTAGAGTTTCTGCAAATTAACTTCCTGAACCGAAATGCTGCGGCTGCGAGTGCCAATAATTGGGTTGCTCAAAAGTCCCGCGGAACGATACGAGAAATTGTTACACCCAGTGAGTTTAACAACAAGATTTTGCTTGATTCGGTTGTGTGTTTAATGTGATTGTTTACATCTTATTTCCAGATGCGCTGGATGCCTCTACCCGGATGATGATGGCAAGCGTTATTTACTTTAAGGGAAAATGGAAGCACCAGTTCACTAAAACGGAACCGGGATTCTTTGAGACGTCGCCAAGCTATGACAAAACGAGAACTCCTATCGGGGTCGAGGTATCGATGATGTACATGTATAACAGGCTGCGGTATGGTGAGAAGGAGTTCCAAGATGGCAATGGTATGCGCTGGGTTGAGTTGCCGTACGAAGGATCCACTGGGCTGTCGATGATTCTGATGCTGCCCAAGGAGCGCCACCAGTTGCAACGCTCTGCCGAGCAGCTAAGCGTTACGGATGTGGCCACAATTATTACGAGCCTGAAGCAATCGCGTGGCTCCAGCAAGATGCATCTTTACGTGCCCAAGTTCGAGTTGTTTAGCTCACTGTCACTGGTACCGGCACTGAAGAAGATGGGACTGAAATCGATCTTCGATCGACCGTCTGCACTTAACGGTCTATCTGATGAGCCGCTGGTCTTACGTGATGTTTCCCAACGAACGTTCATCGCTATCGACGAGCAGGGAACCACGGCAACTTCGGCAGCTTCCCTGTCGTTCGTAGCACTTAGTGCGGCTCCACCACCACCGACCATTAACTTTACCGTAAACGAACCCTTCCTTTTGATGATCGTCGACAAAACGAATGAATATCCCTTGTTTGTGGGAAAGATAACAAAACCGGAATCGAACTAAGTTCGGGATGTATTTTTTTCCCCCGGTTCCGTACGTAACATACGTACGTAATTACCTCTTTTAACGTTAAGTCTTTGCTGTAAAGACAAATAAAATAAACTATTATTTAAAAAAAACAACAACTCCTTAATAATGAGTACCTCTTTTAGCGAGTTTTACGCATATGAATTCATGTCTGAATGTAACTAATACTTTGAATGAGAAACATTTCTATCGTCGAAGTCCATACATAGAAGAAATTATGACCTAATATTTTGGCCTCACCATTACCAGATAACACGTTAACTGTCCAGCATATTTTGCGACCGATTCTTTCTCGCTTCGACAGGTTTAATTGTGAATAAGACAGAGCGAGAAAGGATGTTGATTTGAGTAAGGACTAACATGGCGTGAACGGGCAGTTCGGTGTCAGTCGCTGGGTACTGACATGGGCAGTTAACGTGATAACCAATCATTCGCGAACTTGCGCCGTTAACCAATAGTTTAGAATTGGAAATTTTAAAAATTATAATTTCAAAGCGCTTCTAATGAGGACGTTCTGAATATGCTCCTCCAAAGATGGGACTATGCTAAGCATCATGTATTAGCATACATCTTTTTGATGTTACAGTGGCTTTACGAGAAAATGATGCTTAGAAGACAAATTCTATTTCTCGAAATTCCTTCACGCAAATAAATTCATTACAATCAACAAGCAATAATTAACAGAGTATAGCTTTACGACTTTTAAATTTCATTAGATTGATGAACAAAAAATTAACAATATCAGTGAGGGTTATATTCGTTATAATGGGACTAACTAATAATAATGGGGCAGCATCCATATACGCTGTGTAGTGTAACTGCCATAAGGCAAGACAGCCATTTTCCCATTTGCCCTCCTTGCTTAACGTTGCACTAGGTCATGTGACGAATATATACTAATGTCTTACGATACGTTATATGTACCAGATAATGTGTGATTAAGATCCAGTACCGTGTCACAATATAAATAACTGATAAATTATGAGAAAAGCTCACTATTGGGAAGTTAATATTGAATATAATTACAGTTGGAAAAAATGTTTGCAAATTCAAATTCTAATGCTAATCCAATTTCGAATCTATTAACAAAAAATATCCGGCACTGTACACTCTTCCTGACCTTCCGTCGCCAGACGCGGAATAAAAGATTCATACCATCCACAGCGATCATCATCATATGCACCTTCCTCGATCTCTCGCACACATCGGCGGTTTTTTTTTGTGCGACAGTGTGCGTGAGTATTATGGCGTTTGAAGTTTCCCCACTGGAAGAACAAAACAACTGCGTGAGAGCATGCTCATCGGACCGGTTATCAGAGGCGCTAGATCATGCTCCGGGAACCAGTCCCACGACTGCCGTTCTACTACGAGGTTGCGATCGTTGTGTGAAGCTGTTGAAGTGAGGAATAGTATTGCTGCTCTTCGTGCGTTAGTTCGTTGCTGTATCGGTTGACCTGTGTGTCCCTAGGTCAAATGATTTGGATACTGCTTGTTGTGGGTAGGAAAAACTATTTTAAAACGCAAACTACTACAAACCGATTTGCACTAAAGGAGGAGGATATTTAGCTACACCGAACATTGTCCATCGCCGGAAGGTTGTAAGGCTTATCAGTTGTGGGTTGACCTTTTCAGTTCTTCGTTTTGATTTGCTTGCCTTCGACATTTGCGTACTGGTCCGGCTTGAATTTCCAAGCGTTCTTTGCAGCAGTGTGGGTAAAACCCGTACATACCGAAAGCGATTGGGTATTCCCCAAACCGGACTAACGTCGGTTTCTGTTCGAAAGATGTTTACTTTACGGCTTAAAAAAAACCGGAATCAAGCTCATCATTAGATTATGCTTCGTTGCTTTAATTTGTACTTTCCTCAAGTCTGCTTTTTACCAGTTTAACTCGTTTGTGAATATCTAACAATTAATGCAAAATCCTGATTGATTTGTTTTTATTCTTGCCATTTTATTGCAGCCATCGCCGCCCATGTTTCATGCCAAGGCTACGAATACCAGGGCAGGATTATAGTAACGAAAGATGAATTCTGTAATTTCAATAACATTCGCAAAAGTAATTGTGAAAATGATTTTAAAAATTTCCTTGCTACCCGGCCGGATATCCAACAATGTTTGGGCCAAAATACCAAACACCAGATCTACTCAAACCGCTGTCCCTCGTACGCAAATGAACAACCGGCCAGGCAACCGGCCATGCAACCGGCAATGCAACCGGCACCATGTAACGCTAACGGCTGTAACTACTTTAGCCCACGGCATCCCGAAACTTTGCCCACAGTAGGACAACAATCTACTGTCGATGAAGACCTAGAATTGCCAATGTCTACGGTTTCGTACGACGCAAAAGTGATGGATTTTTCGGTAAAACTCTTCCAGAAGGCTTTCCCAAATGATGATTCGAGCAACTACATTATTAGTCCGCTCATGGTACAATCGCTANACAACAATCTACTGTCGATGAAGACCTAGAATTGCCAATGTCTACGGTTTCGTACGACGCAAAAGTGATGGATTTTTCGGTAAAACTCTTCCAGAAGGCTTTCCCAAATGATGATTCGAGCAACTACATTATTAGTCCGCTCATGGTACAATCGCTACTATCTTATCTGCATGGTGGTGCTTCCAATGCAACGCGTTTGGAAATGGAATCCGTTCTCCAGCTAAACATGAACGATCTGCAAGACATTGATCGGGCGCTGAAACCTCACGCCGAGCAAGGACCGGTATCCAAGAACAAGCTGGATACAGCTTCGCAGATATTCAAATCAACTACGATCGATTTACTGCCAGCATTCCGAGATTCGCTTAAAAGATTGAAGATCCCACTGGAAGAGATGGACTTCTCGAACCGAAAACTTGCAGCGGAAAGAATTAACAATTGGGCGAAAGAGAAGACCCGCCAACGCATCCTCGAAGTGATCGATGAAAGTATGTTTAGGAAATCATTTTGTTTATTTTCTTGTGTTTATTCTAATCTTGTGTGGATTTTTATCATAGATTCGATCAATCCCGACATCAAACTGCTGTTGATGAATGCGCTCTATTTCAATGGCACATGGAAGTACAAGTTCAACAAAACGGAACGTGGTTTATTCGAGCTAGGAGGACAACCGCTAAAGCGGTCAGCCGTATCAATGATGTTCCTCAAGAAGGAGCTACGGAACGGAAATACTAGAACCGACGATACGCCCAACGGTATGAGCTGGATCGAGCTACCGTACGATGGCGATCAAATGTCGATGATTCTCTTTCTGCCCAACGAACGTTTTCAACTTGATCGAGAGTTAAGCCGTTTTACGGCCGAACAGTTGCAAACCATTTTGTCCGAAATCGAACAAGACTTCTCTAGCGAAGTGCGCGTTGAGCTGCCTGAGTTTAAGGCCGATAGTACGGTCTCATTGGTGGAACCACTCAAGAAGGTACGTTTGGCGTGATGAGATGCAGCACCTCAGACATTGTGCAGTAACTTTGTTTTCCTTTCCGCCTGTTTTAATTCCCACAGATGGGCTTAGCGAGTATGTTTGGAGATCACAAACCATTCGATCGGCTGTCGAACGATCAGGTAAAAATATCGGACGTCCAACAGAAATCCTTTTTGACCGTCAACCCGCACGGTACGGTTGCGGCCAGCGTTACCACGGCGAACGTTATTCCGCTCAGCATTACTTACACGCTCGACTTCAAAGTCGATCAACCGTTTGCACTGATCATCATGGACAAGCAGAAGAAATTGCCATTGTTTTTCGCGAAAATTAGTCAACCTATGAAGGTAGGACGGTCGACTCAAAAGCCATACAAGCGTGCACGCTGATCGTCATGGATAAACAGAAGCAATTGCCATTGTGTTTCGCCAACCATTAGCCCAACCTTTAGAAATTGTTGGTAAACGAAATAAATAGTGACGAAATAGTGGCACTTACAATATATAAGAATTCCTATATTCAGCTACAGGGTAAACCCCTTTTTTTTGAAAAGCAGAAATATTGAAAAAATAAATCTTTAATATTTTGTATGCAGTGTATAAACATTTACTTTTCAAATTAAACGCTGTTGTGTTATTTCGTAAATTATATTTAAAAAAAAGTGGGTATATTTAAAATTATTTCTCTTACTGTAACCCAGCTAAAAGGATGCGATAAAACCTAAACGCTTAATTTCACTCACGCAGGATACTCATTTTTGACATTTCTGACAACACTCCATCATGCAGAGCATAACAAAAAGAGAAAAAATAAACAAAATCGCGGTGTGCACTATTTCGCAGTTTAATACTTTTTGTGCCGTTTATCAAAGCTCAATTGGTGATGTAGTGATTGCGTGTGCAAAGCTACTTGTGAGTTACTTGTGAATAAACTATGGTTCAACAAAATCAATGCAATGCTGTAAGTGAAACAGGTTACAATTGCCGTTACAATGCCGTGAAACGTTGTTTTATATACCTTCTTTATATTCTCTTAAACGCATCATGCTTGTACAGCCATGTACGTAAGTCTTTAAAAAGGTTTAAATACTTTTAATACAGCATGTGTAGTAATGAAATAATCACACACAAAACAACACCACAGCTATGTTAACAATGGTTTGTAAATGGAATGCAGCAGTGCTCTGAATGTGTGTCACAGCATGTAAATAGACACTTTTCGCATATTATTTCCATTGGTTGTTCGTCTTCCACTCAATCGTCCTTCACGGAGATATCAAGCCCTTCCGTGAAGGTAAAGATGTTCCTTTTTTCTGGTAACAAATTGAAATCATTCCACAACAATATTTATCAGTGATATGTGCAAAGCAGGACAAAATGTGTTGGTATGTTAGTAAATCGAGAAACTGTCACAAAAAGACATTTCTTTAGGCAAACAAACATACCGAAAAAAAAAACAAAACGAATAAACAGAGTAGGAGGAGATTTAACAAAAACTTTCGATTACTTTCAAGCTCACAAGTGATTTGTTTAGGAAATGGGTTTCGTCGATAACCGTGATTAAAAGGTTTTGCTAGTTAAGGGTGATTCTTCACCTGAATAGGCATTACTTAAATTTGTATTTCTTGAAATCTTATCACAAATTTCTTCTCCCGTTTTGCTAGCATGAAATGGTGTCTTATAGTTTTTTTTAATTGAATTAATATTGGCCAAATGGATGAAAAAAATCGACATTTTTACGACAACTAAATATTATAATTATAGTCGTTTATAATACTTAAATTACCGTCATTACTTCCCTTTCGCCTCCGTATATTTATTCCTTCGAGCTAACTATTTGAACTGATATTAATCATTTTCATGGTCAAATAAGCCAGCGTTAAAAAAAATCAGCACATGGTTTCAATCTCACCGGATTATCTATGTCATGGGAAGGATCGCCTTTACTTGCAACATCCAACAGGCAAATAGCTAGCTAAAAAACGAACTATTACGAAACATGGCACAATTCCAGCAAGCTACACGCTTATCAATTTGTTACAAGAGATAACATTCGAACTTTTGGCCAGTCCTAAGCAAACAACAGTACACTACGTACGTGAGGCATCGTTTGACACGAGCCGGAAAAATCTGTATACGTAGGCAAGCATGGTTGAAAGATTTGCTCCATAACCCGTTGAAACAGCTGGTCCTTTTGTTGGGGGGGATTTTTGTGTGTAAAAGTTGTGTTGCCATAAATTTGAAATAAAGGGAGGGAAATAACAATTTCTAAGACAGAAATAACATTCAATTTGCTTGAAAAATCATTTCCCATTCGTTTTGTATCGCATGTTTAAATTTATTTTCACTTCACAGACACGTCTGGTGTGTAACGAAGTGATGTTGTTATGCGTTCCATATCCATCAACATCTATCCAATTTGGTATGCTCTTAAAAATGGCCGTTGCAGTTGATGAAAGTACGTACCGGAGCAACTAAGCTTCCGAACCGCATTTTCAACACGACACGGGAAGATCTTCGTATGTTTATCACTTGCTCAAAGCAGCCACGATTTTTTTTCTTTTATTCTCTGTCCCTCAAATAATACTGTGAGAGAATAAAATCGTATTTCCACGAAATCTCAGTTTCCCAAAAAAAAATCCTTACTTTCACTGCAATTGACTGAGTTGTTCTGTACAAACGCGTACGGTAAGCATTTTCACCACACCGGCCAACGGCACATATCCATTTGCACACGCTTTGGGAGCGTCCTTTGCACTACGCCGGTATCAACACATCGGGCCAGTGAAGAAAAACGCCCCAAACAAAAACTACATCCTCCGCACACACAGACACATACATCCGGACCCGAACCGGCATTCGTTTCGCCGGGGAGCGAGAGAGAGAGAGAGCTTTCGCGTCGTCGGCGTTTTCTTTTTAACGCTTTTGACGCAAGCTTTTTTCCGCCCTTTTTGCGACCCCTTGCGCGTCTCCATCGTCCGGGAGCAACCACCGACGACCGACTCGGGGTAGAATTTTCACTTTCATTTCAACGTTCGATTTCAACGTGAACGGAAGCGTGCTCGGGTCGCGTTGCCTCGTTTTCCGTACGGCAGACGGAAAGCGCTGTTTGTCCGACGGAAAGTTTCACAGCATGTGACTGAAAAGACAAAACTTAACGGAAACCGGACAGATTAGTGGTGGGTGGTGCATCACTTTTTACGTTGGATATTTGTGCGTGCAGCAAAGCAGCAAATTGCAGCGTTACTTTTGCAAGCTTTACAAGAGATAATTTTATTTAAAATAATTTTGTGTCTAATGGTGCAAACACGTGAAATGTGTGTTCTATTCCCACACGAAAGCTGGGTGGAATTTTTCCCTGTGGTGACTTTTTGCTACCTTCAATCATGAATGCAAATTTGCTATAAAATTACACAAAGTGTTCGTATATTATAGGAGAAATATTTAGCCATTTTCATCTACGTCAAGGATAATAATATAAATCTACAGAGCTGCAACATGGATTTAACAATACATGAAGGTAAAAGAGAGTGTAAATTTATTTGTGCTAGTTTAAGTGCCAAATGAAAAGTTAACTAAGAAAAGACATCATTCCTATTAATCAGATAAAACATTTTTTTAAAATTTTGCCCAAAATTTACGGCTGGGACATACGACACGCATATTGATTGTGATAAATTATGTTATATCACTACATTAGTTACAATTTTTTGTTTGTATAAAATTTTGTTTTGAATTTTTTATATTTTTTTACAAAAACCCTAACGCATCCAATCTTTGAAATATGAGCACTTTTTTCATTTTGCAAATAAGTTTAATGAAATGTATTCTAATCAAGCCGTGTATTAACGTTTTTCGCGAACCAATCACGAATTCATAAGTCACCAAATAGCTAGGCAGCGCACTTCTACGGAATCGTTCGGTTACAGTTACACCAAAAATCATCTCCAAAGTCCATCCCCGCGCTAGCCCCGCGACTACTTGCCGCTCTCTCCTCGTATTTAAAAAGCAACAATGGATGGAAAATGCCTTCATTCCGCCTCGTTTCATCGACCGGCGTAGGCGTCCCACGAACCAGACTGATGAATATTTGCATGAGCAAAGGAATGTCTTGTCGTGTGTCAATTCTTCCAAAGCACAAAGTTTCACATTGCATTCTGGGCCTTCTGGTAAATTCTACATACTGCCTCCTGTATGGTTGCCATTTTGCCTTTTTTAAAAGACAAAGTTTAATTCAAACATTCGTTTGTTTGCTGGTAGGCCGTAGAATTGTCAACCTCCCGGAGAAGGTTATGCCTATGTAACGAAGATGTAATCTGTCTATGTAACAAGTATTTTAATTGTGAATGCAATTTACCGTGTATTGGTATGAATTGGGTACTTGTAAAAGCCCGAACTAAAGCACACTCCATCCCACTGTTTGCCACGTTGGCGAGCAACACGCCAACAAACTTTCGCCACCGTTTCTAAACGCACAAGGCAATAAAATAAATCACTAACTTTGTGAAAGCTCTTCCGTTTTAGGTGTCATTTGCTACCTTGGGTAAAATATGTCACAATCAGTTGTTATTGTCATAATCTTTCTTCATTCTTATTTCGTTGCGCATAAATAAAGCCATTAATTCGACCGAATACCAGATGTCCTGAGATACACCTCCCAAGTGTTTTCACTTTGTCCCTGGGTTGTGTGGGTGTGTGTGTGTATGTGTGTGAAAAGAATTTAAAGCCTAACCATTCCAAAGCTTTTCCTCCTTCAGCATCGGTTCAGGTGATGGTGTGGTTCCGCGATCAAACTCCGGTACATTACGGTATACGAAACGAACAAAACAATATGCTTGACCCCGATTTTATCTGACACTTCGCAACCACGTTAAATGTAAGTCTACTGGTGGTAAGCTACCGACATTATTAAGCTGCTTGATTGCCACTCTTGTACCGTTAACGCAAAACGGGGAGGGGAAAAGATGGAAAACAACTCGTTCTAAAACGTAAGTTTTTCATCCTACTTGTGATGCAACCACCACACAGCCGGAGTTGTGTAGTGACAGTATTGGAGTTATTTCCTTTTTTTTTTTGATTATATAAAGTTCAAAAGCCTTTCCATTGGAGCCAGATGGAACTTAATGTAAAGGATTAAGCGCACCAACTGATGCTTTGCGTGTGTAACGAATTAACTGACATTATTATCTGAATGGCACAGAATGTCTTAACGGTTTGAAGTAAAAAAAATCAAACAAAACGATTAATATTCCAACAAATCCATCCTACGAAAGGCATAAATCAAGACGAAAGTTTCAAAAAAAAAAACTTTTTAGCTAACAAAGCACTTTTAACTTTTAGCACCTTCACTTCAAATTGCATTTCCACCATGTGGCAAAACACGTTCCGGAAAAAAACCCCAACTTCCCTCAAAATACAGCGGGTGTGAAAAGCCTTTTTCCGACGAACACATGACGTGTTTTGGGGCGTTATTGGGCGCGTAGGAAAAAAAGGGGCAAAGTTTTGGCAATTATTTTAATGTATGTTCTTACTCCGAACGATTAAGCCGCATTGTAACTTGCAATGCTGGAAGAAAATGGTACGAAAAAAATAAATTAAAATCCTTTATTGTTTATTGCAGTTTGGTTTGGATTTTTGCAAATGATGTTTGCGTGTCGATTATGTTTCAATGTTTTTTTTTTGCTAAACCAATGAGAATATTATTCACTTTTGCTTTTTCCCCGTTTAACATTTTTCATTTTTTCATTTTGTTGTAAATATTTGAGATATATGATTTGATTTGAAATACTTTTTATTTTAATTGGAAATATTTTACTTTATAAGCTGATTTGTGTAATTTCAATTCACACGACTCAGTATAACAATACATTTTTTTATCTTTATTTTATGTAGGATATCAAATTTAACTCATTTGTATTATGTGGAAAAAATATATTTCAAACGTTTGATGATTGATTAAGAGCTTTTCTGTTTCCATTCGCTGTTTAAGGCTTTAAGACCGTTTAATGTTTTGCTATGACAACCTCTAATGAAATGCGCTCTTTGGATGTAATACGTATTTCTATCCCTTTTTTTCTTTTTCCGTAGCCTCTCTCTTTCTTTCTTACATACGCATAGTTTAAAACATACTTGCGCGTATTACAGCCATTAAAGGAAATACGCTGCGTTTGATATTTAATTTGAACATTAATCCAAACGACATCGCGCTGTAGACAGGAAAGATATGAAACTTATACTATTCAATGTTTATGACAGTCCTTGAGAATGTATAAACTGAAAAAAAGTCACAGACAACGAAATAACCCGAGGCACATTTCTTGTGTCTTTTATCAAAAGACGCTGTACCGCTTCTTAACTTTTGTTCGCGAAAAACGGAGGAAAATACGCCACATTTAATGTGTTTTAACGATGCTTTTTCCAACTCCAACTTCATTTTTTTTATATTTTTCTTTTTTATATTTTTGTTATCGCTCCAAAGATAACAAAAATATCGAAATACGGCCGTTCTGGGTGAATAAAAAAACATGACAAAAATTGCTTCGATTTTTTTTTTTGGTTCACAATTGTTCGGTTTTCTTCGCACAACAAACAAAACGTACCACCATGCTATCACCGACGGGCATGTTATGGCAACATACTGCCAGCGCCACATCAACAAACAGAAGCAACATTTACACAAATATATGACTCCTCCCTGTATCATGTGGTGAAATGTGTCTACAGGCATCCTCCGCACGAGTAAAGCTAATCCAGCATTCACTTAACCCATTCTACTTCGAACCAAACACACATCATCCACTCGGTAACGAGCTGTACCCCGTGTGTCGATTGTACAGAAAACACGGACAATGTGCTTTATCCCTTCAAAATGGTGAGGTAAATATGCAGGCCCGGTTAAATCGGTTCCCTAAAGCTGTATCAGTATCGGCCAACGATTGATCATATAGGCAAACGTTCAATCACATGAACCCACGTCATTTCATATGAAATTCGAAATTTCCCACCTTTCACAACAGCTTTCTCTCGAGTGAGATTTTGTCCTATTGAAAAAGGTTTGGCCATTTATTTTGTATGACGTCCGATCGATAGTGGTTAAAAGGTATGAATTTTCCTCATACCTTCTTCATCATGAAAGTATTTTTTTTATTTTTATTATATGAATCTTTTTTTCATGATTTAACAATAAAAACTACTAGCTCATGCCTGTCATACATGAAGTTAGAAAACATGTTCAAAATTGGCTCTTCAGATATTTTTTTTACCATAACAATTCCTCCTACGAAGGGCCCCGGGCGAAGGAAGGGCAATTGAGATTTGAACTTCAGCTTTCAGTGCGTTAGACCAAACGCAGATCCACACGGCCATGATACCACCAACATTAAGCTAAGACAAATTTTTAATAAGAATGAAACTTTTCGTTACAAGTTGTTTAGATGAAAATTTAAACTCTTTTAAATATCCAAATAGTTAGTTAAATAGTCCAATAATTGTTTCAGCGGAACACTCATGCGCTGCTTTCAGTGTCATAGAAGTGGATACTTTACATACTTAAATTTATTATTCGTTATACGTATTATAAAGAAAAGTTGTAACACTGAACGTTAATACAAAAAACCACTAAAAACATAAATTCTTTTTTTACAATAAAAATAAACTCTTTAGATCCTTAGCTTATCTTTTGCCTTAAAGTTTTACCTTGCTGTGTTTCCATTTTATGATTTAGATATTAACATTTAATTTTTTCCTCTTGAATCTAATCTTCTACTTGTGCTTTAAGTAATGTTTAATCTTACCAACAAAATAATCAAGATGCTGAGAGAATGAAGAGATAGGTTTTGCTGGAAATATTACGATAATAACAATACACAAATTCGTTCATCAGTACGGCAATGTAAATGTAGCTTCAGGTTTAGTTCAACTTCAGCACATCCGTTCAGCCATGTTGTGTATGACGAGGAGACAATATCCTTGTCAGTCATCTTATCCTGCCGTTGTCTGATTGGACAAGTTATGCCATTAGAGATAAATTTGTTCGCGTTACATTACATTACAACGCACATGCGGCGACAAGCAGATAACGATAAGGCTCTCTGCTATCGAACCGACAAGTTCGACGTACACGAACTGTCGTGTTTCGTGCAATTTATCGCAACCGTTAAGCGTACCGAGTGGTCGTTTCTGTTATGTTTCCGTGATGAAACGTGCGCGCGTTGCTGGTTGTTTCATGTTAATACTTAATTTTTCCCACATCGCTTCACTAGAGCACAAGCTGGAATGTCTGGAGTTTTGTACATCGAAATTGGGCCCGTAAAATCGTAAGCATCATTACCCCTGTCGGATATCGTACGGGCGGGGGTGGTGAACACATTTTAACGTTAAAGAACACACGAAGCTATTTCGGGTTCTGATACTTCCGTCCTGATGCGTATCGATATTTCGATCTAACTCCTCTAAAAATTGTTTTCCTTTCCTTGGTGGGTCCTTTCCTTTCGTACTGATAGCAACCAGCCGTAGAAAGCTTTTTCCCGTCCCAGGAAGCACGGCAAGCTTAACGATTAAGCTGACGGAAAGCCACCGTGCAGAACGCAGCCAGAGAGCGCCATTTCTTGTTGGTCTTGCCGATGGAAAGATGGAATTGATTTTCCACTTCCGCACTGTTTATCAAACCGGCGACTTCAAATTCAGCGCAAACCTTCGGCGGGTAAAGTTGAGGCTAAGGTTTCAATAAAATTTCACTCACTCGATCAGGATGAGATATTTATGTTTACATTGGTTCACGGGACACTGTTTCTTTGGGTAGCCGGAGGTACGGTCGAAGCAAATTGGCAAAAAGTTTAGTTTACGCTTGACAGACTATTTCATTACCATCTTGATATGAGCTAGGGTCCATCAAAAAAGGCGATTCGCTTAAGTGAAACACTCATCGGTATTATCACGCAGAATAACATTTCCTTCGATGGGCAAAAAATGTTGATGCTACAATATAAGCATAAAAATTTATATCAATCAACACAGCAAGATTTGGGATGCGGAAAAGTTCTCACAGTATGATATATTTTTGCGCAATCATTTACTTTGCTCGAAGATATACAATCGTTTTGATACATTTTTCATAAAAACATAGAGTTGTGAAGAATGTGTGATAAAAATGTCAAATCAATATACCGGCAAAGAACGAAAGTTTCTGCCCGAGGAGAAAACTCGTCGTCGTCTTGCAAAAACACACCCGGAACAACTTTTTAGTATTTTTATTCGACCCCAGGTTAAGAATAATCTACAACCAAATATAGGTTTTTTTCATTAATTTTTAGACATTTGCCATTTTGGGAATTATTGAAAATTTAAAAAATACGACATTACAAGTGCTAAATTTAAATGTGTTTCTTCTATGTATTTGTAAACTTTAGAATTTGGATATTAAAAAAATACTTGCGGATGTCCCAAATTCGGCTTGTTTAAAAAAGCTTTGAAGAAAGGACTTCCACAAAATTGAGTCTATAAAGAAATCTTATTGCTTTCTCTCTTGCATATGTATTCTTGTAAATGGGAACTTTTCCTATTTAATGTATGAAGTATTGTTTGTTTATCTAAAAATCAATTTATTTTCCAATGAGCTTAAGGTGTATAACCTCCCATTTTCCAAAACATAGCCGAAATAAAACTTTTAACATAAAATTTAAGGCAAAAGTATTTATCCACCTTTTTGTAAGTGCTAACAAACCTTGATGGGATAGAACATCTTCTAATCAACATTAATGAAAAAAATAGGTGCTTCACTTTAGTACAGTGATGCTCTGATTGTTGAAAGCCCTTGGCGGGTTTCCGCAACACGTGCGCAACCTGCACGTGCTTAGTCACGATGGAGAAAAACATGTTTTTAATTACCATTAAATTATCCTGCATACTGTTCCAAAGCATTGAGCCAAGCTTATGTGATTATCTTTTTTGTTCTAAAATCGTGCTTATTTATTTTCTACAATTTAAGTCTTTCTTATCGAAATTGTTGTTATAAAGTTACTGCAGCCCATTTGTTATTTATTCACAGTTAAACATAATGTTTATTTCATTATGAATGATGTGTTTTGTGAAATATTAACTTTTTTATTTAAATAAAAAGTAAATAAATAATAATGGAGAAAGTTTTCATTTTCAAATTCATTTCCATATTTTCTTTTCAACGATTGAATAGCCCCACGGTTCTGTTTCTTTTGCAACTAAATTATTCATAATCACTTCAACACATGGTAGGCTGCTCCGTACACCCCAGGCAGCATTCGTTTATCAAATCTTTACCCAAGGCATTCGCCCGCAAACGGCGATGAATACTGCGCAGGCAAAGCACTGTTAATGGCCATCATGAGACCGTATCCGGTCTCGTAGCCACAAAACTCTATTAACGTACAAGCGGAAGGGTCTAATTACTCACATTTTACTTTGATACAATTTCCCCCCCCCCCCCCCCCCAAAAAGGTTGGGAAAAGGGAAAATTTTCCCGCCAAAAATGTTTAAGCCACAAACCAACATTCGCGTATGTGAAGTGTTAGAAATATTTCTAAAAATGGCCAAATATTTCTATTTTCTTTGCACAAAGCATTCTTTCCTTACCGCAAACATTTTTGGTTTTCGAAAATTGGTAAAAAGAAACACATCGATAAGCCAGTACAGATTTCAATCGGTGCGATCGGTTACAACACCTTTTCGGTATTGGCGATGAATAAAAAGGCTATAAATCTTCGCTGCATTGATTACAAGAAGTGGCAAAACTGCCGAACAGGAGCCAAAAAGCTAAACCTGATTCTATGCTGCCATTTTTACACGACATTCCTGCAGCTTATCCGAATCATTCAATTCGGATAGATGGAAAGGTTTTTTCCCCTCTCTTTTTTGTGAGAAAATTGATTCTAGTGACTAACAGCTCCTGCCCGCCCGCTTCATGTGGTCTTTACACCTTTCGGTTTCAGATTCCACGACAGAAAGGTAAACGAAAGATGTGTTTTTTTCCTACTTCTAGCTACTACATTTCCGATTCGTTTATTTGCCCTTTTTTCTTCATAATACTTTTTTTGCCTTCCCGTCTTAAGCCTCACACAGCGAAGCGAATAAAACAAATCGGTACGGAAGGTGTGCGAAAAAAAGGCAATCGTCCGCACACAACCTTTACTACACCCGAAGGAATCTCCGTAACGCATTCCAGGCAAAACTGAGGGTCCCCCCCCACCCAGCCACATCTAAGACCACACTTAAAGCTGCTGCTACCTATTTCATCATCTTCGGCACCATAATCGTCAAACGAAAGCCATCCGATCATCTGCGTTCCACGGCCAAAAAAGTTGTCTAACAACGGTTGCATGATGTTCCCTCTTCATTCGCTCTAATTAAATTCACTCTGTCTGTCCGGGGTACCGCGGCCTGATAACAGCCTAGCCAAAATAAAACCGCATCAAAAAAAACATTTCATCCCAACGAAATAAGTCAACGGTTTTACCTTCTGTTTTTTTCTTTTTTTTTATCTCATTTCTTTTCGTTTGCTGTACCGTAGTAGTTGACCGTAGTAGAGCTGATGAAAAAAAAAACAAAAAATTTGCTTTATGATGTTTTACGATCCAAGGAAAGGAAAAAGAAAAGAACCAGCTAAAAGAAATGTTATGGGTTGTGGGAAATGGTAGATAAGATACACAACCATCCAGGACACACTCGCACACGATGCTAGGGATGATTTTTTTTTTTTTTTTTTGGCGGAAGCATTTATTTCCACATTCTACGGTCACATTTCGCATTTCAACCGGAAAAAAGGGAAAACTCCCAGTAGAAGCGATATGCCTTTTTTTTCTCTTCCTTCCTTGCATTTAACAATGCTCTATCATATACTTCACGCTGTGTGTACACTACTCCATAACGTTGCACCATAAATGGGAGAAAGTTTTCATCCCGTTTTTATATTTGTGTGTGTGTGTAAGTGTTTTTTCCCCATCTTGGTCCTGGATTTACGTGGATTTTACCTCCATTTGTTTTTGAACATGTGTGGCCCTCTAAACAATTCAAATGCTTTTGTTTATTTAATGAAAAAAGGTGGATCCCGGAAACCGTTTCTGTTATCTTTCGGTTCTGTTTTCTTATGGTGCCGACAACATTTTTCATAAGGAAAACTGAATGAAAGCCCTTGTGTCTTGCGCTTAGTACGAATTATAATAATAGTTTTTCCTCTTTTGAGTTAGTATTAATGTATAATAAATCTGTCATAATCGTTTCATCAATCACACACACACAAACCCCTTCAATCTTCCCCTTTGTTTGTTATATTTCAAAGAAACAAACATTACTCCTCTAAATTCATTGAATTCCCAAGCGTTCAAATCTATTTCCGGTTGTGGAAAACGACAAACACAAAAGACGTGCGTCTCTCACGAATTTCTCACACGCCTGAAACACTATCCGTTGCAGATTGCTTCGGGCCGTAAGTAGGTCTATTCAATTTGACGAATGCCCGATAATTGATAGGCTTCCATCAGCTTTCGCAGCTGAACAATCAACGACGAGAAGCATGGCAGAAAAACATGACAGCAAAAAAAAAGAAATCGTTCGACGAATGTCTTTGAAGGAACGTATAGCAACAGTTTCGAAGTTCAAAAGGTTCTTCAAATGTCATGACAACGAAAACGAGTTCTCCGATGGGGATGGGTTGAGTGTTATTTTTGGTAACTCTACCGCTCTGCAAACACTGATAGCTATAAGTATAAAGACGATTGGCGCTTTTTTTGGAATTCCTAACTGGTCCATTCAATCCTGTCTAGTGCAGAATCTGCTGAATGTATACTGAACACTAGTTTAGTTTGGATTGGATACCTTTACAACATCGACTTTTGATGAAAATGATGAAAATAACGACTGATTTTTGAGAGTTATCATATGAGTTCCTTGTCAAGATTAATAGATTAATCCATCCTCAATGTTTCGTCTATTGTAGTTATCCTCAGTCATAACAGACTCCAATACGAGATCTCCAGATTTAGTCGATCTGAAGTCATTTCAGTTTTAGGGAATGACCAGAACCTCATACAGAAATTTAGTTTCGACCTCCCCGAACTGTAGCTAAGGGTCTGAAGGTCGAAGTTTAAGTTACCTAACCGTGCACGGTCAAGAAATATGTTGATGCAAATGTTATGCCAAAGTGTTAATGGACACCGATCTCATCTGACCAGTGATTGCCATACGAAAAAAGGACAGAAAATTCCTATGAATCGAGATGTAACCTACTTGATTTGTGAATGGTAACGATAGGTGTGCAGAGCGAGTACGTTCTGCATAAAAGACATTAACGTCCAAAACTCCCAAGTCATGTTCCCCAAGAAAAAGTTCATCAACGTGTGACAATCAGCGAAAGGTGAAGCTTTTTCCTTGAGAACTTACGGAGATTTACACATCATCATTCTTACATCAAGAAGTATCATGAGAAGATTGTAGTATATTGGCATGATCAGGCCAAGAGTTCACTGGAGGTAATTGGATCCAACTCTGAGCTCAGACTGAGAACACTTTTTTGGACGTCTGTCACAAAAAAAAGATCTTTTCCAAAAAAAAAACAAGACCTAAACAAAAAGGCGGCCAAGGACACGAAAAAGCTTAGCCAAATGCTAACATTTACTTTTTTGTTATGCAAATATTGATTTGGTAAGATTCTGACCAGCTTGCGTGAAATCGCGCCAGACAGCATTGCTGCATTATTATTAATAGCATAATAGACGTAGACGTCCAAGGACTTCCTGTTATATGCTTACACAGGAACAAATTGGCATAAATCATGCTCGGGATAATTACAAGGATAAATCAAAAACATAATTTTGTCTCTTATATTTATTTCAACCAGTGTATAACGCCCTGCCTATTGCCAGCATTTGATTCATTCAGTAACTGATAACGTTGTTCCATTGATAGTGTTGCTTTTCGCATCCATCTCGGTGACAAACGCTTGGAAATAGAAACCGTGAATTGAACGCCAAAGTTAATACTGTTTACTTTGATACTTATCTAGCGATGGGAAGTGAGGCAATTTTAATGTCGCTTTGCGTACAGAGCCCACCCTGTAAATGCTGATTGTTTTCTCTGTATGTTGTACAAATAACTACTGCCATGTAAACCACAACCTTCCGGCATCCATAAAATTCGGCGTCTGGGACAGAGAATTAAGTTAGCTTTCACTCGGATTGCCTATCAATTAGGGATGCGTGAAAGTTTCTTCTCCGTTGTAGTCAATAACGTTTCCTTCAAGCATTTCGTCTCTCTCTCTCTCTGTCTCTCTCATCCCCGAATAGACTAACAAGCGGTGGTAAACGATGCGCTCGCTTTTATTTCGCCACAACACAGCAACTGGCAATGAAAGCTCTCAATTAAATGATCCATTTACATTGGCCATTTCGTAAGTTCCCTAGGCGAAAGCAAATCATAGATTATTCCACCATACAGTCATACAGGCAGACAGAAAAAAGACTAACTCATATAAAAAAAACGAACTGTCGATACGCTTCCAAACTAACACCGACAGCCGGAAATTAAGGATTGGTGTGATTTACCGATTCCGTAATTAGCCACCGAAAATCTTCCCGTAGGATGGAAGCAACACGACTACCACCTACCACCCCATACTGGTGGCTAATGATGGAATTGAAGTGTATCGCAAAAGGAGCTGCCCGTGGCCATTTTGCTTCCGTCAGAATTGCCGTTGTTTAGAGGTTCAAGGACACAGATGGATTGTTATTATTGGCAGCAAAACAGTAATTAGCCAAGTGCGTGCTAGTAGCAAAGGCCGATTCAAACGAAATTCCCCTGAAATATACTAATCTTCCTCCTGGGCGATTGTGTTCCTGGCGAAGCGATCAATTTTAGGGGGACATTTTAAAACGAAACCGTTGCATTATACCAATCGCATTAATTATCATTAACGTTTGATGACAAAAAGCTTAACGTTGTTGTAAGGGTCTAAGGACATTTTAAGAAATAATAGCTTTAAAGTCCGTATCATTAGACCATAAGTCACAAGTCTAATACAACGAAGATTGTAGTTCGAATCTCATCTTGACAGCTATTCTGACAGTTTTTGCGAAAACAGAACTAAACAAATGGTAACAGAATTAGTAAACAATTAGTATGGACTTTGACGTCGACAGAAGAAGACACGACTTTACGAGACACGAAGTAATAGTTAACTATTTGATTGTATATTAAACGACTTGTGATAGTCTTTAATACGCCTTTAAATTCATCTCATGGATTTTGGAATCGTTTTGGATCGTTGAAATGAAACTATATGGGAGACAACGAGACTTTCGATACTTTTGGATTAAAAAAAAAACAAAATAAATTACTGATAATCACCGAATATCTAAATGTTTTAGTGTATTTTATACCAAACTAAAGTTGTTCTGCTTCCATTACTTGAATACCTAAGTGTTATGTATTGATTATTTCTTACCCCGTCACTAAACGAGTAGCAATTGTCGCGTTTGCGAACACGGTTCAGAAAATTTTTGCGAAACACCATATAAAAAAATTGCGATATGTCGCTATACGTGTATTTTCAGCGTAAAATCGCTGTTTGAAGCGCGATTTGACGCCACCACAGTTTTCTGTAATGGCGGCCAGGATAGCTCGATTTTGCTGGCAATAACAAGGTATACAAATACAAATGTTGTGTTGTATATAATTATGTAGGTATTGTGAATGTTAATAATATTTTTCAAACAGAAGAATGTCTGTTAATTTGAAAAAAAATCTCATCTCGTGAACATTTTTCAAAAAATTCAATAAGTTTGCAAGTCTCCTAAGACCTTACCTTTTTTTGGGGAAATTTTGTAAAATTTATTAATTGATGTATTTTAATGCGAATTTGTTGAAATTTGTTTCTTTTCACTCAAATAATGCTTTAAATAAAAAAAAGCTTAAAAAATAATAAAAAAATAAAAAAAATAAAAAAAAATTAAAAATTTTCTAAGGCTATAACCTTTAGCTTTTTTTGAGTAATTTTGCAAAAAATTTTAAATTGTTTTATTTTAAGGCGAATTTGTTGAAATTAGTTTCTTTTTACGCAAACAATTCTTTAAATAAAAAAGAGTACAAAATAATAAAAAAATAAAAAAAATTCTAAAAATTTGAAAATTTCCTAAGGCTATAACCTTTAGCTTTTTTTCGGGGAAATTTGGCAAAATTTATAAACTGATGTATTTTAATGCGAATTTGTTAAAGTTTCTTTTCACTCAAAAAATTGCTGCATTGCTGCAATAATTCCGAACATCTTTTTATTAAAAAAGCTCGCCCTTGTAGAATGAAGCAAACCTAAGAAAAGCAATCCTTTCAACAACTCCAAACTCTCCTCTTATTGTGTTTCTTTTTGCAATGACTTGAACATATGTCGGTTAGCACATACACAATGGTGAAGCGAAATTGAGACTTCCTAAGTGGCGTACAGTCAATGCCAGCAATTCGGCAAACACTTCCGGAACAGTGAAGCACTAAAGCGGTACCCAACGCCACGCTGGAAGAGGCACATAAACTTTCGGCAAGCGTTCATATGTATGAGATCCTTGCAGCTCGGTATAATCACTATCGATGTAACGTGAGTTGAAGCGAGGCTACATCTCGACATGAACAGATGAAGACGGCAGCAAAGGCTTGCGCAAATCCTC
>STHD01000004.1:21191241-21243741 GCA_016170015.1 Anopheles longipalpis
TCGGAAGGATTTCTCAAGCGACTCGACCAATTCCGTATGCCGCCGTAAGGCGAAACGGGGGCGAAATCGACACTTTTGTCTGAGTGAAATCTTTAACGCTTCTGGCTTGTAAAACATACACAAATGTTCGTGCGTTTCGAGCCGTGAGACAATTGAATTGGAACTTTATGGTTTCCTGCCCCGAAGTGAAACTGCGGTGAGCCATAAGATATAAAACCATTTCGAGGGAATGAAATTTCCGGTAACAAAAAGTGTTGGGCTTTTGGTTATAAAATGATTCGCAAAAGTCACAACACCACTTGCATTAGATTTTATTGCTATCTTCATCTATCTTTGTCCAAGTGCAAGCATAATAATGATGCTAAATATTTTATGCCGTAGAATGATGAAGGAAAAGGTCCAAATAAAATGGAGAACATTAAAATGACCAAATATTTTGATTTGAAATTTTAAAATCAAATAATTAAATTAAATTATGAAACAATTATTATGAAGAAAATGTATGGAATGTTTTTTACTTCCTGCAACACTAACGATTTTAACTTGGAACTTTCAACTATATCTTGAGATGAGCAATTGAAAAAAATATTTTGCATACGGTGTGAGCTGCTATAAATTATTCACTATGAGTTCTTTACAATACAATAAGACCCGACGATCCAACGTCAATTTAAAAACGCTTGTTTGCTATAAAACGATTACTCTTTTACCACGAACGGTATAATATTAACATAAACCTACCTGAAGAGCCGGAAGTGTAAATATATTAGTCTATCAGGATGCCTGCGCTTCCACAGTTAAAAGAGGATTAAAGTCCTTCCGCTTGTTTCTACCTCAAGCGTTTAACGAAGCTTTAAACTTAATACATAATCCTTATCATATACTTACATTGTAACGTACTTAGAACTCGATGGAACAGGAAATTAACAGGAAGAAATTACTTATTTTCTCAATTTTCCTTTTCTAAATAAAAACACACAACTAATTAGATTAAAGACAGTTGAGCGGCTTTTGATACTGTTGAAGATATAGATGGTTGTCCTACTACACATCATCAAAATCTGCCATGCTTGTCACGTAAACAATTGCTGATTAAATTGATTTTACAAACTTCCAAACCACCGAAATTCTATTATCTCTCCATCGGGTCGCTTTTAATAAGTAAAAGATGACAAAAAAGTGATAAAGAGAATAAAAAAACTGAAGGAATTTCATTAGAAAACTGGACAGTCAATAATAAATATTTCAAATAATTTTTTGTTACAGTAGATAGATTATATGTAAGCTATTTAATTACATGCATTTCAATATTTATCAACGTTTTCCTTATCATTGCTTCCAAAAAAATTTCACCTTAGAGTACCCTACTTCAACAAAATTTTAAATCTAATAAGATGAAATTACTTCGGCCCATCCCACGACATTTCCACAACCCAGACAATAATATCTACCCCGTTTTGGCACGTACATCATTTACTGACTGAATTAATTAAACATTTCAAACCTTTGAATGGAACTTCACGGCCAAAAATAAAACAAAAAAAACCGAACCATTTCTTCAAATTCGAGGAAAGAAAACATGAAATTAGTCGTAAAAAAGAAACCGGAAAGTACAAGAGGAAAAAGCTTCGAAGTAGAGTCGGAAGTAAGTGTGGGGTCATTCATAAATTTTTGAAATGTGTCAAACAGCACGCGAAAGAAAATGAACCTCGCTGCTCGTGTTGGAAAGAATGTGGCCGCCCCATTCCCCATTTTGTCCGTTGCTTTTGCAATAATTATTTTTACCATTAATAATTCTTTATCTCACTTTTGCTATCTTCTCTACATTTGCTCTCGCACCTTGCAGCTTCATAATTTCTTTGCTATACACAACACCAGAAATAGCCGAAAGCAATGATCGTTTTATTTTAAAATCATTTTCTAAAAAAAAAGAGGAAAAATATCAAAAGCAAAGTAATTGTGTCTTTCCGGAAACATCGCTGTATTATTGTAGAGGATCAAGTCTTATGTATGTATTTATTTTTATTTCTCAACATTTTCTTAACAACCTTGTAAGCAAATAAAATCCATCCCTGAGTACACCATAAAAGAAGAAAAACGAGGGTCTTTCCCACAAAAGGATTTGTCTTTTTTTGGGGGGGTTTCTAAAAACAACACACACACGCACAGACTTTCGGACCAAAGCGCTGCCTACACTTAGAGCAAACAAAGAGAAACCCGTCCCATTTTACGTAAAAGTGTGTAAAATTCCACATTCGTAACAAATGTGAATGCAAATCTTGTTAAACTTCATTACACAGCAGCACCATTTTATCACATTTCCGTCATCGCCCATCGAAAGGGATTGTATCTTCGGGCGAGCCGAAGAAAAGGTAATAAATGGTGTGACGATAAACGGTACTCCGGACCACACTGTCAAACGAATTTGCATCATTCCGACGACGGATCATGAATTTTCACTCAAAACACTGCCGCAACATTGACGGACAGAAAAATGAGTTTCCATCAAACAGCATGATTTTTATCACGATTAACCACCACCACCAACCGCCACTTGAGGTACCACACTTCATTGTGGAAATATCTTCATCTTCATTTTTTGGGAGGGTGATCAAGACAAAAATTAGGATGCTAACCACCACCAGCAGCTGCTTGCCCTGTGAATGTGAATGGGAGTAATCAATTTCCCGGCCAACACCTGGCACAATTCCCCAACAAATTAGTGCGTGTGAGAGTGTGTTCCTGGGGGATTTTCTCTAGTGAGGTTGAGGTGGTTTTTTTGTTCTTCCATTGTACAACAGATTGTGCTGTGATTTCAACCTTCCAATTCTGTTAGTTGGGATGTTCACCAGAGCTTCCTAAGAAAATACATTCTGGAGGAAGGAAGTCGAAACAACCTTCGTGGGGGTGATCATTGTGCCAACGGTATCAAATTAACTCGCTCGACTCGCACTGTTGGCACTGTTGAATAATACATCTACACTGTCTGTCTTAATGCTGGACACTAATATTAACGATACAAAAAAAGGTAATATGTGCTCTCTTTTTGTTGACAGCAGTCGATTGCACTACTGAGACGAGGCCGCAACCCACACAAACGAAGTACAATAATCGACCAAAAGTGTGAACAATTCTTTTCCTCTAACCTTTCTCGTACGGGTCGTTTGAGTTGTTTGACAGTATAGACCGTTCCTAATGGAAAATATTGAACACATTGCTATCGAACACGCCAACGCGAACGTACGAGCGTGATCCCCCGTTTTGCTTAGTATTTTATCCACTTCATCCAAACTGCTGCTTCATCACCGGGCGCGATCATATTGGAAGATAAATGTCAAGAACGTGAAGTTCCGAGCGGATTAATTCCAAGCACACACACACACATATACACTTCCGAGCACGCTGGCTATTTTGCGTGTCGTGTAGAGAAGCTGCGGTGAAGTCCCCCTAAATCCATTTGGGTTGTTCTACTTTTATATCCTTTTTTTTTGTTTTCTTCATTTTCCTTTTATAGCTGGCAAGAAAGAAAGCAGAAAAAAAGCCTCCATCCGCATGACAAGCTGTTCCAACAAACCAAAAAAAAAGCCCCCTAACTCACTCATCGCCAGCTGTCTCCCATTAGGGATGGTCATTTATCAAATAAAATACCTGCCTCAATCGGCTTCGCACTCGTAAAGATGTCGAATTGTAGCGATCATTTCAAACGGTAAAACACAACATTTGATTGAATTCTAACCAAGGTCAGTGTTAAGTACATCCCCCCCTTTCTTGGTCCCAACTTTGGCCGACCTTGGCATGCCTTATTTGCAAAGCATTTTTTCCCTCACACTAACAAGCGTGCCATGGATTAATCAAGCAGCAAACAAAGCAGCATGAATTGCTCAGCACGAAATGTGGCCAGTTTTTCCGTTGCTTTCACAAGGCATTCCGGCTGGAACCGTGTTGAACCATTGTTTTCTTGATGCTTGATAACGTTTTATTGCGGGCCAAAAAAATGTATCCGCTACATTCCGGAAAACCCGGACGGAATCGTTTTAAGAAATAAATTCAATTAGGTTTGCTGCTCGTTTCGCTAGCACCCATTCCATCCATCCGGTGGGCGACGTTCCGCCATTGAACTTGACCGTGGTAAATGATGGTATCGATAAATTAGCATCAAGAACTACTTCTCCGCTCGCTGTAAGTGGCGGAATTGTGTTTTCCTTTTTGCACTTTCACTTTCTTCTTTCCTTGATTGCGTGAATTCATTCCCTTCCGCAAAGGAAAAGCAAAATCGTATGGACCGAATGAATATATTACCATGCAGTCGCATTTTTTCGAAACGATGAAGCTGAGTTTATTTAAATTCTTACTCTGACATCTGTACAACATTTATGCGGCAGGCTTGTCTAGTTGCTATTGAAATTGGTCCGAAAATCGTACGGACAATATTGTCACATGCGTTACTGTTGAAACCTACCAGGCGTCTCCATCAGCGTGCGCTTTCGCTGCTTGAAACCTACCAGGCGGCTCCATCAATACGTTCATCCGCTTCCCCAAAAACCTACCAGGCGTCTCCATAATTGGAAGAAGAAAATATATCCAATGATATTTTATTGCTTTTGGCGCGGGAGAAGGACGATTGAATTCGATGCAGCTTGCATGTTACGCTGCCGATACAATAAGCTAAATTCCTTGCGAAATACGACAAGCGAAGTTCATTTTACTAAGAGCTTTTCCTTCTTTCAATCAGAAATGAATTGTTTTAGTAAAACTTGCTCTTCATTACTATAATGTATTTCGTGTAAAAGGAAACAATTTTTATATACGTAAAGAACTATTATTAAGGCAATTAAATTTTACCAAAAAAAAATCCTTACAAACGTTCTAAACAGTTCACGCTCAATGTAAGTTAAATCTACCCGAACAAAAGGGCTCATTCAAGCAAGCTGCTGTAGTAACTGCCATTAGGGGTGCCATTCATTTATCCACCGACTTCCCGTTAAACAAAATGTCTTCTATTTTAGGTCATTCATGTTTGGGGAAAACTTCTGCTACTTGTTAAAGCACACCGAAAGCCACCAGAAAATGAATGACCTTAACGAGAGAGGCTTTTCATTCATTGGAAGTTGTCCATTATGGTGCAAGCAATAATAGAACGTTCCTTTTTGGACCAAATTAACCACAGCTGATAATAAGGGAAGCATAAAGCAGGGACAATAAAAACCTAAATCAAACTTAACGTCCTGAAGCGCGGGAGTATTTTACAGCAAAAAAAAAAACAACAAACGATAAATTGTTGCTGTTTACATGCGTTTCTTTGCCACCAGTTGACACTTACAATTGTCAACCAGCAGAAGACTAAGATTAATTGAGCTTGAAGGTTCACTGCCTCCATCTGATGGACAAACGATCAACCGTGTGGCTTAGTCTCTGCAATGGTCAATGGATACTGTTTGTTATGTTAGCCTTTTATTCAGCATCACCTATTGTTCCGGAAGCCGATTTTCTGAACACTTTGTACAAAGTGCCACTTTGGGCCGTACACTTCGCACACGGCCACAACATCAAAGACACTCTCCATGCTGAAGATGGCGAACTTCCTGCCAAGGTTAACCATGAATGGATCGTATGGATGGAGTTGATCGGAGCAAACTTAAGCCTTCCGCAACACAAACCCAACGCCACTATTATTATCAGTGACATAATGAGGGTTGAGTTTGTTAAGTCGACCCGAAACGTTCTTCCTTTTTTCTGTACAGTTTTCCATTTTTGTGGTTGTTTTTGTCTTTTTCCCAACAATACAAACGGTTGGAAATTATGTCGTCCAAACATACACACACATTCAAGATTTCTTCCACATTCCCTTTGAAGAGGAATCGGATCCCAAAAAACCGGACGATTCGTACTGGACCGACAGAGGTCAAAGATTTCAAGGTTCCCAATCATTCGTCCGAAACGCCTAATCTTCAACATGGTCGGTCCCCCAAAAATAGCCATTTCCCTAACATAACTCCATTCCCACACGCATTAGACATTTCCCATCAACCCAGGGAAAGATAAACAATACACCATCGCCACCAAACGGTGGGTCGCCATTTTCGAAGTCGACGATTTCGACGTCAAGAAAAAGTTTCGCCTTTTCTCCGTTTTTTTTCGGTGCTTTGCATCATCATTCGGCTTCGGGGAGGATGGGTTTTTTTTATTATTTTTATTTTCCGAACCGACTTTTAGGGGTGGTTTTGGGGAGTTTTCTTTTCTCACCACCCATTCGTTTGGCGACTGAACAAATCGTACTTCCATTACATGGCGGGGCGCATAATTTGACCGTTACCGTCACTTGAGTTTTGCGCGGAAGCAAACAAACCTCGGCATTGGGATAACGATAATGATTTCCTTGGTTGATTTGCTACCGTCGATTTCGCACCGTTATACTTCGCTGCTTTCGCACGTATCGACAAGCTATCAACTGCGCGGTGGAGATCATTTGTTGTGGATGGTTTTGTTCGGTTGTTTCACCCTACTTACGGGCACCATTACGGAAAATTGAATTGATGCAGGAAAACAAATAAATGTATTAAAGGCGTGTAAATGGCTAGTTTTAGGCCATTCTCATCTGCCCCCCGTTTGCTTTATATTTATTTTTCACGAGGTTTCGAGTTGCCATGCTGTTCGAATGCTGTTTGTGTAGTATTATATATTGATTTAGTCAATATTAATGTTTGTTTCGCCGGCAGACTAGCGAATAGAATCAAATTTATTTGGCAAATTTATTTGCGCGCAACAAAATCAGCTGGTTCTGTATATTAGGCAGCATATTTAGATGTCTTTGGCAGGAAAAATGGAATATCAGATAAGATATTTTGAAAAGGTAAAAAATGCTTCATAATATAAACACTAGCAAGCGTGTCCATTTGAAAGAACACTCACTCGAGAGTTAGTAGCAAAACTGTTAAAAAATTACAATTATTTTCGTTTTTAATAGAGTTTCTTTGGAAAGATGTTTAAGTCTCTGTATGTAAGTCTGAAAATGTTAAACGATATTTTTTTCTGTGGTTAAAAATGAAAGCTTCATTCACATATACATTCCGACTTAGTCTTCTTGTCCTGAAAGGCGCTAAACTCGACCTTCATTCTGTTTTTTTCGCTGTGGCAGTACATTTTATTTACTACCTCCAGGACAATTAGTACAGTGGAGCGCCGAATACCCGGGTACCTTTTATCCGGCTGTCCCATTATTCGTGCAGCTCGGAAATGACAGTTCCGAAGATGAATTGACATATGAAATGCAAAACCGATGATGGGAAGAAATAAAAGCTTCAATAGGGAATGCTATAATTTGCTCAAATTCGAAATAAAAGAACAGATTTACTTTGCAAAGTGTAAATGAAGAAATTAACAACTAGCCTTATAAAAATGTTTACCCATTACACACTAAACACTAATATTTGTAAATAAAAAGAGTTGTGCCTATTATCCGTGATATACGCTTATCCGGCAAGGGCTGAGTCCCGAGGAGCACGGATAATCGGCGCTCCACTGTATCTCAGTACATAAAAGAAGAATCCAGCGCCATCTAGTGATCGTTATTAGAATTCAATGCGAATTGATCGGAGGATCGAAAGATCAAATCGATCTCTAGCAGATAGTCGGTAAAAACGACAATAAACGTCTGTTTTTTAGCTCATTTTTATCCTATCCCCAAGCAACTATTGGGGGAAACAAAAACTATCCGCTTATTTTATTTCTTTTCGTGTATTTCAAAATAAAAAAAAACTCCCCTGCGCAATATGTTTCACCATCAGCCGCCAGTTTGGCTAGAAATGTTTGCAGTAACACCACCGAAAAACCACTTGGGCCTATTTTTCCTTCTTCCTTTCAAACGTATCAAACTTTCGTCCATACCCGTTTTGCAGGTTCTCTTTCAGTCGAATGGTTTCATTGCTTCATAAATCAATTCCCGATGGCACCGACCGGACGTTGAGCGTGCCGAACGATCCACATTCGCTGGCCGCAACGATGTCGTCGGAAGAAGCTGCCACCCTATCGACGATGGAAACGTTCACCGAACGCTGCCTCGGATGTACGCTTAGTTACGATGGGCTACGACCGGCCCAAGACGAACGCGTCCTGCAGTCGACCATCGGCACGGCGCTGCTGCCGATGGTTACGGCACGAACCAACTGGACCTGGAGCATTCTCGATGGGTGGGCAACCGGACAGCAGCATCCGAACCATACCGCACCGCAACAGTACGACGCACTCGACGCGCAGGATGGTTTCCCCCAGTATGAAATTGATCCGGCGTATCAGCTACGCTACAGCATCCTCGGAACGGTGCTGCTGACGTGAGTAATGAAAAACTTTCACCACACTTATTCACTTGTTCTTATCAATGTGCCTACGAATTGATAATTGACTTTGAGAATTGATTAATTGACATGCTGCATCCCGGCATACCGAACCGAAGCGATGGGGAGCGTCGTTTTTTGTCCATCCTGTGCCCACATAATCAAATATTTGAGCCATTGATTGTGGGACGGGGTCGGAAAAATTCCGTAAATTACTTGCATGTTTTTCAACAGTACTTCTTCTTCTTCTTCTTGCACTTCCATCATTTTGCTACTCCTCCCACGTACCAATACATCCTCTCATGTAACGCGTTGTTTGCGTACGCTACGTGACGTAACGGTACAGCAATGGCACGCATAAATCAGTCTACGCAATACGTTACCATGGGTACGGAAATGAATGAATGCTCAGCGCAGCAGAAACTTAAACATTCCCAAAAATTGGCAAAGGTGAACCAAAACGGTCCTACGGGATTTGGCGCCTTCCGGGTGTTTTTTCCCCCTCCCGGTAAGAGGTCCGGAAATTTGGAACATGTTAGCACAAACGTTCCTAAACATGCGATGCAAAATAAAGGCAAAAGAAATAAGAAACACAATTTTTCATCATCGTTTACCATCAGTTTCACCGACAAAACATGTTTTTTTTGCTTTGCCCTTAAACTCCATTGTTCGCTTAAAGTAAAAATATGTATAAAAGGAAAAAAAGGGAGGATTTTTTTTTTTCTTGATAAATCATAACGCATTTCTCGTTGAGCTGCCGGAGTTGGTTTGATGGGGTGTGGGAGGCCCTCGAAACATGAAGTGCTTTATCGCGTTGGGGAAGAAATGAAATGGAACGTAATGTGGCTGACGGTTGTCCAAAAAGAAGGAAAAAAAATATCGAGCGAAAGTGTGTACGTTGGTCAAACGATGAAGTATCAGCACAATTTTGCCAGCACACCGTTACATGCTCCGTGCGTGGCAAATGGTTAGAGCCATATCAATATCCCTCTCCGCTTCAAACGCACTTGTATGTCGCCAGTATACGGATGTGAACCGGACACACTTAATCGCTTGTGTGACGAAACTGACAAGCCAAGTTCAAGAACACTTTTGATTAGCTAAAGCACATTGAAAGGAAGTGAACCGTCCGTAGTACATAACTTGTTCTCCGCCTTCGTTACTACATTTAGTTGTGCCTTAATCTTAATCCCTTTTAGATACGCTTTAAGCCTCACATCGATTTATTATAAGAAGAAGAATGAGCACTGTCTGAAGCACTGTTAAAGTTGTGCGGTTTTTTAATCATTATTTTGCTTCCGATTTTATATTGGTTTTATCGCCCAAAAAAGGATGGAAAACTACAAAAATTGGTCAACAAGTTTGTAGCAAAAAAAAACAAATTCCCAACAGCCCTGGATGATACTTAACGCAATAAATATAGTCCCACCCTCCCCCCCGGGTGGTGGGGGGGAGACCCTCAAGGTCGCACTCAAGGTCCTTAAGTTCCCGAAAATAGTGCCCGACGAACCGTGAAGCCCGTGGCCTGACCTGATTCTATGCCAATTATCGCCCATCCGCCGACGAGACGGATGATGAGCCACTAAGCGGGATTAACGTTCATCCCAATTCTTCATCCTTAAGGAGAAAATTTATTACATGTCATTTTTACGCTCTCTTCAAGCAAATGGGCCTGATTGTTGCGCGACGCAGCTACAAAAGAAGACGCCGAAAAAAAACGCGTCGAAATTGGCCCCATCGCGACAGTGTTTTTTCCCGATTCTTTCAAAAATGATATGCAGCCCGACTACTGCTGCTTAACCTTTCTCCCACCCTCGTCCCTCGCGTTTCGTTCCAGTGTGGCCTATGCGCTCGTGTTTATCGTTGGCCTGCTGGGAAACATCTCGGTCGTGATCGTCGTGAAGAAAAGCACCATGATGCGATCGCCGACCAATCGGTTCATCGTCAATCTTGCGTACGCTGATTTATTGGTCAATTTTCTCTGCCTGCCGTTTACGCTGATCGGGAACTTGTACCCAGGTAAGTGTTCGACAAAAAGTGTCCAGCTGTGTCCAGCAAACTTTAGGGATAGCAGTTTTATCGTTCTTGCTCGATCCGATCCGAGCTGGAACAAAAAGTTTTACTAAAGAGTGGTTTTTTTTTGTTTCCCCACTGCGGTTTCCGGTTTAGGTGGTAGATACTATTTATTGACTTTTAAATTAACTGCTGACAAGGAAGCCAAGGCGTTAAATACTACTACCAGGCGGTCGGAGAGTAAAACAAATCGAGGCCAAAGATAGAACAGGAAAAAAAAACACGAGAGAAACAAAATGGATTGATTTATATCGCTTTGGAGACGGATGTCCCTCGGTGTGATACGTTTTATGGTTTTATACTCAAACCAAGACTGGAAGCTTGGTCCTCGCTTCATCCCGGAATGCTGAAAATAGAATCGAGCACTGTTGCACAAACGAATAAAGTATAATTACGAAACATATACTAAACATAAATAACCCTATCCTTCGGTAGCTTATATTGCAGCCCGAGCGCCATCCATCTTGCCTAACGAGACAGCAATGGAACGTGGCGTTTAGAGTAGAACCGTTGTACAGCTTTAAAGGAACATTTGCTGCATATAAATTCTGGGCCATTGTTTCGGTTTTGTTTTTAGTTTTTGTGTTCGCCTATTTTGCACCACAATTTGCATCTAATGAATAATTCGATGGAGAGCTTTCCACCCCAAAAAGCTTCCTGCGTCCCAGTCACGTAATATTTTTATTTGGCGAAAAGAGAAAACTAAATGAAACTAAAGAAAGACAGTTGATTTATATTGCGCACGATATAGGGAATCAATTGCGTGGTTTAGAGGAAGCGTTTATGCTAATACAGTTAGTATGTGCTGTTGCCGTAGCAACCAAGCTTTACCAAAAAGCTCCCCAGGGTTGTCAAACTATTCTACACTAAAACGGACTGAGGGATTGATAAATTTGAAGCAGACTAATTTTAAAAACTTGTAAACGTCTATTAACGACTTTCATAATATGTGACCGAATTGTAATATTTCTTATGGTAAATACTTTCCAATTCGGATGCATGTGACATCCCTGTCCCAAACTCAGGCACTAAAGAAAGAAACCATCGTACGTTCACAGCATCACACGGTAGTTCAAGTATCGCTCTTTGATGTTACTGTCCTAATTTTTCTTCCCACAGTCACCAACGCTTCTACAGGCGTTCTTGACAAACCGCACCGTAACGGATAACCGGTAATAGATGTGCTTCCAATTTTTCAAACACTTTTCTCTATTTACGTTTTTTTTTGTTTTTGTGCGCTGCATCATCATTCCCCCCCCCCCCTTGCTACACACGCTCTGATGTATCAATAAAGGCGTACCAAAACTTTTCCCAAAAGAAGCCTGCACACCGAGCAGACCATCACGTGAACACCCGTTAGGGTGGCATCTTGAAGTAAAAGGAAAACATTTTCCTTTGTTCATTGTCACTGAGGCGGGCCAGAGGGTTATTCTTTTCGAACCAGACGGACAAAGTTTCAAGGCTGATCGGACTCCTTCGCTCCGATGATGTGTGTATGTGTGCAGGGCACAACTTATTAGTCCCTTTGGGTGTGTGAAGCTGTGTGTAGGCAGCAGTTACCAGCCACAAAAATGTGCCACAAGTCGCTTCAGTTTTGTCCTTTTTTTTTGCATTTCTCCTTTTTTTTTGTTTGTTTGTGCCAAAACGTATCACCATACATTACACCCGTTTCGGTAATGTAATTTTCGTCAAAAAGCAAGAACGAAAAATATATTCCTTTCGTCGCAACTTGCGCCACTTACCCACTACTCTTATCGGCTTACTCTCTTCTCTTTTGCTCATTTATGCCACATCACACCTGCGACAAAAGCTTGGATCTTGGGGGTGTTCTTCTGCAAAGGAGTTTCTTATCTGCAAGGTGTATCCGTTTCCGCTTCCGTCAACACGCTGATGGCGATCTCCATCGAACGTTGCTGCGCGATATCATTTCCCATTTCGGGCACCATTACGACCAGGTAAATAATAGCAAACAGTGGCAAAAACCAAGTCTTCTAGTCTTGTGCTTATAGCTCTTTCTCCATTTTTTTTTGTCACACACACAAAATGGTTCTTCCGGTTTGGGATTTGTTCAATCTACTTTTTTTTCTTCATTTTGCAGACAGTATCGGTTGATTGTGACCATCATTTGGTTTATAGCGCTCAGCATTAACCTACCGTGGCTGTTCGTCTTTACGCTTCGTCCCATCGGTATACCCGGAAGTATAGCGCAGGTAAGTGTTAACTTTCAGGCGTAAAGTTAAACTTTCAAGGTTACGCTTTAATATCGCTGTCTGTTTCATGGCCACTTACATACTTAGGTGGGCCATAACAACGAAAGTGTCACACAACTAGTCAGTCACGTTCCGCAGAAGAACGGAACACACATCAATACTTCCAGTTGGATGGAGCAAATTTTCGTGGCAAAAATCTGTACGCTACTCGTCTACAACCTAACGGATTTGTTGCGAAAGTTTCCCTTTCCACGGTGTAAGGGGAAGCTTTAGTAGATTAATCAAATAGCCCTCGTAAAATCCGCACTTAAGTCATGGGCCACCCTAGTGGAAACCTAATCCTTACTCGCCGGTTATGTGTTTGTAGATGGATGGTTCCCGTACCTTAACCTATGCCCGGGGAACGCCTTTTGGAAAATTGTTCCTTTATACACCCACGAAACAGATGTGTACAAGCATCCATTCTAAGGGGGACGAAAAAAGGGGGCGAACGAACAACGGCGCTTGCACGATAAATACCTTCACGGTTTAAAACTAACTTAAAGCGGACCTTTAAAACTAACTTAAAGCGGACCAGGAAACTGATGATTATCAACATTAGAAAACTTTTCTAATAATTTTCATAATAACGCTAATTAAGAAACAGGGCCACTCACTAATTATGTAGATTACAAACAATTTAGTTGATGATAGATTTTTTTTTCTAACTTTAACAGCTAAATACTTGAAATCTAAATAATTTGATAATAATTTTATGATAATCATTTTGGAAAAACAACTTCGTAATTTCGTAATAATCAACACTTGAGCATCAAAAAGATACAATTTTATAAAAATTAAAACTACTCTCTTCAACTAATTATTTTTAAATAGTTTTATGCGCTTTTTTTGCATATCATAATTATACTTTACCTATTATAATTGGAAGCAATACGGCCAGGCCGTTCCTTATAAATAAAAAAAAGGTAATTGGAACAGAAATCCATTTTTGCTTTCGTTGAAGATATCGAAAAATTCGTTGATATAATATAAATTCATACTGCCATACCTTAGTTGTCCTAGCATCGTTCAGGAGCAAAAGGTTAAACATAAAAGGGTTTTCAGCCATTTTCACAATTTTGGATTAAAAAAGAACTTGTATAATATGTAATAACCCTTGTGCAAACGACGAAGCGAAGAACGCCGACCATACTCGCTTGGGAAAACTTTAAACGGTTAATGCACTCTTCTAATTTTTAAACCAAAACAGAGAAGCAATCGTTCGCAAAGTGTACAAACAAACCCGATTCAAATTCCTTGCACCAATTCTGGCATTTTCTTATTTCTTAATCAGCCTTCGGTAAGGTTCCAGCTTACTACCATGCTAAAAGAAAAGAGAAACCCAAAGAATGCTAATAAAACCGCCTTCCCTACTCCCGCAAAAATAAAACCTTCCAAGTTTTTATAGTACCACAACAACAAAAAACTTCTCTTCACAGAAATATAATGTTTTACATATTATTCTAAACATTCCACCCAACCTGCTATAACGCTGCTTGTTTTAACGTACCTTCGCACGTACAGATCTGCACCGAGCTGTGGCCGACACCGGCCTCGGAGAGTTGGTACTTTCTGTTCGCCAACCTGTTCTTCTGCTACCTTGGCCCGCTGATTGTGATATCCATTTGCTATGTCATCATCTGGAAGAAGGTTGCCTACCGAAATCTGCCCCGCGAGATGATAATAAACCGCAAAAATGAAGTCTTCAATCGCAGCAAGGTGAAGGTACGCATATTATGCACCGGACAAACGATGTAACGGGACAGAGAATGTAATTAATCGCGGAGTCATCTTTTTCTGTGTTTTTTTTCCCTTCCTCCTCCAGGTCATTAAGATGGTTTTCGTTGTGATCATCACCTTTGCCATTTCGTGGTTGCCGCTGTACGCTATCTTTTGCTTCGTAAAATTTGCCGGCGATTTGGTTTACGATGAAGCGGGTAAGCGCAAATGAACGCTTTTGGCACTGTTGTTGCACAAGCTTAAGAAAGGCAAGCTTACTAATGGATTGTGTGTGTGTGTTTTTTTTCCTTTTTCCCCGATTCTAAACTTAGTCCAATCATTCATTTTAACTATACTCCCCATGGCCCAGTGGCTGGGTGCATCCAACTCGTGCATCAATCCGATTCTGTACGCGTTCATGAATCGAAAATTTCGGGCCGGCTTTAAAAAGTTGTTCCACAGCTGCTGCACAGCGGACGAAGACGATTGGGACCTGCCAACAACGGTGGGCCGGTTGGAGGAAAAAGACATGTACCTACGGCGGGTGCGATCATTTAACAATGGAAAGCAGCACCAGACGCTGCTGCACTACAGCCGAGAACCCTGCTCGACACTGCGCGTGCCATTGTCGTCCCCAGCAATCAATGTGCCAAATGGTGGGACACGAAATTAAAAAAATTGTACACATAGCACAACAACAGCCGCTATACCGAAGCGCAGAAATGCGAGATTCTGCGAGTTCGACGGATTGTAGATGAGTTTACGCATTTTGCCATAAAAAAAACAAAACCAAAACATGTCAAAACAAATCTTACGTAAAACGTACATACACATTTAAATCTAAATCTACAGAGCAGTGCGGTGTTGTTGGCCAGATTATTCTAATAATGCAGAAACATTAGACGGGAACCAGATAATGCGCTAATATTTATGCTCACTTTTAAAGTTGGGTCACGTATCAGATGTATTTTCATATAACTAATTGTTCGATATAAAAAATGATTTTCAAAATAAAAATATATATATATTGTTTTTCAAACGCCATTTTTCGTTTGTTGTAGTGTCCGAAACCAAAAGTGTGAAATTGATCATATGCCAAAAATCAGAACATTTTTATGTTAAGAAAGAAATTGTTATGACATTAACAATAGAATTATATTGTATCATGGAACCGTACACCACGGGGTTAGGTTTGTACAAACTTTTATATCAATTTCGTTCATAATGTTAGAATGTTTTTCTCCCATGAACGAAGCAAGTGGTTTCTTATTCCCGACAAGGACAACAATCGATTAACGGAAACAACACTCACGGTAATCGCACATTCGCTGTTTCCCTCGGAATTCCGACCATTTTACGACATTCTGTAAGATAGAAAAAAAAACAAAGTCATTTCAAGCAACATACTCGTCCAGCAGGACATTCGGGAATGCTTACGCTTCGATCAAGGACGCTCGGAGGTTGCTGGTGACATTTGAAGGTTGTGCTTCGTTCAGCTTGAATACGCTTTCTACCACAGACAGCTCCGTCGAGGTTGTGCTGGTACCACAGAAAGCACACCAATCGTTTACTACCATGCCCGCTGCCAGTACCTCACAACCACGGTTCACTGTGCCGGCTACGAGTGGAATTTGTAGAAGGGAAGCTAATTCGTCCAACTCCTGGCTCGGTGTTTTCGGGTGCACAAGTCCACCCTGATTGCTCAGCACGGAATACGCACCAACGAGCACATTGTTTGCCACCGTCTGACGATACACTTCCACGCCCAGTGTATCGACAATGATCTCTTCCGTTTCGCGATCGATGTCGGGATGTACCAGTGCAACGTAATCGTTGCATGCAATCACATTTCCTAGCGCCGACAGTCGTTCCTCGACGCGATGAATTTTCACTGCATCTGGCAGTGAATTTCGCAAGTGTTGCAGTTCCACATCTGTCGTACTGTTGGGGACGATTAAACCATTCTTGTTGCCTACCGACAACCGGCCAATAATTCTACATCCGGCAACGCTAGTGTGTACGACTGGAATAACATCCGCTAGCTCCGATTCAAACACACTGGAAGGAAAGTATGATAAATAACATGCTGTAGTAAAGGCTTGTTTACATAAACACGTGCCTCTGTACATAACCTCCAAAATAAAAATGGATGCCATATTGTAACGCAAATAAAGTACGCAATGACATTCTAGTTGCATCTGATAAGCTTCCGGATAGTTTATCCTTAATTTATAAACTACCTGCATCCGTAAAATTGTACCTGTTTTATGGGAAACTTACCTGTAGAACGCTTCTGAACCACCGATGGCAACCAGGCAGTATGAGTTGGTAAGTTTGCTGAACACACCGATATCGTCATTATTTTCGAACTCTGCACGCAACGCCATGATCGCTTAAGAGGCAAATGTTATCCTTTGTATTGTTGTAAAAAAAATCACACGTAATTTTCACACTTTTATGCCCAAAACGCTAAATCTTTTAAACCAATCCGCAATTTCGGTTTCCGCGATGCCGGAGCGTGCAAAACTTTTAATGTTTACACCAGCTTTTGACAGTTGACAATTGCACAAGTTAATCCCACGGTTAATACAGAACAGGGTGTGGGAGGTGTCATGTCGTTTTTAAATTCCCAGAAAATCTCTGCTTCATTTCAGATTCGTTTTTTTTTGTAAAATTTGTGTGAATAATTCTCATTAAATCATCTCGATTGGTCAAATTTATTTTTTTTTCTATTCTAAACATACGTGTTTTGAGAGATAACTACATGTACATAAACCGAACGTAACATTTTGCGAAGAATTGGTTTCTAAGCATACCACAGTTGAACTCAGTGCTCCAGTTCATTTGTGTTGAACATTTCTCAAAACAATCGCTATTCGTCTCCATTGTCGTTTGGAAGTTCCGGCACGTGAAAGTTTCCGTGGAGTTTTCACCGAGAAAAACGTATTTTTTGACCGGAAGAAAAGTGTACAATGCGATATTCCACTACAAAACAAAATCAATCCAAACGAACGGTTGTAGAACATTGAAGATATTTATTATTTTACGACGAAACAGACTTGCGTATGATTTAGTTAATATTGTTTTTGCTTAAAATCAGTGTTAAAACGAGCATTTCTGTATGCTACAATTTATGGCGTTTTGTGATAGGTACAATCTTTCACATCTATTCACCCTTCCAAAGCATTGATACCTTCGTAATCTAGTTTATATTGCATATTTACTATCATGTATGTATTACTATTTTGTGAGGATATTTGCTTTCGAGAGTGGTTTCAATGTGTCCTTGTCTGGTTTTATTGTGTACACATATGAGAGTATGATAAACTACAGCACTAATCTGTAGAACTGAGAAACTGTTCTTTAATCAAGTTCAAATAATGGATAGAATTACGTTAAGGGGAAAACATATTAAATGCACTGGACGCGTGTTACAATGGTTTTCAAAAGTATGGCAACACCCACCATCTCTTACGGCTAAAACATTCCTTATCAATTCTCTTATACTATTCTTCTTCGCTAGCGTTAGTGACGAACTCAAACAAAACTCTAATACGGGGCTGGAAATCAAAAGTTTGTTAAAATAGCAGTATACGAACACCATTTGTAAATGATTATTTTACGTCACTGTTACTAACAATTTCTTAGTAGACGCAATAGCTACAGACAACGATATTCGCTTTTCGCGTGCATTCGTTCTGTTTGTTCTGTTTGTTTTTTTTTGGCACAAAGATTATCTAAATTTTCCGTCGCAAGACACTTGTTTGAAATGTGTTTGAAACCGAGTAAGAAAAAAATGGTGTACCGGCGTACACCGATCGTGTATGTCGTTAGAATAAAACTTGTCGCTAAAGGGAAAACTCGCGCTTCAATCTTCCCTTGTGAACACACTTGTAATTGCTTAGATTCCCCACTGGTTCCGCGAATTTGCCGAAAGGCCTCTGCCTGTCTGTCGAGTAGTCCAACCGCATTAAGTGCACTGACGGTAGCGCTCGGCATTGGTTTGGATCGTCTGCAGGTAGAACGTGATCCTGCCGACAAGATCGTTCAACTCGCCCTCAAGAAGCTGGATGTCCTTTTCGTTGGATTTGTATATTTCGTCCATACCTGTGTGGAATAGCATTTAAGGTACATTTGTTATTGCAATTGTTTCCCACTCAGAACCATCACTGCGTAACTTACTCGTTAAGGCTGAAAGCTGTGTGGTCGTATCTACGGTGATCTTGGAGGCACGATTCAACAAATTTTGAGCACGCTCGCGGGCACTCTCGGAACGGCGCGCCTGTATGGAGAGCGATTCGTTTGCAGACTTGAAGTCGTTTTTAAGCTAAAATGATACAAAACAAAGTTACGTTCGCATTAAAACATAGTTCAATCCTGAGGCAATCCCACTAATAGGTACCTGTGTTGCACGCTCGTGTGCATTGTTTGCCGAATCCTTCACATCTTCCGCCTGTTTGTTAATGTCCTTTGCGTCAAGCTCGTTACGAATGTTATCCTTCTGCAGTTGTTCGAGGCGCGACTGCAACGCCACAACGGCGTTTGCCGTAGAGTTGGCACGCTTCTGGGCGTCTTCCGTTTCCTTATCGATCTGTAGTTAAATATGAAAGATTATTTATCTTTTCGATCTCGAGAATCATTTAAAACGTGTTCGTATGTACCTCCTCTAGATCGATCTTCGCGGAAGCAATGTCCCCATTCGCTTGCTTTATAGATTGTCGTGCCTTTTTCTGTGCATCATCCGCATCTTCCAAGGCTTTCGTTATGTTCAGCACACCAGCTGAAACCTTCTCTGCACGTTCCCTGCAAAAAAAAACAAAGGTTCAAACATTAGTAATCATCCAAAAGCATATCATTGCAATACGAAAATGGTATACTTTTTCTCTAGCGCATCTGTCTTGAGCATTTCCACGCGCCGCAAATCTTGTTCAGTGTTGCGAATGATCGATTCCACGTTAACCAGATGTGATACCGCGTCCTGAATTTTCTGGGCCAGATCGTCGATCTGATCCGGGTCCAGCTGTAGTGTGTAGCTCATCACTTGATCGATAAGCTCTCGCATTTCACCCGGCGAAGCAGTCGTATTATCGATCATGTCCGACAGTTTGCCAACCAGCACGTTTGCGCGATCGATAAGATCCTTCGTTTCTTCGAGATGAGCCTGCGTTTCGTCGTGCGTTCGCTTTGCCTTCTTGTACGATTCCGAAGCATTTGCCTTCGCTTGTGACATCTACCAAAAAAAAAAGAAAGGTGTTACAATTATCTTTACAAGGTGGATTTTCACATTTCAAACTTACCGATCGTAGAATATCGTCCGCGAGCTCCTCCTTTTCCTTAATGTTTTGTTCCGTCTTCTTGGCAAAGTCGAGCGCTTTTTCCGACAGTGTCAACGCACCCTTCTCACATCGTAGTCCACCGCATCCATTCTTACAGCCTGCTCCACCACAGAACTCATCGCAAGGATCGCCATGTCGATCGCAAATGCGGTGATTCAGATCCGGCATGTTTCCGTTCAGATCGTTCAGTTCTTCCTGATACTTCAGGAAAGCGGCTTCAATATTTTCATGGTTTCGTACTACATCGACCTGATTCTTGTTGATGAGATGTTCCGCCCGACGGCAATAATTCTCCGCCCGATTATTGATCGCCGTAGTGTTCATGTTCGTTTCACCTAGCAAGCTGACGCGATACCAAGCGTCCCGGGTAAGATTTAGCGCACCCTCAATGTTACCCTCCTGCAGTCTCGTTGCGTTATCCTTCAGGTAGTTGGTCATCTGCTTCACATCATCTGCCCGCCGTCCAAGGTTCACAATATCAATGTTCGCGAGCTTAATGTTCGAGTCCGTCTCTTGCAGCTTGCGTTCCGATTCCTCCAGATTGCGCAACGATTCCTGCAGGTGGTTGCGAATACGCTCAATCTTGGCACCGATTGCTTCAATTTCCCGATCGGAAATGGTATTATTCAGCAGACCCTCGATTTGGGCGATCTTCTTCGACATTGAATCAAACTCCTTCTTGTAAGCACCGGTCGCTCCAAGCTTCTTGATCGTTTTCGCCTCCTCGATCGTACGATCCGTTTCGTTCCGGAGCCCATCCAAAATCATGTCCCAATTGTCGAAGCACTCGCCGCACGGTTCACAGTACGGTGCCTGACCAAGGTAACCACGGTCACACTGGTCGCACTTGTACCCACCCATGCCAGACTTGCAGGCACACTTTCCGGTGGTGCGATCACATTGCTGTGTTGCCGATCCATAAGCGTTACATTCGCAAGCTAAAGGTAGAATACAAATGTTATTAAACTAATACGGGCATTGGTATAAAAACCAAGTAAATAAGTACATACGTTTACATTCCACATTTGGATCGCCCCAGAAGTAAGCCTCACACTGATTACACTGTCGTCCACCGAATCCAGATTTGCATGTACATTGACCGTCGTACTGCAAAACAAAACGGACATAATAGTTATTTCAACAATCTTCCAACCTCTTACTACTAATCCGTTCACGCCACAACCTACCGGATTACATTGTTCGCTGAGCGCACCGACCGGATCACAATCGCACGCCTCGCATCCTTCTCCGCTGGCAATTTTCCAGTGATTTTCAATACACTCGTCACAGTACTGGCCCTTGACGTTGCGCAAACACGGACACTGTCCCGTGTAACGATCGCAATGCTGTATCGTTTGGTTCGTGCCGAGCAAGTTACAATCACAATCCCGACAGTCCTGCCGCAACGCATCACCATAAAATCCATCCCGACAGTACTCACAATGGTCACCCTCGGTGTTGTACAAACACTGCAGACATTTGCCCGACTTCGCATCACAATTGCCCGGCCGTTTGGGATCGACGTTGTTGCTGCAATCGCACGATTGACATTGGCCGCCCGGTTTTTCCGGATTGCCGTAGTAATTGTCCGCGCATACATCGCACCGCGCACCGGAATAGCCTTCCTCGCACGAGCAAATCACATCGTTCGTCGAAGGGTGCAGATAGCATTCGTTCGCGTACGAATGGCCGGATGCAACAGTGTCCGGACAGCGGCACGGTCGGCAACCAATGGACGATCCGAGCAATGGATTACCGTAGTACCCATCGATACAGCGATCGCACTTCCAGCCCTGTGTAAAGTCCTGACAGTGAACGCACTCTCCGGTCTTCGAGTTACACGTTGGCGTATGACCATTACACTCGCAAATCTGGCAGTTGGGGAAGTTCCAGAAACCGGGCTGACACTGGTCACACTCCCGACCGTATGTGTTCGGATGACAGTTACACTGTCCGGTGATCAAATCGCAATCGTTATCCTTCGATCCAATGCTGTTACAGTCGCAGGCTTTGCAACCTTCCGGTCCGAACCCGTACGTACCCGGTGCACATCGATCGCATTGCCGGCCGACGACGTTTGTCTTGCACGTACAGAAACCACCCGATTCAGCACACTTTTTGCTCTTGGAACCGGTCGGATTACACTCGCAAGCTGCAATGAAGAGAATAAGAAAATATGAGCACACAGCTATCACGCACGTCTTACTACTGATTTGAATGCGATTCTAACAAGGTTCTAGCTCCACATCACCGGGGTTTATATCCTGAGCGGTGCAGAAATCTAACCATGCCACCAACAGCACAGTATTTAGTAGAAATAATGCAAACCACGATTTAAAGAGAACCATTTTCGTACATCTATATACCTAGGTGCGGCTTCAATGTCAACAAATTTCAGTCTAGTTTTGTGAAACCATTAATCACTCAATGCCGTCCACTACTAATGAAACGCTCTGATAAGATAGCACCCACATGTGGACATCGGTGTACGCACACTGCTTACCGATAGGCCGGCCACCATTTATCACTTATCGTAACAGTAGCAAAAAGATTCACACTTACGCGTTGCACCGTTGTTGATGTACACACTGATCGTTTTCAACAGATCCTTGCACTCTTCCGGCGCGTTGATGATGTAATTTACGTCGTAGTACGTGTGGTTGCAGCCCAAGTTGACGTACTCTCGGTGGCGTACTTCGGCCTGATGGGTACCCTGCAGTATCGGTGTGATTTCAATGCGCGGTATCAACACGATCGAATCGATCAAGATCTGCGCGGTCGGATTATCGTCGTACGGTGCGTGTCGTTGGAAGGACACGATAAATTTGTACGTTTTGCCACTCTCCAGACATATGTCGTGAAGCGCAACGGCGCTCGATTCGTACTCGGACAGCGTTGTGGTGATATCCCGTTCATAGCTCGGGTGTGAGTTTGCACACGGTCCTTCCGGGTCGTACACATCCGGCCGGATTACGGTCATGCGCACATTCTCCCAGTCTCCCTTCATCTGGGGCAGGTAGCGAACCATCACATCGTAGTTCATCGTCTTCGGTATGTCGTCCACGGTAAACCTCAGTACGGTACCCTCCGATGCACGGATAAAACCTGGCCCGGTGAAATCCGCATCACGGTCGTTTGGTCGTTCACGCACAACGACTGAACAGTTTTGCTACAAAAAGGAAAATGGGCGAAAAAAAGGTTGTAAGTGATGTGTAATTCCCTGGCGCATGGCTTCCAATCGAATCTTACTCCTCCACCGGATTCACAGAACTGGAAAGAAAAAAGGGAAAAAACAAGATATATTCATAAGCTGACATTGGTCATCCACAGATCTGCTCTCCCTACTCACAGTGGACGGTATCTCAGCCTCGAGAATGCGATGCAACGTCGGTATGAAGTAGTGCTGCTTCGGTTCACTGCAATCTCGTCCCTGCATGTGCGGTCTACAACGGCACTGGCCCGTAATCACGTCACAGCTATTGTCTAGCGATCCTCCCGGATGACAGTTGCACGGTGTACATCCCTCAAGACTGTCGGACAACCCGTACGTCTCTGGCATGCACTGGTTACAATCACGTCCAGTCACTAACCGCTTGCAGATACATTCCCCGGTGTAAACATTACAACCGGAGTTGTTTACCGTACCGAGCGTATTACACGTACACGACTGGCAACCTTCGGGGTTATGCTCATCGAAGTTCCAGAATCCTTCCCGACAATGATCGCACCGACGTCCATTGACATTACGCTTACAGTGACAGGCACCGGCCGCGATACCATTCTCCTCGTCGGCGATCGAGTCACAGATGCCATCATCCAGCGAACCACGCGGATCGCAATCGCAAGGTTTGCACACGTACGGGCTCTGGATGTCTTCGTTCGGATCGCGATAGAAGAACGGAGAACATTCTTCGCAGTGATATCCTTGCGTATTGTGCTGACAATTATCGCACACACCACCGCTCACACGGCCCGAATGTTCGTACACGGCTTGATCGAAGTGGCAGCTAGTCGCATGGTTGTTACAGTTACACTCTAACGGGGAACAAGAAAGAGATCAATTAAAAAACGATCGATGAACCACCAGAGTACAATGCAGCATACTTTTACAAGCGTTGGTCTGTTTGCCAAGTGCCGGCTTCCACGGTAGATCATTGAAGAAGTCCTCACATTCCTCGCAGTTCAAGCCCTTAGTGTTGTGCGTACATTCGCACCGTCCGTGCACCATGTCCACCGTGTTCCGTACACCCTCGAGCGGTAAACAGCGCGAGGCATGGCCGTAGCAAGAGCAAGATCCACGCACAATCATGTTCGATATAGCGTAGTAATACTTCTCCTGTATCTCGTCCCGATCGTCCAGCAGATTGTCTCCGAGCGAGTGGAGTTTGGTGAAGTTTACACGCAGGTTCGTCATCTTTAGCATGTTCTGCACATGTTCGGCGTACGGGTTCTCGATGTTCATGTTCGGTGGCAATACACGATAGATCACCTCACCGTTCTTCGATGGTTCTACACCCGAGTACCGGTGATCGCAGACCACATCCGTAATGTTCCGTGCAACCAGCGGGGCATGCGGGAACGACTCCCGGCAGCTGTGGGCAAAGTACTTGTACACGTGCCACGTTTTGCCGAAATCGTACGATCGCTCGATCAGCATCGCAGCCGGACGGAACGTCGCAAAGACGATGATCAGATGGGTNACCAGCGGGGCATGCGGGAACGACTCCCGGCAGCTGTGGGCAAAGTACTTGTACACGTGCCACGTTTTGCCGAAATCGTACGATCGCTCGATCAGCATCGCAGCCGGACGGAACGTCGCAAAGACGATGATCAGATGGGTAAAGTGAAACTCCGCCTCGAGGTCCAGCTGTATGGTGACATTTTCACGCCCGTTCTCCGACTGCCACCAGGTTTGTTCGACGGTTCTGTTTGGTGAGAGATATCAAAGAGACACATGTGAGACACGTTGATTGGTATGAAAAACTTACAAGATAAGCTGCTAGTAACGCACAAGCGTATGAAACTATAAAACGATGTATTCTATCGTTGTTTCCTGGTGTTATTACTACTACTCTGCCGGAAACGATAGATAAATAAATTGCATCCATTTCCTGACATCATCGTCTACAGCCGGCCAGTGTGCCAAACGATCTGTTAATGTAATATGTTCCTACGTACGGATGATGTCACGACCAAAAACTCGAACCGAACTATTTGTGCAAGATCTACCCATGACTGACAAACAAAAGCGAATCGATCACGTACGGGTACCAGACCAGCAGCAGATGTGCTGATCCGTCGTTGGTTCGGTCGTTTCCTTTTTTTTTGGTTTTGTTTTGTCGTCGTTAAATTTTGACAACTTCTTGGCCGTTGCCTCTGTTAGCCAATGGTGGACCGACCGCAAGCGGACGGATGTGACCGGGTATTTGTATGCTGAACATTTATTTGCACACCATGTTTGCATTTGTGGGCAGTGTTTGTTTATACCCGACTGTGAAGCCGTGGCTGTATGAAGTCGAGAAACAAACGAAACACATTCTATCTTATCTGAGTATGGTGCACATGTTGCATCGCTTAATGTTTCATTGCAAAAAGTAAAAACAACATTCATATTTAAAAGCCAACTGCAAGCAACGATGCGAAATTCTCGTTTCGTATGATGTAATGCCACTAAAAGTTTGTTGAACATTGTCTAAATGTTTGCTCCTGTTCATACGTACCCTGGTTGCATTTTGTAGATAATCTGACCGATCCGATGGTTCCGCATCGGATCGCTCTCGGTTTCGCGGCGCGTATCGCAGAGGAAACATTTCTTCTCCTCCAGATGGGACACGATGCAGTAACGTTCTGGCTGTACCGTACCGCAGGTCGATGACGCTTCCAATCGGTTCTCCCGTCCTATCAACAAATTGCCCGTAGCCGGATAGCAAGAGCTCTGCTCACACGGATGGACACGGTGAATCGGCGGTCTGCTTGCTACTGTTGTTCGTCGTTATCGATGTACCCGGCGAAGAACGATAGACGAAAGCGGGAAGGATATGATATGTATTAGTACAGTTTGGAATAGACCGTGCAGTTAAATTTAGAACCAGTTCCTAAGGGAAACCATTCACCCAACCCAAGCACTGGACACGGACTTTGGGGATTGCACATATTGTGTGCAACATATGTAAGAAGCGGAAGAGTGGATAACGGACACTACGGAACGGGGGGACTGGCACGAAAATCTGTGGAAGCACGTTCTGTAAACAACGCTCATACGCGTTACGATCGTGGAGGAGTTATTCTTCATTCTCAGAAGCCAGAATCATGGACACACATTGGAAACGGAACAGAAGATGGAACACGGAGGATATAGCATATTAGCAGTGGTACACATCACCAAGGTTAAAGCCACGGGGAGCATTTTGCGAGATGATCCACGATCAACTGTTATGGTGACCAAAGCGAACTACGAAATCTAATGACATCTCTCACCGAGAATTAACAATCGAGCGTTAGCCAGATTTGATGAGAGTAAGTTTCAGTACTGCTAAAAACCGGCAGCAGAACACCCATAAATCTTTGGTTAGTATTAGTTGATTCGATTCATACTGGAGTTAGAGAAGATGGTATGAAACGACGACGGCCATCGACACGGTACATGGTGCTGTGTTTACTCCGCATCTGAGGAGGGTTTAGCAATGCGTCTTGGCAAACTATGATGTAATGCGCCATGGTACAGAGTTTTGAAGCATTCGAAGGCCATCATTAGAAGCTTCATTGCAGCAGACACAGATCAACGGCAAAGGGAACACTATAGCCCGGGATGTGGGAGATAATGAGCATTTTTATCACTCAGTTGAGAATTCATTTCCAGGTCTTAAGTCTGGAGATTTCTGGGGGGATTTTTTGTGAGGGAAAAGTACCGATATGATGCGATAGTTAACCTAATGCACGTTGGTGTTTATGCTGCCATGGCCCTTCAAATCGATGTTGTTGGTAATGGGTGCGATGCTGTTGAGATTCATGCATCCGACGACGTTGCTGATGATACGTCCGGTAGGAAACCTTCTCCAATGCTATCTCGTCCGACCCTACCGGTGTCAAACTTCCAGGTGGATAAAAAATGGAGTTGTACTTGTTGTAGTTGATGTGATTATTAATCATGCCGGTATATTGAAGGTTCGGGAACAGATCGCTCGGTAACGGTTCATCCTCATCGGTGAACTCCATCGATTCGCCATCATCGATCGGTTGCTGATCACCGCGCAACACTACCGGAACGGTTGGCGTGTCAGTGTTGCTGCTAGATGGAGCAGCTACCACCGAGGGAACTGCTTTTACATTATCGTGGAACACCAATGGAAACAACCAACAAATATGGTGATGAATATGAGAGTGAGATGATAGTTACGTGCATGATTGATAATAATGTGCCTAAGCAATGTAAGTTGAGGTAGAATGGAATCATGCTTAAACTGGTTAGACACACACACACACACAGATAGGCACACAAATGTTACTGGAATTGGTAAATATCTGGTCGATTCTTCCCCTTTCTATCATGTGTTTATTGCATTAAAATACCTTCTGAATTCTTGAATTAGTATTAACTTTTAGCAGCCATACTTACATCGATTACTGCCATATGGTCGACGTTGTGCATTGCTACTTAAGATTAGACCTGGAAAAAGATGTACAGGAAGAATTATTACAAAAAAACGCTTGAAGCGCGTACCTAGTCGAATACCCCGTCCCATACTTACTATGGAAAATAAATAAATTAATAACTACGTGTGCTATACATGACGATCCTATTTTGGCCATCGCTGCCGCGGCCAGCTATACATGGGTAGGACGTTAATATAACGTCCCTAATCTGTAACGAAATGCAACAAAAAACATTTTGAATTAATTCCTTGCTCTGATCACCCCATTAGGCCACCCTTTGAACACCGGGTTGAGATTGAAAGCTGTACCGAATTCCGTCGTACTAAACCATCTTCCGAAAGTTACAGCAGTTTCTCGCGCGTACTGCAACACCCTGTAGCGATAATGAACCGCGTGTTCGTATCCGGTGATAAGGAAGCCTGTTGTTCTGAAAGCTGTTGCTTGTGATAGAACAGTTCCTCAGTTCGTATATATATTTTTCCTTTTGATGGTACAAGAAATACGTTTGCCCGAGCACGTCAGATTTCTTTCAGTTCCCATTCGGAGACGGCGATAATGGCACAAGTACAATACGACCGCGCGGGGGGGGGGATCGCCAGAAATGTCGTGTGGAACTAATTCCGGCATATGCATACGCTCATGGGTGGTTTTTTTTTGTTACATTCGACAGTTGCTGTGGGGTGTTGGTGGATATTTGTTCGCTTTCCTTACGATGTGCATAGTCCGTTGAACCTCCGCTGAAACTACACGCTCGCTGGAGATAAATTAGCTGTGTTTGCTGACTTGTGTTTTATCGAAGCGGGGGGAATAAAAGGGGCCAAATAGTATTATGTTTCTTGGGAGCATCGAGAAGAAGTAGAATTGCATAACTTTTTGTCTTTTTATCTTATTTTCATACTTGGTTTATTCTAATGACTCTACCTAACAACTGACATACTGTTCAATATTCATAGTAACAAACAAAATGTTTTTTTAAACATTGTCTCCACTTGTACAGTGGCACTTAATTGTATGCTAAACGTCGTGGATATAATTTAAGGTGCAACTCTCGCCTCAGTAGAATAGCTCTAATTAGACATTCGAATTAGTAGAACACGAACTCCGTGAGTATTCCAGTGCATTCCGCTTTGAGACGTAACTAACACTGTTTTATGCAACGTATAATTTCTACCGATTGAGTATAACAACTTCTGTTAAAATACGCAAAGTCCTAACAAGTCTCTTAACACAACACTAAAGGCATTCATAACGAGGTAAATTTTCCTCTCGTATCTAGAACAATTTTCATTCATTAGCAACATTGTGAATGAATAGTGTGAACCAGTTGGCTTTATGTTCAGAGCTACTCATAATATTTTCATGGCTTTTGTCCAATGTAAGGAACTGGTTATTATAATGCCAGCATATCGGCATGTACTGATATAGATGTACATATATGAATGGCGAAATAACTTCTATCGAACTGCAAAACCTGCAATTCGATTCTCATATTTCTGCTGCTTTGGTTTATGTAGGAGGAACGATCATCCAGCGGAAACGGTGAAATGGCGCAAATGTGTCAAACGAAACGACGACGGCATTGCAAAACTTTTGCATCGCTTGCATTTTTAATGAGCTCCTTTGCGAGGGGGGGGGCGAGAGCTCCAGGTCAGCAAGAATGTATCACAATCAGCCAGAACTTCCGGCAGATTTATATCGCCACTTGTACGTACACTTGTTACCAAAGCTTAATATCAATTAAAGCACACGCTATCATTAGCTCCACAGTTGTTGGTTGATGGAGGAGAAGAATACGAATAACTGTCCAAGGTCACGATAGCAGTGATTGATGGTGATTATTAAAAACTCTGTTACAAGATTATGAAAAAACATCTTCATCAGTACAAAAAATTTCCACCAATTTGCACAAAACAGAGCACGTGTACTACATCAGACAGTATTATTTCGCTTCTTTCTTTTTAGAACACTCATCCGCCAGACGTCAAACATCAAGGAAAAGTGAAGAATTCTTGCAAGAATGGAAACGGTATTCTTGCAACCTACCCAATACGGGCAAAAGGAAACAAGTTCCAAACCCTACCAAAAAAGGAAGGCTGATGTCTAACTGTGTCTTTTAACGAGCCTTCAACCACCTACAAAAAACCGAGATGAAGGAAACACTTACTGTTCAACATGCAATGGTACGCCAGCTACTCATAAGCGTCAGTGAGTACTAACGGCAAGTAAAGGCAGGAACACACGATTGAATATTGCACAAATCCGTCACGAGCACAGTAGCTTTTTCCACAAAAATACCTTTTCTTCGGTAGCACAGCACACAGGCAGCAATACCAGAACTTGAGCCAAAACTTCACTTCACTTAAATACACTTACTTCCACCGTTTCTTGCTGGGGAAATGAAACACAATAGATACATCAATTAAAACACTACTTAAAACACTGAATGAATTTCACATAAGTTTAGCCCCTTAATTTTGCCTACAGACACTCTGCACACCATCAGATGGTCATGCTTTTCCCTGGTTTCAATCCCGGTAACGGACACGGGTTTAAAAATCAGCTATAAATTGCTGATCCTCACACAATTTAGCTAAATGTTGCACTTTTAACGACACGTGAGGTCAGCGAATTGTTGTGGTCCGTCGTCTCACGGGCAACACAGGCTGGCATATAAAGATAAACAACGCACACAACAACTACAAAAAACATTTCTTATGATCGTGTGGTATGTCTGTCGATCGCACGAGTCTTGAGCTGTCTGTTTTGCATCTTATGGCAAAGGAGAAAAAGCCCTCTGATCTTCAAATGCATCACACATGTGGAGATACTCTGCTGTCCGAATCTCTGTCTAACTTTCCCGTTCCTAATGGTGGAACGCATTGGGTCATGCAACCATCTGCTTGGGGGTGCGTTCGCTCTCGGCGGAATCTGCTGATGCTACACCAAAACCCACAGTAGCGGTGCAGCGGCAGAAGATCAACAGCGATCTCTCACCGTCACCGTCTTGATCGTTGTCAAGCATAAGCATTCTTGCCTTTCTACCCCCAAAACCATGTGCTGCTTCTGCTGCACATCGTACGGTAACATAAAACACTGCAACGGAGCATAACTTTCAAACATAGTTTTGCGTGTGTGTATGTGTGAGAGTTTGCAAGAGCGAGACAGGCTAATGGAAAGATGAATTCGGGAAATGCAGCCGTGATTTTAAGAAGTTTTTTTTTCGGTTTGTCTCCTTTTCACCCACCGGATAAGGGTTCGGCGCATCAGGAGCCTTGCTCATTCTTTCTCACTTGAAAAATTTCATCCACTCGCACTGTCTCACTCGTACGCAAACCGAACTGCCTCGATCATGTGTGTGTATCCAGAAAAAGTATGTTTTTCACGATTGGTTTTTTTATTGTGGCGTTTTTGCTGCCTCCGGATGTACGATCGATATGTTTTCCAAAACGTCGTTCCCAAGAGCAAAGCGAATTCCATCTGGTGATCTGGTGAGTGACGGAAAACTCGATCGTACAGGAAAAAAAACGAACTCAATTCACACGCACCACAACACTCAATCTCCCTTCTATTTCTGAATCTATCAAGATACTGCGTTAGGCTGTTGTTTCGATCACTGTTTGTGGGCAAAAGATGAATGCATTCATCGCAACAGCACTAAACTACACTTCACAACCAGAAACAGTAGATCACAACGCATTTCACCAGCTCGCTGGCTGTGTACAAATGGTTCCAAAATGTCAGCAAACAATCCCACCAGAAACGTTATGCACCACCTACAAGGCGAAGGAAGAACCGTCCACGGAACGCACGAACGCGTCACAACTGTTCGGACGTGCACGATCTACGCGAGACGTTTCAGTTATGATGCGTGAGTTGAGCATAAAGCCCTCACAAACCTTCCGTCAAAGATGCAAAGACGCGAGAGCGTGTGTTGCGTTCTCTCTCTCTCTCTCTCTTTCTCTACGCATTTGTTAAAGATCGGCTCACGATCAGCGGCTGTGGTAGGTTGGTGTGCGTGCAAGGGTTCCTGCGCGTACCGAGCACGAGTAGACACATTTCGTAAGGCTTTTATGTTGAAGCTGTACGGAAGGAATGTGGATTTGAAAAGAATGATTTGTTTTAATTTTTGTTTGCTTAATTTCCCCCTATAATTCTACTTCAATCCTCCTATTTGTATCAATCTACTTCTGAAAATAATTGCCTCTCTCCCGCTTTAAACTTTTCGTACAATTATGAAACTTTAGAAAACCAACACAAGTGTGCAGAATTTCTTATCACAAACGATGAACCGGCGGCGGAAAATGTGTAGAATGTAAGGAAGGTTTCCTGCTTCCTTCTTCTCGGTCGTCCGCAAGTTATCAGTTTATAACGCGTACAACCCGGCCGACGTACATTGTAGTGCCCCATTGTAAGGGAAGAAAAGTTGGTATAGCATGGTCTGTAGCATAAGTAAACAATGCCCTCTAACCGATAACCCCTACCCAGGCACAGACGGTCAGGTTCGTGTGTGAGTGTTCTAGTTTTTTTTGTGTGCCAAACAAATTCCTTAGCATGATGATGGTGGCAGGTGCAATCAGTGCGGCTTTATGGAATCATTAATTAAGAAATTATTTTAATTTTTTTCTATAACAAAATTGTAATGCATCTTGAGGACCTTTTATTCAAATGTTGCAGTGCTCTGCTCTGGTTTGTTATTATAATAATTATATTTTTCCCTTTTCATTCTGTCTTAACGTTATATAATCTGTAACATTTGATTCAAAACTCAACTCTTGGGAATTGGATTCAAAAAACCTGTCGGAAAAATCTTTTAATTGATCGTTATCGGATAGCAATACAAATTTACTCTTCTGATACTAAGCAGCATTTTCTTCACCCCTATACAAAAGGTACATAAATAGTAAACAAATAACATCATCAATTATTTTAATATCAAATAAGAATGATTTGGATTTAATTGTTTTTATATCGTGACATTAACTAACTTAAGTAGAAATTTCATAAAATTAAATTCTATAATTTGATGTAGATGTCGAACTAACGCATTAGTAGCAACAAAAACTGATTCAAATTGACCTAATATTAGTGCCTGTCTCTCTCTCTATATGTTGTGTGATTACTTCATCATAGAAATACGTCATCCATGCTCACGATGACCTCTGGTAATCAAATTTGAACGAAAAACTATCACCAAAGTCTGGCTGTCGACTAAGAAACAGTACTATTTTTGTTCATCCTCGAAGTAAACCGATCTCCGCGCGCCACAGACTCTTATCAACAGCTTAAAACCTCAGCTGAGTGGGTTATCAGCCATTACCAGCACGTTTCCGTTCCCAGCAGCGTTTTCATTCATTACTGGAAAGTATTCCAGAACAGGCATTAATATAGCATTTAACTTACCCAGGAACTAATTACGAAAATCTGTAATATGTAATAAGTACAACTTTCAAGCGTGTGATATCATGAATCATGCACAACATCAAAAAAAAACAAACAAAACCCACGCGGGATACATCATCATTGATACATTTCTATCAAAACTGGCATTAATTTATATTAAACTCTACGTTCAACAATAGACAGAAGACAAAAAGCGGTCGTATTGCTCGAATTGATTGTGTTGTGAGGCTCATCATTTCATCAGTTTTTTTCCTGTTCAACTCGCATCGGGTATTGCACTTATTCATGATAACATGACAGAAATTGGTTGGCTCGTATTCAGTGTTTCAAAATTTACAGCATGATTCCTTCGAACCTTCGTTTCCTCCCAGGGCCGCCGGCAAAGTTAGCGACCGCCATGGCCATTCGGTGTTTCGCTTCCTGGGCGCCTGTAAGAAAAGGATGAGTAAAAGACGATCACAGGTCACTGTTGAACGTAATTGGTCCGGCAATCGAAATTTACCTGAATATCCACGCGATAGTCCAAAGTCTACCGTTCGTTTGGAGCTGCGCGTGAAAGGAAGGAAAAAACCAATCGGGGTTAATGAAAGTAGAATGTTTTTCCACCCCAAAAAGGCACTCAGTTTGTAACATACTTTTCTAGCTCATCCTTTGCTCGTAACATCGTATGGCCGTACCGTGCAATTAGATCAATCAGTACATCGTCGGGCTGTTCTTTCATCTCCTGTTTGTAGCCTCGGTAGCTGCGGAAAAAAAACAAATAATTCATATTAATTTCTAACATATTTATCTCTCGCATTTTGAATGTACCTGAGGGCGGATGTGGTGTCGATTGTAGAGGTGAAAACCAGCAGTAGAATCGTCAACGCGACAGCCGAAGCCCACGACGTTTCGGTAAATTTGCGTACTGCGAATGAGATGCAATGGATGTTAGGCTTAGTAAAAATAAAAAGCTGTGAAATTTCAACTAAAAACCACACAAACAAATTCCAAAAATGCGTACTATTATTTTGCAATTTTGTGCATATGTTTATTGCTGTGTTTCGATTCGGTTAAAAATTAACTTTCCATTTCATTATACCAATGCGATATTTTACAAAAAAACATTTTCGGCTGTTATGTCGAATTCTTTTACAGAAATGTAACGACATAAATGTAGCAACATGCTCGAGGAATTTGAATTATTTAATTCGAAACCGCTATAAATTTATGATGCCATATTATGGCTTGTGCACAGTGGGTTTGACCCAGTATATGCGAGAATTTCTATTGTTTTTTTGGTGGTAATTAAAAAAAGGGATCTAATGCAACTCCCAAAAACATTAAATTAATGTTTGCAATTTTGTAAACTGTATATTTCTGCCATTTCGTCAAAAAATATATTAAATTGATATATTTGTGGAATAATTAATACCTAAACAAAATAAAATTGTTTTCATATCCGTTTTTAATTGATTCTGTAAACTAAACACGAATTTTTTTTGTTAGCAATAAATTTATAACCATTATTATTATTATTTACGAATAAAAAAACAAAACAAAAAACAACATGTAACCACCATGACCGAAGGATGATCCACAGTGTTACACGGTGTCGGAGTGTTTTGCGCAATCCCCAAACCACGTGAGTTAGTTCGTGCGGCTAATGGTTGATATTTCAAGCGTTTAACATTTTACTGTCCTAAAAAGGATAAAAATTGATTTCATGCCTTACCAGCTCAGCTGCTGTTGGGCTTGCCGAGAGAAAAAGTAAACGGATGGCCCACTTACAGGTTTCAGAGTCGAGATCTTGCTTTATTCTTGATGTTCATTGTTTGTTTGTTTTTTATTAATGTTGCATACATGTACTAATTGTCTCATTGTTTCCTAACGATTAAAATAGTTTTCAAACCTTTTTGTTTCCCCCCGCCGGGACATCGATCGTCGGGACTTTATTAGTGGATTAATTTGTTTCACCCACCGGCAGCAACGTCAAATTGTTCTGTGTGTTCGGCTGCCGTGTGTATGCATGGAAAGAAACTAGTAGTGGGGCAATTATGTTTGCCATGCCTTAACAACTAATATTATCTGTTCATTTTGCTTCTTTTTTTTTGCACGCATTTTAACTTTTACACGATGCGTGCCTCTCCTTCTCCCCTCGTTGACGTAGTAGAATATTGAGTTTGTGAAACACAGCAGAGTGTGTCCTCATTTTTTTCACCGTCGAGAAGTAACGTACTATTGCGTGTGTGTGTTTTTTTTTGTTTTCCTTCTCTGTTCCATACTTGCACGATCAGTGTATAGTTTTGGTTTCGCATGTTTCCGTGAGCAACGTATAAATGGGCGATCACGATACGATCGCGCCCTTTTGCCTGTGTGTACAACACTGTTGTAAAATGCTCCTTTTTGCTGTTTGCTGATTTGCCGTTTCTTGGTGATGTGATACCCGGCGCAATAGTCACCAAACCAGTGTCTACTCGGCAGCTAATGTGTTCCGTCCATCCCTTTCTTTACAATCTGATCGCTGCTCTGCCTTAGCAACTCGTGCACATACACACGCACCAACACATCCCCCTGCTCATCTCGTGTGGATCTTTTTGCTTGTCGTTTTATGTTGCTATTTTTGTAACAATCCGTGCACGATCGTCCCTCGGTCGAACGGAAAAAGTGTGTGGGACAGGCCGTAATCCACACACACCCACCATCGAAAAATTCAGCGCGAGCGCATTTTCACAATCGGGGTTTTTGTATGTAGAAACGCATGGAAATCATTCTAGTGTTCCCGAATATCGCCACGCAAAAAAAATCCCCCCAACTTTCACTACACTTAAACAAAGTTTGTTTTATTACTTAAGGGCATCATGATGCAGTACAAAAGATGTCGCTTTCCTTGCTGCAAGTTTGATTCATTCTTGGTTCGGTCGTTCACTGTCGTGCCTAGTGGCCCTAGTGGTTTTGCAAGAACACTTGCCGACGAAAAATATTGCTCTCCCTGGTTATATGTTGCCGGCAAGAATTATCTGTAGCCCCGGGGGAATTTAAACTAGTCCTTGCTTTCCCGTCGAATCTTAACACATTTTTGCAGCATATGGAAAGAATCTCACAAAACAAAATTACCCTTCGAGCGCGCTGCTGCTTTATTCTTTATCTCCTGCTTTTTCACGACCGCTATAGATAATTAAGCTTAACTTAAGAAAATTGTCAAATAAAAATGAACGTGCAACGAGCATCTTTTCTGGATCATTCAACACAACACACATCGACGTGCTCTTTCTTCTTCGTTGTGTGTTCGCTCATTCTGCGTTTACAATCAGCAAGACCGCGATCGAGAGTTTGTGTTTTTTGCGGGTTAAGTGTTCCCCTTTTCTTATCATTGCTTCTTGCGGTATGCTTCTTGCCTTACTTTTCTCTTACTATCAGGAAGTGCAACCTCTTGTTTATATTGATACTGATGTATATTAGTGTTTGGGTTTAGTTTCCGTATTTTTGCAAATCAGCATCAGCAGCAGGCAATTATTACATCGAGAGTTTGTGTTCCGGCTTTTTCACCATTTGCCAGCTGGTTTTCTGTTTGTTTGTTTATGTTTGTAGTAAAACGAATTCGTTAGCGTTTGGAACGAGAGTAAGAATAATGAAGTCCTCGCCTAGTATATGTATGTATAGAAGAGAATATTTCTCGCATTTAAAAAACGAGAAGCAAAAAGGCATATAGTAACGTTGAAACGAAAGCGAGGCTCACTATACAACTTGGAGAATAGGGAAAAAGAAAACTAATAATATATATGTACGTATATATTGCAAAACAATTGTTTCGAATGATGCTACGAAAATCGTAATACCGATTAAAAAGGGGATGAAACGCAATGGAACATTCGCCATTCCGGTTTGTAAGGACGATGGGTGGTTTCCAATCAACAAAAAAACTCATATTCATGAAACAACACTCTATCCGTATAGCAGACTATTAATGTGGGGAAAGAGATCGCCAAGACTTGCCAGGATGATAAAAAAACATCCACCACCTTCCACAAGCTATCGTCCCCCTTTTACTTAGCTCTTCTTATCTATCCCACACACACACACACACGCACGCACAAACATGCACGATTGTAAGTCCGATATCCAGTTCCATTTCGTTCAATTAACCTTCGGAAGCTTAAAGATGCATATGACTAACAAACTACTGGACCTCTCATGCATGTACCAGTTGATTTTTCTTTACCTTCCAGAACCTTCTTTTGAAAAACAAAATCAAAACAAACAAATAAATCGACTACTAGTGAGGGATGGTGTGTTCGAGGTGAATTGATATTTGTTCCGTTTCTTATTTGATGGCCTGCCATTAACATTCTCATCTCTGGGTTGTTCACATTTCCTCTGCGCTTCAGTTGCTGTAAAGTTAAGAGAATACGACTGTCGTGTACACCCCCCGACCCGCCCCCCCNCGAATGATGCTACGAAAATCGTAATACCGATTAAAAAGGGGATGAAACGCAATGGAACATTCGCCATTCCGGTTTGTAAGGACGATGGGTGGTTTCCAATCAACAAAAAAACTCATATTCATGAAACAACACTCTATCCGTATAGCAGACTATTAATGTGGGGAACGAGATCGCCAAGACTTGCCAGGATGCTAAAAAACATCCACCACCTTCCACAAGCTATCGTCCCCCTTTTACTTAGCTCTTCTTATCTATCCCACACACACACACGCACAAACATGCACGATTGTAAGTCCGATATCCAGTTCCATTTCGTTCAATTAACCTTCAGAAGCTTAAAGATACATATGACTAACGAACTACTGGACCTCTCATGCATGTACCAGTTGATTTTTCTTTACCTTCCAGAACCTTCTTTTGAAAAACAAAATCAAAACAAACAAATAAATCGACTACTAGTGAGGGATGGTGTGTTCGAGGTGAATTGATATTTGTTCCGTTTCTTATTTGATGGCCTGCCATTAACATTCTCATCTCTGGGTTGTTCACATTTCCTCTGCGCTTCAGTTGCTGTAAAGTTAAGAGAATACGACTGTCGTGTACACCCCCCGATCCGCCCCCCCGCCAGGAGTTACAGTCGTCTTTTAATCTCAATGCCTTTTTTCTTTGTCCCTAAAAGCAGGAACACCATACATTTCCCTTAACTCAACTTGTTTTTTTACTTTGTATTGCCTGCTGTGTTGTGTTCTTCTGTGTAGAAGTCGAAGAAGAATAAGAAGAAGGACGGGGGGTTAGAGAATTCATCACACACACACACGCACACACTCACACACATGCACGCAGTAATTAAAGCACTGTGGCAGCAGCAGCAGCAGCAACATCTTTCCACCCGAAAATCCTTTCTCTCTTGAACACTAATCAGATATACTAAACTTAATCCTTCAAAGCAACACGCGTAGTAAGATACGCACAAAAAGGAAGAGGGAGATGGGGGCGGGGGAGGGTAGGAGTGGGGGGAAACATTTCAAACATAATTCTAATATTCATTCATCAAAACGTTCACTTTCTTCTTCGTCTTCCTTGACTCTCTCTCTCTTTCTCTCTGTTCTCTCCTTCTGGTTATCTGGCATGAGTGTGTGTATGTATGTATGTGTGTGTGCATGTGTACCGGCGCCTCGCTTTTAACACCTGATCCGAGATGGGGAGGGGGGACGGGGACACGTTGAATTGATCCGGACCACCCACAACCAAACGATTAAGCATGGATGCACCACCATATTTAACCGAGCGACGGGAAGTCATGCTCATCGTCCACCTTCGGGGCAGCCGGTACATGCTGCTTGGCCGATCGCGGATTCGGTCTGCTGTACTTGTTGTTCATGCCACCTTCGTAGTTCCGATCCGGACCACCGCCGCCGCCGCCGCCACCACCACCACCCATCGGTGGTCGATTGTTACGCCGGTTGTAGTCTCGCTGTGGCCGGTCGCCGCCACCATCGCCACCGTCACCGCCACCACTGCCATAATGGTTGAATCGGCCACCCTCGCCACCGTCCGCACCGCCCCGATAGTTGTCTCCACCGCCGTATTCGCGTCTACCGCCCGGACCACCGCCTTCACGACCCATTCCGCGGCCACCGCCTCCTCCTCCACGGCCACCGCGTCCACCTCTCGAACGGCCCAATCCACCCCGACGGCTGTCGTTGAAGTGGTACTCAATTTCCAGAAACTCCTTTTTCTTGCCGCTGCCACCACCACCACCGGTAGCCGACGTAACCGGCTTGCTGTGAGTGTCGTTTCCATCGTCCTCCTCGGCACCTTCGGCACCGGCACCGCTCTTTTCCAGTGCAACCTTCACATTCGATTTCCGGTCCAGGGCCACCATCTTATCCCATTGGCTCGAGTCTTCACCCTCGCCCGCCTTCCGCAGGTTGTACTGTGGCTTCAGTCTAACGGCCGCCTTTTGTGCCTTCCATTCGTCCAGCGTCATTTCCTTAGCCTCGTCGTCCGATTTGGCCGCACCGGTACCATCGGCGCCCGCCTCTTCGGCACCACCATTGCTCACGTTCGTACGTTCCGCGTTCGCTTCCGCACTCGTGTCCGCGTCCTGTGGCTGATAGTCCTGATCCGGATTGTTCGAGTACTCCTTGGCGTCCTGTTTCGAGCTGCCCCAGTTGTGCGACCCGGCACCGTCCCGCTTGTCCACTGCCTTGATTCCGGTTTTGTTCGAGCCCGATTGACGGTCCAGTTCGCGCTTGCCGCGCCCATCGAACCGCTTCACGCCACCACCACCACCACCACCGGCACCGTTCTGGGCGTACGGTTTCCTCTGTCCTTCGCCGTCGAAGTCGCGCGGCTTACGCGGATACTTGTCATCGTTGCCACCACCGCCCACCGTGCCGTTCTTGTTCGGTCCGCGCGGGAACTTAGCTCCCGGATTAGTGCCTCGCTGGTTTTCCTGATTGCGGATGTTATCTTTCTGCGTTTCCTTGATGCCCCGTCGTTCGCCACCGCCACTGCGCTGATTATGTAAATGATTGCCGGTTCCGTTCGTCTGTGCGTGCTTTGCGTCCGCGGCCGATTTGTCCGGGTGCCGATTTTCAGCTCCCCGGCCACCACCGCCACCACCAGCCTTGTTCTCCTTTTCACCACTCTTCGTGTTCGATTTCGCCTGCTGCGATTGAGCTGCCGGTGCTGCTGCTGTAGTGGCACCAGTTTGCTGCTGCTGCGGCTGCGGCTGCTGCTGTTGCTTTTTCTGCTGCTTCTGTTTACTCTTCAGGATGGCCTCGATCGGATCGCCCGCATCGTCGTCGATGCAAAACAGATCGTAGCGATTCGCCACATTTATTCCGTAGGACGTGTTCTCCATCTCGCGTGCTACCACTCAGAAGACGAAAGCGAAAAAACGCCGTCTCGGAAGCGGAAAAAGAACTGCGACTGATCACACCAACACACTGACGCACGGGTCGCGTGCTGCAACACAACCACACACTCGCTCTCGCACACGATACACACACACACTTGCGCGCACGGTGCTCTACTAGTAGGCGCGCAGCGAAGAAAACCGCGTGCCCGCCGTTTGATTGCTCGCACACGCGCTTATGCTGCTCGCTTTTCAAATACTGTGCGTGCGCTGTATTGGTGTGAAGGGAGCCACCACAAAAACGGGGGGGCCGGCAACACGGTGGGGCAGGTCCGCTGATGGCCGCGTGAAGGGCGGGATTGGGGGTAGGATTGCTTTACCCGATTCCGGTGCGGTCGGGGTCGGGTGTTCACACCAACTGCGCTCTTTTTTGGTTCTATCTCGCTCCGGTTCACCTTCGGTACACCATTGCCTCGTTCACACACTCGTGCGCACACGGGATACCGTCCGATGGGACACTGTGCCTGCTGCTATTTTCCTCGTGCAAGAATGGCAGAAATCGATCCACGAGCTCTGACGGCTGGCGTGATTCGAGGTTTAACTTTTCGAATAACGCACCACTGCTGTTCGCAACGACTACTGCTGTACGTACAGTATGCTACGCCCTGCTTGCTGTTCCGTGCGTGCTTTTCACGTTCGCGTGTGGTTTTTCTGCGTTCTCCAGCAGTTTCGTTCGCTTAAAGACACTACTTTTCCCACACTTTTTCGCAATCGCACATTTTCCGTCCGCTGAGATGTGAGTTTTTTCTCTCCCTTCACTCGGTTGACATAATTGCTCTTCAAATGCCCTCTGTCACACGCAGTTCGAGACGATCCTTCGTGCAGGCGCACGGGTGTGGCCGTTCCTTTGTAAAATACCATGTGCGCACCAGCCAAGGTATCTACAGCGCTGTTGTACGATGCGAAATTCAAACGAATTGTCAACTTGTAGCAGTTTTTCGATTTTACAAAACGGATCTGTACTGTAGCAGATGCAATTTTACATTAATTCATTATTTTTATTGTTTTGGTAAAATTCTTAATCATGTTTTGCTGAACGGGGGCGATAATTAAATCGTTAAAGTGGGGCAAAGTAACGACTTTCGGATCATGTTTTTATATGGCACGGTTCATAGATAAGCACCGGAGGTTTATACATAACGTTTTCAAATTTTCTCTACTCATTTGTCCGTTGTTTATGCAGGGGTTTTCAGCTAAAATTTATTTACAATTGTACATTCTGTGTTTTAGTAAATTTTAGTAACAGTCAAAATATATACAAACATATTTGAATAAACAACACGGCCTGGTCACTGTATTTGAATAAAGGTAGAAGATTATATTAGTTATAATCTTCCTTTTTCTTCCTGTGAGGCACTACAACTTCGCGTCTTGTCTTGGTCTGCCATTACTGGCTTTCCTTGACTTTATTTTGCCGTAGCAGGATAGTCAGTCCTGCGTACGGGAGTTTGGTCGGAGTGAGATTTGATCCCCGATCTTTTCATGTCCTTTAGTGAGAGACCGGCGCCGCTACCATATCTACCACCAGGCGCTCCAACTGTTTGTGCCTTTGGTTATTTGAAATTTGACTGATTCTCCATATAAATACAATTTAGAGCTGAGCTAATGCATATGAATGCCCAATAGACTAGTAGTTCTATAGTTCTAGGAATATGCAGCATAAGTAAAGTAACAAAAACCTGAATCATAAAAGTCATCGCCCTTTGATTCATTTCATTCTCGTTACTGATCCATTAAAAAAGATTCAAAAATTTTCACTTGTTCTCCCTCCGTAAAATGTCATCCATGTCGCATCATGCAATGCAATAAGTTTCTCTACCCAGCACCGACTAAAAATAGCGCCACCGTAGAAGGCACAAGGGGTTGCAAAGATCGAATGACTATTTTTATCAGCCAAATATGCCACGGTTACCAGCCAAGCGCTTCCTCCTTTCATGGACGTTTTGCAGCAATGCCGAAACCGCAAACTCAAACCCATCCACGTGACCAAACGTTTCCATGCCCGTTTTTCCATGCCCGTACGCTAAAACTCTACAATTTGGAGTTCGATTTTTGTAGAATGGAGATATGGAGATGGAAAACCTACACTCCACAATTTTGCAACTTTAAAGCAGCCTGTTGTTCCGTTTTACACCAATCGTATGAAAAGGGCCGTTGGAAGCCCATAAGTCACACATACACACACACATACACGTAAGGATGTTATGTGGAGATGGAATTTTACGGTTAAAGCACAGAAAGGAAAAACGTTACGTTTTGACGCGTGGTGTGAATTTAATTTTAACTAGAAATGCTTATCCCACAGCTTCCCAACATTACCTCATGTGGGAAGTTGTAAAGTTCCACACATCTACACACACACACANAGGCGCTGCTCTGGGATTTGTCGTATACGACGAACGACAACGACAAGTTTTATGGGTGCTCTAGGATTTGTCGTCACACAAACTGTCAAACAGAGAAGGGACGTCAAACCGTAATAATAAGAAGAAAAACATCAAATCATCAAACATACAAAACCAACAATAAAGCGTCCTCAAATCTGAGTTCCATTGCCTAAACTTGTTAGAATGGCCGCTTTAATTAAAATTCAGTTAAAAATGATGCACATTGGACAACTTGCGTCCATTTAATTTCTGCTGCAACAATTTGTTCTGTTTTGACAACCAAGATGCACGTTTTGAAAGATGTGCCTACGACAAGTTTTACGAGGTTTATAGAAAAAACAACTTGATTTGTATAACGACAGATGTATGATCATGTTTTACAGGATTTGACAGAGCACCTTCATACAGCTCCATACGTTTGTATTTGTCGTTCGTCGTATACGACAAATCCCAGAGCAGCGCCTAACATTCAAAATATATACAAACATATTTGAATAAACAACACGGCCTGGTCACTGTATTTGAATAAAGGTAGAAGATTATATTAGTTATAATCCTCCTTTTTCTTCCTGTGAGGCACTAAAAGTTCGAGAGGTCTTGCTCTGCCATTACTGGCTTTCCTTGACTTTATTTTGCCGTAGCAGGATAGTCAGTCCTGCGTACGGGGGTTTGGTCCGAGTGGGATTTGATCCCCGATCTTTTCATGTCCTTTAGTGTGAGACCGGCGCCGCTACCATATCTACCACCAGGCGCTCCAACTGTTTGTGCCTTTGGTTATTTGAAATTTGACTGATTCTCCATATAAATACAATTTAGAACTGAGCTAATCCATATGAATGCCCAATAGACTTGTAATTCTATAGTTCTAGGAATATACAGGATAAGTAAAGTAACAAAAACTGAACCATAAAAGTCATCGCCCTTTGATTCATTTCATTCTCGTTACTGATCCATTAAAAAAGATTCAAAAATTTTCACTTGTTCTCCCTCCGTAAAATGTCATCCATGTCGCATCATGCAATGCAATAAGTTTCTCTACCCGACACCGACTAAAAATAGCGCCACCGTAGAAGGCACAAGGGGTTGCAAAGATCGAATGACTATTTTTATCAGCCAAATATGCCACGGTTACCAGCCAAGCGCTTCCTCCTTTCATGGACGTTTTGCAGCAATGCCGAAACCGCAAACTCAAATCCATCCACGTGACCAAACGTTTCCAGGCCCGTTTTTCCCGTACGCTCCAAACTCTACAATTTGGAGTTCGATTTTTGTAGAATGGAGATATGGAGATGGAAAACCTACACTCCACAATTTTGCAACTTTAAAGCAGCCTGTTGTTCCGTTTTACACCAATCGTATGAAAAGGGTCGTTGGAAGCCCATAAGTCACACATACACACACACACACACACACATACACGTAAGGATATTATGTGGAGGTGGAATTTTACGGTTAAAGCTCGAAAAGGAAAAACGTTACGTTTTGACGCGTGGTGTGAATTTAATTTTAACTAGAAATGCTTATCCCACAGCTTCCCAACATTACCTCATGTGGGAAGTTGTAAAGTTCCACACATCTACACACACACACACAAACTACCGATACGTTTAACTTTCCAAAGAGCTTTAGAAACTTCTCATGTACGCCGAACGAACCTGAAGCCCCCAGGCAAGAATGTTTCAACGAGACAAAATGTTTGAAATATTTTGCCCCGTTTCACCGTCTTGTGTGTGTGTAATACACGGGGTTTTTGCAAGCAAAATTCATCTCACCCCAAGATCAATCACATTTCTGCACAGCAGGAAAACGACCCTTATCACAACCACCCCTTGGGAATATGGCAAAGGAAGAAAGCAGAAATAAAATAAAAAGCACACAACACAGGACGAAATGGACGCTATACTTGTGCACTATTATTGATACGCCTCAGTTCCGGACAATGGTTTTTAGCAAAGTGTGGCGAAGAAAATGTGGCACAGTTTTCCCGTTTTTATTTTTTTACTTTCGTTCCAGGACCAGTGGGCTTTTGTTTTGAAACCATTAGTCACACAAAACGCTGCAGCAGCTGAAACACAACATGCTTTTATTATTCATTTTTGAGCACAACGCTCTGCGGGATGTTTTTCTTTCATTAAACTCGACAACCGTGAAATATTGTCTTCCCAGTTAGTTATCGTGGAGAATAATGGTGTGAAAAAAATAGGGGATAGCGGATAGGTGGACCAACGTTGGGCGACGAGACGGCCACTGGATAATGTGCACTGACTGGAAAGGATTTATTTTTTTTTGGAGGGCAAGTGTTTTGCTTTACGAAAGAAGCTTGTTTTTTCTTCAACCAGAACTATTTAGATTGATTATAAAGTTTCCACCAAATGATGGGTTGTTGTAAATGTAATTTTATATTCTTTAATATAATTATGTAATGTTAAAAAGATTTTTAAAGTATTTAATATGTAATATATGACAACCAAAAAGGAAGGTTAGGTAAGAAGAAAACAAACAAATACCCACACGACAATTTGGATGCAATTTAAAGTATGTAAAATATATGCTAAAACTGAAAAAAAAAAACAATTGGTACAGATAGTAGAATAATTATTTGATAATTACACTGCATTGTGCTTCTGGTGGTGAGGTTTGCGTACGTTTGCACTCCTGTACAAGTTGCTGCACCTATAAAATGGATAGAAATCAAAATGTTTGTTCACTCGCACTGATCGTTCACAAAATTTCCACTGGCTTTTCCTCCCTCCCCAACACTAAAAAGGGTGTGTAATCGTGTGCGTGTGTCTTTAATTGTTCCAAAAATAAAAATAAAAACAACAATGTTCCTATTTTCACCACCTTTTGCGTTATTCCTATTTCCTGTTCCTGTTCCTGGCACTACACACATAGAATGCACATTCACACACGCACACACACACACACACACGTTCACACGCAAAACTGCAGATGCACTGGAGCTGTGGACGGAACACAAGGGGAGCACAGAACTTTTAGCAACCAAACAATTTTCTTGATCCACCGGTAGCGCCAATTAAGTTCGTTACTTAGTCAATATGCCGCCTTGAGTTTGCTTTTCAACTGTTTTTTTGTTGTTGTTCCTCACCAAAAAGGGAAAAAAACCTTTCTTTCTACTAAGCAAATCCCTGCAACAGGTCGGTGTAGCACTCCTGCGTTTGTAGTGTTTTAAAACCCGTCCGTTCTAGGCTGTATTCCCACAGCGACAGGACACAAAAAAAAACTAAAGAAAGCATAAAACCACCCGGCACACACACACACACACTCTTTTCACGTAGAACACAGCGCACCCCCGAGCAACCGGATTCCTGGCGAAGATTCCTTGGTTCCGTCGGTTTGCAGATGATCCTGGCCGCAGGAAGTACGATGGTTTCGATGCTTGTTCACCACGTGGTTGCACCACTCGCTTTTAGACACCAGCAAAATCGTAGTAGGTGTACATGCGGTCCCCTATATTTATAGTGATCCGGATAGCCAGTGTCGGGCCGAGCGGCCCATTTCGGGCTGGCATGGGGAGCGAGCGGTAGAGGTTGGTAGGTGCCAAGAGGTGCGGCAAATTGGACACGAAGTGCGCATAAAATCTACACAACTCTACAGGTAGTCCTTTTCCGGGCGATCTCCCCCCTCGTAAGTGTGTGTGTGTATGTCCGTGAGTGTATGTTACGAGTGGCAAAACTTTGCCTTTTTGCCTGGAAGGGACGTTGCGATACGGGGGGAAGGGCATATAAGAGATTGCGAGCCAGCAGCAGAGCGAGGTGTAAGCCAATCTACACACAGAAAGATAAGGTTTTTATCACGACCGGAATGAAGAGTTTGCGCAGACAGCCTCCGCTAGCGTTTTACGTCCGATCGTAGCAGCCGTGCTTTGGTAAAGCGAAGCGAGATAGAAACACACTCGAAACACACGCGTAGTATACTAAATGCACGAAGAAATGAAAGAGCACCACTACAAGTGAGTGAGCAAGTGAAAAGGCGCACCATCCGGTTTAAGGGGGTTGTGGGGGGGGGAGATCAAAAAGCACACAAGATTCAACAGTACAGATGAGAAGCATCGAAGGATGCTGTGCTTTGAAAGGCGTCCTCTGTCATCGGCGTGAAAAGGATGCAGCAGCAGCAGCAGCAGCAGTATAAGGTTTTGTTCGTAAAATCGTACCAAAAACGGCCAGAATGTTCCGTCATGGGGGGGGGGGGAATGGTGGATGATGCATTATTTATCCTTGCGAAATGGTCGCACGGGTGGTGGGCGATCGAAGACGAAAAAGCATTGTGGTTGATTTTATTTCCAACGCTTCTTGCTCGCTTACTCGCACTGTTACGCTGCTTCACGTGTACGAATGATTGTTTTGCTGCTTCCTTTTGCACTCCCGAAGGGAAAACCCTGCGTTTGCTCCAAGCAACAAGCAAACGTTCGCAATTCATCAGTAGCAGATTGGGTGGCCACTTTAACCGGGAGGGGGGAGGGATAGCGTGCGGTGTGGAATAGTAGTACACAAACAAACAAAACCATATCAACCCCCCTTAAAAGGGGTTGCCTTACGAGTGGCGAAACCAACAAAAAAGCCCTCCTAAATGCAACTCCCTATGTGTCATTTGACCGGCAGGACTCCTTCCACTACCCCAATGGAAGGGGACATTTTGTTTCATTCATTTTTGTTCCATTTTGCGTGACTTTCCCGCTGACTTTCTTGTGCTTTACCCATATTCCAGCCTCTTTCAACATCGTTCGGGAGCATTCGAATGCTACCCCAAAGAAACAAACGAACGGAAGGCGGCTTTTCCTTTTCCTCACACTCCCGATGGGTGAGTGAAAATTTAATTTTCCCTTCATTACCGTACACCGTAAGAAGCTTTCGGGAAGTTCAAGCGATTTTTGGGGAGGTGTAGCGATTCCCCAAAGTGAACAAGTGCAACCCCTGGGAAAGTGGGAAATGTGGGAAAAGCTAGCAAATTCCTTGCGGTCGTACCACAGCGATAAAACGAAAAACGCACGTGGAGACCATGGTAGAGATTTTGACGCACTTTGGTAAGGCATCCCCAAACAAAAAAACGGGCAACCGTACTTCCGAATGCAAATTTGGAGCAAAGCGCGTGGCGTTTTGGGTAGCAGAGCGAAAGCAAAAACCACCGGGGGACAACAGATTGTTTCTCTGTCTCTTTTCCGATTGTGTTCCACGTTCCACGGTGGCATTCACCTGCCTATCACGACCCGCATGTGGACAGGGTGGGGTAAGAAAATGCGAGAATAAATATTCCCCGAGGGTAATTGGGGAAGCTCCAGGGCGTGTGAAAAGTTGAGTGACTTACAAAATCACTTAGATATAAATTTTCCCATTCCAAAATTGTTGACATGTTCAGAAAACTATACAAAAGTTATATATAATATATAACTGTATATAATATATTACAATTTAGTTTTGTTACCAGCAAGATATAACGAACTGAAACTACGGCGGTGAGTCACCGTAATCGGTTCCACTCCAGCACTGATTGCAATCTAATTGAGGCCTGGAATTCAGTCCAGATTGGACGGGGCCCCGTGTTAGCATTGGTTAACTGGTGATGCCCTGTTTAGCATAACGGAGGCCTTTCCTCTGCTGCAGGGTGCAGTAATTGAATTGCTTGATGACCTGCGGTGTCACTAACTGAAGGGCTATTGCGAGCGCCTCGGATATACCAAGGAATGGAATTCACTAGTTACTATCATCAGTACTACTTTCTTTGGTATTTTCTTCTTCTCTTCTTTTCCACGATAATGTTCGTGGCCGGTATTTCTGGAAGTGGCAGGTGTTCCTTGCTATAAAATGCGTTTTATATTAACAAACTTTCGTGCCATTTGGAAGGACGCATTCTGCTTGAGAGTTTTGTGATTTGTTTCCTCAAAGCTAAGTCTTGCTTTTATTGTAGTTCATTCATATTGTAGTTCACATTTCTTTAAAGATAGTTCCCTTTTCGACTAAATTTTTAATTAAAAAAATAACTTGATATACCTATTATTCGATTCAATTGATTAGTCTTTTTGCTTATTTGTGTTTGATTCTACAAATCATTATTCAATTAATTTACTAGAATTACTTAGGTAAGGCCAGAACATTCACGTATGGAGGGGGGATACTTACTAGAGATGAGAATAACAACTCTTTTTAGTGAGTCAACTAAGAGTGAATGAAAAAATATATATAAAAAAAAGAAAATTATATAAATTTGAAAATTTTCTAAGGCCTTAGCTTTTTTTTGGGGGAAATTTAGAGAAAATTTATAAATTGATGTATTTTAATGCGAATTTGTTAAAATATGATTCTTTTCACTCAAACAATGCTTTAAATAAAAAAAGAATAAAAAATATTAAAAAACTAAAACAAAAGAAAATTTTAACAATTTCCTAAGGCTATAGCCTTACCTTTTTTTGAGTAATTTTGAAAAAAATTAGAAATTGATTTATTTTAATGCCAACTGGTTGAAATAAGTTTCTTTTCACTCAAATAATGCTTTAAATAAAAAAAGAATAAAAAAATAAAAAAAATTACAAAAACTTGAAAATTTCATAAGGCTTTTTTTTGAGTAATTTTGCAAAATTAAAAAAAAAATATTTATTTTAATGCTAATTGGTTGAAATGAGTTTCTTACGACTCAAATAATGATTTAAATAAAAAAAGCTTAAAAAATAATAAAAAAATAAAAAAAATTACAAAAACTTGAAAAATTCATAAGACTTTTTTTGAGTAATTTTGCAAAATTTTAAAACTTGATTTATTTTAATGCGAATTGGTTGAAATAAGTTTCTTTACACTCAAATAATGCTTTAAATAATGCAATTGGTTGAATTGGTTGAAATAAGTTTCTTTTCATTCAAATAATGCTTTAAATAAAAAAAATCTTAAAATTTATAAATTAACTTATTTTAAAGCGAATTGGTTGTAATAAGTTTCTTTTCACTCAAATAATGATTTAAATAAAAAAAAAGATTAAAAAAATTATTTTCAAATTAATTCTTTTTACAATTGAACTTTAAATGACTAATTATGTGATATTGAATGACTCAGTCCATGCTTTAAACTCAACAAAAAGCTATCAAACTAAGCTGTTTCATAAATTGGCAACGCCACACCATGTGGCCGTGGGTTGAAACAAAGTTGAAACAAGAGCAAACTTAATAAGCTATGTATATTTACCGCGAAACGGAATAACAATNNNNTCAACAAAAAGCTATCAAACTAAGCTGTTTCATAAATTGGCAACGCCACACCATGTGGCCGTGGGTTGAAACAAAGTTGAAACAAGAGCAAACTTAATAAGCTATGTATATTTACCGCGAAACGGAATAACAATGACCTTTACCTTTTTCTTTTATTTTCGCTATGGAAATATGGGTTTACATGCATTATACAAATGAAACATTATTCTAAAATTATTCATTCATATTATCAGTGATATCCATTCGCCGAACGGCCGGGAAAACTGGAGCAAACGCAAACCCAAACGGATAGAGGTTCGAAACTGTACACGAAGGGGCAGTTCAGTTCAGCCATATGGCAATGTTTACCAGCCGTATCATCAATTTGACAAATTACCTAAAACGTCCCTCCCGAGGGTAAACCTTCCACCCCAAAAATCCCATTCCCACTTTGCGGGGGGGGTGTGTGGGGAAACGTGAAAAGTGGGAAGAAAGAAAAACACGATATGCAAAAACCAGTTCCTTCACCCACATACGCCCACGTCTTTCCTCGCCTCCCGGTTTCTGCTGGTTGGCTTTCGGGTGGATAGTTTATTTCCGTTCGCGTGATATCTTTTTCCTACGCTTTTTTTACCGACCTGAATCGCCCGGCGTTATCATTTGCCCGTTGTGAAAGTGTTTGCTTTTAATAACGTGTATTTTTTTGATGTTGTTTTCTTTGCCCAAACGATTCGCTTTTAACCCACCCCGCCCATGTATCATAATCGGAGGGTGGTTGATTTGCCCTTTTGGAGGACACGTTGTCAACCTTCGCGTCGAGGAACGATTGGAATCGTTTAATTTGTAGATCCTAACCAGGCCATGCACCTGATACACGGCGCCAGGGCGTATATGGAAAACCACTTTTTGGTGTGCAAAATTGTCTAACCCGGTGGCAGCGAAAGGATATGGCGTTATATGGCCGATTTGGCACCGGTTATTGATCGAGCATATCATTTAATTTCATACATCTACGACCTACTGTTGCATTTATGTACGGCAAGCTTTCTTGGCCACCGTCACCACTTTTCGCATCGAGTGCAAAATGCATAAACTTTAGTACCTTTTCCTTCGTCATGCTTACACTCCCGTCCCATGCTGTCCTTGACCTGACCTGACGCTTTGCCCTGACCGAAAGTCACCATTGTTATCTACGCGAACAGTTCGGTACCAGTTGTCTAGCCTCTTCCAGCTTCCCTTAAGGCATGTGATCCCAACAAACCGGTGATACACGGTCGTTTTGAATGGTGATGGCGAGATGGGCAAACGAGAGTGTTCGATTAACAGTGTGGCTCAAGCGTTTACTCTACTAAAGGTGTTTACTACGTGTGACGTTTTGTATGTCTTTGCGAGAATGTTTCACAGAATTATTTTGTAGCTAATGATAGTATTCATTAGCTAAATATAATATTCACATCGAGGAGTTGCATTTGTAGGACGGACCCATGATCACGAAGATCATCGTAGATCATTAGACAAAGAAAAACTTAAGAGGAAATATACTCTTCAACGGTTGTAAAATAGTAGTTTGCTGTTATCAGCACTTGTTTGTGATGTTATCTTTTATCCAATGAGCTCCATTTTGAAGATTTCAATTTTTAACATAATGGCAAACCTTTTTTAGCTAGAAAAGTTACATTGGATTGAAAATTTGTCAGTATTCTGGCAATAAAACATACGGAAATCAACTGTAACCAAAGCTCTCGATAAGTGCTTGTAAGGGACATATAGCCTAAGTTGCCGGTCCCGGAAATCTTTGAGGCTATGGAGCGTAACCCCAATACGGTGGAGTAATAAGGGAAGGCCAGGAAGCTGGATTCCTCTATAGTACCACACAAGCACCTCACAGAGAGAAGAAGAAGCAGAAGTGCTAGTAAATTTAGTAAAGAATCATTGAAAGCGGCATTGACAAAACTTTGAGAATGGGATTTCGCATGTTTTCACATGGAGATGAGTCTTTGGATTATCATTACTTGTCGGTATATTGATTTTAAAAGATTTAAGTCTTTAAGATTAAAGATTTTGTCTTTGAGCTCCAAGAGAGTAAAAAAATGCTTTTGTGAGTCAGAAAGTAGGAGCTTAATTTACGTACTTATGGATGTATTTTAAATGAAATAATTTCTCAACTGAACTATAATTTGGCTGATGCTTATAGCAAATGCACATACATATAACTCTCTGCTGATGAGAGACTTTGAAGTTAACATTCATTATTACTAAACGCTTGTTTTTATGAGTACAATATGCGCTGTCTGTGTGCCACACTGTACCGCACTGGCGTTCGAGCACATGGTCTCGATCTAACGCACTTGAACCCCTTCTGTTCCATCATTTACAACTACGTTTCGCTCGTCCGAAAGCTCTTGACGGTTTGAAAAATTACACGCGCTTGTGTGTTCGCTATCATTCCGCCATACTCCAAAGTTAATTAACTGCAAAGCACTTAACTGCATCCCAGGCCCGCCCTCATTGGTGCTCCGGATCCGTTGGTGCGTTGCATTGGTATGAGAACTCTCCAATAGAAAGGGAATGGGAGAGATAGAGAAAGAGGTGGAAATGCGTAACGAATGCACGGTACATATATCTCGATTGCAACGTCAGTACACAATTAAACGTACCTTCGTACCTTGTCCACCCTCCCTGCCCCCCTCATATACGTCTTCACCCTGATCCGGGCGCTTCAATTTCACACCCGAAACGGGATAGCATAATATGAGCGGACATTCGATTTACAACGCCATCGTCAGGTTTAAATGAAGCGCTTGACAACGTTGT
>STHD01000004.1:21248741-21297393 GCA_016170015.1 Anopheles longipalpis
ACTACTGACTCTTTTTATCACGACATACCCGCCATCATCATCTCCAAACGCATACCCGTGACCAAATGCAGCGTAAAAAACAGAGTTTTTGGCTCGCTGGTAGCAAGGAATGGCTAAAATAACAATACAGCAATACGGCAGCAAATTTTGCTTCTATTTTTTATTTATAAAGACGAAGATAGCGGATCGTATAATCTCTCTAGATATTCAACATTTCACCACCTGTTTGATTAGGCTGTCCTCATCTCTGTCCTGAGGCTTTCTGTACCCCATACCCTTCGGTATAGATTGATGGAAGAACGATATTGCTTTATAAAAACATTTTTCATGTTTTTTTTTGTTTCAATTGCCACCTCAAATGATACGATGATAGGGAACCGGACCAATCTGGCGGTTGTGTCAAAAGTGAACGACGACGGGCACCCCCGTGTGGGGGTGCGGTTGTCACCACGGAACATACTCAGTCGCTCGTTAATCTTTTTATCAACTTCTGAAAGATAAGACTAGGCCAATATTCAGCAAATAAACATTTTATTTTATGACCATCTATCCTCCCGCCATGTTATGTTCCGTCCTCTTACTGAAGATCCACGTATCTTTTTAAAACGTGTGAGGCCAGTGGGTGGAACGGTTTTTGGGGGAGCAGCAGCAGGTGTTTTTAGTACACCCTTCAGCAGAGGCGCGGGCAAGAAGACCGGAGAACTCTCCATCAATTGGATACGATAGACACACGTACGTATGTGCGCCTGCATAAATTGCACGGCGACCATGCCAGCACGAGAAGAACGAAGAGGAAAAAACGGTCTGGTGTGAAAAGGGGCAAAGGGTAAATCGACCGAAAAAGACCCGAGTGGGTAAGAAACTTGATGCAAAAGGCTCGGTGCGGGGGCCCACCTCCATTCCCTTCTTTTTTGCGATGGTAAAATTGTACACACTTTTGTACGCGGATTGGTTAAAGGTATGGTGTACTTGATGCTCCACGCCCTGACCTCATCAGTTCTCGCTCTTCACCCGCGTTCATTCTTCGTTCCAAAACTCATCCATTACGAACGGGTACATGACAGTGGGGCACACTGCCGTTCTCGCTGTGACATATACGCGTTTTGCCCTAGCACCAAACCAAAACCATACCGGTGGTGGCACATACGACCGACCGTTACATACACGGATTGATTTTTAAAACCCACAACATCCACACAGACACACTTCTGAGTCAGGGTGAAGGAATGATCCGATGCCGGTGTGCCGGTTATGAGGACGGTGTTGTGAGTCGGCACCACACCTCCCAATGTGTCCGCAGCATCCTACACACACACCGACACAGACACACGTACCATCTCTTGCTTTAGATCTTTTCTCACGTGAGCGCACCTGAGCGCACAATTTTCATCCGTCCAAAGCGGGCGACCTGTTATCTCTTCTGCTCGGCGCTACTACTTTTAAGCTGTATGTCGGGGAGTATCTCCTTTCCCTTGCCCTTCAACAATCTTACTATATACCTATGAGCCCCAGCTCTGTCTCTCTCTCACTCTCTCACTCTGTCGATTCTCCTTTCTTGCGTTCACTTGCATCGACTGTACCTTTCAAGCTTTCGTGTGTCTACAGCGTCCTGCATTATCAGAAACCTGATATCTCATGGAAGCTGTTGGTGCTGCTGTTGCTGCTACTACTGTCAACACTAGGGTTTCTCGCTACGCTTCCCCGGTCACAGTCTTTTACGACCGTAATGGTCGGTCGTTACGGTTACGAACATTGTGTTGCCTTTTTTTTTAGTTTTCTTCCCCCAGACGCACTGGACACTGGATGTTTTTAACAGCTCGTCGCAAGAAGAGGGACACGAGCAGGTAGAAGTGTAGTACGCGACAAAATGTCCGTCACACTACTGTCCAGCTTTCTCAGTACTAATCCGCATTTAACAAACTAAAATTTGCTTACTTATAATCGCAACGTGGACACTTCTACCTATCAGGCAAAAAAGAGGAGGGGAAAAAAGCATTAAGTTTTGATTCTGCTCTCTTCCATTCATATGTACGGAAGACACGTGATAACACCTGTTACAAAACGGAGCATTCTAGCAATGTCATAAATTCGTTCCCACATCTTTGAACCCACACGGGCACGGACACACGGTCAATCATTGCAATTCGTGTGGAAACGCAGGAAGGAAATCCGCGTGTGTGTGTCTGCTGCTGTATATCTTTCCAATTCTACGATCCGCACGAAACGCTTGTTAAATGTGTCAATGATTAATTATGATAAGGCGAAGCGAACCGTCCTACCTTTATCGGGGACCGTGTTCAAGTGTTCTGCCAGTGGGTAATGGGGGTTGGTGGGACTGTATAAAGGGAGATGTTTATTATTAGCAGCGTGGAATATCACACTCCATCGGAATGATATGAAACACACGCGGGCAAATATCTTAATTCCGTGTCCGCTGTCTACTCTCAAGAATTGGAGGAATGGTACAGTTATCTGCTCGAACTGCTAAATCTCACGGCCAGCATGATCTCTCGCTCCCTCGCTCTCTCTCTACCTATCTCTCGGATTCGCACAAACCAATACCCATACCGGTACCTTACACTTTACACATCGTATTTCCCTTTTGGATCGGTTGGCATCGCCTCAATTGGAGGAAACGCGTTGCGAGCGTGAGTGTGTTGCCGTCTGTGGCCCTTTTCGAGCAGTAAGAAGCGCTTTGAGTGGGGTCTTTAGAAAATTGAGCACTACTCTACTACCGGCCGATACGAAACGGTATCTGTGGTACTGGTTGTTGCCTAATCAGGCAGGCCAAGCAGGGTAGCATGGGGGATAGGGATAAGCGGCCCCGCTGCTGCCTAACCTGGTCACCTTCTTTTCCTATTCCAAATGTAACACAAAACAGATGAGAACACAGTAGCACAGAGAGGAAGGTTTCGTCGGTTCTGCGACAGTAAAGACATTGCTTACGTAAGTTGCAAAACGCTGTGGCGGGATGTGTATTGTACCCTGCCCTATGTCGCTGCTTGGAGCGACCGGTGAGTGTGTTCTTTCATCTCGCTGGTGCGCGCTGATGTCTCGCACCAGAGTTTGCTACTTTCATTCCCTCCCTGCCACCGGCTTTTAGAGGGCTTTTAGAACATTCCGGGACAGCAGCAGCAGCAGCAATGAAGCACCACCACCATCTAATAATACACTCATCACCTCAAGCGGTATTCAAATTTGCCAGTTAGTCCGACCTAAACTTGGGCCAGCCAAAAGACAGCTGTTGCGATTTTTTTTTGGTTCTCTCTTGTTCTGCATTGGTTTTTTGCATCTTTCCCCATATTCCACTAAAGCCACGGCACTGGACCGAACGTCTTCTCAGCTTGGTGGCACGTCAGAGGCGACGAACTAACGTCAGTTACACGTTTTGCATCATAAACCGGAGGACCGGGAGTCTAGGAAACGCAAAACATAACACACTATACGGGAGTACAAAAATATCGACTAAAGTTATGTGTACAGCAACAAAAATATGTCCTTGCGCTCGATTTGGATACGAAATGGACGGGTAAAAAAGCAACCGTACTGACACACTTGGGGTCTGGTGGCATATGCCGCAATGTTTGTTAGGTTTTGCTGCCTAAAGCAGAAGAGAGCCGCATTCGGCAAAAGGTTGAAATGTCGTGTATTTTTTTCGCTATATTCGCAATCCTATTTTCAAAAGTGACGAAACCGGAAAGGGTTTTGTGCATTGTTTTACTAACGTACATTAAGCCACAAAACGATTGTCCTTCAATGTGCATATAGAGCACTAAATAAGCCACAAAAAGGGGAAAGGAAAAATCCTTCCATGTTGGTTGCGGTTACCGCATCGAACCGATTAATTTGACTCCAAATGGAAATAAATAGAATTCTTTACAGGATGCACTTATGGACATAATTCCACAATAAAACTTGTCAATTACCAATTGCATAAAGGTAAAACTAAAGTATGAAAAATTAGGTTGTTTGCATAAAACAAGTGATCAAATTTGATGGTTGAAGATCCGATCGCGTCTTACTCGTATTCTTCGTCTACATTGTACTGTCGCCTGCCCACATACTAGGATGATGTCCATCACACAATCGAGTGATAAAAAATGAGTCTCGATCTACGATCTACGGTGTATTAAACCAAAGTTCAATCGCTGATCGCTGCGATCCTCATCTTCTCCTTTGTGACTATTCATGTGAGTATATAAAACATTTCCTGTTGAATAAGACCTTGCCTTAAATGTTGTTTTGCAATCTTTTTGAAAGACCCTACCGATAAGAAAATTGCTAACAAATGTGGCCTTATGGTAAGCAAACAAGTGTGACAAAACTATCAGTTCTAACAAGCCCCGTTGAGATGACAGAAGACCTTATTTTAAGACTGCCTTCACACACACGGCAAAAACCAAAAAAAAAATACAGCCAGCAAATTGAACGTGTAGTGGATTGCACCGATCGGTCACGTAATATTTGCTTGTGCACATGCCGCACTGCAGCTTGCTAGGTACGCCCAGAAACCAGTTTCCAAACCGCCTGTACATATAAAAATCAAGATTCATGTCACTTAAGCGCAACCGACCGCAAGGGGCTGCACAGCATCCTTCAATCTTTCACATTTCGTCACCAACGCGGGAATGTTCAGATGATCCCATACGAATGTGTACAAGCCACCAACTATCTTTCTCTCTCTCTCGATCTCTGCGGAAAAAAAGAAATTTGTACCGATGGCGTAAATTGTGGCGAACGGAGGACGACGATCGAAAGAACCAGAGAGCCGTGTCACACCAGATCACCAGAGTGTGTCCGGGACGTATCGTCTGTGTAAGGGCGGTGGCCTTTTACCCCATTCCGTTGCGTTGAAATGGATAATATGGCTGGCGTACGGGTGTGCACACACGAGACGGTATCCTTTTTTGGCAAAACGATCACAACCAATGCTGCGCTTGGTGTACTTTTTTTTCTGTTGTTATTGCTTATTTCGGTTTTTTTCCCCGCAAGTTGAACCAACCGCACGTTGACCATCGGACACGTAATTGGACAAATGATGTGGGCGTACTTGGCCCAGGAATTAAATTAATAATCTTTCGCTTCCGAACCCACCAAATCCCCCGTCCCGAATGCAACCCCTCCGGGGATCGATCGACTTACCTGATTTCAAAAATGTGTCCTAGGTTTTCGTGTAACTATCGTGTGTCCGCCTCATTCCGGTTTCTCCATTTGTTCCGATCGTGCCCGCGCAAAGCTGAACTGTTTTGTCTTGCTGAGATACTTCCAATCCATTTGTTCTGTTTCCATCCTGCTGTGTATGGCCATCCAGCACCAGTGTGGTGTGACACGGTTTTACCACAACAGATTTGCAGTGACTGCTGATTTCCTGATTTCTTCCCACAAGAATACCCCGATCACCACGGTGCACACCTTTCATAATCATCATTCCTTCAATTCCCTTAAGGAGCCTTTGCGGAGCCTGAATCCTTAGCTTACAATGGAACTTTCTTGCCCCTTTCTAAGCTACCCTTGTTTGCAGCTGCACTACTATTTCCACATTCACATCTTACATCATGTGTTATCAATCCTTTTCTTTTAACATTACTATCTGCTTGCGTTTTACATTATTTGGTGTGTACACTCTAGAGGGCTACATAATCTTTCAGTGTAATGGGGATTGGGTGTGTCTGTATATGGGTGTCGTGGGTCGTGGGAAATGTAATGTTGTATCGGTATGTGTATTGAGATTGTGTCCATTCGCCTACACAATCGGTGGCGCATGTACATTTATCTATATGTGGAGAGTGGAGTGTCCTTTTGCTAATCCATTGCTTGTCTCGCAGCGCATTCGCACCGTTATCGCAAAAAGAAGATGAAAATATTTAAAAAAAAACATAAAAACCCCCAGAATATCTCGTGCCAAATGGGGGGATGTTCTTCTACAACCCCTACTCGCGGGGATACAACTTCTTTGCGCACTTTGCAATGCCATCTTTGCTTTATCGATCATTGGTCATCCCTAGTAAAATGATGTAGCTTTTATAAATACTAATTTCATTCGCCTTCGCTCTCAGTACCCACTTTTTGTTTTCTCCTAATGTAAGCAATAAAAGTTCTCGCCCAATCTATCCAATCTTTGCTGCCAGCGCCACCACATCTCCCCGTGAACCGTCCCCTGACCACTTGGGTTTTTGGGGGTGTGCGGCACATACATCATCAGTACGCAATATAAGATTATCTAAACCTCCAAACGTCTAACAGACGTATATTGCTGGAGCACACAGAGCACACGCACAATCACACACACACACACGCGCGCGCTTGTAATAGCTTGTGTATGTGTGTGTGCGAGTGTGCGTGTGTGTACTAATAGTCTTTACCTGATTGGCATTGTTAATCAGAGGGGGGGCAAGTATGGTATATGGTGCCGAATCAATAATTAAAATAAATACCAAAAATGAAACTGTCACCCTCATCACCACTGTGTGTGTTTTTTGTGGGGTAAATTGTAACTCTTCCGTTTGTCTCGCACTGATTGGAATGTGTTCCCGCTGATCTGTGCCGTTTCCTTCCTTCTATTCCTTCTTCCCGTACCCTTATTATTGCTAGGGGTTTGCTCATCTATCAGAAAAGGAGTCGTAGTTGTTGTACGAAATATCGAAACATTCCTATTATTGAAATTCCTTGTCATAATGCCAGGGAATAGATTCCTGTGCTGCTGCTGCTCCTGCAATCAACGTGTGCGCACACACGCACACACGACGCACACCTATGAACGTACAAGTAACATAAACGATTGACTTAGCTATTTTGCAATGATCTAGTTAGCACGTGCGCCGATGATATACACATATTGCTGCAAAGTCGGTTAACATTTGCTTTAGAATTGTCGCGTGTACTGGAGCATAGTGCTGTGCTATGCTTTGTGTGTCCAATGAGTGTGCGCGTAAGGGACGATGGCAATGATTTAATTTTTGAACCTCTGCTATCTCTTCTACCGGCTGTTCGCACTTGTATCAAATTATCTTTTCTTTTCCCCCTTTTTTCATTAAATCTTACTTCATACTATCAACGAGCAAGCGAGCGACAACACCGGGTGATGAATCTTCTCCCATTTCCGTTTCTTGTTCTGAGATGCTCCAGCGTACAAATATGTCCTTGCGTGTGCATGTGTGTGTGTGGAAGTGTAGTTGTGGGGAGTGGGTGTTAGCTGGAGGGGTAGGAACGAGGGGGCTCCAGGGAGATATATGTGCATGGATAATAGTAGACTTCTTATTCACACACACACACGCGCGCGCGCGTGCAACAGCTGATAATCGATCACATGGCGGGATCTGTGTTTTGAGTTCGTCCCCTATCGATTCCCTATGATGTGCCAGCAATCCAATGCCAATTATCCTTTTTTGCATACTCCCGTTTAAAACCCACAGACCCACGTTACAGACTCCTCAGTAACCAGATTGCGCCATTTATGTCTGCTGCTGCTGCTACCACAATTTGGCGAGGTTGGAAAGGATGATGATACCTTTACTACACATGAGATCGCATTTGATTGATGAAGGTAGTGCTGTGGATGCTGACTCTGTGTCGTTCCGCTGAAGCAACGCCAAAGATCTGATACAGGCCGAAAGGATTCAATGCATAATCCTAACAACCACCACCAGATGGCGCTATGGTCGGTTAGAGTTCATGGTGGTAGAGTACTAGGTGTGCAGTAGGGTCGGGAGAAAGTACAGGTAGGACTAGGTGCATTCCTCATGCAAGAGGGGGCGCACGAGGGGGGGAAAGAGATTTTTGTTACGCACAATCTCTAAATGCTCTCCCACAGGATGGATGTGCAAAGTCAGCCGACCCAAGGGGCCTTTTTCCTTCCGTACTTCAACAGTTGTTCACATGTTCAATCGCACGCACCAGCAACTCCCAGCAAACGGAACGAATGGTGGTGATGTGAGTAAAGGCGCCTAGGTGCTGGTGGTAATGATGGTGATGATGGTGGTAGTAGTGGTGGTAGGAGTAGTAGTAGAAATAGCACTAATACAAGTAGTAACAGTAGTGGTAGCAGCAAAGTCCTGATAACGGTTCCCCATTGGGCGCGAACCTTTTTAGAACTCGGCAAACTCCTTGGCGCACTTCTCGGTGCTGGAGATGCGCAACGTTTNTGATGATGGTGGTAGTAGTGGTAGTAGTAGTAGTAGAAATAGCACTAATACAAGTAGTAACAGTAGTGGTAGCAGCAAAGTCCTGATAACGGTTCCCCATTGGGCGCGAACCTTTTTAGAACTCGGCAAACTCCTTGGCGCACTTCTCGGTGCTGGAGATGCGCAACGTTTCCTCCTCGTAGTCGTCAAAGTTGCTCGTATCGCCTGGACCCTTGCAGCGCGGTATGAACGGCGCCTCGATGCGCTTCTGGAACACCGCGATCCAGTCGGTCGAGGCGAACCATCGGTGCCCCTTGATGTCGTTCACGCCCGCCTTCAGGTTGCCGTAGCGCTTGGTCAGATCGACCTGCAGCAGGTTGCGAAGCAGATCCTTCAGCTCCGAGCCGAAGTGCGACGGGAAGCGCACCTTGCCGCTGACGATCTTCTCGTAAATCTGGATCGGCTGGTCGGCGAAGAACGGTGGATAACCGGCCGCCATCTCGTACACCAGCACACCGAGCGCCCACCAGTCGACCGCCTTATTATATCCCTTGCTAAGAATGATTTCCGGTGCCAGATATTCGGGCGTACCGCACAACGTCCAGGTTCGGCCCTTGACCCGCTTGGCGAACCCGAAATCGGTCACCTTCAGGTAGCCCTGCGAGTCGATCAGCAAATTTTCCGGCTTCAGATCGCGGTAGATCAGGTCGAGATAGTGCAGATACTCGAACGCCAGCACGATCTGGGCGGCGTAAAAGCGTGAATGCGGCTCCGAAAAGCGGCCAACCTTGCGCAGGTGAGAAAACATCTCACCGCCCGGCACGTACTCCAGCACCATGTACAGGTTGGAGTTGTCCTTGAAGTGGAACTTGAGGCTGACCAGGAATGGGAACGAGATCGCCTGCAGGATGCGCTTCTCGTTCAGCGTGTGCTCGACCTGCTTCAGCTTGACCACCTTCTGTTTGTCCAGGATCTTCATCGCGTAGTAGTCCTTGGTCGATTTGTGCTGTACGATCATGACGCGCCCGAACGACCCGGTACCGAGCGTCTTAATACGCTCGAAGTCATCGAGCGCGGCCGTGTTCGTCGGATTGCGCTTCCACTTCTCCTCGAAGTCTTCCTTCGCTTGGTCCAGAAACTCCCGCACACTCTCGGCAGCATCAACTTTCTTGTTCGCGGATGTAGCGTTATTGCCCATGGTTGCTATCAATTACTGTTTATGCAGATTTGTATGCAGATATATAATATCGCTATATTTATATATGTATATGTATAAGTTCGTGTTTGTTTGTTTTTTCTTCCTCTGTTCTTCGCTTAGAGATGTACAAATGAAGCAATGTATGTAACGGAGGTTTTGCTGTCGCCTTGGAACTGCGATTTAATCGATATTCTTACTTTTATTGCTACAATGTACCGCGCGCGCGGCGGTGTTGGTGAGATGGGGAGCGGCAGGCGGGTGGAACGTGATACTTGATGAACCACTGTCAGCTGGGCTTCTCACAGTGTGCACACCACCAGATCAATTTTTTACCGTATTTTTGTCGCACAAGAGATGAAAATGGTGACAACAAATGGTGACAAAAACAAGAAGAACTAGTGGCGGTGCTGAAGCAGCAATTCTTTTACACTCTCTTGCTCGCTTTCGCTCTCTCTATCTCTTTTATATTTGCCTTTGCTCACTACTACCTCGTTTATGGATCTCTCGACAAATTTTATCCCGCAAACAGCAGCTTCCACACAATATGATGACACGGTGTGCGATATATGTTTATATATATTTATATGTATATATTGCAAAGGTAAATCATCAAGGCAGGATATTATAGATGGGTGCAATTGTTTGCGAAGTCCACGTACAGGCGCGTCTTTAGCAACGTTTCCAATTGTTCCACCTCTCAGCAGCGCGCAAGGTCCCAGGGACGACTTCTTCTCAATAATCGATCGATCCTGGCGGCTCTGTCTTCTCAGCTCCCGTACTCACTGGGATCTCCAGATTTCCGCCTGCTTTGATGTGTGTCCTTCCTGCGGAAGTACTACTCCGCTAGTCGTGTTGAGAAATCAAGATGCCTTGATTTTCCCTTGCCTTATGCGTCCGCTGACCGTTTCCGTTCGCCTCGCCCGCTTCGTCACCTTTGTGCCTGAGCAGCAGCCGTTGAGATTCCGAAGTATACAATGCCAACCAAGTGGCAGTTACAACCTCCACCCAGCCCGGTTCGTCAGCAGCAGTCGTCGATCAGCACAGCAAACCCGTAAGCCAGCGCAGCGATGTAATAACACCTTCTACTTTGTTTCTGTTGTTGTTGTTGCTCACATTACAACTCCACGGCGGAATGGAGTGAAGAAAAGAAAAAATAAACGGAAATACGGCCACACACAATCGCACACACAACGGCCTCCCCCCGCTTTACACGTAATATTTTCGCACGACGGGAATCGCCTGTTCCGCCTCAATTATCACCAACGTTACGTCCATTTACGGCCCTGCTGTCCCGGGGTCACTCCAAAAGCGCGACGACGACGACGACTACGTACGGCCGGATGGTGATTTTTCCGAAATACCCCGAGATTGTGGTACGGAAAATACACAGAAAAACGCACGCACGTATCCACACAAACACATACAGTCCGTCACACGGGCGCGCGCACACACACACTCACACTCTGGGAGGTACGCACGCGAAAAGAAAAACCCCTTCTCGCGCGCAGTTCACTGGGAATAAAAAAGCGCTATTGTGTGTTCACGATTTTTCCTCTCTACGGGAATTTTCTCTCACGGATGCAAAAACGCACACGCTCTCTCGCTCGCTTTCGGATGCTCTGTTTCCCTCGCGCTGCTGGCAGCCGAAACGGTGTCGTTCGATCGAAGTGGCCTTCTCTTCGCTTCCACCTGTACTTGCACTACTGCTGCTGCTGCTGCTGCTGCTGATGATGATGATGATGGTCGGTGTCCTCGCTCTCTCACACACTTGACGCACACCACCTTGCACACCGTAACTGTGGTCTCCTTTCCTTTACGCACAGTTAGTTTTAAAAAAAACCACTGCTCGCATCGCCCTTAGAACATGCTTCCAATGTGTCGGATTGTGAAAATGGAAAACACGGTCAACGAAGGTTACCGTTCGGGATGCAAAAGAAGAAACATTAAAAACAATCACTTGATCAGCACCGTTCGGTCTTTCACTCTCGTTCGACTCGCTCTAAAATCCGTACCACTCGCACCTGCTGTCTGCACTGCTGCTGCACACGTACACAATTTTTACACACCGCACACACATTAACACGGACACGGGGGAGATCCGGTAGGATTTTTTCACTATTGTTTTTTTTTTCTTTCTCTCTCTCTCTCTTTTGCTTTTGCTGGTGATGCTCTCTCTGGGGCTGCTGGTGTTGCTATCGATTAGAATATCCTCCTTCTCCGTGCACACGACGGCGACGACTACTGTGGTTCACGATGCTCGAGAAAACAGCGGACACTTGCACACAAATTCACACCTACACACGCACACTCATTGCCGTCGTACAGGATATAAGGAAAATGCTACTCCTGCACCCACTTTCGTTCACGAGCAAAAGGACAGACTTTTCCTCATTATTCACACCGCCCTCTTTGATGGGCTGGCCGTTTCGTGCCCGTTTGGCTCGTCAACCTTTTGCCCCCGCCACTACAAAAAACTGTTCGTGCCCACTGTTGGGTTCTCTTCTGTTGATTACGATACCCTTACGTTGTCTTGGATGCTATAGCATAGATCCGAGGTATTTTGGCCAGCACACGCACACTGTTGCCTGTTTCACTGATTCGTCGCTTTTATTACTTTGCTTCCGATGCGCGGTCAGATATTTTCCGTGATGCTGCGGACCGCGACGGAGAAGATTATTTACTCGACGACACCACGAAACGAAAATCCGTGCGACCGATGATGTGTGTCGTAGAGACCCAGTTTTTTCCCTGTGCATGAAAAATACAGCAGCGAACTCTGCTGGTGCAAAGTCGAAGCAAACAGCAATGACAAACGTCACTGTGCTGTAGACGGGGTCAGTACATGTACAGTGATGGTAACATTTCAAACATTTCAAACCAATTTTAACGATTATTTTGGAGTTTTAGAAAACACCATATACATTCAGCATAAAACCACAAAGAATTGCCTGGCGTATATCTTTACGTGGGTGCTTCTTTTGCATTTTTTCCTGAGTGCAAATAAACATGTTCCTTGATTGTCTAATTGCAAGGTAGAAAGAGAAAATTCGTAGCATTTAAATTGACTGTTCGATCAAGATGGTTTTCAGTGTAGGTAATCAAGCAAACATTGAATGGTTATTATAATTCACTTGCTCAGCTCTACACGACAAATTGCACGTGGAAAGGAAATTCATCACTTTTGCATAACTAAAGCGCCAGCATAGAACAATATTTCCACACTAAATATGGAGAAATCGAAATCAGATAAACAAACCGATACCAAAGAAAACACCACTATGCACGTTGAACACCCGGAGTACGCTGCTACTTACGCAAATTGCCAAATTTGGCTAGAAAAGATGAAATCGTCAGGCAGCAAAACTAGGGAAAATTCACCAGCAAGCAACCAGAAAGAATAATGAAGGAAAATTTCCCACAAGTATGGATTGCAGAAGGAAAAGGATACACACCATAAGCAACTTGGATTGCCGAATTGCCGAAAACCGAAATACAGTACAAGAAATTATCGTATTTATCACCCGGGCAGCAGGGCATTTTGCTCCAATAAAATAATACCAACAAAATAACACCAGAAACTTGTTTCCTCTAATTCAATAGCATTCGCTTGACAAAAAAAATCATGCCCACGCTAAATGTGGACACGTCCTTTTTCGGCGTCTGTGAGTATATCTTTATTTCTTATTTTAAACAAATATATCTGCATCTAGCAATCTCCCTCACNGAAACTTGTTTCCTCTAATTCAATAGCATTCGCTTGACAAAAAAAATCATGCCCACGCTAAATGTGGACACGTCCTTTTTCGGCGTCTGTGAGTATATCTTTATTTCTTATTTTAAACAAATATATCTGCATCTAGCAATCTCCCTCACACCGCACCGTATTATAAACATCGGCCAATCGATTAGAACTGAAGGCTACGTATAATGGAACGTAAAGGTGGTGCGAGAGCAAAGGTTGGGATCTAAGGTGGCCGTTTTTTTTCCTGACGGTGATGGGAGTGCACCTATAAGTTAAGCATTAGTGGTAGGGAAAAGGATCGGTAGGGAGCAGCGTGGAAGGGAGGAGGTATTGTTTGATTGCGTGGATAGATTAAAAATTACATTTCACACAAATGTGTCGCTTTTTTGTTTGTTTTGTCATTAAATAGATTACGAATCTAAATCATCTTGCTGAGAACTGAAATAGCTTACTAGTTCGCCGAAAACGCTGGTACTCGTGCTGGACGAGGAGGCAGGCGTACTAGTGTTTGGCGGCGGTGGCACCAACGATTGTGCTACTGTTCCGGCTCCGGACGCCCCCGTCGAATCACCCGCTGGAGAGGGTGGAGATGATGCCGACGATGGATGATTGTCCACCGGTACCGAAGAGGATGATGATGCTGTATGGGCCGGTGGTGGTGGAGCAGCACCATGTGATCGATCGACGCTCGAACCATCGTCGCCACCAGTCGATGAAGCTGCCGGCGATGGAGTGGCGCTGCTGTGATGGTGATGCGCAAGGTGCGGCTGGTGATGATGGTTTTCACTGGCCGGTTTCAGCACGTGCGGAAACTCGAGCGGCTGTAGTGTGGTAAATGTGGTGGGAGACAGGGCACTGGTACGGTGAAGCTCACCGATCGTTGGCGGTGGTCTCAGGTGACCCGCCCGATCCAGCACGTTATAGTACGGGTTGTAGTGATGGTTGCCTGGATTATAATCTGTGAACGAGAGTGAAAGTTGGCGTTCGGTTATTCAGCAAGCGCGTGACGACGATCAATGTATCTGTGTGTTACGAACCATGGTAATGTTCCAGCGATCCGACAGGTGGTGGACCCACCATCATACCGGGTGCTGATGGTGGACCACCGGTTGTCTTCGGCTTACTACCCGCCGATGATGATGGTGGCTTCCAACCGCCATTGTAGGCTGCTGGATCACCGAACACCGTCGGTGGTGCCGCACCACTGATGGCCGCAATCCGTTGCAGGCTGCTGCTGCCGGATGAAAGAATACTGCTAGGCAAAGGACCGAGACGATGTGCAAACAGCGGGTTCTCCGATCTGCTGGAAGGAAAATCACGAAAACAGCATTAGCGTAGGTACGATCACTTCAACACAACTATTCCTGCTATGCTTAGGGAACCCTTCGAAAAGAGTCGTTCAATCATTGAGGAAGAATCACAAAACATTCATGAATATCTGGGGGAAACTAAACGCTACTACCAAACGATAAAGCGGTGAGAAAATGCTTACAAATACGACAGATGTGCCACGGACGATGGAACCGACAAAGGTGGTTCGTTGACGTGCATTCCAGCACCAGTACTGCCACCGCCATCATCAGCGACCGTTCGGGAATGTACTTTGATTGCTAACTCGTGAGCTGCCGCAGCTGCTGCAGCGGCCGCAGCAGCAGCAGCGATGGCCGATGCGCTTTGTTGAACTGGAAATGGTGAAGAAAACCGATATAATTATTATTGTTGGAAGCACAAAGTAAAGTGGTGTTAGTGGCACTCACTTGAATTATGGCTGGTGGTGACCGGCGGTAGTGATGGCTGCAGCCCTATCGGTGGCCCTGCCGTCGACGAAACGGGCATCGTCGGTGGTGGCGGTAATCGTGCAGCCACATGGCCGTGATGTAGTGATGGATGTTGGGGCGGTGGCCTCTGATGCTGCTCCTGATGTGCGGCGATAGGAACCGATGGTTGATCTGGTGGTCCCGCTCCCTTTCGCTTTAGATCCTCGCGCAGGGGCGTGATCTTCTTTCGCCGACCGGGACGTCGCTCGGAACTGGGTGCCGATGGAGACGGGGTCGCACCGATAGGCATTCTTGGAATTGGACCGGTTGCCGTCGGTGATGCTGGAGGCGGAGTGTGTGCCATACCCGGTGGTCCGGTAATTCCCGCTCTGAGGGCAGCAGATACAACGGCAGCAGCAACGCCAGCATTATTGCTTACCGCGCCAGTACCGTGCGCTGGTTTCGTGTGCAAACCGTGCGACGGATGTGGAACGTGTCCTAGCATATTCGGGGGCATCGCTAACCCGCCCGGTGGTAAACGATGACCGGAATGGTGCGGTGGTAACGGGATACCCTTTGCCAACGATAGTGGAACACCACCGCCCAGTCCCATCATCAGATGCGACAGTTCCGGCTTGTGGTGTGATCCACCAGGCGGCTGATGAGGACCACCGGGCGGAAGTGAATGTGGCGGTCCTGCACGCATTAGCACTTCCGGGCGACCGCTAGGATGCGATTCTTTCAGTAACGGAGGCGGAGGCAACGTTGGACCAGTTTGGAGGGCATTCGCCAGTATCGTACTACCGCCACCAATGGCAGAAACAATCGGTGACATTATGGTGGACGTTGGTATGCCCGTTGGTTTTAGTAAGGCCTTGATGGGGCTCTGCAACGACGGATGGGGATGGGGTGGCGTTGCTGAGGAGGAAGCCAGATTTACCGGTGAAGGCAACGGCGGAGGTAATTGATCCTTTCGTGCTACGGAAGCCGGATCAATCGGACGACCTCCTTTTTGCTGTTGCTGCTGCTGAAGTAGGAACTCTTCCGGATCTGCCGATTTATGTCGGCCTTTGGAAGGAGGTGGAGGTGGTACAGGCGGAAGCAAATCGGCCGGTGATGCCGCAGCCCCCCCAGCCGTCGGTTTGAGCTGATGGTGGGCAAAGTCTTCCTCCTCCATAATCTTGGCAAGCGCCTCATCGTCCATCTCGTCGTCCGGATCGAAATCTTCCGGCAACTCATCGTCAAAATCTACCACCGAGTCAACGGTGGAGATACGCGCCGTATTGCCGCTAGTGCTTTTCAGGAAGTCAATGTCCAGTATCCGGGCACTTTCGATCACCTGCATTGGCACGTCCGAGAGCGAATCTTTCGACGGTTCCTTCGCACCCGCACGGCCTACCAGCTGGTCGATCTTGGACGTGGCCAGTTCCTTCGCCTTCGCGGCATTATTCTCTGCCAACATACGTTTAATTTCCTCCTGACGCCGGATAAATTGTTCTCGTTCTTCCGGCGGCGTGTCCGGTCGCTGTACGCCCGGCCGTATACCATCGTCCGAGCTCTCAAAGTCCTCATCGACGATGTAGTGGATTTTTTTGCCACGCGTTTTACGATCCGTTTTCTTCTCACCCGCCCGTACCGAGTCGGGACTCGATCGGGACGTTGTCTTTTTGCCTTGCTTCTTACGACCGGGCATCGTTTTACCACCTTTGCCACCTTCCTCCCGATCACTTTCGCTCTCGTCACTCGATTCGATTGACGCTTTCGGGCGTGCTTCGGACTTCTTGGGTCGCTCCAGATGTTTGCCACTACCAACACCACCGCCACCAGCTGAACCGCCGGTGGCCGTCTTCGATTTCGATTTCGTTCCCTTGGACTTTTTCTTTCGCCGCCAATCACCCTCCGTGCTGGGAGCGCTGCTGCTGCTGCTGCCACTGCTTTTGCTGCTACGGCTACTTTCCGTCTCCGTGTCACTGCACAGATCGTCACTATCGTAATCCTCACTGTCCTCGTCATCGTCATCTTCAATATCTAGCTCTTCGTCGCTGTCGTCAAGGACCCGATTTTTGCGTGCCTTTTTCGCTTTCGCACGTCGTATTTCCTCCTCCAGCTCGTCCGAATCGTCCGAGTTTTCCACTATTCGACGGCGTTTGCTAGCTGCCGCGCGGCTGCTAGGTTTCCGCAGCCGATTGTTCCGGCCACGGCCCGTTTCCAGTGAGCTTTCGCTATCACCGGACATCGAGTTGTCGTCTTCCTCGTCGTCATCGTCATCCTCCTCCTCTTCGTCATCCGATCCGCTTGCTTCTCCACGGAAATCTTCGTCCGAATCGTCATCCTCGTCCTCCTCGGAACTGAGTTCGATTTTGCACAGCTTTTTCTTCTTTTTCTTGCGCTTCTTTTCAATGGCAAAAGCGGATCGGTTATTAGAAGCAGGTGCCGGTTTACGTTCCTGTCGCACCACCACACCTTCGCTTCCTTCCTCTCCACTGTTTGTTTCACGCGCAACTGCCTCAATCTCATGCTGTCCGGTTTCCCGGTTTCCATTCAAACGACCCTCTTCTCCACCATCGCTCTCATTGTCCTCCTGGAGTGCCTTCTTTCGGGCCTGTTCTTCCCGTGTGGTTGCCTCTATGATGGTGCTAATATCTTTGCCCTTGGAAAACCCGTGCCCATCGTCTTCATCGTCCTCTTCCTCCATTATCTCGCAGCCACGCATTTCCCGTCGGATAGCTGAATCGATCAGGTTATCGTACTCGTTAAATTTGTAGCTCACCTTTGCCGAAGCGCGACGTCGCAGCTTATAGATCGGAATATCGTCCGAGTCAGTGCTGCTTTTGCTATCGCTACCACTGCCACTTCCATCGCTACTTCCACCACTGTTCAACCCATCCGAGCTACTGTCGCCCGATCGTGACTGTGATCGCTTTCTCGGTGCACGTCTGTTTCGGTGCCGCTGCCTTCGCCGGCGCCGATCCCTGGAAGATTCTTCCTCCGAACCGGATCGCGATCGACGACCTTCGGCATCGGCACGATCCAGCAAACGTTGCTGCTGGCGCGCACGTCTCTGCGCTCGCAGTTGCTCTTCACGCTCGTTTGCCAGTGCCTGTTCGGCCAGCTCCGCTTCCCGAGCCGTTTGCTCCTCCTCCTCACGGCGCTTCGCTTCCGCTTCCAGCTTTGTCCGCAGCGCATCGTACAGTACCAGCTTCGATTGTAACCGCTCTATCAGCTGCCGATGCAAACAAACCGGACAGAACCAGTCACCCTCGGGAATGGTGAAAAGCACCGGTTTCAGGCACGCACAGTGGTAACCCTTATCACACGAATCGCACAACAGTATCCATTCCGGCTGGTCCGTCTTTTTGCACTCCTGACACGCATGATCCTCACCGCCATCGGCTTCATCTTCCTCCTCCTCTTCCTCCGCTTCGTCACGTGTGCGTCTTGCTTTTCGGGCCGTTCGTGCGCGTTTCAGTGGCTGCGCTGGCACTTCCGTCTCCAGATCGGATTCGGGGGAAAACTCGTGATCCGACTTAAGCACATGGCTCCGGCGCACGTCCTCCTCCGAATGGTACGGTTCAGCAAAGTAATCTTCCGCCTCCGTTTCGGAGCTGCTTTCCGATGGTGATGCACTGTTCCAGGTGGATTGCTTCTTGGCCAACTGTTGCAACTGCTGTGCCTGCTGATGAAGGCTTCCCCTTTTCTTCTTTTTCTTCTTCTTTCGCCTGCGCCCATCGGCACCAACTCCATCGTCGGAACTGCTATCGGAGGAATGTTCCGGTGAGGTACGCTCCGCCCGATAATCATCGTCGGAAATCTTCATGCCCAAATCCTTCTTCTTTTTCACCGCATCCGCTTTCATCTTCTTCAGCATTTGATCTTCGATTTCGCGCCTATTCGTTTCTTCCTTGATCTTCTGCATGGCAATGCGGCGCGATTGCCGAACCGGCGGATTGTTTCCCCCATCCGAACCGGCATCCAGCACCATCGAAATATCGAGCCCATCAACTACAAAGTACACAACGGTAAACAAAGAGGTTGGGTGAGAAAGAGAAGCATTCAACAACACTAAAGACGGAAACATTATACTTACCCAGTCCATTCCGATGACGGCGCTTGCGCTTTGGTGGACTGTCACCTTCCAGCTCACCACCTTCTGGTCGGTCGTCTTCGGTTTCATTCTTCACCGCCGGCTTTTCATTTGATGCACGATCATCTTCATTTTTACTCTGCTCCACTGTTGGAACTTTGAGTGGCGTCGTCTGTGGTATCTCATCAAGATCGTTCGATTCTTTCTGATCTTCGTCCTTCACTGGTTCACTTTTCACTATTTCATTTGTGGCCATGCTATTTGATCGCTGTTTGACGCTGGGTGGTGACACTTGTCGTTCTTTCTCCTTTTTTGCCAGTGCTTCCGGTTGGGGCTTCAATTCCTCCTTCGGTACCGCATCCGTAGAGGAAGGAACGGTATGATCGCCATTTTTAGCAACGTTTTCACTCACTTTGACATTTTCCAAAGGTTTCTCTACATCGCTTTCCACCTTGAAGCCGGTGTCCTTGCTGATCTCTTCATCCGGTTCCATCATCTGCAGTGTGCTCGCTGTTACGGATAAATCGAATGCCTTTTTAGGCGTATTGCTTTTCCTAGAACCACGTCGCTTTTCTACCGGTTTGTCTGCTTGTGCTACTACCGCCGGTTCGTTTGCTGCAACCGTTGGTTTATCGTTTCGCTTTCCACGCGCACTTGCCTTCTTATCAGCCGGTACATCCGCTTGTGCATCTGCTTCACTACTATCTAGCCCACCTTTCTCCCCATGGTCCATCTCGGCCATCGTTTCGTTCTCTTTGGTTGGTACCACCTTGCGCGATAAGTCTATTTCCTCCTCATCATCAACATCATTTCCTTCCCTGTTTTGTGGCAATTCGGTTTCACCGTTGCCAGTTTTGGACGATCCTAACGTACTGCAAGCATTCGCACCCTCCTCCCGTTCCTTGGAATTGGTCGCTGCATTCGATTCCGGTACCGCCGGCGCGGTAGCCGTCTCGATCTTTTTCGTATTACCCATATCATTTTCACGGCCAGCACCCACACCAAAGAAAAACATCACCGGTTCCTCGATGATCTCACTGAACATTGGCTCAATTCCACTGTTACAGTCGGCACCGCTGCCCTCCCCTTTCACTACCAACGGAGGATCTTCGATCGGCTCACCAACATCTTCATTGTTCACTGTTGTTGTTGTACCCGTTTTGTTAACAAGTTTGTCCATCACCTCCATCGGTTCATCACTCTCTGAGCGAGATTCTTTCGTATTTGTCTGCTTTTCTACAGGAGTTTCTTCTGCCTTCGGTACTGCTTCTTCGGACTGTTTCGAATCCGTTGCTGCTTCTTCATCCTTATCATTATCATCTAAAATCGTTCCAGATTCTTTTTGTTCCCCAATGGGCAAGGGTGTCTCCTTTGCTGAGTTCATTTGCTCCTTCTTCGGTTCAACGATCACCGCTGGTACTTCTTCATCCACTTCCATCTTAACGGTTTCTGCTGTGTCTGTCGAATCCTTCTCACATGCTGTTTCCGGCATTGGTTCATCTTGCTCCGCTCTAGCAGTGTCCTTCCCCACGACGGGTTCAGTCTTCATGTCTTCATGCGGCTTCGGGGGCACAGAATCTTCATCTTCTTTGCTTTCTTCGTTAACTTCTTGGAGCTTCGGTGGATCTGCTATCGCTTTTTCAACTTCTGGTTCGTTGGTGGAAGATGTCTCCTGCTTCACTTCATTATCATCCTCCGCAGCCGGCATTGCGCTGTCAAGCTGATCGGGTGTTTTGTACGTACGGCGAGATATGATCAAGCTTGGCGGTACCTCTGACGGTGCAGGAATTGAGGTATCGAGTTTCATTGCTTCCGATTCGCTCATACTGCCCGCACTATCTTCCTCGTCGTCCGCAGCATTAACTGTGGAGAGTGGTTCGATAGGCCGGTTATCCTTCAACATTTCGATCATGTTGACAAACTCGTCCCGATTACTGTAAACACAGAAAACATCGACGTGTGAATATTGATATGCGCCAAACAGAAACGCGAAAGAAGCATGTCCCCTTACCTTGCCACCAGTGTCCATGTTTCCATTTCGGGATCGGATTGATAGATCTGCAGGTTGGCACTTTCGTCCATGAAGTACCAATAGCAGTTACCCTGCCGATCGCGTCCCAGCGGATCTAATCGCAAGTCGCCCGCACCGGTCGTATTAATTTGTGTTTTGAACTTTGTGTTCAAATCAAACTGTCCTTCCAGCAGTGCCTAAAACGAAACCATCCCGACAAAGGTTGTTAAGCCATGCATGCAAAGCCATTTGTTTTGTTAACCGGCATACCTTAAACACTCGCAGCTTCACGGCTAGGTTGGCCGTTTTGTACCCAAAACGTTCGATTTCCCATGCGTCTTGGTGCGAGTACGAATGGGCAAATTTGGCCAGCGCTAACTCCCACCGGGCAGCCGGTACTTTTTTGTTTATCTTTCGCATCAGCTTGATATGCAGATCGACCAGCGCTTGTGGCACTGAAACGGAGAGAAGAAGAACACAAGCATAAATTGCGTGACGACATGGGGTTTTCTGTTTTTTTTTCTTGGCGAACAACATCGTCCATTCACAAAAGCACCGCCAGCTTACCAGCTTCATTGTTTTCAAGCCATGACTTCAGTTCGGCTATATTCAGCTCGCCAATGTCCAGAAACGTGCCGAACTGTTCCATAAACGAAAGAATGATGCCGAAATTCGGATCATTCTCGCAGGTGATCTGCGCTCCGGCCATTTTTGTTTGATGAAATGTTATTATTGTTTTCTTTTTTTCACAAACTGCATACACCCCGCATCCTTCCGCTCTCTGTCTGTCTTCCTCTCTTTCTTACAAATCGTAGTAAACCGACGAATGCAACCGATATCGAATGTTTTTTTTGGTGGGGGGGGGGGGGGGAAAGATTAAGGGATGCGATTCCGCCTCCTTCTGGGGAGGGGTGTGAGTTTTCAGAAAGAAAGATTCACGCCGACAAAGATGCCGTCGTCGCCGTGCATTACTTTCATGGTGGTTAAATTGTTCTTCGTCACAGCTTGCTGCCTATTTGCGGGTGTGTATGAGTGTTCGATTTTCCTCCACGGATTATAGAGGTCACCAGCGCGGCTGCAAAACACCTTTGTGTGCGGTCTAGCTCGCGTTTGTATATAGCATCAAAAATGGCAAGCGTTCCGTGGTTGGTTTGGTTCACACGGACTGCCGACGACCGACACCGTCCACCGACGACGGGGGCATTCAGGACGTGTGCCTTTCCGCACGGGGGCACGATTGTACGTAACTTCTGCACTACTATTTGTCACGCACCGTTCCAGGACACATCGCGAACCGTTTCGGAAGGATGTGCGCGTGTAATTTTTCACTATTTTGAACCAAAGCACCGACCGACGAAGGAAAACAGAAGCATATTTTTGAGAGACGAAGGTGTAATACAAATGACTCTCGTGCTATCCTTTGCTAATGCCGTTTGGTCGGCCGCTGTCTCGCTTGCTCTCATTAGTTTATATGCGTTCATTGAAAATTGTCCGTTTCGATGGCTTCTCTCCACGCGAACGGTTTGTTCACGCTAGATGGCGCTGTTCGTGTCGGTACCCGATGAACAGATTTTGACAGCTCTTTGCTTCCATAGCCGACGTTTTGATGACCAATTAATTTAATTATTTCGAAGAGCTTTATTTCTGTTTTTGCGTTGTAAACAAATTATAAAATTACAATTAATTAACAACAACAATTAATAGAACGATTATCACCACAATTGAAAGAAATATTATGCTATATTTACACTACGTATCGTGAACTGTCAAACTTCAAGCAATAATCGTGAAATATTTCAATGAAAAAGTTTCATATTTTACATTTTCTTCTATTTTCTGTGATATTCTTTTCGATAATTTTATCCATTTACTTTTAAGAAAGTAAAAAGTCAATATATAGGAATTTAGACAAGAGTCTGAACAAGCATATGAGGATACATCCTTTCTCGTATTTCTTGTCCACAATCTTCCTTATTATTTTTTCCTCAAATTTTCCATATATTAGCGATTCTAGAGCTTGGTAGAGCTTGGATTTGATCTCACGTCGGGTGTGTTTCGATGCAATGAACTGATCTACAGACATCTGGCGATCGTGAGACTCTGTACTAATCAGAAAGCGTATATCCCAATGTCTGAAATATCTTCCACAGTGCGATACTAAATTATTAGATTAAATTAGACCTTCTCCACAAACTCCATCCAACATTGTGGTGACGTATCGCGTTTACTGTGTTGGTAGGAAACTAACAAAAAAGGTAGAATACGCGCATATAGGCTATCGATTCTGTTTGCTTAGCAATTCGCGTCGCGACACACATCAGCTATCTTGGCGATGTGGTCGATGTGATGATGCCTAACATTCCCCGTTCTATGGCAGATATGGAGCTATGGAAAAAAAAAGTTGATAAGTACAACAAGCAATAGCGTGCGTCGCCACCTGATATCGTTCCACTGAAGGAGGAGCGTCCATAGTGGGGCCAACTTTAAAGCATGTTTTAACAAAACGATAATATATGTGCATTATCTGCAGAAGCGATTGCAAGCAGACTGTATTCGAAGCAATTGGTGCTATTCCTTTATTTGCCCAGATGTGCAAAGAATGTTCTAAAAGATTGCCAAAATCTCATGCGGTTTCCTACATTCGCTACTTTCGATCCATACTAATGAGCGCATTTCGTCCAACAGGATGGAAACGCTCGGAAAACATTAATTTTAACTGCCTGCAATTGAACCGGACGGCTTCGTCATGTACCCGAAAAGAGAAACATATTTATTGCAGCTGCCACTGGGACAGCTGCATGACGCCTTTTTTGACCTACAGCAGCATGATGATGAGAAGGGATACGATTCCGAGGGTAAAGATCACTTGAATATCCTTTCCTGTATGCCGGAAAGGTTTTGTCAGATCATACGTATCGTCGTATGTATGCGCGTATGTTCACGCTATTATACCGCTGCCTACCTACACGTGTGTACGTGTGTGAGTGCGCGCGTGAACGCTCGTGTGCGTGCGTGCGCGCGGTTGTGTATCCAGAGCATTCTTCTTCTTTTCTCACTTGCCGGTCTTTTTCGATGACATCTCATTACTACGGTTCGATCGGTTTTCTCCTCCTTCGCCGCTAGAGCAAGCGAGCGCGAGAGAGTGAGCGAGCGATAGAGAGGGGGAGTATACGCGCGCACACGCGGTACTCTCTCCATTACTTTTGCAGGGGTGCTCATGCGAAACAAACTGTAAATCACAGTTTGCATGTGTCGAAACATTTGATTGATTAAATGCAAACCGTTGTTATTACATTTTGCTTTACTTTACAAAGTCTGCCAAACCGCTAAAGCAAGCAAGTTTCAAGAGAAACAGTGTACTTCCCTCTGCTTTGGTGTTTAGTGTTTCGATTTCGGCGATACATTATTACTGTCGACTGAAAACCCCTGCAAGCATGCTGAGAAGATGCGATCCTCGTCTGGTAAAGAGCACTTCTTACACCCGCCTGTCCCACACTACATTTCAAGGCCATTCATAATCCTTGAAAATGACCGTGCCCACCACCACCACCATCATCGGCCGGTGACAGGACCACACCGGTAGCGAGGTGCAAAACATGGCCCCGTATATTCCCGGATCCGGGTTCCTTTCGGAGACCGCGTCCGCCTCATAGCCAAACCGTTCCGCGGGTGCTAATGCAATCCGAGACCGGACGGAAATGGCGTGCGCTGTCTTTCATACTTCCACTTGAAGGCGATGAAATGGAAACCTTTTAGATTCCTTTTAGAAACCGGGCACACTTTGCGGTGAAGCGCTCTGGATTCGGAAAAGGTTTTCAATTGGAATGGATTGGCACGGTCGCTGTTTCTACTATATGGCATCAGGCAATCAAAAACCGTGGTATAAAATATATTTGAAACAAGCGAAAAAATGCGCGGAAACAGAACCAATATTTCTCCCCTTCCATGAATGCCACCTTTTACACTCACACACCCGCATATGCACACACCACGCACTCGCTCCCGCACACAGCACACACACACACACTGTAGCGTGTTGCGGTGGCGCGCCGGAGCACCTACTTTGTAAAACTTGATAACTTTTTCGCGCCCTTACAAATGTTTTTCTGCTTTTTTCTAAGCAATAGTTTGGTTACTGTTATCAACCTTCACATGTCTATACTGATTAAAACATAGAAACTAGTTTTTAGAATCTAAATGATAATGTATTACCACTATAGTGCGGGTGGAATGTACTTTTTTCACTCTCCTCTCAGAAAGTTGCGGGAAACAGGAATACATCGGTTCATGGAATAGAAAATTCTGGATGCTGTGGTGTTTTTGCTGTGGAAAATACATATCCACAGCGTTTTCCATTCGCTTCTTACAATCATGGCATTTTCCATTTGCTTCTCGCTACTTTAGAATACATCGCATACTTGGATGGTTTTAATTTACACACTAAAAAAACTACTTCCTGAAAATGGTGCGAGACGCGTTTAACTGCGTACACCACCGCCAAGCGTCATTCCCTTCCGAGAAAAAGGTACACCTTCATCGCCCGGTATATCTGGGTCTCGGGCCCGGGTTTGGGTAACATCTGCCCTTGCCTACCGGTTAACCGCGCATTATTTCTTTGTTCCGCAGTTTCTTCCGTCCCGGCGACCGGTGTGTGTGGTTGCTTTTCGCTTGCTGCTTCCTTTTTGTTTCGTTCTTTCTTTTGACCCGTGTTTCGCTTTCGGCTTTATTTATTCTTTTGCATGCGTGAGCCATCACCAGCACACCAAGGGCAGGGGGGCCTCAGAAAAGTGGTTGGCGATGAGAAAGCGGGCGACGCTTTTTTTCCCTCCGATTTTTTTTTTGTTCGCTTCGCTCCGTTGCCATTAGCGCCACTGCACACACACCGTACGGCAGGAGCAGCAGCTTACTTGGATTAATGCAATGAGTTTTTTTTCTTCACCCATTTTTCCTGTGTCTCGCAGCGTCATATTTTTAACGACACATTGTTGTATATACAGCGCGAACAGCCATAGGTACAAGCGGAAAAGTAGCGCCTTTTTTCTTGTTTTGAAGACAGCCGAGAGCGAAAACGATACCTCCAACCCAGCTTCTACGGCGAATTTTCCTGCTCACCTTGCGAACTTACTTTTCATCCACCGAAAAACAACCCGGAACGCATTTCCATTTGGCGCAAAAAAATGATTCAATCAACACCAACCACCCTCGATAATTTTACTGATGCGCACTTACAAAAAGCCAACACGCGTATGTATGTGTGTGTGTTTAGTTACTCCAGAAAGAATAGTTTATTGAATGTATGAAGGTTTGTATCGAGATATTGACGATGATTAATTATAAAGTTAAGTTTGTTTATGTACGGTCCTAAGTGGAAACTTCTTCAGCAGCTTTGGCGTCGCTGCTATCGTCAAGTTTGGCCTTCTTTTCGGGCGTCGTATGCTCGGCACCGTCAACCTCCACGACAGCACCGTCAGCCTTCACGTCGGAGGTGGCTTTCCTCTTGGTGGCTTCGGCCGCTTTGTCAGCACCGTCCAGCTCCTTGGCGTCCTCACCATCCTCGTTCGAGGACTCTTTCGGTTCGCCCTCTGTGGCAGCCTCCTCCTCCGTAGCGACACCGTTGTCTTTGTCTGCCTTGGCCGGCTCTTCTTCACCGTTCTTGTCCGCTACTTCCGCAGCGTCGACGGCAGCACCATCGGTTTCAACGGCAGTTTTTTCGGTGGTTGCAGATTCCTCTGTCGCATCGGCAGGCGCTACTTGTGGCGTCGCCTCATCCGATTCGACCTCCTTTTCAGTGGTGGTGACCGGGGTCTTTTCACTGCCGGGAGAGAAAACAAATTGTCCGTTAGCGAACTCGCACACACGGAAACAGTTGGGGGGGTGTGATTGGGAAAGATGGTTTGCACTTGGGGATGTGGTTAAGAACCAAATTAAAAAAAAACGAACTCCCCCCTCGCGTCTCACATGCACACACGCACACACACGCTCTCGCGCGGTTTCGCATCACTCTCAGAAAAGCGCGCTCACGCAGTACTGGATAGGGAAATATACAAGCACACCACCGCCGCTAACGATTCACGAAACATGGGAACTTACGTTTTAGCCGAAACATCCGTCATTTTGATAAAAGTGTTTGTACAATTATTTTTCGAGAACTTGGCAAATAAGAAGAGCGAGGAACGCTTGCGAACTGTACCGCTATGGAGAACCGACACACCAAGTCTGTAAAAAATAACTTTCACATGTACGAAACACCGTCCGTTCGCAAGCACGACTTTTTGAAAATGGCCGATTTTTCGATGGCGTCGCTTGGCGTCGCTTTCCAGAACTGGAGNACCGGGGTCTTTTCACTGCCGGGAGAGAAAACAAATTGTCCGTTAGCGAACTCGCACACACGGAAACAGTTGGGGGGGTGTGATTGGGAAAGATGGTTTGCACTTGGGGATGTGGTTAAGAACCAAATTAAAAAAAAAACGAACTCCCCCTCGCGTCTCACATGCACACACGCACACACACGCTCTCGCGCGGTTTCGCATCACTCTCAGAAAAGCGCGCTCACGCAGTACTGGATAGGGAAATTTACAAGCACACCACCGCCGCTAACGATACACGAAACATGGGAACTTACGTTTTAGCCGAAACATCCGTCATTTTGATAAAAGTGTTTGTACAATTATTTTTCGAGAACTTGGCAAATAAGAAGAGCGAGGAACGCTTGCGAACTGTACCGCTATGGAGAACCGACACACCAAGTCTGTAAAAAATAACTTTCACATGTACGAAACACCGTCCGTTCGCAAGCACGACTTTTTGAAAATGGCCGATTTTTCGATGGCGTCGCTTGGCGTCGCTTTCCAGAACTGGAGTCGTGCGTCTATAAACATGCGACCCGAATATTGCCGAAGTTGAGGTAATTCGAAGATCGACAATCAATACATCTTCGAATTTTGCACTCTTGGCACTGTGGTAGGTACCGATGAGCAATTATTTTTCTTTTTATTTTATTAAAAAAAACTAGCATCAACTTATGCAATGATTGAATCGTTATTAAAGTTTATAAAAATTCACTTCAAACAATCATTGCGCAAGACAAACAAAGCAGTTATATTAGAATTGTTCCAATAAGTTCGTATGCGCTTGCATCGTACATCGTTACTGATTTTAATTATTATTACCAATATTTTTTTTAACAACACTAGGAATATATTAGGTTCACAAACGTATTTACCAAGTGAAATATTTATATTCACATCTATTTCATGCATCTGTATATTGTTGAAAACGATTATTTTAAGCCGCTGGACCTGAAACTTAACCAAAAATGCAACATACAGCGTTACGAAGCGTTAGTTCGAAATTTTCGATTGATTGCGGTGTGTTTCGGTTAAGGCTCCCTGTCACTCAAAGCAGCATGCTGTCTCTCTCTGGCGGGTTTGATTGTTAGTAAGGCAGAGCGAGAAAGCATACTATCGTTATATGTGCAAATCGCAACCTACGTCACTGCACGTGTGTTTTCCCTTCCGATTCAGTCGGATTTTACATTTAAAGTAAAGTAAGTTAAGTTACGCAAACGCCACTAGTGTTAATCATAGTTAAAGGCTTCGTAAGTCTGGCCACGGCCTAAAACTTAAAGGACTTTAGTCGAGACACGATTGTATGCGAGAAATCAATTTTACTTGAAAACTATCCGCTCAGACAAGCTTTCTTTAGCACGGATACAAACCGTGGAATGTTTAGCACAAACATTCCCATTCATCATTTTCGGATAAAGATCATCCATTTACGACGTAACCCCGTCACTACATGCTTAGCAATTGTCGCGTTTGCGAATGCGACAAAAGCAGCTCAATTTTCCAGAATAATTTTGCTATTCTGGCGCGACTTCAAGGTTGTTTAACTTTTCTCGTGCAAGGTTTGGTTAGGTTTTTAATCGAGCCGGTAGCGAGAAAATAATCGTGAATTAAATTAAATTAATTTAACCAAAGAAAATTATAGTAAGTAATAAATTAAATTTAAATTAATAAATTAATAAATAATAAATAAAATAAATTTATTGATAAAGTCGATGAAAAAGGCAAGTTTTTTAAGCCCAGTGACGATGTTTAAAAAAACAGACCATCAATAAAGCTCGTCGCCGCATACTGCTGATTCCTGTGATACAAGCAACGGATGTTGCTTACAGTACCGCAGATTTGTCCATTTTGTTTTCTTGTGTGTTTGGCGCTGGAAAAACTTGTTATAATTTTTCCGGTAGCCAGAAGAAATTGTGATAAGATAAATAACCCCCGTAGCAAAAAATCATTAAAGCGGCGCCGCTTAATACCGTCCCTAAGAAGCTCTTAAGCGGCTGAAGCAATGGCAATTCGATCCGCCGTAGCAAAAAGTCGTCCCTTAAGCCTTAAGGGACGATTAAATGGGCGCCGCTTAATACCGTCCCTTAGAAGCTCTTAAGCGGCTGAAGCAATGGCAATTGGATATGACGCTAGCTCTTAAGCGGCTGAACGCTTGCATGCTATAATAGCATGCAAGTTTTCCGTCCCTTTGAATTTGAGCTATCCTGGCCGCCATTACGCGCTTCGAATAGCGATTTTTCGCGGAAGATACACGTGTAGCGACTTTTCGTTTAGTAACGGGTTAACGTGCAGAATTTGTTGTACAAATGTGTTTTATTTATTCCTTCAACTGAACAAATTATACCGAATATCGACGGAATAGTCTCTGCTAGGCCAACTTCCATTGACAAATATTTATTTTGCACATTTTCTCTTACATATTAAGAACTATACTCCACTGCAACGTAATCCAATCACAATCTTAGGCATTTTCTTTATTTGTAAAGGTCAAATGCAAATCTTACATATAGTTAAACCATTAGCATAAAAACGAGAGCATTACATCGGATGATGGACACACATAACGCAGTTGGGAAGGGTGCATCGCGGCGCTAGGTTAGGTGCAATGTGACTAAAAGACACCGGTATGGACATCGGTAGTAGCCATTTTGGATATGCAATGAATGGGGAATAGCCGGTCGGACTGATCGATGGTTGCGTCTGAAACCGAATACAGAGCAAAACGTTATTAGTACACTGTAAATACTAAGGACATTACGTACGCCATCCATACCATTGGAGTGTTGGTGCTTGGCGCAGATCCAGCGACTGCTGCTGGGGTTGGTGGTTTAAAGGCGCTAATATTCTGCGTTTGGCTACACTGCTCAATCGCCTTTAGCAGGTCGGAATCGCATCGTTTAAGGATCAGTTCCAGTACGGATCGTTTGCGGTGTGGAAATAGCTTGGCTAGCATGTCCAGCGCATTTTGGGACACCGTTACGTTTCCTGTTGCTGTGACAGTAAAGTGCATTAATGACGTATGGTGCACTAGGGCCAGGATGAGATTAGTAAAACATACCTTTTGGTCTACCCAAACGTACTTCTTCAGTTGTTTCGAAGCCACTGAGACCGTCCGATGATGTTGAGGAGATAACATCAACCGAGGCCGTCGAGGAGGAGGGTGATGGTGAGGGACAGGGTTTCGTGACGGTCATACCGTAAATTTTACCTGGCGGTAACACCTCCAGCTGTGTTCCAGTTTCGGTCGAAGCTAACCGTAGAGCTATAGCATCTTCCACTGCTTGCTGCCGTTTTAGGGCAACCTGTGTTGTGGATGGTACCGAAAATAATACAATGAATGGCCAATAATTGTGTTAAATTATTAAAATAAAATGTTTTTTAAATCTAAAGGCAGGACATAGATAAGGTTGCTAATGTTTATGAAGTTTGCCCAAGCGATTAGCTTTAGATCACACATAAGGATCACGACACTCGCTCACGTGCCTCTTCCATCGATTGACTCTAGAATCCTATAACTTACTCTGGAGTTGTCCTAATTAGCCTACTCCTAATCCATTGCGCCACGTGGACTTGGTAGCGCCACGTGGAAACATTTGACTCCTAACAAACCAGTTTAACAAACGATCTACAGCGTTGAAATCCACCTCCCTATCATTTAATTTACAATTGAACATCAATTTTCTATCGAATCGAATTACTTTATGGTGTTTGTACAGTTGTAACAATTTTTCCTAATACTTTTTAATACATAATTTCGGGTGTCACTAATCAAGTAAAAGAAATCCTACTTAGTACTTGATCTTACTGTTAGTTAATACTATAGCTTTTCGTTGGTCTTAAATTTTTATGTGTAATTTTTTTTGAGTAGGGTTTCGTATTTCATATTAGCTAAATTAAAAATATTAAACCAAGATTTTTTAGCATAATTTTTATACAATTTAAAAGCTTTTGAATGAAGCTACTCAATCTAAGTATTGATTCAGCAATAAAAAATGTCACAGTCAATACATTTCACGATTTAGGATTCAGGACTATAATCACTGAGATATAATCACATCAGAAAATCAATTTAACTTTTTAAATAAAATTCAATTAACGGAAAGATATAGGGGGAGAATTTTTTCTTTTTCAGTGGCACTACAACATCAAGAAGTGTTTAGCTGCCTTTTATGGCTTTCCTTGACTTCATTTATCCGTAGGATGAGAGTCAGTTCTTTCCTGAATGATATCACTGTTCTTTGAGCGTTACAGTCTATATAACCCGTTAAAAGTGTTATTTTTTACTATTTATAAACGGTCAGATCATATCAAGACTTATCTTCACCACAAAGCCCAGGACAGTCTGTCCTTGCTACGTAGCCAAGCCCTGAAAGTGGTACTTAAACATTTTTTTTTTATCCTGAATAATCCATGTAAACTATTTCAAATGTTAAATTGATTTAACAACCATCATAATATAAAGAGCTCTTAGCTGTCGTTTGTTAAATCTTTCGTTTGTTTCTCTTATTTTCACTTCACATTTTCATTCATACTTTACAGCATCCAATCGTACACCAACCTGTGCAGCCATAATCTTTTGCCGGGACAGTATTAGCTCACACTTGGCACAGCGACAGTTCCGGTACGAGCATAGCTTCTTGTGGCCACGCAACCCCGAAATGACACCATGATTACGGCAGCGGGCACATTTGGGTACGCGGAAATTGGAACCCGCACCACCCATGCCCCCACTAGACGATCCTCCTCCACATGTTCTGCTATTGCTAACTCTTCCACTACCGGACGCACTGTTCATAATGACTAAATAGCGTGAGAGTTGGCGTACCCACACAAGCACCGACCGTAAAATCGAAGTGACCGATGTGACACCGTCGAACTTTTCACAACGCGTGCGGAAATCAAACTGAAAGATGAAACATGGGAAAGATCTTCACCAACCACCAGCAAGCATTCGTACGAAGGGCTGCTGTGCGCAGCAACATTTGCTCATACGCCGTTCATCACCGCCCTCCATATCGGTTGGCTACATAAAGGCAGGGCACATCCAGGCACAGAAATAGACCAGCGAGATGCAGCAGGAGTTCAGCAGACTAGCGAGATGATTTGTTATGTACTTTAGGGCATGCTTTATTCACTTTACCCCCCTGATTAAATGAAACAATCAATGGAAAGGATGTTTATATGAATTGGATGTGAATATAATGCGCCTCCGAATGCATCTTCATTAAAGGAGTTCATTTCAATGTCCAAGCTGTACTAGTTGAAATGTGTTACAAGCGCTTTCCTTTGTCGGTTTGTCGATCCGACACTTTAACTCTGTCGTGCTATGTATCTCAATTTTTCACCTGGTAAAACTTAACCGTGCAAACATTGAATTTTTTGATTGAATTTTAAATAAGAAGGTTTTGGGATTAGTGTCCCGATTTAGTGTGTGACAGCGATAAGCCGCAAAGCGATGAGCCAACCGGGACCCCAAAAAAAGAATGAGGATGATTTATAGGCACGTCATAAAGCGGGATCAAACATGATTCCTATACACGTACGATACGCACATTGTATACGGGCTGTTTCAGACCGATCCACTCCACTAAATCCAAAAGTCCGATAAAATGTGTAACCCGCCCGGTACGAGGGAATGATAACTATGGGCAGCACACATGAATCCACGCTGTTCTTCGGCACACATGAAACACACCATCGACGGTAGTAGCATCGGGACAAGATAAAGGGTGGCCGGCGAGCCACCCGATTTCCCCGATGTTGGGTGATTCTAGAAATCACGATAACCGGTGCGATAGGTGTGCTAATGCGCCTGATTNTGTTCTTCGGCACACATGAAACACACCATCGACGGTAGTAGCATCGGGACAAGATAAAGGGTGGCCGGCGAGCCACCCGATTTCCCCGATGTTGGGTGATTCTAGAAATCACGATAACCGGTGCGATAGGTGTGCTAATGCGCCTGATTAACGGGGTTTTGCAAACACGCATCACGAATTGTTGCCGGATTGTGTCCGTGAGTGGACTGTTCGGGCGGATTAAGCCTTGCCACTGAAGCCGGGCCTGAACGGTTCGATAAGATATATACAATATAAATAGATACGTTTGGTGAATTAGCTAAAACCCGTTGACGACGTCAACGAGAGTGGGCACCCGTGGATTGGGTGGCCAAGGGCATGCATTTTTAATCGAGCGTACACGGGCATTAGATTGTCAAATACAGACCGTACATCCCTTTGGGGCGGCCCTGGGCACTGACGGTTTATCGTGCCGATATGTACAAATGGTGGTGATGAATTTAGTTTCTTCCTTTTTTTTCGTTTTGTTAACACCTTTTTGTGGAACTTTGTGTCCGTAATCCGTTTGCTTTTGGGGGGGGGGGACGGTATTAGTGTGGGGTTTGTGAAAGTGGAGATATTTCGTGTCGATAAGCAAGAAACGCGCCTACTTGATCGTGATTTAACGAACCCTGTTAGGGAGTTGCTGAGGAGTGTCGATAAGCTGTAGTATTAGGGAGGAGACGTTTAGGTAACTTGTTTTCTTATGAAACCGTTACACGGTGTGATTATTGAGCATTAAAAACGCAAATTCAACAACTCATGTCACCTACCGAAACAATTAACGTACATTTATTTATTTTAAACATTTTTCTAACATAAATTTATAACCTTTTTTGCTCCCTAACACGTGAACAGAAACGATTACCAAGGGCACCACCGTCGGTCGGCAAGGCGAAACGCTTCACTTTCTCTCCTTATCATTTGCACAATCCATTTAATCCTACCGGCAGAGGAACAGACAATAATCCGCGTCTTTGGATTTAGCCGATATCCCAAAATTTAATTAGACTTATCATGCACCGGCTACTAGCGTGGCGTGCTAGCGAGTACTACAAAAGGTGTACTAAATTGTCTGTGTTGTTTGAACAGACAAAAGCCACATTGTGTCTTTTTTTTTTTGGTAAGTAGAACAAACAAAGCGCTTGTTAACTGTGACAAAGCACAACACAATTAAGGACAGATTGGAGTAGCTTATCATTGTGTGATAATAGAAAAAAACAAATAAAGAAGGAAATACGTCATTTGATATGAATCATATAATCGCTTTTGTTTTAGAGTATACTCCACTGTAAGAAGATGTACAATCCAAAATAAATTCACCCGCTGTTAGCCATTTTGTGTGCGCCATTGCCGTGGAAAAGGGGGCGTGGCTTATGTGTGCTGTTCAATATTTTACATGGATAGGGACGAATCTTTCGTTTTCTAGTCATGTTTTTGCGATACTTTGTTAATGAAAACACAAGAAATAGTTGTTAAAACATATTTTTTATTTTTTTTTTTAAAAAAGAAAATATTCTGTTCTTCTTTGTAGTTGTAAATTATAGAAGAAAAACACCACGTGGCTCCATCACATTTGTTGTGTTTGTCATAAAAAAACATATTTGTTGGTATGTAATTTTAATCGTTATCAGGTACTACAAAAAACAGAAATAGAAATTAAAATAGAATAGAAAAGTTGTATAATTGTGTTTATATGTATAATAAAAGTGTTAAATGAAAGTTTTGAAACTGAGAAATCAATAGCAAACGATAGCAAAAACGATACAAATTTTGAAGTAGAACAACAGGTTATTTAATTTTTTTTAGATAATTAATACACTAACTAAGGAGAATGAATTTACTATTAAGAATATTATATTATGAATGTCGGGGCATGTGATAAACGGCGCCCGTCCACACCGGGTTCAAATCCCATCCGGACCTTCCCCCCGTAGCATGGACTGACTATCCTGCTACGTGGTAAAATAAGTCTTGATACGGCCAGGCCGTTCTAACCGAGCAAAAAATAAATATTATGAAAATATTATGAATATTATGAATGCATAGACATAGCGTGAATGTCCATAATCGTTTATGGTGTGTTCGATAGCTTTTTTTCTTTACAAAGAGATATGACACTTTTCACATAAATTTCACTTCCTTCATTACATGTGTTTGTTTTGTTTTCGGGGTGACAGGTTCCGTACAAAACTTCCCTCCCCATTTCCCTCCCCCTAAGGCCTTGTTATCTACAACACAAGCGAAATGCTACAGTTGTTGCAGTTGTTCTGTCGGCCCAGTCTATTGGACCAGGATACATCACGGAAGCATAGCAGTTCCCATGTAAAAGCAGATGTTGCCGGTAATCCGATACAGATCCGATACATCTAAAGCTAACAAAGCGAGATTTGTTTGCTTACCCGCCATAAATACTGGTGCTGGTGGCAAAGGCCTAATGGCACGTAGGGCTCTTCACTGTACACCAAAGTTGAGGCCCTGTTCCGTGGTGAAGCTTTAGTGCGATTGCTGCTGCGTGTGGTCTTTCTAGCGGTGGATTTGATCTCTTTTTGGTTTGTAAATTACCGCCATTTATCTTCCACATCTTTTCAATTGTGTGTTTGTTGGCTTACTACTAAATTACATCCTTCAATTACATAGTTGATATTAATTTATTTTATTAGAATTATTTTCATTTTATTTTACATTTAAAATCGATTTAATTTATTAAACTAATGTTCCTCACACCTTGTGTGGACTTATTTATTTTACTTATTTTTTCTTCTTTTTCAATGTGTCACACATCCACGTACCTCCGTTTCTTCTTTATCCATTATCTTATTAAGTTCCAAGCTGCGGTCCGTAATCCGCAACACCGATGTCGGGTTTTTGGCCTCAATGTGTCAAAGTGTCCGTAAAGCGCGGGCACCGACATTTTCGGGCACCGATTATTCTATTAACAGTATCGATTACGACACTGCACTATATTGACACTGCGGTTTCCAGTAACGGCTAATGGATATTTTTCCGACTCTTGAAGCCCTGGCCGTTCTGTGTTTACGGATATGCGGCGAGATGTTTAGAGTGGTGAAAAGGTTTGAGAGCGTATGGATTTGGTAATAGTTTTCTGCTCTTCAGTTTTTGTGGTATCATATTTAAAAATGAAGTAACTGTTTTGAGACGATGATATTTGGGTTGGTTTTGGGTTGAAAATTAAAGAAGATTTGCATGTTACGACTTGGCTGATGGCGGCGAAAAGAGTATGTTTTTAATAATATATTTTCTTTTGAATGTAATTTTACATAAATCGAATTATTAAGTAAATTATTTAAATCGCTAATCTTGACAATGATTATGCTGGAAAGCTTATGTCTTGAAAAAATTAATAAATAGTCTTGATTAATCTGTTTCATAAAATAATCACCACCGATTCGGTTAGTTTGGTTAGATGAAAATTAGTGCCAGCAAAAAAGCTTACAGAATCCATTTATAACGGAACCCTTTTTCCTTACGCTTCACACATTACAACTCGGTCGGGTTGTGTCAGTTATTTATTTTCTTTTTTTAACCCATAGCCAAACAACATACACATGGTGGCCGTTAGCTACCTTCGAGTTAGTACCGATCAGTTGCCCGCAAAAGGGAAACCGATCCCGTAACCGAACCCATATGGAAAGTGTGACAGCGGTTCGACGGCATGGCAGCTACTTGATTTTTGGTAAAACAAAGCAAGAAAAAATACACCCACACACACACACTATATGCTCCTAAAGTCATCCCACCTAACTAGGCAGCGATGCCGGGAAAACCCATTCGATAGGAAAACATTCCATCCGTATCATGCGTAAACGTGATCGCGGTGATCGTGGTCCACAGTTGCGTGTACTTCGCCGGGTGGCCTCACCATTTTGCGTGGCTGTTTTATGGTGGATGGTGGTATATTTATTTATTTATCTTAAGCTAATTGAGTTTGTGTCACATTCTGTTTGCCTAACGAGTACGGGAGCACCCGTGCGTTAGAAGATGAGTGGTGTAATGTTCGGCTTCCAGCGTTGTGCGTTGAGATCGTTTAAGCTGTCTTTAGTAGATGATACGATCAGTCTCGACGATGGTTTGGGACGATCATCGATGAATGAATTGCAGCAAATGATCATTCAATTGATGATCTTGAATTTGAATCTTGAATTCGTTGTGTAATAATGCTGAACAAAATTCCATTTACACTTGATTACAAATTTTGTGAAATTTTTCCACATCAACCAAACCTCCAATCATGATGTCGTAACTGTTTTGTTAAACTTTTCGATACACCACCGGTAAATCTGCTTTTCCCGTATTTAACAACCCAAAAGCCGTCATCTCCTTTTACCAAATGTTTACCGATTAGGAGGGAGACGAAGACGAAGACGAAGGAAAAAAGAACAACACAAAATAAACCACAAAACGTGTGCACGCTTCAAAAAACTGATTCCTTCGAATATTTGTTTATTCCGTTTCCGATATTCGATCAATCAAACAACGACAACAACGTATGAAAAGCCCAAAAAAAAAAATGTGCGTGTATTTTTCAATTTTCACCGAAAAACGATGTTTAAATTAAATGGCGTCTTAAGCCGTTGCGTTCCGCCGCCGTTAGAAAGATTGTTCTTGATAAAGGTTTTTCGTCTTTTGCTTCGAACGGTAAATATTACATTGGAATGAAACATCTTTCTTTGATATGAAATATCTTTTGGGCGCACATCTGGTTACATTTTTGTTGGTGGATTACAGCTGGAATGCGTTTTGTTTAACCGCAAGCAAACGTATTTCCTAATATTGCGCGTGTATCACGAGTGAAAGATTAATTTCGCATGTTATCTATGAAATGGAACAATGGCGCAAATGAAATTCGAAGAACGAGACTTCATGCTTTATAGCGAATGTTTCGATTACAAACAAATGTTTGTTTAACAATAAGAAAAAAAATATAAAAGGAATAGGTTACTCGGTGTATTAGAATATAATTCGGATTTCGAGACATAAACAAAGATGTTAAACGTTAGTTAATGGTTAACGCACTAAAGACACAATTTCATTTCTTCTTCTTGGCATTAACGACCTTACAGGTCACGCCGGCCATTTCTGGCTTACTAGACTTATTTTACCACGTAGCCGGATAGTCAGTCCTTGCTACGGGGGAACGGTCCGGATGGGATTTGAACCCGGTCCGGCCGTGTGGACTGACGCCGTTTATCACATGCACCGCCCCTTTTTTCGCCCGCAATTTCATTTGTACAATAGATTAGCAATTACTGTACCTAAAAGAAACTGGAGATTCTTTAAATTTTCTTTAGAGATTTTTTTAAATAAATTGTTTCATTTCTTCATAGATAATAGATATGCCAACGGCCATCAATAATTTCATTAAATTTGTGCGATGTTGTCCATTTGGATTTCTCAGAATTTTTCTTTGCTATTCAGATACTTTTTTAAAAATATAAAAATCACAATATTGTTATTGAAATAAACATAACTTTCTCTAAATTCGTACTCACTGGAGTTAGTAGACTAATCATTACTGCTGGCCTCATCAATAGCCTAAATCTCATGATCACTTCTCTTCGTAAAGGGTTTCATCTTCCAATGCTGATGCCACTTTTCTTGAAAAACTTTACCACATCCTCATTCTTGATAATTTCCCAAGATGCAAGAGGATGTATTGGAGGATATCTGGAATAATACGGGTTTCCCAATGTCTTTAGAAGGAGTTAGCTCGAATTCGTATCCATTTGTATCTAATTCACTCATCGGACTCTTGAATGGCTTATTTAGTCTCGCGCCTAGTAGCCGAAGTTTATCTTAGATAGGTCCACGAGAAATGTCTATAAACCCCTTTTAAATATTGGTTCTTTATATACAAACAATACACTTTTTTACCTCTCGATTGAGCAACTTGATCCTTGTTTGAATATCCTTCGGTCAAAAGACTTTATTTTATTCACAATATTTTGTTTTGGTTTAGAGTTTTAATTTTATTTATTATTGTGTGAGTTTAACAAGAATTTAGTCACTTATTGTTTTCTTCTTTATTATGTTTGATTTATTTAGTTGTAATATCGCTTGAAAATTGTGTAAAAAAGAAGAATTTTTGTACAGATTACAGCAATTTCAATTTTGTTTCTTATGAATATGTCATACAATGGCACTGTAAACTTCCATTTTGCGCTTGTACAAAACCCCCACACCGCCATCAATGAATTGCATCATATTTATCACATTACCTGTCAGCAAGCTTTAAAAGTAAATTTGGCAATAAAAAATAAACACACACAGGCAGAAAACCATTCCGATTACCCCTCCAAAAAAAAAAGCAGCATTAGCCAGTTTAGAGCCATATCCTTCGGCATTTGGCAAACAAATTGGTACGGAAGAAGGTGGAAGCGGTGATAAAAAAAATTGCAGAATCAATCCACAACCACAACCACCGGCCAACTGGCGGTGATGGGCACCAAAGCGGGATGGATAGGGAAAGGCGAACCAAACAAACAAACAGAAGAGAAAAAAAATGGAAACCTACCACGATACGCAACCAAAAAACGGTCGCCCCTTTATCGTCGACACCCAAGCGAGGGTTACAGAGCGCGTTATCAGCCGAAATCGAAATTCGAATTCGAATTCTAATAAACAGTATTAATGTATATAATGCGTCGGATTGATAAAACTCGTTAGTCACAGATTGGTAGCCCGAACGTCGGAACGGTTTCCAGTAGGAGCGTTTTATTGCCGGTTTGAATAGAGTTCGGTTAGGTGTTGTGTGTCTGTTTTTTGTTTGCTTGTTCCGCTGAAAAGCTCTTGCGTTTGTTGTGCGTATTTTTTTGGTGATCTTCGTTAGTGATATGTGATCGTGCACCGTGTGATGCTGTGATGTGTTGAAGAAGACGAAAAAAAACAAAAACAAGCCAGAAAAACCTATCAAACTTTGGGGTCTGCATTGAGGAAGGATTTAACAGTAATAACACACTTGAAAGAAAATGAAAATGGGTTCATCGAAACGTAAATCATCCTTCCGGATCGATGACATACTGCATCAGCAGCGTGTCGAACAGCAGAATCTGCTCTACCAGCATCATCATCATACCGGGCGCCTAGCTGGTACCAGCGCCGCCAACAGTTTGTCGAGTGATACCGGATCGGGCCATTCGGTAGGACATTCGGCATCGGGCAGCAGTTACGGCAGTAGTACGTTACAGAGTCATACGGCGCTGCCGCCGGATTGTGGTACGCCACCGGGTTCACCCGTACTTGCATCACCGCTCGCGATCAGTGCCGGCAGTAATGGAGCATCGGGACGGTCAGAATCACCGAAAAAACCCACCGCCATGTATCCGGGACTGTTGGATTTTTCCAAAAACGTCATACCGATCCCGCTACAGTTCGGGATGCCGGCGTTCAATCCGCTCAATGCCGCTTATCTGGAGCATTATGCTTCCGTGTTACACAAAGGTAAGTTCTAGACATTTTAATGTAAAAAAAATTTTTGGTAAATGCCGTAGTTGTAAAGTTGGTTATTAAAATAATACTAAAGTCAAATAGTTACGATACAATGTTACTAAAGTTAATTAAGCTTTTCATAGAATATATTTGCAGATTTATGCAGAAAATGAAATGACAAATGTTGAGCAGAAATCACCAGAAATAAATGTTTTTATTTTAGCATTTGTTTCTTTTTTGCACCCTTTTTTTGAAAACACAAAACGAAGCATTTATTTGAAAAAAAATTCATTTTTATATTTGTTACGATATACATTAATCAAAGGATATATTTTACATTATATCAATGGGAAATGGAAAAACACGTTACATCAAAATGGAACGTAAAGGATCTGTAACTACTTTCAATGCAAAAGCGTTACGAGATTCAATGTGACATTTGAAGTATGAAACCGAAACACTACTAAACTAACGCACCGCGCAGCACTAATCGACTACGCCTTAAAATTGAGGCCGAAAAGCTGAAAATGACTTTCACCTTCCTTTTTGGTGCGAATTAATCCCTTTTGCCAAACGTGCTTCAATAGCATGATAATCCGTTTTCCTCATTATCAGTGTATCAAAGATGTGTAATAATTATGTTTAGGAGTATTTGCGAAATCAAACCAATAAGCTACAACCCTACCGGGGGTAGGTAAGCACTTTAAGCACGGTTATAAACCACCGATCAAAAGCATTGTTAATACCCGCATTCGCACCGTTATCGATACGGGCACAAATCATGAAATAAAGTGTTCCATCAACCTCCGTCCCCGGCAATTGGGACAACTTCGGCCAACATCCGGACGATTTCGGTTTCGGGGTTGTAGTTGAAGTGTTGCTAGATATGTGAGAAAGGCACTCCAAACGCACCTAGCACTAACCGGTGCCGAAAAAAAAAACATTGAAAGCCTGCAGTCTTCTACCCCTTCATACAACGGCCCCACACTGCGGAGCACAAGAATGGGGCAATTGGTACCGAATTCAATTTGTACTCGGTACGCAACATGAAAGAAGCCGCCCAACGAACCCATCGAACGAGTAATCTTTCACCTGCAAGATTTATTAATGTCCGTACCCCCAACTTACGCCCGACTACTCTAATCGAGCTGCCAATTGATTTACGGCCGTTACGGCCACGAATACCCACTGTACGTTTTGTGCGGTACAACAACAGGGTTGTATTTTGTTATTTGCACGATATTTGTGCGCTGGTGTTGTGATAAGACACGGTGAAAGAGAGACTGCTGGCCGGCGGCAGATCGTTTGTCAGATGCAAGCGGTTATTGGGTCGGTTTCCAGAAGCTAACTCGAGCGGTTGCGTCCTGAGATTGATGTTTTTATAGCTACGTTGGGTGAGTTGCTTCCGTGTGTCATACCCTGGTTTCCCCTGGTGGTGAAAGTGTGGGAAAATTGAAAGGCACAAGGCGAAAGGGAAAAGGACGAATCTGTTTGCGTTTCCTGATATTGGGTAAGCTTGGTAGAAATTCTTGTAGCGTTAAGGACAATTTATTCAGGCTGTTTTACAGTCTTTTTCGGGACTGCAAAACATCTGATGGTTTCTTCAGTGCAAACTAATTTAACTTAATGCTAAGTGTGCTAGAAAAAGGGTTTGACCAAACGAATTTTCAATGGAACTGCTAGTAAGCTAAGTAGTAAAAATAAAGTTAAAAGAGTCAAACAATTTCTTCAGATTTTCCAAAAAAAAGGCTATCGATTACTCACTTAAAACTAAAAACCTAAAGTACTAAAAAATATAAAAAGCTTCCTAATGTTTGTTGGCACAAACTAAACCAACTATATAACTGAGATAAATAAAACAAAAGATCAAAATTGTCCTGGAACATCTGTTATGGGAGCCGGAAAGATAACCTAAGATAAGCCTCAACTAATTAATACACAGGACTAACTTATCATCCATGTATGAGTCACTCCAAATCTGCTAAACATTGAGCTCTAGAGTAACGTTTTAAATCGTCATTTAAAGATTTTCAATTTAACCGATTCTTCATATTCTTTAATGATTCTTTTATAAACCCATCCTAAATTTATAATTACGAAACGTTTTTTATTGCTTAATTACTGGGATAAAATAAAATGCAAACCTTAATAATTAAATTATTAATAAAATTATTAATAATTATTAATAATAAAAATTTTAATAATTAAAAGTATTGAGACTAATGATGATTAAAAATTGTGGATTAAGCCAGATCTTGGTTGTTCATATTCATGTAGGCAAAAAGAAGACAGACACTGGACCAGTAAAACGATATGAAATAGAAAATAATAAGCTTAAAGGGAAGATCAGAAAAAAATTTAAAAAACACTTTAAATTTCTTCTTACCAAACTTGCTCGACTCAAATACCTCAAACAAAAATATTTTACTTATCGTAGATCTCACAGTTCATCCGACGGCAAATCATCCCAACATTAAACACACCGGACAAAAGATCGAATCGAGTAGCGGATAAACATTTGGTAAACCATAACAAAAAAAAAGATTACACCATCGAAATAATCTACCCATTCGCTAGCACCTAGAAACCGATCGTATATGTACGATCGATCGATCGACAATGTGGTACGGAATCGTATCGCGTCGCCCGCAACTGTCGACCGGGGAGTTGTATTACAACCGTGTAAGCAAATGCATATGCAAACAAACGCTGTCTGATGCGCTCTGTCACTGACGCCACGTTCGTCAAACTATTTGATCACTCATTCAGTGTTTTTGGGTGTTTTTTTGGGGTGAGGTTCGTAGCCGTCGTAAGAAGCTTAATGCCGGTACGGCATAACAACGATTGAACGGCGATCGACAGTGGCTATCAATCTAAAATTAAATAAAGGCCCCTGGCGCCAACATCGAAATCCCGTGCTCAAACAACCTCTAAAGCTTACTTTATTTATTAGACATAAGAGGGACCCGAGTGTAGGGACCCGAGTCATTCCCTGCTCGATACGGTCACCGTGTGTCGTTTGGTTTTGGTGTTTGAAAAAAACGAAACACTCGTGGAAGCACAGTGGAGCCGCCAATAGACGCAAAGGATTAAGGTGCTGTTTTCAGTTTTATCATAGATCACATATCACTCACACACTTTCCCAGTCTATCATCTAGCCTGGGGCGAGGAGGCAAGTAATGAATCGGAGGGGATGGGGAAAGGCAGCTTTCCACCCTTTGGGATATTTGTGCCATTCGGTTTTCGGGGCAGACTGACTTAATAGAAAAATTATCACCACCTTGCGTCGATCCGATTTAACCCCTTGTACCGACTGTCATCTATATGGTCGATGTGGTCCTAAATACCTTCCAATCGCTGATAAACCTAACCGCCGATGATACCGCCAGACAGACGCCCCGGGCCACTAAATAGCAAACAGTTGCTACAAGCAAAACACCGACCAATGATTATGTTTAATTATGTGTGTGTTTTTTTTCTTCTCACATGTCCCCTAACCACCACACAAAACTGACGGCGAATTGGGGACCAGGGCTTTACCACGGCTAACTATCGACGCCTCTACCGTCTCACCTGTGTGTGAAGTCAAATATGAACGTGTTACCCAATCGAGTGTGGATAAATCATGTTATTTCTCACAAATGTCGCATACAAGCGCTCATCACGTCAAAATCACGGCCTCGTCGCCTATTTGCCGTTCGGCGTTTATCTATACTAAACACCGGGTGACACACCGGCCAACCTTCAGGTTTTGCAGCGCTATCAGGGATTAAGGATTCGCCTTTCGCCGTTACCGTTACTGCCTCTCATCAAGAGGGACGACGACTAGTAATCATGGGTACATGGGAGTGCGTTGTGTGACTTGCGGCATTGCGTTCTAATTGCTGGTAAGCGAGATCATGCCTGTGAAGTGGCCGATGTTTCCGATCCCCTAATCGTTTCGCATTCGAATGACAAACGATTTTTTAACATTTCCTTCACCTTGATCGTAATCGTGCACGAGTGGAATGAATAGCTTCATTGGAAGGTGCAGAAATAGATTTCTGCAGGTATTCGTTTTAATGCAGATGGAAAAATAATAATTGGTTCACTTTTTTCCGATTTCGTTATCCATTATCGTCGCAATTGAGGAGCTTGCGAAATTGGCAACAGAAAACTCGTAAATAAAATAATGAAGCTTTGTCTGCTCTAGGAGAACTAGAGAATTTACTAAAGAACTTTTCATCAAACAAATTTATTCATATTTCCCTAGTCCTGATGCAATTATTGCACTTCCTGTAGCTAGCGTTACACTACCGTTACACACTTAGTAGACACACTCGAATTGCCTACATTGCAGGCGCAAACAGATTTTATGCTGTATATTTATTTATTTATTTATAATTCATGATGACGGCTTCGGCCGTATTGTCAGCCTCTGGAGCTGAAGCAGTACAATTATCACAAGGCATTTCCTCCTTGTATTTTACCTTATCCCGGGCATACTCGGTTATTTTATGCTGTATACTTAACAAGAGTTTTTACTTGATACTTGAATGTGATTTATATATTGTTTGGGATACTTAAAATGAATAGTAAGTGCACTAGAAAAAAACTAAACTTCTCGCATCACAATCATTATGTTGCATATTCACACGAAAGAAGACATTTATTGGCGTATCATTGTCTCGTGATTTCGTACGGCAACCCGTTTACACGGAAATCTCTTCCGGCAACCTAAACCGATAGATAACGGCTGTCAGCAACCGCCCCGGGGTATAATATACTCCCTATCAACCGATATCATCGAAACCCCCGTTTGTTCTGCTTTCTTTGCCCCGCGGTACTGCGGTGCTGGCTTTATCGTTTCACTCGATTAGCGAAAATTGCACCCTTTGCACGTACAGTGATTTTGTTGCCACCGGGCAAACACACCTCACACCATGGCCGTGTGTCTTTGTCGTTAATTCCGGTTCCTTTCAGACGCACTGGAGCAAACCCAGGCCACACGATGGGTGTTTTAGGAAGCGAAATAGTGAAACAAATTGAACCACATTAGTAGTAGGCGGGAAAATTTGCTACCATGAGTGGGATCCGTTTACATTTGTGTGGTTCGAGAGTTCAGTGTATGTGATACTCTCTTAATCTTTTCGTGGAGAAAAAAACGCACGTGGTCGGATTCCCTGTGTACCGTGGTCGGATGTGGGTTTGCAAGATAATTGATACAAATTAAATCAAGCTTCCGCTTCCGGCAATGGTTGCAGAGATCGAAGGATAAGATAAATAGTACAGCACAGCCCACGGCATGCAAACCGCATTGTGTGCGCTTCGTTACGTATGCGGAACAGGAAATGGTGTCGTATTTGTTCCCATCGCATCCCTTATCCCTTTTTGCCGGTATATATTGAATTAAAGAAACAATTCTGCCACGTAGTCGTATAATATTGTACAAACAAAGTCAGTGACTCCCCAGTGTTGGGTATTTTCCGAATAGCCAAACTTAGGCAGCTCTGTGCTAATGGTTTTATTTTTCTTTCCAATTTTTTTTTTTTTGCAGCATCACCCCGTGTTTGGCCGTTCTATCCTCACCCGTACAGCTATCTGCTGCCTACCTGCGGTTCCAAACGTAAAGGTGGCCAGGTTCGGTTTACACCCCAACAGACGCAAAGTTTGGAGAAGCGTTTTTCCAACCACAAGTACCTGTCGCCGGAAGATCGTCGAAATTTAGCCATTCAGTTGAAGCTTAGCGATCGGCAGGTTAGTTGCTTTTTGTTAAGGAATACTTAAATGTGGAAGCATATTAAAGGTACATTTTCGTTTCTTTTTTTCCACTTCCATCTAATATAGGTTAAAACATGGTTCCAGAACCGTCGTGCTAAGTGGCGAAGAGCTAACAGTGGCTGCCAATCGACGGACGGGCTTGGTTCGTCCGACGGTATGAGCGATGTGGCCAAAATGTCATCCACCACCGGTACGAATGGGACAGCAAACCGTCCTGCACACAGCAAATACACGTCAGAAAACGATGAAGATGATGGTGCGGATGAAGGAATGGCACGGTATGGACGAAGAACGTCATCTTCGATGGAGTTTGATGGAAAGAGCACCGACAGCTACTCGGACCGTGGCTCGAGCGAAGATCGTGACGATGATGAAGACGATCCGGCGTCACCGATCGATGTAATATAGCGTCCGCTTCATGGGCGTCGATAACCTATACCCCATATACATACGGTGCTGAGTGATTTCGAAATTAAGTGACAAATGTGACAAACCCAAAATAGTAGTTAAACAGCTAGATAAATGTGTTAGTGGCTCCTTAAATAGGTGGTTAAAATAAATGTAAGAATTTTCGTTAAAGTTACGCGTTTTGTATTATTCGCCCGACAAATCATCGATTGCGAAATTCCTCGGAGGCGATACACTCAGGCTGACCTTTGCTCAATAATTGATCGCCATTAAACGTCATCGGCTGGACTACACCTTGCGATAACATGAGACGGCAAGCGACCGGTATGATTCTAATAAATCACACTCCTATCGGGGTGTATCATCGATGCGGTTTTGATCAACGCACGGATCAAAGACTACAGTTTGGATTGTAATCCATTTACTTCACCAGTTTTCACCGATTGGCACGAGCATTAACAGTTGACGTCAATAAATTTGTTACGTTTCGAGGAAGCAACTGAACACTGCGGAGCTAAAAAGTATGAAGTCTAGCTCATCAAAACGGCATGATTAAAATCGTCACACCCGCCAATAAACAATCTTCCCGGATCGGATGGTGCACGTTTTGATAACTAATCGATGTCCATGGTTTTTTGATGTTTCCCCACACAAAATTCTTCATCGCCTATCGGCATTGATCGTTATCATTCGTATCGATTTGGAAACTGTTTACAGTTCGGTGGTACACAATTACCTTTGCCTGGTCTGGTCTGGAACGGCATCACTAAACCGTCCCACTGAAGCACGTTGTAGTACCACCTGTTGAGCGTTTGCATTATTAGCTTCTGTGTCGCTGTGATACCAACCTTTGCCCCAAAAAATCGTTTCGGTCCCAAAAGGTAAAGGGAAACGGGGGTCTTTCTTCACCGAACACAGCTAATTGATCGGTTCGTTTCTTCCAGGCTACAGTCATCAACCGTTTTACAGAAGTCAACGAATCACCATCGACCAAAAAAAGGATGATGTTATCGAAAGCTACGCTTATCATAATCAACCGTTGATAAATCGCACACCCGATGGGCAATGTAGAGCAGGCGGGTTCCTCGGTTCGACTTCCAACCGGATGATTTTTTTGTTAAAGTGGCTCATTAGCGTTGTTGTTTTGTACGGCCGAGGCTACCCAAATGTACGCCTTTCGATCCGTTCGATTGACAGTCGCTTAATCACCAACATCCGTAATGTGTGCTGGTCCTCGTCTAATCGGGGTATAAAGGTAATTGAATTTCAGTAAATAAGTACATTGAAGGATCGTCTAATGATTACATGGAAGGTGTTGTAGCATTCATGTAAGCGTGCAACATCCTGATCGTGCCCACAGCAGCTTATCGAACGTAATGATGAAATTTTCTCCAGTCATCATCTTGTTCAATCGATCATTTCGTAATATTTTAATTTTAAATTTAATATTTATATTTATGGATCTTTGTTTTGTATTGTATTTTAAAAAACTTTGTCAACTTTACTTAATTACTTAAGTTGAAGTTGAATAAACTTTTGGCTTCGAATTCCCGCTATTGCCAGACGCTTTCGCCGTTGCATAATTGGTGTATAATTTCAAATTTCCCTACATTAATTAACGCTTTTACATGGTAATAGTGGCATTCCCACGTTGTTGTCATTCATGTCAGCTGGTTTAAACAAACTGATCTATTTAACCCACAATTCTGTTCGTTGATTATATTTTGTCTAACAAAAGCTAATTAAAACCACTCGCCAATTCAATGTGCTTTTAATGGGGCCGCACAAAACAAAAGCAAGAAAAGTTGTCAGCCAATTCATTCAATGTGATTATGTAATTTTTTTTTTGCTGTTTAGTTTTTATTTAAAATCGTACAGCTTCCGTTTAGTTCCCATACCGCACAAGCCCGATTCCGCGCGTAAGCGTTACCGTGCGTAC
>STHD01000004.1:21297900-21310454 GCA_016170015.1 Anopheles longipalpis
CAAGAAAGGATTATTGAATTATTTTTCTCTTTTGAAATTTATATTGGATGCTACGAGCAAGGAAAAGATCACGATAAGATTAAGGTAAGATCAAGCTTCACAAAACGTGATTTTTCTTTTGTTTTACAATTGGCATTTTTCGGCATTAATAAAACTATGTTAACCAGCGCAATGACTTGCCTGTGTATGATGATTTAAGTAGAAAAACTCTTTATGATTTTTTTTCAATTGCTTAAGAATTTTCCCTCCATTTTTTTAGTCATTAAAACCTCAACAGTTTTTCAAATTGCCATATTTTTTTTTGGAGATGAAATGATAATATTAGTACCATGTTCTATTAGTTGATGTGAAAATTCTTCATCTATTTTGAGCTTTTTCGAGGAGAACTCGAGAAGAAATCAGAAATGGATCAAAATGTATCACTTGCATTCGAAATTGGTTTAGAGCATCTCCAAGAAAGGGCTGCATCTCTCCTAGGGCTTAGAAGATCTTGGATTAAATTTGAATCTGAAAGGATAGTCTTACGATTTTAACCGATTACGTGGTTAAATTAAAACCAAACAATTGCATATGCCAGACACGATCTAACAGTGCTGCTTAAGGAACACTTTAGAAATAACTAATATTTTAAGTAAAATAATAAATTCCCAAGCCATATTCGCAAATTGAATACCATCTGCATCAGCTAGAACAATGTAATTTTACCATAGTTCCACCAAACACAATGGAGAAGACCAATGAATCGGAATGAGAAATACAGCAGCGCAGCACAGGAAGGTTGAGGAAACGTGGGAGGGAAACTCACAAAAAAAAGATTGACCGCGCAATTCCATCACGTTCCATTGTTGTTTAGTGCGCAGCATCGAGGGGTTGTTTTTTTTTGGGGTGGTTTTACTCTTGCGCTTCCACCCCAATCGTTGTTGCTGCATCAAAACAGAAGGCAAATTCACCCCTCCGACCGCCCTCCCTATCCTAAACCCACTAATCTTCTCCTTTCCTTTTCCCTCCCCGCTGTTTTTTTTTCGTACCATGGGTTCCGATGACCGGGGCCGCAAAAAGAGAAAATGTGGATCAGTGTGCTATTCGATTCCGGGGCGTAATGTTGTCGGTGCTACGCGATCATACCGTGCCGTAGCAATGGACGTGTGGACCATGTGCACGATCGATGCAACCGGTCGGTACAAACGGACGACGACGACGACGCCCGGAAGTCTACGATGGATGACGGTCGGCGTTGCCGTGCTCTTGCTACTGGCCACCATCAGCAGTGTTGTGCAGTGTCAAACGTTTATACGGCGTAAGTGGCGAGCGGGTTTGTTGTTTTGTTGTGTTGACCCTCAGTGTGTGTGTGCATGCTTTTTCCGTTTCGCATTTGTTTGATCGATCGAGTGATCTCAACGCCAACGACGTTGCGTTGTCGTGAAAATGGTACAAAAGTTGCGTACAGTAATAACGTCGGAAACAAGTAGATTGCGTTGTAAAATGATGATAACGTTCCTTTTAATGGTGTGACCAAATATGTGACTAACAAAAACACGATCGTGTGTGTGATACGCAAATACAAGAAAACAAACTAAATCCATCGAAAGAGGTGCAGTGGACAGGCGACTAAGCAGAGACAGATCTATCAAAAAAACCGCATGCGATTTGGGCATGTAATATGGTTCCGATATGACTGCATTTGTGTGTATGTGTATAGGGGGTGTGTTATCACGGGATGGGCTATCACAGCATAAATTTCAACAGCCAAAAAAAAACCGATTTGTGCCACGGTTATGCATTAATCATTATTGATTGGCACTTCGGTGGAAATTGATTGGATGGGCTAACAATAAAATTATAAGTGATCGAACCTAAGGGTTGATTATAAATCGGTCAATCGACCGATTAAGATTCCTTTCTGAGGTGGGGTGTAAGGGGGGTTGGAAACAGAGGAAACAATTAATTTTGTATTAGCTCTTAAACACCCTAAAGAGAATTCTGGTCGTTTCAACCATGGGACAAAGGAATAGAGTAATGCCTGTTAAGGTTTAGTAATTTTGAAGAATAAAGTTTTCCATTATTTAAAATAGTTTATCTGACCTACATTGAATTTAGATCAATTGTGAAGTGAAGCTTCTTTGAGAAAGAAGAGCCCCATTAGCACAAAAATCCAACCCAAGTACTAGCTTCGTAGTTTCGTAGCCTTCACGGTTCACTAACCCAACTATAACCAGCGGCTGCAAAAAAAAAAATGGGATAAAAACGCACATTTGAGCACTGATCGATACACCCGAAACACTGTAACGACTGCGCCCTCTCGGTTGCACTTTAAAAAGGTGTGTACGGGCAGATGCAAATGGCCTTCGCGTACTTCCGTTTTCAGCGATCAACCGAGCCGGGGCGCAAAGGGTTGAAGATGGGGTGTAACAGTCCGGCGATTTGAATGCAAGAAGAAACGGGTTGGACGGAAGTGGATACCCATGTGTGTTGGAGTGTATGAACCATTCGGATGAAGTAGATGCGAGATTCATTATTCTCGATTTACATAACATCGGCATGCTGGTATGCTTAAAATGATTGGCTCTCAGCAAGGAACGGGGGAGGACAAGCGAGAAGGAATGGAAAAAGCAGAACTAAAAAACGGGCATATGAGTGAGGAAGATATTTAAAGCATTAACTCCACATCGAATCGAGGCTAAGGAAGCACTTCGGAAGCGTGTTTAGGGGCACGTAAAGATTAGATTGAAAGAAAAAGCTTTATTTTATCCCTTAACAATGATCACGAACCCTCCATACGGTGTGCGTGAGATTCAAGCATCTTGGCGCGTAATGCAGTACACGCAATTGTACCCCGACTGTGAGCAAGATCACACCACGATCGAGGTTAAAACCCTTCGAATTGAAGTAGTCGAACGCATGTTAGCTTTCAGCAAAAGTAAACAGTTAACGATTATGCTTTGTACCATACTTATATTGAACTGGTCAGATTAGTTGATTTTAGTTTAAAATATAAAAATAAAATACTTACCCTACAGGAACGGCGAACGTTTGCCGCACGGACGATGAATGTCCGGTGCAGGCGTACTGCGAACGGTACAACTCGGTCCACGAGTATGGCGTTTGTTCGTGCATGGCCGGTTACTTCGCCGTGACAGACAGTAATAACACGCGTCGATGCTTAAGAGGTAACACCGTTTGGCTAACGCTTACTAACACCATCCACCCAAGCGTCTTGGGGGTCAGTGTTACGATCACATATCTGCGGCATCACATTAACACAGTCGTGTTTGTTTATCCTACCAGCGGCAACCGATATTGGGGACTACTGTCTACACAACGACCAGTGCCAGTATACGTTGAGTACCGGAAATTCGGAATGCCGTGACAATTCCTGCCAATGCGTGGATGGAGCGCACTACGTTGAGCGGGAGAAGCGCTGCTACAAGACGAGCTTTTTGGGCGAATACTGTCGGCTGACGAACAATTGCATCGGCAACGATACGTACTGTCGGGATGGGATCTGCGTGTGTACACCGGGCAAGCATCCGAACACGGACCGTAACAGGTGTTTGCACGATGCGAAACTTGGTGATCAGTGTTATCGCGATGAGGAATGCGTGACGGATAATTCGCGCTGTGCACAGGAGATCTGTACGTGTCGCGTCAGTCACGTGCTGAACGAGATGCGGAATCGCTGTTTGCCCAGTACGTTCCATGCTTTTATAATGGATCTGATTCGGCATTTAAAATTGTTCTTTCATGCTTTTTTTCTTGTTGCAGTTGCGAGCAAAATTTATGATCTCTGCGAGGAAAACATTCAGTGTCTCTACAACATTCCTCATTCGCAGTGCCGCATCACAACCGGAACGGATGGTATAACTGCGGGCCGATGTACGTGCGCTAGCCGATTCCACGAGGCAGGATTTGTACGTATAACGAACCCCGAAGTGCATATCTTTTCCCTGCTTAATAGCATTATTCACTATCCGTACAGAAATGTGTTTCATCCGTACACCTGAACGGAATCTGTGAGGTGAACGACAATTGTATCGATCGAGACACGAGTTGCTATCATGGGCGCTGCCGCTGTATCGATCATATGATCGAGGTAGATGGAATATGCTCCGGTACATTAGCACTGCAACGCAGCAGCATTGTGTTCTGTGGGGTAACACTTGCCGTACTGGGCAAATGGTATTACATCAGCTGACCATGGACACACAACAGATGGCTTACAAAATCGCGCACATTACACCAAAACATCAAACAATCTCATACGTACTTGTAGTGGTTGAGGTTAAAATACTCAACAATGAAGGTAAAAACGAAGCTACATTCAAATTTTTTAGTTCGATACTAATTTATAAATGGAAAAAAGAATCACCTCATTCATTCTCACCAAATGGAAACCAATGAACTGTGTTTACACTGCTACGTCGCTTAATTTTGAAAAATGGTTTATACATTCGTAATTGTACTTAATAAGAAATAAAAACACATTGTTATAAGTGATGTTCAAATGTATCTTTTCGAAGTGTTGCTTTACGAATGTAAAATTTTTATGATGATTGCCAGTGTTGATTAGTACTGTACATTGCTAATCTTTTTCTTTACAATATTGCTATTGTTTCCGTCCTTTTAAATTCATCACTTTCTTTAACTAATCCGTTGAATACTGTTTTATTCCTTTCTATGTTGCCTAACATTTGCTGTTCTACATTCTCTTCTTACGATACATAATCTAATAATGTTTTTTTTAGAAAAATACTTCCCGAATACATCGGAGATTCGAAACCTCAACAAGACTTTTGTTTTTACAAAAAAGCATGTCGATAAGGAATTTTACAGAATACTGTAAGAATATTAATAAGGATAATTTGTTTCATAAATATATGTATAATATAACAATACAAAAGACGGAAAAAAGACAACCAGTAATTACGGTGGGATTTCACACAATTCACAGCTTTAAGTACTGCAGCATAAGTGCGGGCCACAGTAGCAGCATACCTCCGGCAATGTAAGTGACCCGTGCACCCACACCCCAGAACGCTACGGATGCAACGATCGGGCCGACCGCACGTGCAAGTGCTCCCAGCGAACGAAACACTCCCAGCACGGTACCTTTCTGGTGGAAATCACCGTACTTTGATGTGATTGTGGTCATGCACGTTACTACGAAGGCGGTTGCTAAAACAAAACGTCCAAAACGCATTTTAAAAAATCTTAGTTTTATATACACCAAAGGGCAGGAGAGAATTCTTACAGATGGCAAATAAAATCATGCCTAAGTAAAGCATAAGGGAAGACTCCGCCAAACCGACAATGATGAACGCTGGGATGATTAAATACAGTCCAAATACTGCGGAAGTTTTGACCAACCGATCGGGCAGCCGGCGCACAACCGAACCCTGCAGCAATGCCATCAGCACTCCTAGAAGAATAATTAATATTAATAAAACAAAATTAATGTTTCGTGTTCTTATACGCACCTGTGGTAAGGAACACTTTTGCTTGATCGATCGATGTGTAGCCAAATTTGTGGTACATCAAAAATGTCACCGTAAACTCAAGGCCAGAGTACAGAAATAGGTACAAAAAGTACGTTACACCCAAACTCCGTAGAGAGCGCACATCCTTCTGGGAAAGATTTTCCACCGCGGAAAAGCGAAACAACGCTCTAATACTGATATGATCGATAGCATGCGACAACGAGTTGATGATACGGTTCGATCGCTTCTCCTTCGGCAGTGTTTCCTTCATACACACCGCCAGAAACAGAATGTCGGCTACGGCCAGCAGCATCGCAAACATGGCCGGTGCGAAAAACCACAGCGTACCCGTTTTGTCCGAAAAGCGTGAAAACATAGCACCGATCATAGGACCCGCGATGAAACCGAGCGAAAACGCTATCCCTACCAGAGCCATCGCTTTGCCACGGTTCTGCTGGTTGGAAACATCCGTTATAACGGCCATACAGAGCGAAACATTGCCCTTGCTGATGCCACCGACGAAACGTGCGATCACAAAGAGCAGGAACGATTCCGAGTAGGCCCAAATTCCGTACGACGCTGCAATGCCGGTCTAAAATCGAACGAAAAAGCAAACGGTTAAAATGGTTCGCGAGTTCAATCGCTTTCACCTTTCACCTACCGCGCACAGCAGCATAAGCGGTTTACGACCGTAATAATCGGACAGCGCTCCGACGATCGGGCTGCTCAAGAACTGGAGGAAACTAAACATGGATCCGAGCGCACCACCGAACAGGACGCTGGTGAACCGTTCCGGGGCACCGATCCACACCTGGAACTGCTTAATACTGTTCGCCAGATAGCCGTACAGCTGGTTATCATTCTTCCGGTAATACTCGAGCAGGGATGGAAGCAGCGGCAGTATCATCGTGAACGCAAGCAGATCCAGCAACAGCGAAAAGAAGATTACGTACGCTGTCCGATGGGTACGGGTGATGTCCGTGATGTTTTTTGATGATTCCGGCACTTTTTCATGTTTGGGCGCGGGTTGCAGATTGTTGCGAATGTTGTGCGAGGTATTCGCTACCGCGGAACGTTTCTTTAATTCATCCAAGTTGTACGTCATGTTGATGGAGGGCTAAAGCGCGAGAGCATACAATAATCATTAGGGATTATCTGATGTTTAGTACAATTTTGCAATGTCCATAATGGTGGTCTACACTGTCAAACAAATGCACAAATTAATTTCAAAATGATCACCTTTTATCACAATTTCGTACACTAGTGCAATCGATTGGCACGATCGCAGCGAATGATCAAGTATGGAAAGCACCTAATCAAACAATGAATTTATGTGGATATATTTAAGCCACTGCTGTTACGTTGTCTATTGCTTGCAAACCAATAAGGGCCAAACGCGTGTCTGTCTCGACAGCCACGATCACAAGATGGTAGTAAAAACAGCTGCGTGAGATGTCTAGACCAACACACAAACGTTCAACCGGATCGCAAGCGGCTATGTATCGTACTTTCACTTTTACCACCTCGTCGCGTTTGACCGTGCCACACTCCCAAGGAAAGCCACCGAAGGCTTCGCGGTCCGCACGCTAAGCAGCATCGATCTTTCTCCGTCCAGCGCGTATACAGGCGGGTTTGTAGTGGTGACGATTTCCGCCAGTGATGCTGCCGCCTCGAGGTAAGATTTAATGGTTCATTGCAAATATCGTACGAACGCACGTCAAATGTAGGAGGTTACTGATAGAAAACTAACGCTGGCCGTAATGCGCTGGCACTTTGTTGCAAATTGAGTGCAAACAGTAACCCACACGGCACACTATCAGCGGATGTGGCTATCCATTTGTGGCACTAATCAGCTCGTTGACGATAAACAAATAATCAATTCTACGTGCCGCCTGTTGAGTGTGCTTATGCTGCAGATAGCAGCAGCCTTCCATTGTCTCTCTGTGCGTTATGTAGCACACCATACTCACAGAAATTAATGATGATCTTTACCTTTCAGACTCATTGCGTGTGTGTGTTGTATTTTGCTGTTATTAATGCACGAGCACAGATGGAAACATTGTTGTTGCGGAATTGTTTCGCATCCACAACAAAGCTTGACAGCAGGCACCGGCATCACGGGTAGTGATGAGCGGCACAGCGTGTTGACAGTTTATAAAATATTTTTTACTAAAATTTGCATATTTGAAAAGAAGAGCTTATAACTGATTGTTTCTGAAAATATTAAAAGAAATAATAAACATTTGATACCTATAACTTGAGTTTAAAATTTAACGGATCTGCCTAGAAGAAAGCATGCTAACAACATGTGATATGCGGTCAGTTTAAATGTTGTGTTCTTTGGCGGGAATTATGTAAAAGTCACATGGTAAATTACAAGACCGTCCTTTGTTCAAATCTTATCAAGACAGGGCTGTTTTCGCTTATAGAGGAATTAAATAAGAACAACTGGTCAACGGTTTCATCTGGCCAATCCCCCCTAACGGTTGTAGAAAGGAATAAGGATAAAACCGTTAGCCTAGCTTGAACTTAAAATGCGTTTTCTTCGCGTATCGACCTTCTAGATTATGCTTGCCGTAGCTAGGTGAATTGACTATTGACTTCACTTGACCACAAACAACATAGACAGTCCTTCCTACAGAGGAAACGGTCCGACAGGCGCCGCTACTAATAAATAACCAAAAACAATGTCGTTGAATGGTTTCTCTTACCTTGGTCTGTCCTTTTTTTCAACTCCGTATCTGTTTTAAATTTGTTTTATATATGTTTTAACACTATACATAGAATTTGAAACGAACGGCACATCACTGCCTTAAGCGATGACTAAATATTTATTTTATGTTATTTTTTTAAGATTACAAAACCTTTTTTAAAACGAGATCAGTAAAACCTGACCGGCCTGCATCAATCAAGCGAAGAGAAAAATTAATTAAAAAGATTTTTTTTAGTATCACTATTATATTCCCACGACACTCTGTACACTTCAACAAATTTATCCACCAAAAATCAAACATCATAGTTCCGAACTATCACAACTAGCACGTTCTTTTACCGGCAGCATGGAAAAGTCTAGGTGAATGAAGGAGGAACATGAATGGAGATGAGTTAGAAATAAAGCTACAGTGCCCCATCCATCGAGCTACAAACCTTTGCGTCCTCCGTGCATTGAAATCACCACGCGGAACAGTTCAAAGTCGGGCATCAGTACGATCCGGAGCAGTATTATGCAGAAGCCAAACACGGTAGCACCGAACCATACCCAGGAAAAAACAAGCNACACTCTGTACACTTCAACAAATTTATCCACCAAAAATCAAACATCATAGTTCCGAACTATCACAACTAGCACGTTCTTTTACCGGCAGCATGGGAAAGTCTAGGTGAATGAAGGAAGAACATGAATGGAGATGAGTTAGAAATAAAGCTACAGTGGCCCACCCATCGAGCTACAAACCTTTGCGTCCTCCGTGCATTGAAATCACCACGCGGAACAGTTCAAAGTCGGGCATCAGTACGATCCGGAGCAGTATTATGCAGAAGCCAAACACGGTAGCACCGAACCATACCCAGGAAAAGACAAGCGTTAGGAAATAGTTCTTATCCACCTGCACTGCCGTTGTGTTTTCCTGAACTAATGAGAAGTAAACGATTAACCGCGCACAGCTAAGACCTTGAAGTGAGTCCACTTTTTGAAATTCGGCACACAGATGGGTAAGTCCCTGGGTAATGAAGCTTGCCGTCAGCAGGGACACTATTAAGCAGCCCAGGAAAAATATGAGAGATGGAAACACTATACGCCACGGTTGTGGTAGAATTCTGAAAAGAAGTAAAATAAGGATGAAACAAATACAGGTTTCTGTAAAGAATGGAAAGGTACGTGCACTAGGTGGGATTCTCTCACTTCCTTTCTACTCACCCTCCTGGACCGTGAATGAGGAAAATCGCTAGCCATATAGTGCAACATATTCCCTGAAAGAGTGGCATATTTTTCAGTGTGTCGCAATAGGTTCCAGTGTTCCAGTTAGTCCAATATTCGTCAATGCCATCTGTTGGTATGCAAGGATAGGTATACATAAATTAATGCTTGTTTCGTTTAACCGGCACACTTTAATACATTACACTGAACATCCGTTTGGTTCGTTCCAGTGGGAATGGTTCCATTGTCGCCTGTTTTCGCGACGATATGTAAGTTTGCTTTAAGCAAGCAATGATTTTTGTAGTCTGCAATTAACCCATGCAGACTGAAACTAACCACCAAACACGAGGAAACTATCAGCAGCAGTGAGAACACGGTACATGCTGGAAGGACGGAACGAAGCGATAAAAAGAGACACGATAAGGGGTGCACAAATTAGTTAATTTCCCAGCACGCATTCGTTTACTTACATTTCCAGCGGGGATTAACTTTGGACGGTTCCCTTTCAACTATCCGATGATGAGAGCACAGAACGGTCATGATCCAATCGTGTGCCGTACAATTTTCACTCTACTAGCAAGCCTTGAATTAGTGCGAGCAAAACGAACACAACCGAACGGTTTGATTTTTCCTGTTTTTGTATTATTCAGCACAGCCTGCTAAATCAACAATAAACACAGCTGCACACCATGAATAAATTAAAACTGGCCCGTCCTTGATGGTCGTAGTACGGATTTAAACTATGCATTCCTCTGTGACTTAGAAATAACGCATTACCTCATTGCGTATGCTTCGGCGAGTAACTTATGATCTCATCAAAACACAGCATCGTATGGGCACGTTCGAATGAATCATGTTGGTAACACACGGATATGAATATGATCGCACTTTTTTTGAGACCAAAACTAAACCGGTTCTGGAGAGCCCAATCCTTTTTACCTTTAACCGGAGATGTCACATATCGTCATGACGATATTTCCCTTGACTTCAGCACAGTATGCCGGATACGGAAGCCATAGCAACGAGCCAACGAACCGCGTATGCGCCTGGATCAAACTACACCGAGCTGTTTAAAACTTTGAAATACAAGCGCAATGAACGACGCGCGAACAAACATCCCCTAAGTTGGGGGTGGGCGCGCGCGCGAGAGAGAGAAACCATAATAAAACCGCGAGAGAGCGGCCGTTGCGGCATCGAACTGTGTGTGATCGCGACCCGCGGTTTTTTATGCACGCTGGACGAATGAGAGAAACCAACGTAAAACGCAAAAAAAAGTAAACAAAATGTACTCCGTGGTTTGCGAGACGTGTCGGAGCTGTCTGTCGGTCCATCTGGTCGAATGATCTTAAAAATAAACACACATTAATTCTGGATATTAATTTACGGCCGAGCGGTGGCGACACGCAAACACACATAAACTGCACTTGATCTATATTTACGATGGGAGAATTCGTTGCACGCCCGATAGATAAAGTAGATCGGGCGCAGTCCAGTTGATCATATATGATTTCAAGCTTTGACGCACTAAAGTTATGGATTGTATCATTGTGAAAATCTTCCTTTATTTACATAAATCGACTCACTGCAATCAAAGATTAACATCAACAGGGAAATCTCTTCGTTCGCTCGGCAGACAGAATCTAGTGCGAGTAGGTGAATATAATTTCACATTATTTATTTATTTTGGCTAGCCTAGGTGTGTGTAGTAAAGATATACAGAAAGTTGGAAGCTATGTTCAATTCATTTGCCCCTGCCGTTCATAGGATATACGGGTTTTCACATAACATATTACAACATTTGCATATATCCTTCCCAAATATATGTGGCTTGGTTTAGGTGAAGGTTGTTTTTGGCAATAATTGCTACCTTGGCAAAGTGCAAGTACAACGTTATGGTGAGATTCAACCGAACAGTTTAGTTTACACGAGGGTTTACAATAGTTCCGTTGGTTGTGTTCAAATACTCAAGCTTGGAATGCATCCCACATTCGCTTTCATCCGTAAGGGGTTGCCTGTTTGCCGTCCATTCAGTCCATAACATCGCGCATGTATGTGGTCAGCACGCAGATGCTCAGAAGCTCTACCATTATCAACCCCATACGTGCACCTACTTTCATGAGGTTTTCCCATTTTTCTTACTCCCATTAGTACGCACTTGAGAGATCTTCTTTTTCCTCTTCTCACCGGACCAATCCGCATCGTCTTCGTCATCCTCGTCGCCGCCGAAATAATTGCCGGTACCAACGTCACGCGTATTCGCTATGCGTCTACTAGCAATGCGTGATGAGTTTCTTCCCATGCCTGTAATATTGCAGCGAGCATTAAATACTAAATGTACATCAATTACGCAGAACCAGCTCATCTTACCCATGCACTTTTCCAGATGGGGTGCAAATCTGGACGCGGCAACGATACGATTGCAGTTCGGACAGTGGCAGTCTATAGCTTTTTTAGTGTTGGACGACCCGAACACGTCCATATCGGGTTGATCGACGATCGTGTACGGTTTGCTGTCCTCTGGTTCGCCTTCCACTGCTGCACCGGAGCCCGTCTTGAAGGCATGGTGCACTTCGTACGCGATCCCAAGGATGGTTTCATCCACCAGTGATTCGTAAAGATAATTGGCAGCTTTTTCTCTTGTTTCTGGATCACTCATAAACCGGCGAAATTCTCGAATCAATTCTTGCTCGTCTGCGTATTCTATGTGGATCCCGTCGGTTTCACTCATTCTGTCGGTGCCAATTGTTACGGAAAATGCCGATGGTAATCAACTAAAAAATACACAACAAAACGTCTGCGAGCAGCTGCTGTCAAAGTGAATGTGGCTGGTGTAATGGTCATCGCTTCTGGCAAGAGCAATAAATTTTTCATTTTAAATAAAATTTTTAAATATTGCTTATAAAATCAGAAATATTTGAGGAATTGATGAATTTTTAGAAAACGTAAAACAAGCAGAAGTTACACATTCGGTTTGCTCTAGGATCAACCATTGTTTCTACACTGGGTTGCAAAATAATAGCAAATCGTCATCAGCAATCAAAAACTGTTGTAATTTAAGTACCAAATTATGAGCCAAAAATAGGGGATACATCTGTGAACAAATGATACAATCGAGAAGTTGATATACTGATGCATTATTGAAAATAACATGTTATCGTAAACAT
>STHD01000004.1:21310531-21358736 GCA_016170015.1 Anopheles longipalpis
TTTAATTTACATTTCTGATCAATTGAAACATTTAAAAAGTATGCACGTGTTGCTTGTAGTAATTGATTATGGCATTTATGTAAAATTATTCAAAAATTTCCACGAAAAGCGAAATAGTTTCGTTGATTTCCGTGGACGTCAAACGCTTCGCTTTTTTTTTAACGAAAACGTCAAAGCCTTCGCTATTTTGAACGAAACCTGTGGTAGAACCGAATTGGTGCTCGGAATCGAAGAGTGAAAATTGTGTCTGCGTCAAACTTTTCCAAAACCTCTGTCGATCGCTTTTCGAAGCAGCTCGTTATTTCTTCAACGCTTTAACTGTCCTCGAAACCACCCCAAACTAAACCAGGTAATTGGTGAAAAGTTCTTTATATTAGTGCATTTTTATTTCGTTCGGGGTGGCATCCGCAGAAAAATCGATGCAGGGAACATTTGGTACCGTTGGTGCTGTGTTGCCTTTCCGGACAGGCGATGGTGGAATGTGATAATTTGAGTGGTGATCTGTGAGGCTCAACTGTGACTCAGAAACAAGATATCGTTTCGGTTTAATTGAATCATTCGGGATGAAGTCATCATGTGCTGAAGCTGTGCGGAATTCCTTCCATTTTTGCAAAGGTGTGCCCGCTGTGAGAAGAGTACCCCTTCGGTGTATGATGTTGTGCTACGCCCTTTCTTGGCGCACGCATGAAGCGCAGCACTATGCTCGAATTGGCACTGTTTTGGCACACACATGTCCTTATGCGGGTGGCCGCGCGCGCTACGCATACACACGTATGCAGCGACATCATTTCAGGGTCAAGTCTAAAGACGCGGATCACTCCGTTTCAACCTGAAACGGACCAGTCCACTCCATGTCTCTATTGGTCATTTAATGTAAAAAAAAGCGACGGACGGCAGTGAAGTTGGAATGCCCTTCGAGACAATTCCCATCGCTAATTTATGTCCTTTTTTCCACGCCGAGCCCCATCACATCCTCGAGACAGGACGAGAAGACCGCAGTCACCGCAGGCGTTAAAAAGGATGAGACATACGCGTTTAGAGCGCGGGTGTAAGAACGGGACCAATGCAACGCTACACCACAGATAAAACGCTGATGCTTGGCGCATACTCAAATCGGCCCTTCCCGGTTGTTGTTTTTTACCGTATCAACCTTATGATATTGATTTTTTGGGGAGTACGCACCTAGAAAGACACCCCCATGAAGGCTCCAAAGATGTGCTGATGATGCCCGATTTTTGTCAATTTAGCGCTAAAGCAGTGGGATTTGCTCGTTTCCTTTTTGTTTGTTTGGCCTTTCACATTGAAGTGACTGGAGGTGCCATTAATAAGGGAGATAGTATGTCCCAGACAAAAAATATACATTTGACTAACATCTCTGGCAATTGTCTTTCGAGTGTATGCTGCGTGAATACGTTTGATGAGCCAAGATGCAAAGAAAGTCTTTGTTTGTTGCTATGCTTGCAATGGTTGGAGCATTTTGAAGGACAGTCATGTTTTAGCATGATGAAAGGTTAACCGTCGATCCGATTCAATTCCATTTAAATGTTAATGTTTATACATTTAATACGCATTATGTTTATTCAGATAATCGATTCCATGGCGCACATCTAGTGGATGAATTAGTAATTAAAAGCGTAATTTGACGCATTAGAGTGATTGATTCTATTGCTCTTAGTAGTAAAATGTTTCTTGCCCGCAAGACTGCACTTCGCGGTAATATTAGTTCCAAAAAATAACATCATTTTTAGTTATGTACCGTTGATACAAACATGATATTTATAAACTTTCTAATTTACAGAATGCCGGCAGCAGCACCGCAGGTGGAAAATGGTGCAGGCGTACCAAAAACGGAGCTGCAGGAGCTCCAAATTAAACAGCAGCAGGTGGTCGATGAGGTATGGAACATGCTCTGCATACATCATCTATGGGCCGCGATACCCCCAGAAACCCGATAGCAACACGTATATATACATATGCTTATATATTCAAACAATTTCTTCTATGCTTTCTGTACACTTTCATGATTTTCGTGGCTGTCAACCATAGTCCTTGGACAGTACCCGCCGAATGCTGGCACTATGCGAGGAGGTAAGAACAATCCATTTTGTACTGTTTTGTCGCATTACCATGTATGCGCTTGTCCTGCGAATACTGGCAGCTCGTTTAGAAACCGTGACGATGGATGCGAAACGTTTTTGGTAGAGGAACTGCACTACTACTCCACGCAATTGGAGGTGCCTTCGCAATACAAATTAGTACAGATTACTTTAGAACGGCGCCGGCCAATAAAATGTTGTCTTCCATAGCGTTTTGAAACGTGTTCTGTAAAATGCTTGAAACGCCTCCTAAAATGGTCCGGTAAAGTTTGTGTTATCAAAACCGTTTTGTTTTACTACATCCAAACTAGTAAGCTAGTAACTCTTAGTTCGTTATTATGCTATGTTTTGCTCATGGTTATTCGATCGATCGAGAGAAACTGTCGATTCTGTCATCGATTTTCAATCCCAAAAGCAGTCATGTCAATTTAAACCGTCCTGTACCCAAGCCTGCCATATTGTCCAATAGCTGTTTTTTTGTTTTTGTTTTACTTTTCTTTAGAAATGTGTTTGTTTTCCTTCATTTGAAGTGTTTTCAAATACGTGGCGCAAAAATAGAAGAATAATGTTTTCCGTTTCTTCACTGTAATACTAAATGTTGTGTTTTCGTTTAATACTTTATCGATGTTCCAATTTCTCATGAGTGTTTATTTTGCGTCGCGTTTGAATATAGCTCTGAATGAATTAAAAAGAATTTCATGTGTTACTTATAGAATTCATTAACTAATCTTTCTTAAGCTTATAACGATCAATCACGGTCAGTTTTCCATTCTCCTTGATTGCAATGTAAAGCAATTGTATTTACAAGACAAAAAAAACAACAATGCTCTGTTCCTCCAGTTTCCTTTTTCAGTTGCCGTAAGAAATACAATTGAACAGGAATTATAACATACGTTATTCCTTGTTTGGTTTTGTCTAGTATTTTAATTCCTCTTTGGTTTTCTTAATACTTTTGTTGAGGCTGCGTGTGTTTGTATGTCCCGATCTATGTTGCATGCCTATGACTTATACTTACGTCAAACATTCGATCGTACTAACTATTTACGTCACATCACAAATTCTAAACTGTCTTCTCCTCCAGAATGAAACCACGGCTGGATGAAGTTGCAAACAGAGAACAATGATTCTTCTATTCCTTTTTCTGTCTTGGTTTAACTGTTATCGGAACGTGTCTGTACCTTGATCACTTGTAATAGAGCTATTTTCAATAACTATCACTACTATTCTGCCTATTCTGCTACCTTTTACAAAACTATCCTACTTAAATGAACAAAAAAAAAGATGCATGAGTATCTACTGTTATTATTTCCGCTGTGCCGGAGATAAATTGTATCAAGCAATAATCCGGCGGAAATGTATTGATTTGTTGTATACATAGCTTACAAATGTTTGTTATAATTGTATCCCCCACGAGTCTTAGAGAAGCAAAAACGATTCGCAACACTTTGAACATAAATTCAACAATGCATTGTTAACGTATTAGTTTGTATATTTATATACGTGGTTTATGAAAAATGTAAATCTTGCATCTAATCGGTGAAAATATGTAAAAATTTTAAACTGTGCAGCCGTGGACATAAAACTGCGCAGCAGACAATTCGCTGTATCGCGCCACAAAAACTCAAATGATAAATTAAACTTTCTAAAATTTGTTGTTTTCTGTGTGTTTTGCACGGCAAATATTTGCCCGTTTGTAGTAATTATATTTCAAATAACGCAAACAAAGCTTTCTATTATTTATGGGTTACTTACTACTTTTCGTTAGCATTTACCATTTTTATGTTTGAAATGAATGTAAATGTACGTATTGTATTTTGGTTTCGTAAAAAATGTACGCAATGTGCTAATAGTTTTAAAACAATTATATGACCTGTTTAAATCATTAACACTATAACAAGTAGCACTGAAATGGAGCATTTTGTACAGTTGTTAAAGTGTGTTTTGATTTTCAAACATACTGACAGGTTACTTCTCATATAAAAAGGTTAAATAATTATCTATTTTTATTAATACCTTTGTGTGAAACTCTACAATCTTTTCTTTTAAGGATAATTGCCCAGAGTGAGATACATAATATAAGAAACATATTTTTGTTTCCTTTTTGTTATTTTGTGTGTGTATGTATTTGTGTGTAAGAGCACAAAATAAATTAACCAACGTATGAGTTGAATTTATGTTCAGTGTTTTGTGATTTTGGTTTCATTTCTGTCTCGTTAAACAAATTGGTTAAATGCCAAACAGTAACATGCATTTTGCGAGTAAAAAGAATCGTAAAGCGTGGGCCACGCAATGGTGTATTATATCGATTTAAGATTATCCACATAATAGCCTTTATCCAGCTCTACGACAAAAAAAACCCCCGCCAAGAATTACGCGCTAGATTATACTAACAACTGCCACATCTATTAGGAAACCACCATTAGAGTATTAGCATTTTAGTTCTTACAAAAAGTAAATTATACCGAAACATATACGTAGCAGATCAATCGATACAGGATAACAATATTTGGTCGCAACAAGCATTTGCCAAAATCTCTACCATATCCTCTGCCGAGCAACGATCTGTTTTACGTTTTGGAAAAAGAAAACAAACCAACAACCAGAAACCCATGTATTCAAACTAAACGTTACGCCCATCACTACAGTATACGCAGAACAATTAACAAATGACACTTATTACTGATTATTCCAAATGCCGCCATACAAAAATAGAGCAAGGAAGCCGGGATTCGAACCCTGGTGGCCCTTGACGATCAGGGAGGTGAGTCATCATATCATTGGACACATTCTATACATAATCTATTATATTGTAATCCTTTGGAATGCAAAAAAAAAATATTACAATCATAATTAATTCTACATAAATGACCAATGTTGAATGTATTGACTACACTCCTCATTTCAAACCGCAACACATCAAAAATCACATTTTGTTTTGGTTTATTCATCATCTAAATGACACTCGAAAGTCTAATACATATATTACATTTTCTCCTACATATGTCATCATCTTTAATGTTGCAGTTTTCTCGTGAAATATATTTTCATGATTATTCCATTTATGTTGATCCCTGTCCGCGCCCCCATATGTCTGTGGAAGAAAGAAGATACTGCTAATCAACCTGTCACACTTTCCTTTATCGAAGCACTAAAAACTGTTTACATTAATATTTTACACTCTAGTTCAGTTGAATATCGCTTGCAATCTATTTTCATGATAGAAAATGTATGTCATTACGTTTGTATAATCTACCCTTTACTCTTTTCTCTCCACTTTTGCTCGCACTAGCGCTCCTTTACACAACACAGATGCAGACGCACNACAACCAGAAACCCATGTATTCAAACTAAACGTTACGCCCATCACTACAGTATACGCAGAACAATTAACAAATGACACTTATTACTGATTATTCCAAATGCCGCCATACAAAAATAGAGCAAGGAAGCCGGGATTCGAACCCTGGTGGCCCTTGACGATCAGGGAGGTGAGTCATCATATCATTGGACACATTCTATACATAATCTATTATATTGTAATCCTTTGGAATGCAAAAAAATACTACAATCATAATTAATTCTACATAAATGACCAATGTTGAATGTATTGACTACACTCCTCATTTCAAACCGCAACACATCAAAAATCACATTCTGTTTTGGTTTATTCATCATCTAAATGACACTCGAAAGTCTAATACATATATTACATTTTCTCCTACATATGTCATCATCTTTAATGTTGCAGTTTTCTCGTGAAATATATTTTCATGATTATTCAATTTATGTTGATCCCTGTCCGCGCCCCCATATGTCTGTGGAAGAAAGAAGATACTGCTAATCAACCTGTCACACTTTCCTTTATCGAAGCACTAAAAACTGTTTACATTAAGATTTTACACTCTAGTTCAGTTGAATATCGCTTGCAATCTATTTTCATGATAGAAAATGTATGTCATTACGTTTGTATAATCTACCCTTTACTCTTTTCTCTCCACTTTTGCTCGCACTAGCGCTCCTTTACACAACACAGATGCAGACGCACTAATTGCTGCTTGTAATAGTTGCTTTACGTATCTTGAGCGTATACTATGTAAATTCTCTCTTGTGATTTCCCTGTACTAGTTTCCATTGCGTTTACAATCATTTCATAATTACATCTTCTCTTTTTTCCTCTTTCTTCCTTTCTCAGAAAGATCCTTCTGATATTGTTACATTAACTTATTTACATTTTCTTACATTTACGTACGGTAGCTAGTTACGCTAAAACCCAAATGCTTTCCATTTACTGTAAGCTTGTTTTGTTTTCGAATTAGTCACTTTTGTTCAATGATTAACGTTTATCTTTCATTTGGTCTGTCGCTGTCTCGTGCGTAGGTTCGCTTCGTATTATGTGTATTGTGAGTTTACTTCTATATTTAATTCTGTTTCATACGTCCTTACATGAATAATTGATTCAAGCCTTATTAATTATAATTTGTTTTGACATCGTGAGTGTTTTCGTGCTGTGTTGTGGAAAAAAATCAAACTAATAATAAAAAAAAACGCTCATAATAGATGCGTGTAAAGCGTAAATTGTGGTGTCGTGCTCAATGCTCAAAAATGGGAACTGGAAGATTGCATACTACACGTTTTGATAAAGTATTAATATAGCTCAAAGTACGAACAACGAAGGAACAAGCAAGAAATAGTTGAAATGAAGTTTTGTTAACCGTCACAAACTATTACCAAAAAGGCACTCTGATTGACATGACTGGGTTCATTAGTTAATGATCGATTTGATGCGTGAAAGGCACGTTATGCTGGAGGATCGTGGTAAAACAGAAGCTAAATGATTGTCCAATGTACTAAATAAGCCATAAGATTTAAGATACATGATCTTGTACACGTAAGAATTGTACTGGCGACGGATTGTCGCACAATTTAGAACGTGAGACGATGCTAAGTTGATATTTGTGATATTTTCTGATCTAGAGCACTGAGGTGGGAATGCGAACCATCGTAATGCTGGATGAACAAGGAGGTAAGCTTATCCACTGTTGAGTTAGCAAGATGAAATCAATAACAATAACCAAAAAAAAAAAAGAAATAACTTCTACACACCACTGAAAACAATCTAACAGTTAGTTACAATAACAGAGATACCATATTTTCGTTAGTAGAAAATCTAAACTAACCTCTGCTTGCAAATCTTTTTTTTTATTTTCAAATGTATCTGGACTTGTAACTCCACAATCCACAAATTGTACAACAATATAAGTGAACTTACATTTTAGCTCTATTATTCTTACGCTTCGAACGAATTAATAACAGTTTTATTGTGCAACGGTTTGTGGGCCAAAACGGAATGAGAATCGCAAACGGCATAACTAAATGTAGAATGTCATAAGAATGTTGTATAACAAAAACAAACAAAAAAAAAAGGGCAGCAAAGAAAATATCACAAATCACCCAAAAGAAACCAAACTACGAACTTAACTTACCCAGCAAAACTAACGATGATTCACCCACTAAAACATACTTACAAGTACTTACCAATCGGAAACAAACAAACGTACCAATGAGCACAGCACTTTTCACTCTAAACTCTGCATCTGCATCAATAAAACAACACAACAAACAGGTATATTATAAAGCAAAACATCAACCCGAAAGCGACAATAGTACATATAATTATACATTTTTTTTCTTGTATTAAATCTCTTGTTTTCTATTATTACACTCCTGGCGCAAAATGGGCTCGGAAGCTTCTGAGTTCTCGTTGTATTTTCCTTACTTTTGTTTGCTCGTCTTTATTAATCTGTTCGAATCTGCAGCTCAAGGAAATGTATTTACGTTCTTCTACATAGCAATAAGAAATAGAATTTCTTTCATTCAGTTTCATTTTGTTTGTTTTATGTTACAAAAGATGCTCGTTGGACCATGATCACTCATTGTTTTTGAATTTAATTATAACCCTTCAAGGTTTCCCTCGCAAAGTTTCCGTTCGATGCTAGCTTTCTTTGAACGTCCTACGATTTGCGCTAGTGACGGTTTAATTTAGTTAAATAAAATTACTGTAGATTTTACTCGTTTTGGTTGAACATTTCTTATAAATAAGTTTTATATATGGTTTTGAATGATCCCGTTTTGCTCGGACTGCCTTTCGAGATATGCTGCCAATCATTAATGCCCCGTAACTTGGTTCTACCCCGCCGTTTGATTTAACGCATAACACTTTTAGTTAAGTTTGTTTGTGTTTAGATTTCTTTTTTGGTTCAAATTGTTCAAATTCGATTTCCGTATTTGTCAAACTTTTACGTTGTCTTTTTTTTTTCTTTTCTCCGAGAGTGTAGAACGTTGCATGACATTCGAGTAATGTTACTAAACTTATCTTTCAATATACTAATAAATATTACCGCTACATAGTACTATTTAATATTCTACCTACTACTAAAACTATTACTATCATCACTATAACTACTAATTACACGTTAGCTATTTATACTATCACTTCTAAACTCTGTTACCCGTTTCGTTCTATCATTTTCATACATTTCAATCCCATTCCATAGTAAGCAAACTCACAAAAATTCACATTTTCTAAACAATTTCCGTATGCCGTTACCTTGTATTGAATGCACAATTTTCACAGTACCGTAATATCCGTTACATAAAAGTATATCCAAACATACAAAAACTCCTTTTCGATTCACTCTCTATCCTTTAAATCTACAAACCATACACTAATGCATTTCATAACTTACAATATAAGCAGCTCACTTATCACTTACTAATTCATTGTTTGTTACAAAACGTTCATCGTGACGTGCGTTATCTATGTTACTTACAAAATGTAATTGGCTCTTTCTCTTGCTCCTTTCTCTCTTTCCCTTTCTTTCTATTTTCACCTCTTTGTTTTGTACCTCAACGTGGTCGGTGTGAAAATGCGCGCAATTGAACTATGGTTCATGCGTCTGCGTAACGGATCTAAATGTTGTAAACAAATGCAAACACAAATCCTATCTAAAACACCACAGAACAATTGGACCGAATCGAGGAGGGCATGGACCAGATCAATGCCGACATGCGTGAAGCTGAGAAGAATCTGAGTGGCATGGAAAAATGCTGTGGTATCTGTGTCTTACCGTGCAACAAGTAAGCATATGATAATGCTCCATAATCACCTTCATAGCAATGGTTCATTAACAAACTTTGCAATCAATTTTCCTACTTGCAGAAGTGCATCCTTTAAAGAGGACGATGGTACCTGGAAGGGCAACGATGACGGTAAGGTGGTTAACAATCAGCCCCAGCGAGTAATGGACGATCGCAATGGATTGGGCCCGCAGGCAGGTTACATCGGAAGGTAATGCAAAGCACGCTGGTCAATTGGCATGCTTTCTTCTGCGTTAAAAACCCTCTCTTTTATTAACTGTCACGCTTTTCCCGTACCATAAAGGATCACGAACGACGCGCGGGAGGATGAAATGGAGGAAAACATGGGACAGGTGAACACGATGATCGGTAATCTGCGAAACATGGCGCTCGATATGGGCTCCGAGCTTGAGAATCAGAACAGACAGATCGACAGAATCAATCGCAAGGTAAGTGTCCTGTTTCACTCCGCTCGTTGGCTTTCTCTCGCCGCCGACACTGCCGGCAATGGCCACGGACGGTTACTTCCGGTCCGGTATTTCGCTGGAAATTCTGCTCCGCATCTGCGAACTCGCTGACACGAGCGCTGGGAGTTTGAACAGAGCGAGAGTGAGAGAGTGTGAGAGAAAGTGAAAACGAAACGAGAAAGAAACGGCGAAGCATCTTGTTACCGACCCTCTACTTTCTACTATACATTTAGCCGAATGATCTTTCTTAGTTTTTTGATCAGATTATTACATCGTTAAAACATGCATTCGTTTTACCATTTTACTGGTTCGGTTTTGATTTTAGNGAGAGTGTGAGAGAAAGTGAAAACGAAACGAGAAAGAAACGGCGAAGCATCTTGTTACCGACCCTCTACTTTCTACTATACATTTAGCCGAATGATCTTTCTTAGTTTTTTGATCAGATTATTACATCGTTAAAACATGCATTCGTTTTACCATTTTACTTGTTCGGTTTTGATTTTAGTGTATGAGTTTTATATGTTGGTGTTTTTAATTCACCCAAAACAATACCACTACTGCAGCACATGTGCAAAAAAAAAAAAACAATCAGAAAACATAAACATAAAAACATAACATAAGCTCTAACCAGCGGTTTTGCTTGCGCATTCTAGTTTTGTGTGTAACCTTTTTCGTTTTTCGTTTCCGTTTTTCGTTGAAGAAACATTAGCAAACGCAATGTTTCTTCGCTGTTAGTTTAAACTTTTTGTTCTCTCAGAATTAGATCCCGTTCGGTATTTAAACGTAATGTTTTGTACCACTATGTTCTAGTTTATTCGGTTTTACGTTACATTTGCTAATTACAAGGTAGCGGAGAAGTATTTATGTACTGTCGTTGACACGCGTTGTTGTGGTCTCTCTGTGTATAATGTTGTGTCCGGTTGTTGTTGTTTGTTACACATATACACAACACAAACCTGAGCTTTCGGTCAAATTAGAAACAACCACCTTCAAAAACATTACTCCATAAACTCCCGAAGAGTTAATTTTTGTGCATTTCTTTTCTTTCGTTTGTCTACTGTTTTTGCGTCTTTTCTGCCATATATCTCTCTCTCTATATCTGTCTACCTATCTTTCATTTTCTATGCGCCTGAATCTATCGAAGTGTGTTAGTACATGTTTGTGTAGCTTTCAAGTTCAGTGTGTACTACCTTTTTATATTTAAAAAACCAACACTAGCCACTGTCCAGAATTGTAAAAGGGTATAAACGGAAATGAGCTGAGTCCATTATGTGAAAATTATTGCAATTGCAAAAATTGGAATCAGAAAGAGCAAATTGCCTTTCATTTTATTTCGTTCGGCAAAATTCAATCGTAAATCCAGTACATTTAGACGCTTAACTCATCCAGGGGGTATCAGTTGGTCCTCCTTTCCGTTTACAGATAGATTTGTTTTTTTTTTATGTTTAACGTACAATCCTTAGTACGCTCTTAGTTTTATTTTCTTTTGCACACTCATAAAGAGTCGCAAATGAGAGAAAAGTTATTGCTTTATTTAGCCACTCGCTAGGAGTGGTTGACACGTTTACGAACTAATAAATGTAGTCGAACATTCAACAAGGGATCGATTTACGTTGTTCGCCTTACTGTGATTAATGCTTCTTATGATTTTGTATCATATTCCGATTTATATTAATCCAAGCTCTCTCTCTCTCTAACGCCTCTTCCCTTATTTTGCTATCCTTGTTCGCTAGCTGATTGTGTTGTTCTTTTCTAATAACCTTTAATCAAAACGACAAACCGATGTTTTAAATGTTCGATTTGTAATTCATTTTGGCGATCCCCACGGATTGTGTGGAATGTTTAGCAAAAATCGTTTTCTGTCAAACAAAATAACATAAAACCAAAATCTTGGAAGTGATCTTGCCTCTTTATCCCAACGGTAGTCGTAAGTGTTGGCGGGAAAAGAACACCGTAGAGTTTGACGTATTGTTTTTTTTTTGTTGCGGAAAAGGTGTTATTTGTTTTGTTCAATATATTTTATGTGTTGTTAGTCCCCAGATTTCGCATACGGCTTAGCGCTGCAAAAGCCGCTATATGCTTGGTTCATTATTATGTTACGCATTTAACAACAAAAAAACTCACACTTTTGCGGTGTTCAACTGCTAGCACCGCCTGTACGTCAAAAACTACGGTGTAGGACAGTTTCCGCTACCTGACGGGCAGATAAACTTCTTCGCAACCAAACGGTAGAGTATTGTGAATTTTCTTACCAACCATATTATGAAACATTACCAAATGTGTGATGGGAGTAAGTATCGTTAATGATCCATATACTATCCGTTTGGTAGGTAGAGCCCACTGTTTTCTATGTGCCAAAGTTGATCATTAAGTTGTTCTACCGGCTCCGCTAGTGAGATCAACAGAGAAGAAAACCAGATAAGGAAACACCATTGTGGATAGAGAAGAATTCACAATTCACAAACGATAGCATATACTTATCTGTTGGTTTTTGTTCATTTACTATTTGTTTCTTTTCTACCATATTCATTTTCTTGTCACTGTTTAAATGTCGTTAATTTGTGCTTTGCAACCGCGCTTTGTTTTTCTGCGGTAATAGCTGTACAACAAGAAAACAGGATGCTAGTGGTTGCGACCACCTTATATTGCTCTCATTGCTTCTGCGCGTTGTTTCATGAATGGGAAGATGCTCTAGATTTGTTGCAATTAGTAAAGGATGCTTAACTGTCTTTATTGCACAAAGAAGTTTTGAACTGAGAGAAAAAGCGGATTTGATCGGTGAAGGAAGTGCTTTCTGAAAGAAGACTTTTTCAATCCCAATCCTTCGATTCACTGGAATGTTAGATACTATTAAATCACTTACCCGTTCTACCATCAATGTTAGTCACAATTCGTGGTATCTTCACATGGCAAAATCCCTCCCCTGTTAAGTGATGCTCAGTTTATGACGATAATCACGACATTGCGTGAGTTTGTTAAGCTTGAATTATCCCGTTCGATCTTAAGTTGTTCGCATCGATCAACATGACTATCATGTCGAACAAACAATCGGAAAAATGTTCGAGACGAATGCCGCCAGTAGTGTTTTGTTTTTAAGTTATGTTTCTTTTACTTTCTTTACCATTATCACGTGCTCCATTCACGTTCGCTGCTTTAGAGGAACCCCCTTTGCGCGCACCATCGTTTCTATTCATTGTTGCGTTTTCTTTTGTCGATAAGCGTTTCTTGCGTTAATTTTAACGTTTCGTTCCTCTCTTCACCCTTCCTCTATACCGCGCGTACAATTTCAGTGAATAATCTGATTGAGAATCAATTGCTCTTACCTCTCTTACTCTTTCCTTACTATACTATACTCTACTATATAAATACCTATGTTTATGTTTATTGCATGTGACATGATCGTTATTTTAATGCTCTTCCAACAATCTAGGGCGCATCGAATGAGGACAGGATAAAGGCGGCCAATGAAAAAGCGCACTCGCTTCTCAAATAAAAAGGGTACCGAGTATATATATAGCAGTGCATATATACAATATACACACCTATCTATACATATATATATATACATATACTTGTATGGTTATCGTTATTATTTTACCTCCTCCAATTTCGGATATCGAAACGAACAAACGCGAAAAATGTAAGTTGGTAGTTTTCTTACTTCTTTACATATATTTAAATGTATATTCATTCATAGTTTCTAATATTACTATTTATGCGTGTAATGGAATATATATATATTTATTAAGTATAAGTTTCTTTATGTCAATTCGTTCTTTTACATATATATATGTAGGATGTGATATTATTATATTATGCTGCAGAATCAATAGAACAGAAAGGACCTATGACTCACACAAAGACATTAAAGAATAAAACAATGTTTATGAAACAGTAAAATAATCTGATCACTGCTTTTATTTAAACTCTTTTCTCGTTACACAAAACTCGTTTGGTTTTTTTTTGTATTTATTTTTAATCTTCTACGTTTCTCAATTTTCAACTTACGTTCGTTGGGTAATTTTAAGAAATAAAACAATGTAGGCAATTATGCTTGCGCAAAATTGTGTTGCGCATCCAAAAAAGGTTAAAAAGAAGTACTCTAAAAACTTAACAAAAGCACACACACACACACACACACGCATACACATTGGTCGAGTTGAGTTTTAGCGATGATGCAATTGGAAGAAGTAATTGCCTGCTAGTTTTGTTTTGTATTACTTTCGTAAACTTTTCGGCCTCTTATGCCTCTTTTTTACTATTTCAAACAATCGCCCCGCGTCCCAAAACAATGCCTTCCGTTGTATCTTTCACCTGTGTAGTTCAACTACTGCCAAATTAGTCGATACTTAAACGAATTGATTTTTCGAACACCTTTATTCCAAACTTTTCCACACCGAATCAATAACTATTGCTACTCATCGCCAATCGAACCAACCGTGTACGTGAGTGATCTTATCTTGTTATGCTATCGACTTCCGTAGGGAGATTCCAACGCCACCAGGATAGCAGCGGCCAACGAACGGGCTCACGATCTGCTGAAATAAGCTGTGCGACACTTACGATCGCTGATGGTTTGAGCAACGGAAGGATGTTAGGCGACACACAGACAACAGGACGGCATGCGATTGTAATTGAGCAGTGTAAACTATTCCAGTTGTGTGTGGTCCTGCTGGGTAGAAACGGCTATAGAGAGCAAATAGCAAATTGAGACAAAAAAACGCTAATCAAGATCCACCTACGATTTACAACAAAGCATGGAAAACTGAACACGAATATTGAAAAAACAAAACGGCATACACCGATAACACTGCTGATGGAAGAACACATTGTCAACCGGACGTTAGACTGCTTTGCATTTAAATAAGCGTTAATGAGGAAGAGATGGGAATAAAACAATGGAGTGTGTCAATCAGTTGCCACCGCTTGCTGGTTCAGTGTAAGAGGACGCTCTAGGCTTAAACGAGAAACGTTGATCATTTACCGAAATGATGGCACAGATCGAGCGCATAAATTTTACCCCCCCATTTTACCCTCAACACAAGTATATGAGACAGCGAAATGCAGACAAGTCACAGGAGCAGGAGCGCTAGAGCAAAAAGGCGGTGAAAATATTACAACGATACTCTTAGGTTTCACTAGGTTGTGCGTTATTGCGTTTTGAATTCCATTACTACTCGCTGCATCTGCACGAAGATGATCGTTCTGTCGCACCGGTGCGCGTGTGCCTTTGCTGCGGCACGGCTGCTAGGTTGTTTTTTGGTTGTTGTTATTTTAAGTTTCACTTTAAGGCTACCGCGCGGGACCAAAGTATCCTGTCCTTTCGTTCGTATGTTTTCTTCTCTCGGACAGTTTTAGACACGTCGTTTTGTGAAAAAAAGTGTGCATTCGCATAAGATGCAGGTGATGATTGAGATTATTCTCACACGTTCGTTGTTTGCCACTATCGTTACTGGCGTTAGTCTTAACAATGCTCGTTTTGTCCGTTTTTAAAGCAGCTTTTAGTCACAGTAGGATAGGATAAAAATCTTCTCCCCCCTTTGTTCGTCCAATCATTTGATTGGGCGAGGTTTTTTTCCCCTGACTCCCTTTCCCCAGTGTGTGTATGTGTATACAACGATGCATCCACGAGAAAAACGTGGGCAAAGTTGTGCGGATTGTTAAAAGAATCAGTGATCAGAGTCAGTCTCTTTAAGACATTTTAATCGTTACAGTATAGTGTAGATCCTTCATACTAATGCTACATGAATGTTTAGGGCTGTTAATACTGCAGCATAATGTGCACATCACCCTTAATCGTTTCTTGTTTGGCTACGTTTTGAACGAACTGCGTTCGAGCGGTTTCCTTTTTCTTCCCACCGAGACCGGAAAGCAAGAGAAAGAGGTAGAGAGTATCAAGTGTCCAGTCAGGAGATGTAGCTAATCATCATATCACTGGGCGCGTGCTGGGATGTTGTTGCAGATGCCATTTTGTGATGTGTGATGACCGAACGAATAAAATTGCTCTTTCCGTCTGAATGATTCCGACGTATAAAGGTTTACCGCTAGGTAAACCGTTCTCGTGTAATTCGTTACAATTTACGAACAGTTCATGTGTGCTTAATGCTCTCCGTGTCAGTAAAACTTTGTTCCTCAGCAAGGGCAGTAACGCTCAGTAACGCTGAGATATAGTGTTTTTAAAACCTATTTGTTAATTGATGAACAGAACGCTTCAAATGCCTAGCAAAACTAGCGTCGTTACATATAGTGGCAGCAAAGCATTAATTCGGTAACGGCAAGTAGCTATTCGGCTATCGGTTATGCTACAAGGAAGGAAATGGAACAAGGTTAGCACGGACAGATATTTAATTTGCTTTGTTCCGATTGATCATAGTTGGTAGATTATGTTAAAGTTCCCCATTAGGGTGCATATATTTTACTATTCTAGACGTTGTGGATATAGATCGTCCCCAAATCAACGATCAGTCTTGTAATGTAGCCCAGCACCCAGCGTTAACTAGTTGACTAACATGCCACAGATATAGTAAAAGTAATCTCAATTGCATCAACTGGACCGCTGAACACTGAAGCTTGGTATTTTGCCATTCGACGGAAAGAAAATGGTGGGGTGGTTAAAAGTTTGAATTAACTTCCTTACTCCACCGCACCACGAAATGCGGAACCCAACATCGGAAGGCAGTAAAACGGGATGTTTATTTTCCTGTGGTACATGCTGGTCTAAATTGCAAGCAAATTTTCATCTCGATATAGCTTCAATCTCAAATAATAATGTGAACAAAACGAACAAAAAAAAAACAACAACTAAAACCCCCAGCGTAGTGGAACCTGCATTAAGACGAACAGAAACCATAGCCACCAAAAAAACGATGGAATAGTGAAAGGAAAAGGAACATTACTAAAACAAAACAAAACAAAAATTAAAAGCAAAAAAGCGTACTTTAATAATAAATATAAATATACAAAACTTATACATTATTAATGATACATTATTTACTTAGCAAACAGTGAGCGAGTAAATGTGCATGGACGCGTTTATATCATATCAAGGCAGGCCAGACGTAATACAGACAGCAACAAAAGCGAATTCTACAAAACCCATGCATGCATGGGCGAAAAGACAAGCATCAAACGTGAGGCAACCACAAACAAACAAACACACAAACGAAAAACGAAAGGGAAAATAAAACTAGCAAAACTAAACACCGAAGTGAATTGTATCGCAAAGCAAGCTAATCATAAGGAAGAGCATATAAGTGCAGCATAACAAGCATGTGTGGATAAATGCGCATTTTCCATTTGAATGGGCAAACAATTGTGGCAAACAACAACAACAAACAAACCGTGGAAGTTTTAACTTCCACAACAATTTGCGAATGATGAAAAAAAAAAAGATTGCAATATTATTGTGGTATCCTACCGAAACGGAAATGCTCGATTTATTAAAATGAGAAGCAAAACCAAAAAAAAAGTAAAACAAAAAAGCATTAATCCAAGGCTATATATAGAGAGAAAGAGAAAGAAGTCCAGTAATGAACAAAAAAGAAAAAAAAAACAAAAAACTTTATCATATACCAATACTGCTGGGCTTACAGACAGCGACAGGACACTGAACACAGAAAGGACACGCGTTCAAGTATATACACTCATTATTATGTTTGAACAAAATGAACGTTGATTGAATAGATTCATCAGCAATAATAAACAATTGTGATAATACAATACATACAAGACGGGGGCGGGCGGAATGAAAACATAACACAAGCAAAGAAAGATAGAAAGGGCAGGCGATGGGAAAAAAAGGCAGAAATTATGAAGCAATCGAAGGAAGGAAAAGCAGAACGAAGCACGAAAACATTAGTGAAAGAACAAACAAAGCAGTTGCATGTAGTGAGGCGCTTGACAAAACGTATTGAATGAGAAAAAAAGGGAAGGTAGCAAAATGCGTAACAAAAATAGTTAAAACAGTACCGTTAAAGAATCGAGTGAAACATAAGTAAACTCATTTAAGTCTCGCACCGGGCTAGAATGAAAGCAACCGTGTACGGAACGGTTTTTCTCCCATTGGAGTAATTAAATTTGTTTAATTTGCTTTCGCTCTAATAGAAGGGTGACTAAAATGAAACAGTTTATGTAAAAAAAATAACAACACTCACAAAATTTTTAGTATGTCTCAATTGCAAACATAGTTAAAATCGCTTTCGATCCGATGAAATGCTCCTGCATCTTTTCTTCCACCAAATTTCGGTTCTGTGATTCGGTTCACCATTTCCTAACTACTTCCAAACCAGAGCACCACTTACTTCCCGGGCAAGAAAAATCGATCTGCATTCTTCCAGCAACAGATTTTTGAGACACGCGGCAGGTGTTGCTATCGAACCGCGATCGACCTGCGCGCACCTGATCTGTTGATGATTCTCTTTGTTGAAATCGTTGTTAAAGGACGAATTTGGTGGCATTAATACGTACATGATCGGTAATGGGGTATTACCTACCCTGCAGACGAATAATTGCTAGATGAATATCAATCAAAAATCCTTAACCGAACGCGCGGTACAGCAATGGCAGCGGAAACGGAATGTAACTATCAGTGAAAGGCACATTACAAGCAAACATTACAAACAAACAACACTAGCACAATGGGCTACACAGCATCATCTCTCTTACTACCTTAGCGATTGATATTCTCCCTCCCAATTGGAACAACGGTGCATATACATATATATGAAGCAAAAAGGAAAACAAACGTAACAAAACACTCAATACCAGCTCTAGTTGTCTTTTTCAAAAAACCCCCCAAAAAAGAAACCAAGCTCTACGTGTGTATAAAACAAGTCAAATAAAAAAGACAAAACTCCAAACTATTGCCATTAATTCCGAGCAAATAAGTAATAGCTACTAAGGCACCACCACTATACTCTATTATTGCTAAATAGCAGCATAGCGCAATAGTAGCTTAGTAAACGGGGCGAACGCGTTTCTCTTTGTGATTTTCCATTTGTGTTTTTTTGTGGTTTCCGTGTTTCCTAAGCCTTTCACCCTTCCCTCCCAACATCCCCCTCTAGTTTTCTAACCCCTTTTTGTTCACCCCTTAGCATCCAACATGTAAACTTTTCAGCTAAAAGTGACAGAAAACTAGACATGTGCTATAGAAAGGAATGATAACAAGCTGAAACAGCAGCGGACAGAAGAGAAAAACACAGAAACACAGAAGAAGAAGTAGAGAGGAAGTAAAACAAACGAAGAAAGGGAATGATTGCAAACATCAAAAAAACAAAAACGACGGACGGCATATGACGTGAAAGCAAAAAGCAAAAAGTTTACGAAATGTTATCTAGTTAAGTTTGGCTACAAACAAAAGAAAACAAAAAAACTTACTCTTAGCGTAAATGAATTCGAAAATTTGTAAATAGAATATATACATACATACACACATACATACAAGCATTACACAAATTAAGAAATGTGCGCGCGTACATGCTGAAACATTCGTACATAGAGCGCACCACCACGTGCAACAGTACACAAGGGGCGCATTAAAGTTGCGTCTGCATGTGTGCTTGTTGCGTGTGTGCGTGTGTGTGCGAAGTGTGCATACGTGTTGCTGGTTGTCAGGAAAAAAAAACATGGCAACTAAGGAAACAAACTCTGCTGCAAACTCTGTTGAATATTGCTAATGAAAACTAGTGAATGGAAATGCTGAAACACTGTGAACGAGCCCTCCAAACAAACATATGCCGTATGTTTTTGTGCGATATAGTTTTACACACATTAGCGGCGGCAATTACATTTAAGGGTTGTTTCACATTCGTATTTAAGTTTGTTGCGCTTAGCGAATTTATTATGCGCTGTGTCTGCGATTTGTTACTTCTGCTTTATTGCATTACTATTTTATTAGCGCTTTCGACCTTCCCTAGTTTCCTGTTTGGAATTATTAGCATCAAACCGTTACGGGGAACACAAAATTAATGGCCAAAAGATATGAAACAGTTACAACCATCACCCTAACGTATCCATTAATGCACTATTTAATTATTGCATATAAAAACATGTTTTGTTATTTGGTTTAAAATCAATCCATTACCGGCCTAGTTTAATAGTGCACTATGCACGTGTCTAGTAATAAGCGATTATTTATTCGGGTTTTATTGTTTTGCTTATTTTTACCAACTTCCTAACCATTCTCGTGTGGGGAAAATGCTCCATAAGGATATATTTTCACTTTACATGCAATGAATGGGAAACATTATTCTCGCATCATATGCAGATGCAATCACGTATTCTCTCATCCGATGCGCGATTTGCGTTTGTGCGGCGATGACAATTGAGCGGCAAAAACTGTTTGTACATACACACATACATGTGGTGGATTTGAGGATAAAAAAAACACACAAAATCATTATCATCCCCCTCCCCCACCCCCAAAAATACAACACAGTTCAGAGTTGCTAAGTTTAATAGAAAAAAAGCCTAACTACTAACTGCATCGCTTGCATCCCGATGTCCGTTACAGAAAGAAGGGAAAAACACCCCAACACCCATATATACATACACAAAAACACTTTCATGCAATGTTTAAAAAACTCCCAATAGATTCGCTTTTCACTTCACTTTTGGATCACTAAAAACACTTTCACACTACTTTTGAAACACACAAACACATACACATTGACAATGCATTTACCGATGTAAGGAGGGGAACAGGAAACGGGACAGAGAGTGAAGTGTGAAGGACACAGTGCGCAAAAAGAAGAAGGAGAAGAAGAAGCAGACGCAAAAAACGACGGTATTAAAAGTCAAATGCTTTTTTGGTACATTTCGTATAAAAACGTAAAAGAAACAATTTCCAAAAGCCCAACTAACAGACACTAATTCAAAATTAATAATCCAACAAGAAAGAGAGAGAGAGAGAAGAAAAAAATTGCAACAAAAAAACCAAACAAAAAATGCGTATAAACTAGCTGCAGATTAATTGAAACTGTATTACGGTTAATACTTTTTAAAAATGTATTTCAAGTATCCTGTAAAAATAAAATGATTATAATGGACCTAAAAACCGATGCCTCGAGGGGCGGAGGGCATAACTACGTAACTGATTGATATCACACATCATGGGATCTGTCCCAAGAAACCCCAGCATTTCAAAATTTGCTAAACTGAGAAGAATGGGCATGTTTAAAACTAATAATTCGGTTAGGACTGTCACTGAACACTCTGTCAACACTAGAATACAGGATAGATAAAGTCTTAAGTTAAACATCTTTGAGTTACTTTGTGTAAATACACTCAATAGACTTATTGTAAAGACGAAATCCAAAAGTTATACAGCCTGGATGAATCTGAACTGAATGTCCAGAGAGTTCAACTGAGATTCGTTCCACTACCTTCGGTGTGTTAGGCAGAATATTGAAGCATTAAACCGTGAGATCACCTAAAATGTTCGATCTGTATTCAAACGACGATCTCTGGAGAAACATTGGGCAATTGCTGAAGAAAAATTTTGATCGTATCCAACTTCTCGGATCTCTTTTCAGACATGGAGTCTTTTACTGAAGATTTCCGTGGCAAGGGATACTTTGATACTTCGTGCTGACATGGCCAGGTTATTAATCCATTCCCAGGAAATTCAGTCCAGAGTCTCCACACTTTCCTTCAACTCAGGAACCTTGCATCCGATCGTCCCTTCACTTGATCACTGGCGAGCATGAGTCGGGCATCCTCATGTATCCATCATTTTCTTCCGGCCATGAGATTTCGTTTTGTTCTTCTAATGTGGAATTTTTTACACTGCGAGTTAAGTATGTGCTGATGAAGAACCTGGACAATCTGTATTCAGCAATGTTCGATCATTTGGCTTGCTATGAACTGTTAGAACAAGGACAAGAGATATTCGACTTTCCTACCTTTTTGTGCTGGTTTACATCGAACATTTGGTAATGTCGTCCATTTGTACGCAACACAACAAGCTAATCGTTTACAAGGACCGTAAACGAACAGAACTCTCTTTGTTCCTTCCCAACTAGCTCCTCAACACTATTTCGGACGATTTTTATTGCGTTTCGAACAGAAAATTCAAACACTAACGGCTTATCTGTTTAAATGATTCACTCATTTGCATCTCTTCTTTTGCCACTTACGCACCCACCGGTTCACACACCGTTATGTGTACGGATGATTTTTTGATGATGAATTTAAATGAAGCAACAGCCAGCAGCCGCCACGATGGAATACGGCGCACAGAAAGGCATCCCGTCGTCGATACTGTTTCGGGTTTTGTATGTACCGTGAAGCGCATAATTTCAACAAGTGCCAAGTTACACTGACACAAAGTGTGTATAATTTTCTTTTGTTTTAGTTACCGTTCCGTTTCACGACATCCAACGGAAGCGCATAAACGTCGGGTTCTGTCCAGCTTGTCTCAGCCGCTATTAAGATGGGAAGTTCTTATCTCGAGTGGTTTTTTGGGGCGGAAGAAATCGAATCCATTCCACTAGCACAACTCCAGTAGGAAGGAGGGAAAGAAGAATGCGTGGACCAGGCTTAGTAAGACAACACGTGTCAATGTACCGTGCGTCACCGTATGACAACCTTGAACTTCCTCGCATACACGACGGCATGGTGCACGAACAGTTTACTGGTACGATACCGACTCCACAGTAAATTGTGAAATAATAAATTCATCGTCGGGTCGACTGCTTCCCTGCTTCTCTCTTTTTGTTTGCTTCTGCCCAGCCACGGGGTGCGCAGAATGCGTAAAGAATGCGCAAGTTCGGTGCACCCAGACCGGCAGTAGACAAACAAAACACGTGACTACATTAGGCGGTTGCGGTGAAGCGCGGGTTGCAGTCACGTGCAGTGAGACAGATGAAGATCACTCACTCGCAGCTTTGCTGTCAAATCGATCCGTACCGCTGTCGATCGAGTTCATTGAGCTCGGGGTCTGTCGGATGAAGTGCAGCATTCCGTTGTCTTCCGTTTGATGGATACAGACAAATGCAAACCTGCCGTAGATTGGACAGGAATTTAGTGGCAGGAAGTGACATATTTGTGATGATAATTAATGTCTTCAAAACTCGTATAACCATCTTGTGATCGTATGTGACGAACAATCGCTAATCAATGGAAATGATTCTACTGGAAACATGACATATCTCAAGCTATGACCGCGACATCGAAGTTGACATCGAAACATGACCTTACACTTGAAACTGTTTACCCATCGACCCAGTGGGTGGAAGAATCGAGATAGGAAAGCCGGCAGCTTTGTTTCGATGGTGGCACCTCACCGGCTGAATAGGGTGCGTTATTAAGCGAATGTAAAAGATTTATAATTGAGCACGTGGTATGTTGTGTGTGGAATTTGTTTATTTACATTAAGGTATGTGAAATGTGTTAAATGAAAACGAAAAATAATAGACACATTTCACAAATTTTCCATTCACTGTAGTTGACATTGGGTCCTGCCCAAGGCGGTGAACACAATCAAAAGTATCAATTTGTTCGATAGCAAAAAAAACCTCCTCGTCGCAATTGTTCTGACGGCCATTTGGTGTACCCGCTTGGAATCGATCCGACTGCTGCACAGTGCAGCAATTGTGTAACGTGAGGGTATGCTTAGCTACAATTATTACCTCGGCAAATGGGATCTTAGCACGGAAACACAAATCAACAGGTTCTTTTGATCAACTGCAAGAATATGTTGATAATGATCGAAGGATCAATTGGTAAGAATTGATGAGGCTATAATGTTAGGGTTTTTAAGGTTAAAAAAGATCCATAAATAGGAGATAGAAATGATGGTTAAACATTGTAATTGAATATCTTTGACTTAGAAAGTATCCCCGCAAAGCATTTAAGATTCGTTCCTGCTTTAGCATCTTCTAAAGCCATCTTCGACGTGTGAGGATTGTGCAGAATACTCACCAAAAAGTTCCGATGGCGATCAAACCACCCTTGCCGTGATGAGCAAATTTTGTCTAAAGTCAACGACACTCCGGAGGGTCAGTCAGTGTCGGTGGCACCTGTAAATTGAACGGCAAACAAGCGGTTGAACTTCGGCTCAACTTACGGTCGACACCGTATTGGGTGTGTAAATCACCGCACGGGGTGATACCAAAAACCCCTCTGGTTAGCTGAATTTTGGATGACCTTTAGTGGGGACAGACGCGAGACCGCGATCATTAACAGTAGGGGATTATGGAACAGTAAAACAAATAGATTTTTTTTTGTTTCTCCAAAGGAAATATGTCAACTAATGACCGTATTCGTGGCAGCGGTATAACCGATAAGAAACCTTCAACCAGCGCACGGTTGCTACACAGAGCACAGGGCACTAAGAGGGAATAACCCTCGATCGTATTTGTTGCCACAGTGCAACTTCCGCTGATTACGATCCTATGCAATTTGCATTGGAAGGTGCAAACTGTAGCAAATGCAACGATCTTATCCATCCCCAAAGCCCTAACGAAGAGCGCCCTACCCTAAGTTTAGGGTGAGCAGTTTGAGCAGCAGAGAGGTTTGCTCATATTAGCAAATGGTGTTAGTGGCTCCCACCCATTGCCGATTACTCATCTGCACCAAGCAACCAACCAGACGAAGCACACGAGTGCGAATGCGTAGCGTCACCAAACAACGCACGTGCTGCTGCCGCCTACACGCGATGAGAAAGTATTCGCGGAAATGGCGTTCGCGCGCGCACACTCTAGTAGCCCGGGCGTTGCTATAACTACTAATCATGCGTTGACACCGGCGAAGGTGACAGTTTCTCTGAGGTGCGCGCTCGCTCTCTCTCTCTCGCGCGCACCGTTTTGCTCTCTCGAAGTTTTGCGCGCGCGAACTTGAATTGTTGCGCAGGGAGAAAAGACGCGCACACGGAGATAAACAATGCCGGCGCCGGTGACGATGCTGCACGCGTAGGACGCAACTAGGAGGGAAGAGAATAATATTGGTACGCTGTTGGCTATATATTGGCGGTTCTGGTTTCTTTGCAACTGAACCCCGTGTACGCTCCCTCGTGTCAAATTCGTTCGTTGTGCATTTATAAAACGTGCACGCGGAAGAACCATAATGGCGAGTTCATCATAGACTGCGTAGCGTTCACCACACGAGCTCCCAGGATTTGGCGCGGTGAATTAGTACGAGGAAGGAAAAACAAATCGTCAAATCCAACACACGAGAGCTCGGGTGGTGAAGGTTTTAGAATTTACTATTCTTTCCCTAACTAACGTTAATAAAGCTGTTATCCACCATGTTCCATCTGGTGCGGAATCGTTGGTACCTTGCGTCGGTTGTGTTGACCCTCAGCCAGCTGACGACCATCGAAGGGCAGATAAGTCGTAAGTGGCGCCCGCGTTGTACGTGTGGTTAAATATTTCCAATCTAATGAATTATATTGTGTCATTGCGGAAAACTACATCCTGTGTCGTGGGGTGAATTTAGTATCATCCGTACCGTGTGGCCGGCAGCAGCAACGCATCGTCGGTGGTGTGAATTCTAACCGTGGCCAAATAACGTACATTGCCAGCCTTACCAAACGGGGCGGACACTTTTGTGGTGCATCAATCGTTAACGAACGGTGGCTTCTGACGGCTGGACATTGTGTGTGCAGGTGAGTATATGGCGATCAGCTCTTTACCCACCCGAGCAGTGCATTTTATGGCAATTCTTATCTTTTTCACTTCATCCCAAAGTGGTGTTAATAAGGTGCTGCGTGCCAATCAAATCCAAGCCGTACTGGGGCTCTATCGAAGATCTGAATTTGCTGGCAATCAAATCGACACAGATCCATTCGCCGACCGTGCGTATGAGGTGGCCATTCGGACGATCGTACCCCATCCTGGATACGTTTGCAATAAACCTTCGAACGATATCGCTTTGTTGGAGCTTGCGAAGCGCATCGATTTCACGGCTTCCGTTCGGCCGATCTGTCTATCCAGCGGTTCGGATGGATCGGCACGCGTCGAGGGCCGGACGGCCGTGGTGGCCGGATGGGGCTGGCAGCAGGAAAATCGTAACCTTGCCGATAAGGCGGACACACTGCAGCGGGCTGTGGTCGATGTGTTCCGGAATGAAGAGTGTGAAAATATGTACCGACGGGGCAATCGATCGCGAACGATCGCTCGTACGCAACTGTGCGCCGGCAAGGGTACGGGAGGAGTCGATGCGTGTTGGGCCGATTCGGGTGGCCCACTGGTAACGAGCGACAATGTGCTGATTGGTATCGTTTCAACCGGAATCGGTTGTGCCCGGCCTGGCTTTCCCGGGATTTACACACGGGTTAGTGAATATGCGGGTTGGATCGTAACGGTGATCGATCGGTTTAACGCGAGATAATGCGCGCGCGTGGGCTTGCTTTATTGAGCAAGCGTAGGGATAAGGGTAGGTTAATAAGTATTTTTGTTCTAAAAACTACACCACTCTAGTCACATTCCTATACACTAATAATATTGTAATTATGGTGCATACAGATGCTGTTATTTATTTTAATTTTTTTTTGAGTTTAATGTTTGTTAAAGCAGATAAGGATAGATAATTTTTAAATAAATCTAAAAACAGTCAAAATGTATTATTTTTCCCAAAACTTGGAGGTGAACAACTTGCAACTCGTGAAGGTTGAGAAACACTGCCATAACGCGTTACGTATTGTAACGCAATTTGTCATACATCGAGCTATCAATTTCGTCATCGTTCAACGAAAACTAACAAACATTGTTTTATCTATATCAAATAGTATGCTACGGATGCTTTTATTTCATAGTATGTAGTAGTAACAAAGAGAATTAGCAACTCTTTCTTTTTTCTTTCTAAAAATCATAGTTAACAAAACCTTCCTTATGCTTCCCGCATTGGTCAACTAACGCACTTGTCCTGTGGTCGACGTATTCGATTGTGTTGAGATCAAATACTTAAACAAGCAAACTATCTTTTACCGCCGTCAGTACGGCGTGTTCTAAGTGTGAACAATTACAACGCTTAAGTGATGTGATGTGCAGAATTGAAAGTCGGAATGAAAACAATAACATTTCTGCATTTTAGCGCTACACACTTTCCATCCCACGCAGCACGCGTGGAGATATGTTAGCGGAAACTTGCCGAGCCATAATGTATACCTACCGTACAAAGTGTTTGCTTTCCACTATTCGTTTAATGTACGCTTCATGCGTTGCCGAAAGGGCAGCCGCCAGTAATCCGTTCGGGTTGAGCGCAGGTGTATCCCGATGGTAAACTATGTTTTCATTGTGCAAATCGCTCATTCTGCCACCAATCGCACCCAGTATGGCATCGCCGGCACAAATGTCCCACTTTTTTATGTGCGTCGTGTGCAGGTAGGCTGTGGCGTTGTTTTGTATCACCTGGAGCACTTTGAAGCCTAAACAAAAAAAAGGATTTTATAAGAATTTTGTGTTTATGGCGCAATCATAGCGAATGATCGCTACTTACCGGCTCCACCGGCAGAAATGACTTGTGCGTTTTCACCAAAAATTTGCTTCGATTGTTCCTTTACAGCACCGGCATGAGATCGGGACACGATAATGGTTGGATGCTTTACGTCAGGATCGTGCTTCAGATTTGCCAACGATTCTGATAGTGCTCTGTCGCGCCATGCCCAGGTTGTTTTCATCGTAAAGGGATTATGTATGATGCCGATAGTAGGAATCCCCTTTACCGCTACACATACCATTGTGGTGACGTACTCGTGGAGTCGTTCTAAAAACAGCATTAAAATTGTGTCGATTAACGTTCGATTTTGCTGTACAAAGCATTCATCTTACCGGTATACTCCTGCGTGGCATCCAGTGGATCTATCCACACATCCACGTCGTCTATGTTGACACGTTCGTCCGGCACAGTAACGCTCTCCGGCAGCACGGTCGGATCAAGATCGAACAATTGTACCTCAGCGCACTGTTCCTGTCTGTCGTCTTCCTCGGAGATCACCTTCAGCTTGGGAAATATTCGTAACAACCCATTCTTCATCACACAGTTTGACCGATAGTCCGCATCCGTGACGGGATTGTTTGCGCCTTCCTTAGTTTTGCCTTTACTTTGCTCGTGCAGATCGCGCGTTTTCGAAACAGCCACCACCTCGAACCCTCCGTGCTGGGCTGCTTGTATTGAACCGATCAGCAGTTTGCGCAGATTGATTTCGTTCGGATTTTTGCTGAACGCGTAGCTTGCACCGTTCGACCCATTGCTGTTCCAAAGGTAGTACAAAATGCACATAAACAGCAGGCCCAATATCACGACCCCACATTTATTGATGCGTATCGATCGACCCAAATTCATCGTGGAAAGTTTACGCAAATCGTTGAGTTATAAAATTATCCGTATGTTAAACCTTTCATCATTTAGTGGCCTAGTGTCTTTGGTGAATCGTTTTTCTTGCGGGAGTTATATTTACTGAAGCTGTGTGCTTTTTTTTCGCTTGTGTTATTTTTACGGAGCAAGTTCAAAACAAAAGGCCTTTTTGTGACGAAGACAGTTTTGACGCACATCATCGTATCGATCTTGGGGAATGGTGTAAAAATGTGTAACGAATTTACTTAAAATAATTTGAATGCCCGATTTAGGGGATTGTTTTATAGAGAAAAATAATTTAGTTAAATTTTCCTTATTTCTATAAAAACGTAAAAGGCCAAAGTGTAATATTAAAGAGAGAAAGAAATGGAAAAAATATTCAAAGCACATCTTCATCTAACAACCTTGCACAAATCTATCAGCTGTTTGACTGATGACGTAATTCCAGTTTTGTTGTAAACAATAAACGTGCCGGTGCACTTGCACAACAATGAAATGTGCAATTTAGATCATAAAGTTCAATTAAACAATGTAAAACAAGGAGAAATATTTCACTATTCCATCATTTTGCTCAAGGGCGAAATCACAAATCCAAGCTGCAATGGAAAGCTGCATATAGTTGCCAACAATAATCAACCAGTTCCATTCTCCTTCGCGGTAGAGAAGAAAGACGAAGGTAATGTTGAGGGCAAGCAAGAAATTCGTCAAAAATTTCGTGTTTTGCTAAGATTAGCGGACGGTGAAAACGTGTACGAAGTGCTGTATTGTAATGTGAAAATATCCATTAGCTTAACGTATACCGCTTCGGACACTCATTTTACGGTGGTGCCACTGTACATCATCTGCAAAGGACACAACGGGCATTATCAGTCGCATGAACAGGATTACCATAATGATAGTGAGAATGCTTGTAGGAAAATAACACTAGCGATCGAACTGTTGCAGTGTTTGTACGCCGAAAAGCTACATGAGCATGGTTTTGGTCGGAAAACATTTACATTCGAATCTTCCTGCAAACCGTTCCACTCTGCACTGGAATGGGAACGATCGACCACCATGACGGAGGGTGAACTTTGGCATCAGTTTGCTACGGAGCTAGTGCAAACCAAATGCTACGATATGCTCCGTGTAAAGGTTGTCGGATTTCTCAGCAGCACACACTTCGAAGGCATCTCCGATGGAGATTACTCGTATGAGAACATCCGGACGAAAACTACCGGCCATGCTGCACTCGGTGGTGGTGGATTGGCTCTTTTTGGAACGGGTTGTCTCTACACGTGGCCATCATCGCTAGAGGGAGTTTGTGCTGCATTCACCAGCCAGCAACCGGTTGACTGTGGCAAGCTGTTGGATGACAGTAACTACAGACGCACGTAATAACGCTTGCTACAAACGTGTCTCATTTTAGTAAACGAAAAACGATAACACTGTTTCGTTTTAGGTATGGCGGCTGTTTTGCCACAACACTCGGCTCCGTTTGCCATGAAATGGGTCATACATTCGATCTTGGTCATACGCCCGATAGTTCCATCATGGGCGATGGATTTGATGCTATTGATAATGTGTTTGTTGGCCTGTACGGTCGCCATGGTGCGGATGGGCCAAAACGTATCATCGACACCAAACCACACGGTCTGGCTGGTAGGCTTACCCAGCTCAAACGCCCAGGTGACGTGTTACGGCAACGGTTAGATGCAAAGCAAAACGATAGTGTCTTTTTTGCGCCCATTAGCGCAATGACGCTTGCCTACCATCGGTGGTTCAATCGGGCAAAGAGTTTAAGCGGATCGCTGCATTTCGATAACATCACCAGAACGGTCACATGCAACGGTGGTTCCAAAATCGTTCTGGCGGAATTACGCTCGTCAGAGAATGGTATGATGCATAAATGTTGGACCTTTCCAGAGGGACAGTCACAGGCAAGCGCATTTACGCTTCCAAAGCTACCGAACCTTCAACACCTTATGTTGTTTGTAATGGATACTGATGGTAATATTCTCAAAGAAAATCTTAGCAGTATTAGCTCAGCTCAAAAATGTGATTAAATAATAAAAATACATTAAATCCGTATAGGAAACACTAGCAATCTATTCATGCTATAGTAATGGGAAAACAGTTGAAGTAATGGTTCTAAATAACGCTATGTTATTATACTATAATGATGACTGTAAATTGCTCCCGGATTGCAGGTAGCATTGGCAAGATTTGCTGATAACAAAAGCAATTTCAAATTAGTGCATTGGATTTAAACTGAAGCTGCTGCTGCTGCTGGCAGTTCCGTTTGTTTACTCCTTCCTTTCTGGCCGTCATCAATCGTACCGAAATTATATGGATTAACGTATCTCGCACGTCTTTTCCCGTTCAGATATCGTTTCTCCACCATCCGCTGGATCTCCGTTGAAGCTAACCCATAGTTCACACCATCCATCCTTATGACCACACATTACTCACGTATGACAACAGGTTCCGGGCTGGGTGTGTGGTGGAAGTGTGTACGAAGCGATAACGATAAGCTTTCGTCTCTCCTGACCGACTGATGGACGGTGATAAAAACATTAGAAATGCTACGCGTAGATAAGATTAAAACCTACCATGCCCAGAGTCATATACGACCAGCCATCGCAACACGACGGATCGTCACGAGTGAAACGGTAAAACCAGTTACCAGTTTTGGCTTGGAAGGGTCTCTTTTAATACCGGTGAAAACGAACTAGCCACAGTTCGATTTGTTACTTGCAAGAAGCGACTGCCTGTGTACGTGTGCGCGATGAGTGAAGAAAACGTAGAAACGACCAGCACACCACCGGGTGCCGTCTGTGAAGCGAAGATTCTATTTCGCCAGCTGAAACCATTCCCGGTGATCGATGAGAATAACAATTTTAAAATTGAAACCGAACATTTTCTCGAATCGTCCAATCAAATCATCGATGCTATCGGTAGGTATGGTGAATGTTAAGGAACGATACACAATGTCTGACGATATGTTATCAACCCGCAGCATGTTTCGGAAAGCTGTTCTCTCCCATCGTTCGAGATATGCGGCAAAATGTGCAGGTACGATGGAGAAAGTTGTGTTTAAAATTATGCTTAAAAAAGTGTAAATATTTCTCTTTAACGAAATAGAAAATAACGGCCAAATACAAACAGAACGAAACACTGTTCAAGTACCTGGAGGATTTAATTCTAAAGGACAAGGATGGCAACGATAATCCGTTTGACATTGTGACGGACGGTTTAATGTGGCTGAAAAGGTGCGTAGCAGCTGAGGCTTATTTGGCTCTTTAAAAAAATATCTCTTTTATCGGGGGTTTTATTTTGTCGCACATTGCAGAGCTTTTGAAATGATGGAACAATTCTTTCGCAATCTGCTCGAGGACGAGACGCGCAGCGAACAGGTGAAGCCGCACCTTAAAAAGGCGTACGAAGAATGTTTGCTGCCGTATCATGGGTTTCTGGCACAGAAAGCATATCAGGCAAGATTTCACCATTATTTACAGATCGATCGGCTACATCAAGAGCAAACAGAATACACCCAAGAGCCGTTAAAAAGCGAAAAACCGGAAAGGGATTAGGTTTCAAGTAAAAAAAAGCAACGGGGTGATTAAACTGAAGCCATATTAAATGTGTGCCTTCCAAGTCCCAGTCATCGCATTCGAGCTCAATGTTATGTCTTTGATGCAAGTATTTATACGAAACATATTTCACATTCCATTATTGTTGTCCTTTCAGTTACTACAATTATATTTACCGTCGCGATCATCACTTCTCGGAACTTCTGACTCCAATATGGATAATTTAAAGGCGCTAGAGGAATTTTTGGTACCTTTTCGTGCCAATCTAAAGCATCTTAATGATTTCTACACCCAACATGACTTACATAGAGACTACAAAGCATAGTAACTTAATTGAGTTCGGTAAGAATACATTGTTTGTAAAAAAAACCTAATGTAATGTGCCTTTATGCGTTCCGAAATGGAAGATCATGCGTACTTCAAACAAAGACTTTTTCTGCTTCTTCACCTCACCTCTTTCGTCTCGGTTTGTCTGTTCATGTATTGCCAGCGTTGTATTTGAAATTGTTTTCTGCGAAATGCGGACAGCTTTCGCATCGCCGGTATGCCAACGATGATCTGCAGCACGAGCAGCACGATCGTGATGGACTGTACCACCGTTGCGACTGTATGGTTAATGGTATGCGTAGCCAGCAATAGATAAATCTGCAGGGGCAACTGAATCAGCAGCGATAATATAAGAAATCCGGCAAAGCTGGGTATCTAAAAAGGCAGGAAATTGCATTAATATGGTTAATGTTTCCAGAAGCACACAAAATATGATTGTACAGCACTCATCAGATTTCCAGTGTGGCCAAGGTAGAGTCGGACGACTTCTAGTGGTATTGCAACGACAAGTGAAAGGATGGAAAGTATTTTCTCTATATCGCTTACGGTGGCAAACTGTACGGGGAAAGTAAAATAATCGAACATTAACGTAATTCTTAACCTTTTTTCGCGATCCGTATACTTGCTTCGTTGTTGAGAAATATTACTGTCACAACCAGCCAAACGCCGTAAAAGTAAACATTCATGTGAATAAGCAGCTGTACCCACAGGTGAGATATTACTTCTTCCTCTGATAAAAAAAAACACGAAACCACAACGATAATCTTGCTAACAGCCGGAAGCTCCGATATGATAATATTCACCTGCGTAATCGGTTCCTTTCGATGCGAATTGTCCATTCGTCTTCATTGTAGGTTTTTGTTTTGTCATTTGTCTTGCTCTGAATGATAAACATAAACGCTTGCTTTTTTGTGTTATTGAATATCACCATGGTTACCGAAATGGTACTAACTTCAAAAGGACGTATCGATTATGACACACGTGTTTTGTGGGACATGTGCGTTTGGTAAAATTAAAAACAAAAAATAGTTTCTCATTTTACTTCTATCCTCACCGACTCTGAAAGCAACACCTTCGCTCGCGTGAATGGATAAACAGATTTTCTTATTTATTTTGCGATAGAATTCATACCGGAACACCCCGTTCCGCTATGAGTAGGTGCACGAGTAGATAACTGTTACTATTTAAAAAAAAAAATAAAGATAAAATATAGGAATGGAGACTCGATACCCCATGGTCTTGCCCCACACGCACGCAGTGGCAAAACAAATGCAGCTCCTGGTGTCTAATAAAAAAAGGAGTGCAGAACTCAACCCTGCATTCCTATGCAAACTATGCACGTGTGTATTGTGAGTTTGGTTATAATTGAAATTTTTCGAACGTATCGTACTTTTTTCGGTTTGGCTTGCAAAGCAGCAAATGGACTTAGATTGGCTGCTTGTGGGACTTATCTCGCTGTGCAGGCGCATGGGGCAAGAATACTAGAATGTCTCACAAAAACTAAGAGCGCTCTGGCGGTGGAGTGTATTTAAGCGGCAATCAATTTCTCCTGCAAACACTTTTGCGTGTGGTTAATTTTATCGCCCAAGCTTAGAGCCATACCCTGCAGATGAGAAACATGGAAGAGCGAGCAGGTTAGTGTCATTTGTGTCATTTTATTATTTGCTCATTATTTAATATTTTACCTGGCTCTTGGCGCGTATTCTTATGTGTCCGGTCACCGGAGCATCCGGTCGATCTAAGGGCTTCTCGATGCTTAAGTTTGCCAAAGCGTCTTCACCGAAAATCGACCTTCGGAATGCAAAAACAAGTTGATGTGTAACGTTATTGGTATCTTGCTAAGAGGATTTCATTACGCCGCCCATGCTTACCTCGCGTACATGTTCGCCGCCATAAAACCACACTGTCCCGAAAGTGCCTTCTCCGGCGTGAGGCACTTCATGTTGGTTGACTTGAGCAGCAGCCGTAGGTAGTCATGCAAATCGGTAAGCGTCGTGTTGACCGACACTTTGTTTTCCCACTCAAACTCAACCCACATCGTGCGGAATTCCGTATCGGTGCAGGACGCGGGCAGGATGTAATCCATGATGTCGATTTGAATCGTGTTCAGCACGACCACATTCGATGAGAACGTTGTGTCATACACTGAAAGCAGTAGATGGTGTTATCTGTTATAGTCCCCTGGTTGTCTTCCCAACAGCCACACATCACACATCACACACACACACTTACCAATGTTGCCAAAAATGATGCCATTTTCCGTGGAAGATACCTTCACGTTCGCCTTAATGTTGCAGAAATCATGCGGAGCAAGCACTACCGGGTGTGGTTTTTCGACCAACTTCAGATCACCGACGGTGGCCAGCTCGAGCGTACAGTTTTGCAGCGTGTCGCTAGTTTGGTTTACGATCAGCACGTCCAGTACGATATCGTACTGGTTCACGTGTACGTACGCTTCCGCATAAACCGGATCGGAGAACCCGGTCAGCTGCGTCACCTTGTTGAGCTTGCTGTTCGGTGAAGCGACGTCCGTCAGGGCGGTGCTCTTAGTGCCCGCCAGTGCCTGATTCAAGCTCAGTTCGAACACATTCTCACCGAGCTGATCATGCTTACCGTTCGCCAGCTGCGTGAAAGCGATCGGATCGTCCGGCTGAATTTTGGCCGCGTTCTTCTGCTGCTTGTCCTTCTTTTCCTGTGCCTTCTCGTCGCTCTGAGCGTTCAGCATGTTTGCCAGGGCGTTGCGGCAACTTTGCGTAAAGATTTCGACGATTTCGGGCGTCCGCATTGTGAGCGTCTTGAGACACAGATAAATCCGATCGGTGTCATCGTTCGTGATTGCTTTCGTCGGCAAACCGGACTTGCCGAGGTGAAGGATGGAGCTCATGATTAGCATGGCGCAGGTGCACAGACGGTTCTGCTTCTTTTCGTTCGACTCCAGCTGGATGAACTTTAAGGCCAGCTTTGTGAGCGTCGAGCAAAGGGTGGCCGCAACGAAGAAGTCACCATCCATCATGTACTGTCGTAATGGTGGTCGTTCCACCTTTTTGGCAACCCTGTAATAGTAAACAAATTTGTCAGAAACTTTCGTCCACCCTTCGATCCGAATCACTTCCGCATACTTACGGTGCAACGCTGAAGGCGCTCTGGGTAGCGTACGTGCCGTCCGATGTAACTTTATTCGTGCTGTTTACCGTTTCGGTTGTTTTTTGCTCTTCTTCGGTCGCATCGTTACCGGCAAGGCGGCTTTGCTCCGCCTCAACGATCGGTACCTCACCCAGTGCACGGTTGACCACCCCGATCACCTCCATAATGTCCTTCTGCGAGTTGGCATACTCGCCCAAAATCCACAGCGTAGTACGGTGGATTTTGGCCGACTTGATGGCTGGGAATGCTTCCAGCAGCTTCTCGATGACCAGCGGCTGCAGGTGGGAAAACTTTTGAATCGCTTCCCGCACGAACACTAATACATCGCCAGCGGCAAGTTCGTTCGTATCGGATAGGAATTCCACCAGCACGGGAATGACGGCCGCTGCCACGTCCGGAAACTTGATGCAACAAGTGTGGAGCGTGCGTACGAGCAACTGCCGGTACTTGCCCGTATCTTCATGCTCGATGTTGTGCGTTTTGGAGACTTCCTTCTTCAGCACCAGCACCATCTCCTCGATGTTACGCGACGACACCAGATCCATCGCTAGCGCAAGCGTCTTCCGACGTACCTCGATATCGGTGGCACTAAGCACCCGCAGCACGTCCATCACGAGCTCCTGCATGATGCGTTCGATGTTTTCGTTCTCCTTTAACGCAATCAACCGATCCAGCACGATCAGCTTCACGTTGTTGTCGCTCTCTTTCACGATCAGATCGATGTAGCAGCTGACGGCCGCCTTAATGGCGGTCGGTGCAGTGGAAAGCGTCACCAGCGTACCTGCTGCCTCATAACGCACTGCGTTCGAGGACGAGTTCAGTAGATTGTAGATGCAGCGAATGAAGCGCGATCGTTCGGCTGGATTAGCGTGACACACCTTGTAGATCAGCTCGACAATGACCAACTGCAGTATGTCACCGAAGCTGCTGACCTGATCCAAGCAGGAGGCCAAATAGTTCAGCGCACGCTCCTGGTCCGCGTGCAGCAGCATGAGGAACGCGTTACGCTTGCACGACATGTCCTGCTGTGTGTCGAGAAAGTTTGCAATCAGCTCCGGCCCATCGGGCACCAGCCAGTCGAAGTTTTTGTAGATGGTAAAGATGGCCAGCACCGCGTTACGCCGCACGTACGAGTGGCGGTGTTCGAGACTGCTGCGAATGGTTGGCATTAGCGGTTCGAGCAGCTCCGGTTCCTTGAGCTTGCACAAAAAGCGCAATGTAGCACCGCGCAAAAACTCGTTCGGATGCTGCAGATCCTTCCGGTAGGCATCGCAGACGAGTATCATCTCCTGCAGCAACTTCCCATCGGCCGATGTTTTCGGCACTATCTCCCAGTAAATTAGCAGCAGCTTCTTGAGAGTGTGATTTTGCAGCGGCAACACGAAACGGATGATCGTCATCAGCAAGTTCGGCAACCGTTCGCCCTGCAACATTAGCTGGATGACTTTCTTCATCGTTTCGATCTTAACGTTCACTTCACCCTTCTCTGCAAGTGGCCAAAGGGGGCATTCATTAGTGTGCTTATTAACCCGCGTAAAACGTGTAGCACTTACCGAGATCCTGTTTGATTTGCATCTCATTGTAAAGCTCAATTTCGGGTGGATTTATTATCGTGTAACACGACATTCCCTCGGACCCCGACGCCATCGCCGCAGTTTTTTTGTGAACCGACCTAAAGCAGCAACTTTTCCCGAGCGTAGCTTATGCAAACGACAGACAGGATATCGCACAGACCACGGAAAACACGGAGGATAGTAACGTGAAGCTGTTTCTTGTACTACGGTTGCGGTAAATTAAGAGTTTCGTCACTATTTTCACTCTTTCTGCGCTACGGTGCACCGAAATTCAACCCAGTTTAGCGATGACAATTATCAATACGTGTCATGGGATACGTTTATACGGCGGCTAGTCATTTCTTTGCCCACACACATACACATCTGTGCGAAACTGTCAAAATACTGTTCTACGAGATGTATCCAAAAAAGATATGACGACCACCGTTGGGTCGCACTGTTTATTTACTACTTTTTATTACTATTTACTCCGGAGATCAACTAGCTATTACTACAATTTACAATAAAATAAAAAGGGTTTCAATGCGATGGATAATAATCTACGAATATTAATTTTTCTTAAGCATAATTAAAGTTGTTTCATTTCAGCTTGCATAATGCCAAATAAATTTTGAGTGGATTAGAAAAAAAACATCTAATTTTTTAAAGTATTCAAGAGTTGTTCTTGTAATAATAAAATATTTCAGTTGAAAATAAATTGGTATGTATACAAACAAAATATATCTATACACCGTAATCTGTTATACGATGCTCCTGTATATACCCGTGACTATACGAATCGTACACAAACCATGAATGGGATCGAAGTTGACAACTTTCACAATAAACAAAAGCGTAAACGTAAATTCTTCCCAGGTCCCCCATAATTAGACCTAGTCTTTGTCGATAAAAGTGTTTCTTCGTTTTGGAAAGCGCTGAAGAGTTTTAAATCGCTATCATGGGCAGTTTAATGGAGGCATGCTGCACTGGTTTCATATGTAGGCTGTGCTCAAAGATGAATCGTATGGTGATTTTCATATACGGCGCAGACGGACTCGGATACAACTTGCTGCAGAAAATCAACAGCTATCTGCCAATCGAGGTGGCGTAAGACGAACAACGAAAAATTTGTTCGGATTTTTCCACCAACGCAAAGGGCTATGGTCAACTGATGTATTCTCCCCTTTTCTCGCTTTTGAAATAATGCGATTAGATCAACGAAGAGGACGAACTACCGAAAACGATCTGTGAAGCCTGTCTGGACAAAATTCTACTCCATCATCGGTTGATCGAGCAGATTCAGTCCGCGCAGAAACGGTTCGTGAAGCTGCGCGATGAAGATCAGGCTCGTAATTCTACAGCTGCAGAATCATCGGCTAGCTCAAGAACATTGTCCGCGGAATCCACAGCCAGCTCCCGGACCATGTCGGTTGATTCTACCGATGCGGTGGAAGAACCTGCAGAAAGGATACAAGAAACGGAGACTAACAACGAGACAGCAGAACACAACACTACAGCCGAGACAGCGAATGCACGGGTACAGGAAGATGTTCAGACTAACGAAAGCGTAAGCCAAGATTCGCAAGAAGCTACGAGCAGTAGCTCAGCGGATACGGCAGCAGCGGGAGAATCCAGCACTAATCGAGAACAAAACGAACCGGGATCATCGACCCCAAAACCACCGACGAATCGTTTGAAAAGGAAACAGCCAAATCCGTCTCATTCGTCCAAAGTGGCTAGGAAACGGTTAGGTTAGATGCATAATGCTCTATGTAGGGTTAAGGTTCCCGATTCGACGCTTGTTCCATGGCACAGACAGACAGGCTGTCGCAATGCTATGCTTAACAAAAATTGTCCCATAAATCTTTAGTGGCAAGCGCGAGCGCGGGTCTGCATTGATTGCGGTCGTAAACAGCCGTAACAGCCGTAAGATTTAAGGCGGTTCTTTCTCTCTTTCCGATTCGTCGATAAATGTATTCGTTTAGATTTAGCAAGCAAACGCTGTACATCTTATTCAAACAGCGTGCACGCTTCCATTACTTTTGTTTAATAAATAAAGCAGCTTGTTAAAGCTGTGTGTCGTTGCGTACGTTTCAACTCTTAGTTATATTTTTTATTTATTGATTCTTCGCGTCTTCGTTCTTGCGATTCATTATTTACACGGTGACGATATCATCACAGCATTGTACGTTGACGAGCATGCAACACTTTTGGCTACGGGAAATGTGTGGTTTGTGTTGCATACACAGGCGCAAGCTTGATTTTGTTGGTTCGTATTCGACAATGCGATAATAGGAAAATTGTGACACAAATCTACTGATATTAAACTTTTACCAGGGTGTTAAGTAGATGCAATCACTTGCTTCTCCTGGTACTTTAGAAACCACAACCTTAAGCTTGCTGTGCCTATTTAATTTTGAAACAACGAAACGAAGCAATAACGAGAATGGACGCTATCTAATAAATACAGATTCTTGGAGCGTACAAAACAATAATGATATAATGAGCGATGTAGTATGAACACTGGAAAATGCAATAACGTAGATCGCTCCTGACATAATTGTGGTTAAGCTGATTGTATTACTGTTAAGCACATAATACAGCTAAGCATGTCTTACATGCTGCAGGCGACCTTTGCCGCGCTAGTGTTGGGTGCTACATAATTGTGACAAATTGTGTCTAAAGTAGTATAAATTAAAAATAAATGTCGATCAGTAGAAAACAAAATATTGCGCGGTTAACAAATGAACAATATCTGTGCACCATTACTCATTGGAGCCGTCTGGTTCTATCCTTGTCTTTCGGTCGCTTTCGATGGTCTAGTGTTGGGTGCTAGGAGATAATTTAAACTACGCGTGACTAGGCCTGGCCGGCGCTGGTCTGTGTATTCGTCTTCAGAATCGTCCGCTGAGCTGTCCCTATAAAAAACTTCATTATCGATAATCTCCAACGCGTTGGTAATGACACCTCTATTACCACTGGCATTAGCGGCTAAATCCTTCCGGTCAACCGTGGCAGGAATATAAAGGGCCTGTTCACTTTTGTTCTTCTTGTTACCGAACGGGAGCTCATCCAATATTTTCGGCTTCCACGATGACTTTGATTCTGAAATGATTGCATGATGGACATTTTTAGTAGATATTTTTGGTTGGGAAGGCTGTAGCTCACGCATACCAAGATCGGCCGTAACGCGGGCCACTTCTCGTAGCTGCGTATCCAAACGTTGCACTTGAAAGTTTAGCTCGTTTATAGTTGCTTGCAGCTCGAGCTTCTCCTGCATTATCATCTCCTCTTTGTTGGCCTCTTTCCGGACTTGCCTGGAAGTGAGATGAAAAAAAAAACGAACGTTCAGAACTGCAAAACTTCCTTATGCAACCTTATGCAAGTTGTGTCGGCAATTTACCTTTGATACTCCAACAGAAGTAACCCGGCACCTATCGTGAAAATGATGATTTCGCCCAACAAATTCGCGCCTAGGTCGATGGCCATCGCTTCGTTCAAGACGGGCACGGTAGTGGGTTTGCCAAGGTTTAGGGCCCACATTTTAGTCTTCACCTCCATCCAGTTATAGAACTGTGCCGGCGGCATGCAAACATATTTGCGAAAGAAGGGACTGTTTTTCGCACGCTCTTTCAGCAAATTTGCTATCGGTTTGGAAATCTGTTTCATGGCAAGAACGCCAAGCTTGGCGGCCGGAAACGCACCCACAACCATGTTGCTGAACGGTTTGCACTTATGGACGAACGAAGAATTACGGATTGATTGCGGATTTGTGTAAAATACAACACGATAAGAAAGCGAGTCTTGTAAATAGATTTACGCAATCCACCACTCAGCTGTGGTAAGCAAAGCGAATGGATGTCAAAACTGACAGTACCTGTGATCAAGGTTTCTTTTGGTTGATTTCTTCGGGACGTTGTAGAGAAAAACCAAACTATGGAATAAATTTACATTTTGCTAGCTCTTGCAAATACAATAATCTTACACAAATGATCGGATGGCGATAGAATTTTTCTTTTCAGTGACTTAAAAAGGGTTCCACTTGCACGGACTTGTGATAATATAGATTATTACAAATTGCTGACAAGGTGTACATATGTTCTATGCACACGAACCACACACACCAATGCAGGTTGAAATGTCATCCAAGCTGCTGCAAGCAGCAACAAAATAAAGTTTTTTTTGTGGTTTCTTGCGGCTATTGGTGCATCGCAATGTAGTTGAGGTGATGAAATTTTAGGGATAAAGTTTGCCGTAAGCTGAAATTTTGCGCTCGGATCGACCGCCTTAAAATGGGTAACAATGGTAATCTCTCGAAGGCAGAGCTGTTTATACAGAATCTTAACGCCAGCAATGCGAAAAAGCTTGCCTTTGCAATGGTGCTTGGGTTCGTAGTGTATCACGCCTTTCTTCATTTGCGCTATGGTAAGTAATGCGTAACGCAACACTTATGTTCCGAATTAACCTTCCAACCTTTCCCCATTTTTAGGTTCAGATTCATGCAAATGGCTACTCAGTGCGGGTCGTTTCAAAGGCGACAAGGAGTGGCAACCATATGGGTGCATGCTGCACAAGTACACTGAGACGTAAGTAAGGCATGCATTAGCTTGAATTTACCGCTTTCATTGGGAATCATCTCCATTTGTTTAGTGACACACGGAAATGTCTACGGTATCTTGCCTTCTGGGGTAACCAGAATCACTTCGTACTTATCGGCGACGAGCGGCTGCGGTCACTTTCGCTGGAGTTTATCGACTACCTAAGATCAAGCGAAACCGAAAACAACTCTAAACAATCCTCCACGAAGAACACGGAAGACCTACAGTTCACGGACTACAAGTTACGCCTTCGCGTAGAATACATTTACGCAAACGAGATATCGAAAAGTTTGATAGATGAATTCATCAAATGGGAACACGAGGAAGATCCGCCCAGCTTGATCATTGCCAGCTGCACATATCCCACCTTTCAGCGCGGTAACGTGACAGAGGACACGCAGCGGGCGTATGAAAAAAATCTAACCCGCCTTGTCAGCCCGATCGACCGGTTGTATGCGAAGAAAACGAAAATTATCTGGAAACTGCAGGATCCCGTCGATCAGGAAAGTTCACCGGAAGAGTGGAAGAATGTGCGCAATGAGGATGTCGATCGTATCAATCAAGCGGCAAGCAATATTTTGCTATATTCGGAGGCAAAAATTTGGTCCTCATCAAACATGATAGCTTCCGGATTGGTGGACGAGTTTGCCGACGGGCAAAAGTTAAGCTCGCTGACGCTGAAGCACGATGTGCAGATTTTGCTGAACATGTACTGTAATGATTACATGAATTACAACGATGGTACGTGCTGCAGCAGTGCGGAACCGTACACAATCATACAGGTTACAACGTATGCATTTTTAGCAGTTTGGTGAGTGTGGGTTGTTCCGGTTCTAATGCACGCAGGACATATTTATTGATTTGTTTTTTTTTTTTCATTTTTTTAGCGCAAGCATTGCCACAGCCATGTACGTGCGGAAGTGGATTGTTAAGTGGCGCGGGGTACATGCATATATGCCGCTGAATCAACCTACCGATACCCAATCTCCATTAGCGGCCCTTGCCTCACTGGCCGTCATAATGACCTATTTCTATCTTTGTGATCGAACGAACTTTTTCATGAAGGAAAACAAATACTACTCGGAGTTTAGCTTCTGGATTCCGGTCGGGTATGTGTTCGCTCTGGGGCTCTTCTTTACTGAGGACAGTAAGCTCACGAAGGTCCTGCACCGCGACCAAACGGACGAACTGAAGGGCTGGATGCAGATAGTTATACTGATCTACTACATGACCGGAGCTTCGCACATACTGCCGATCTACATGCACATCAAGGTGCTGATCAGTGGCTTTTTGTTTTTGTCCGGATACGCACACTTCACCTACTGGTGGCAGACGGGCAATGCCGGATTGGTGCGCTTTTTGAACGTTATGTTTCGGGTGAACTTTCTCACCGTCATCCTGTGCCTGTGCATGAACCGTCCGTACCAGTTTTACTTCTTCGTGCCGCTACTTTCGTTTTGGTACAGTATTATGTACTTAATGCTCTCGCTACCGCCCCGTATCACCGCCCAGATAGCGGAAACCAACCCGTACCAGTATCTGTACGTGGTGGTGAAGTTTATTACGATGCTCGCCACAGTGACAGTGCTCTACATGAGTGAAGTGTTTTTCGAACGCATCTTTGTTACCCGTCCTTGGAAGGCACTGTTCGTGACGACGGATGATGATATTCACGAGTGGTGGTACCGCTGGAAGCTGGACCGGTATACGATCACGTACGGCATGATCTTTGCTGCCATCTTTCAAATTTCACAACGATTTGCCGTGGTGGATGATAACAATCATGGCAATTTGTTCTCGAAACGAATCTCACTTACGTCCACGCTGGCTGCCATCACCGGTATCGGGTGCTACATGACGTGGACATTTTTCTGCCGCAATCGACAAGACTGCGAAGAGGTACACTCGTACGTGGTGTTTATTCCGATCGTGGGATATATCCTGTTGCGCAATATTTCCGGCATCCTGCGGACGCGCTATTCGACATTTTTCGCATGGTTCGGCAAAATATCGCTCGAACTGTTCCTGTGCCAGTACCACATCTGGCTGGCAGCAGATCGGAACGGTGTGCTGGTACTCTTACCGGGCTTTCCTACACTTAATGTGCTGATAACGTCGTTCATCTTCGTTTGCGTATCGCATGAAATTCATCGCGTCACTAGCGTGCTACTGCCATACGCGGTACCGAACGATTGGAAGCTGGCTCTAAGGAATATTCTGTTCTTTGTCATCCTGCTCATACCGTTGGGTCGATACGACGGAATGTTTTGAGAGAGTGTAGTACTAAATTTTGCATACATACATCGACTTCAGCGCACACCAAACGATTATATTGCTAGCATAAGCAGCTGTTTATAAAGGGTAAACATAAAATAAAAACTAAACGCTTCATTCAACGCTAATGGCAATTGTTAGATTTTTATTTCAGGTGGCACGGTCTGGCGGTATTGATATAATTGTTAGATTAACTATAGTATAAAATTTATTACTGTATCCCCATGTATAAAGGTTAGTCTCTTGTGTGGCTTACTGTCTGTGAGTCTGTGTGATCGCTACCGCACTCTTCATTAATCACATAGCTGGTGTAAACATCGTACCCGAGAGAAATCGTGTTATCGTACAGCACGCGATACTTCGTCGGTAGGAAGTAAAAGTTAACGATTTGTGCCGGTGGCCAAACGATCCATTCGGCCGTATACAGCCGGATAAACTTCTCCCGCACCTCGTGACGCATTTCTTCCCACGAGGAACGTTTCAGCACTGCCAGCGTGGCGAAGAAGAGGAATATCACAATAGGCGAGGCAACGGTTTGATCGATCAGCACCTTCTTCAGCACAAGACCTATCGTGCGTCCCGGGAACCGACGGTCCATAAAGTTGTACCAGCTGTGGCAGAACACACCGACCGTCATGCCTGAGATTGACATGAACCGTGTCCGCTGGCGATCCCACACCGCTAGCTGCCCGTTGTAGATTTCATAATGCTGCTCGATTATATCACCCACACCGGATAGGCTGACCGATATGGCTACATTCGTCAGCAGTAGGTACTTTTTGCTAAACGCTGTTTTGGTAACTGTCCGGAACCACTTCACTAGTCCAATCATTGGATACCATACGCGTGTACAGTTTCGACGGTCAGTTCATGGTGATCCTTTGTTTGGCATTATGTAAAAATCGTCACTGAGGTAGCCATAAATATCTATCTAATCTAAACAGAATCCAAATCAAAATAAATGCACGCGCCGCACGTGATTGTGGCAGCGTGCGCTGTCAACATTGCACGTTTCGAAACTTTCGCGCTAAAAATATTGCATTTGAATGNTAATTTTCTTTGAAAACATTCATAATTTTGCTAGGTGAACTCACAAACTAGCAATGATAAACAGATGATTGTTTACAATTTGCATATCTCGGGCAGTGTGTCAAATTGTTTCAGGCGGGAAAGTACGACGGAAAAGAGTGAAATGTTGTGAAATGTGAAACGTTTGTGTAATCTTTGTGTATAAATAAGCCAAAATGAGCAGTAAAACGACTATCAATATAAAGAACAAATTCGATCGAGTGGTAGTGCTGGTACGTAGGACGAGTAATGCAAGTAAATGCGACTATTGTAACAATAACATGCTACTTTCAGGTCGATATGGATTGTTTCTATTGTCAGGTGGAGGAAAAATTGACACCAGCCATCCGGGGAAAGCCAATAGCGGTGGTACAGTACAATCCCTGGCAGGGTGGAGGGTAAATTGATGGCAGAAAATCGTTTTGCATAAAGTAATGCATGTCCCCTTCTTTCCAGAATTATTGCTGTAAATTATCCAGCCCGAGCAGAAGGCGTTACACGCCACATGCGTGGGGACGAAGCGAAGCAACACTGTCCGGATATTGAGCTTCCGCAAGTTCCACAGGTCCGGGGTAAAGCCGATTTGACACGATACCGTGAGGCAGGCAAGGAGGTGGCAGATGTTTTGAAAAGCTTTACACCATTGTTGGAGCGAGCTAGCATCGATGAGGCGTATCTCGATATAACCGAGCGTGTGCTTAGCAGAATACGCGAGATGAATGAGGGAAAATTTCAGTTATTGCCCGAAAAGCTTGCAAATACGTTCGCAGTCGGGTATGAAAATATTGGTGAATTTGTGAAGAAACTTTCCAACACATTCGACGCTGGGTCGGCGGAGAGCAATGCACCGGATAGGCTGGAGTATAAGAAAAGTGACATCAAGCTGCTGGTCGGTGCCTCGATTGTGAATGAGATACGTGCCGCTGTAAAGGAGAAGACGGGCTACGAATGTTCGGCCGGTATTGCGCATAACAAAATCCTTGCCAAACTAACGGCCGGTTTTCACAAACCGAACAAACAGACCATTCTACCGATCGACAGCATTACGAAACTGTACGAAACACTCCCACTGAAAAAGGTGAAAGGTTTGGGTGGCAAGCTAGGCGATCAGGTGTGTGAGGTGCTGAAGATACAGTTCATGTCCGAATTGGTTCAGTTCCCGGAGAGTGTGCTGCAGCACCATTTCGAGGAGCGAATGGGCAGCTGGATGTATTTGATGGCGCGCGGTATCGATCTCGAGGCAGTAACTGCCAAATTTCACTCGAAAAGCATAGGTTGTTGCAAACGATTTCCCGGCAAAAATGCAATTACGGGGCTGGCTACGCTTAATCACTGGTTGAACGAACTCGCGTCGGAAGTGACGGAACGGTTGGAAAAAGATATGGACGAAAACAATCGTACGGCGAAGCAGCTAACGGTGAGCTACAGTCAGCAGATCGATAATGTGGACGTGTCCAGCACGAGAAGCATTCCGTTGGTAGCGTACGATAAGGAGCGCATTGCCGTCGATGCACTGGAGGCGATCAAACGGAACACGGAGCGATTTTTTAAAGCCAACTCAACAACGGCCTTACATAATGCGGTTAAATTTTTGGGCATAAGTGCCGGGAAATTTGAACCGAATGGCAATGGGAAAGGTGGCGGAATAAAGCAAATGTTTCAAAGCTACTCCTCGAAAACGGGCAATGTCGAGGGAGGGCCCAGCGAAACGGAACGTCGTCCGAGTGTTTCGGAACCATTAGCGACTACTGATCATCCCAAAACGGAAGCACCACATGAAGAGACACAACATATTCATAAAGGAAAAGATGAGCCAACTGGGGTTGGTGAATGTAGTAGCAAGCCGAGAGGGAATATAAAACATTTGCTGCAACATCAAGCTTCGCTGGCATCTTCTTCTACCAGTGATCGTAAAGAAAGCGAATCTGAGAACAGCAAATCAAAACCATTAGATGCTTCCAGTACGTGTGTAGAATTAAATGAAGCGGAAAATAAACCGAAGAAAGGTATAAAACAGTTCCTACAACCAAAAAGTGCCATACATAAAGGGTCTGTATCTGTAAAAGAGCCTACAAAAGAAAAGGGAGATCATACGAATGAAACAATCGGCAGTTTATGCGAAGAAAATCAACGAGAAGCTCTGAACATCGATCAAGATCCCGATTTATCTGAGCAAAAAACTAGACAAGACGCTAAACCGGAAGAGATCCCATCACATTCCCGATCGTCGTGTGAGAAAACAAACGAACCCGTTTCAGCTATTGAAGCATTGGACAAACCTTCTGATTACAAAGCAACATACGCAGAATATTGCTATGCTACCGTTCCGGAACCACCAGCGCCCGTAACGGTGGAGTGTCCCCAGTGCAGGAAACAGATCCCGGAGTATGAATATCAATCTCATCAGGACTTTCATTTTGCTCTCTCTCTAAGCCAACAGCAGCGGGATGAGTTCCGCAATGATTTAAAATCGAAAATAGCATCCAAATCACCGCTTCCTAGCAAACGATCATCGAAAGCAATCGCATCCTCGACTGCGGAAAAGACAAGCTCAGGCAGCAGCGGCAGTGCATCATCATCAACTTCAGCAAATTTATCGATCGCACGTTTTCTATCAAAAGTTTCTCCGGAATCGACACGGCCCAGTAGCACAGATATGGCCACTAGTAGCACTAGTGAAAAAGAACAGCCAGAAGGCCATATTAAATGCTCTGAATGTGGTAAACTGATAAAGGTGGACTCTATGGTCGAACACAACGATTACCATGTGGCGAAGCGGTTACAGCAGGAACTGAACCGACTCGAACCACCGTCACAGCCGATTGTAAATAAACCTCTTCTAGCCGTGGGAGTGAGTAATACTCCGGGCAGCGGAATTTCCAGCTCGAAACGAAAGCGTCCTTCCATTGCAGGTGAAGAGGCAACGTCCCCGGTGAAGCAAAAGCTAAAACCTGTATCATCTTATTTTACCAAATTGTAAAAAGTACAATATACTTACTGAAGCAATAACATCTGTTTTGTCGTTAAATTGCTGCATTGTTTCTTTTATTGCTTAAATTAGCTGACTACGCGAACATTTTCTTTACCATGGAATTGTATATGCTGTCCTCCTGTTGGCGCGCTTGGATGATCTGCTTGTGTAACGCGATACACTCCTTACTATTTGCGTAATCGATCCTTTCCAGTGTGGCAAGTGCTTCCGTGTACTGTTTGACCTTAAACTGTGCCAACGCTTTCCGATACGTTGCCTTTGCCGAGGGGTTTTCCTGTTTGTTGGTATACTGCAGTACGTGCAGAACCTCCTCGTAGCGGTTCTGTTTGATAAGACAGGCGGCAATGTTAAGATAGAGTGTTTCGAGCAGTGATTGCATTTGCTCCACCGTGCCAGCACCTTCGATGGCTGGATCGAGCTGTTCGATCGGTGACCAGGAAAGCAAACATTTGGCCGCCTGGTTAAAGTACGCGTGAGCAAACAGTGGATACTTGGTGAACATTTTCACGCCATTTTCTTTGTAGCATTTGGCTAGTGCGAGCGATTCCGGGACTGTAAGCTCGTAGTAATATTTTTGATCCTCGATTCGTATGAGTTTCATAGTAAAAGTGATGGCGTTACGTTGGCCGGTGTTGATCGTACATTTGCTTTCCTCGTTCGTAAGCATCTGTTGCAGTAACTGT
>STHD01000004.1:21358745-21401133 GCA_016170015.1 Anopheles longipalpis
GTAAGCTCGTAGTAATATTTTTGATCCTCGATTCGTATGAGTTTCATAGTAAAAGTGATGGCGTTACGTTGGCCGGTGTTGATCGTACATTTGCTTTCCTCGTTCGTAAGCATCTGTTGCAGTAACTGTTCCACGTAACAGTCCACCGGTGTTAGTGCCGTGCCGATGGTAATCCAACGTTCTGAAGTTGATTCCGCGGTTAGGTAGTTTGTCTCATGTGTCCCTGTTTCGGTCACCTCACCAATCGTTACAAGACAGCGGCACAATTCTGTAGGTTTTTCTGCACTAGTGAATCGAAAGGATAACCGTTCCTTGCGGAGTCCTTTCGCGGGATCTTCGTACACCGGTGGCACTAGAGTGTCATTTCCAGCAGATGGTGACTGCACTGCTGTCGGCTCTGCTTCCATAGCGTGTCGGCAATCGGTTCCTCTAGAGCCAGTGGATTAATTTCGTCAAAAACGTTTGCCTGTTTGTCCCAAAACCGGCGCACATAGAATGGTGGTTTCTTCTCGGACAAAACCGCGTACAGAATAGCCTGGGCACCTTCGTGGGGTGTTTTAATGAGGAAAATTCTTAATGGTTTCTGTAGGTAGAAAAGTACCCGGTTCGCCAACGGTGGAAAGTGACGATAGATGGCCGTTTCTACGTTACCCGGATCGATACAGTGTACCGACGGATTGTTGGTGCTTGCTGCTGCTAATAGTTGCGACAAACGGTAGGAAAACTGCACCAAACAGAACTTACTGCACGCGTACGCCCGGAAGCGATTGGAAGCTGTGTCGGGGTACAGTGGGCCACAAAACCGTTCCTCGTTTGTCGGTATCTCGGTTACCGAACGATGCGCTTGCGAAACAACGTTCACGATGCGACTATCGCACGGTTGTTGTTTGAGCGCGGGCAACAAACGCAATGTCAGCAGAAAGTGTGACAAATAGTTCGTCTGATAGAGATATTCCAGATTGTTTTCGGTTAGACTTGGTCGTACGTAAAACGCTCCGGCGTTATTTATCAGCGCGTAAAGTGGTTTGTTTAGATTGCGCACATTTTCACTGAATTCGGCCACACTGGCCAGGGATTCGAGTTTCAGTACGAATGTGTCAACCGTTGCGGTAGGACACTGGTGAAGCACCCTGTTACGGAGTGTTTGGCCTACCGTTGCACAACGCGTCCCAAGCACAAGATGACATCCGCGACCGGCTAATTCCAGCACCGTGGCTAAACCGATGCCAGAGTTGGCTCCGGTCACTACAATCAGTTCACCGTTCTGGAACTTTCGTTTGCTGTCGTACAATCTGCCGATGCAGTACCACCTGTGGGAAAGGGATGTAGAAGTGTCCAAGCATTTGGTCAAAACTCGGTCAATTTTGAGGCGAAATAATGATTTGAGAAAATTTTACCGCACAAAATACGTAACTGTTCCAAAGCCCAACAATAAACCACACTTTCCTAGCCAACCCATTGGCACTGTCGGTGCTTCCGAAAAGTTCTTCAAACCACAGCCAACAGGTGACCCGAAAAATCTAGCCAATGGCTACCGAATAACGGTTTCGCTATCGCCACGGAAACCGGTGCAGTGTATTTACCTTTCGTCTGTCCAAAAAAAAGCAGCAACCTTTGCTCTCCGTGTGTGCTGTGCAGTTTGTTTGAATATTGATAGCGGAACTGATATGAAGAGCGCCAAAAAAGAGCACCGGAGTTTTTTGGTACCTCACACAGATTGAAATTACACACCGGAGCAGATAAAAATTAAGTTAAAATAGGCAATATTTTATGTACATTTAATTTCTATGTGAAGTAATCAGAAAATTGTGTGAAAATCAATGCAAATCAGCATCCTATGAAAATGATTTGAAATTACCCATTTCCTGGTGTGTATATACCTTGTGAAGGAATGTCAATCTGGCAAAGGATGTAAACAAGTGAACCGTCAACAGATCGGTGTTTTTGTACAACCACGTTAGCAGGACGGTTTTAATTTTAGTGTGGGAAAGATGTACGATTTAAAGGTTTATTCATCCTGTACCGTAATTGCCATTAAGGACAAGATCGTGTTCTTTTCCCCCGACGGTGCTGTGTTGCATGAAATTGTCGTACAGCAAAAGCAACCCGCTGAAGGTACGGAAACCGGCAATCAACAACAGAATGGTAAACAACCCAATAGCCAACCGGCAAACGTTGTAACGTTCGAGTACTCTCCAAGCGCGAAAGTGTTGGCTGTTTCGCTGTGCGATAAAACGTTACAATGCTATGAATTGCACCAGGATGGGGAGAAGTTGTACTCCATATCTTTAGGAGAAAGTATTCCGACGGTGAGGACGATTGTGTGCATGAAATTTCTGCCCAAGCATGGTATTCTGGTCGGATCGGATAAAAGCGATTGTTTTGAGTTTGATGTGTTGGGCAATTCGGCACAAAAATCTAAATGGATACTTGGCCATATGAGCCAAATATTGGGACTAGCGGTTAGTGATGATGAACGGTAAGAACCATATGAATAATCCAGACGCTACAGCAATTAAATAATCATTATATTTCGTTCCACAGATTAATCATAACGTGCGATCGGGATGAGAAAATTAAAGTCAGCTCGTATCCGGACTGTCACAACATCGAGGGCTACTGTTTAGGCCACTTGGAGTACGTTGGTGGAATAGAAATAACTCCCTCCCAAAAGCTCATCTCCGTTTCGGGTGATCGAACGCTGCGCTTGTGGGATTTTGCAGCAGGGAAGGAAATATGTCAGCTTTCGCTACAGGATCCTGCAGTTGGGTTAGCGGTTCAAAAAGCAATGGATGATAGCGAAATGCTGTGTGTGATTAGAAGTTCCGTTCAGAACAAGCTCGAGGTGGCTTTAGTGCAGTGTGGTACACCCAATGCTAGCCTTCTGTATGATCCATTAACGGTTGATGAAAGCTTGATCGTACTGAGTGCGGCTTTGAATGGCTCTTTACAACTATTGCTATTGGTAATGGAGAAGGATAGCAAACGTGTCAGAATGTTGGTTTATGATTTCTCTGTCGATAAACACCAATTCATAGCAAATACTGATCATCCTTTGATGAAGAATTTCGCGTCTCAGTTCAGTGAAGTATCGATTGATCAAGTGCGTGATTATTCCACACTCTTCAAACACAGCATCGATAACCTTTCGGAGTACTTTGAACGTAAGAAGCAAAAAATTGGATCAAAAAAATCTAAATAAAGCTTAGATAAGCGTGCTAAATAATTAACACAAGAAATACGCTTGTTTCGCTTGGTTTTATTACGTGACTTAAATGTTTTACTGATACGAAAATTGTAGCACAGAACCAAAAAATCACTCTCAGCGTTTGCTTTGCGATTCCTTAGTTTGCAGCAGTGCGTGGACAAATGATTTTATACCGGTTTGTAGTCCAACTTGCTTTCCAACCGCTTGTTGTCGGCCACCTTACGGACGGCTTTCATAAAATCTTCCTGTATGACATATTCACGCTCCGCACGAATAGCAAACAACCCGGCCTCCGTACAGACATTGCGCAAATCGGCACCGTTAAAGTTGTCCGATAGTTTTACCACCGCTTCGTAGTCAATGTCACCATGTTTGGCAATCGGAGCGGCATGAATTTTCAAAATCTCCAACCGTGCCTGCTCGTTCGGTAGTGGAATTTCGATCTTTCTATCCAAACGACCGGGACGAAGAAGGGCCGGATCGAGCGTATCGGGCCGATTGGTGGCCATGATCATTTTTACCTGACCGAGCGAATCGAAACCGTCCATTTGATTGAGCAGCTCCATCAGTGTACGCTGGATTTCACGATCGGCGGAAGTACCTTCGGAGAAGCGCCGACCACCGATGGCGTCGATCTCATCCATGAAAATAATGCACGGCTGGTGATCGCGCGCATAGTTGAACATTTCTCGAATGAGACGTGCCGATTCGCCGATGTATTTGTCAACGATGGCCGACGATACCACCTTCAGGAAGTTAGCATCGAGCTGGGAAGCAACAGCACGGGCCAGTAGCGTTTTACCCGTTCCGGGTGGACCGTAAAGCAGGCAACCCTTCGGGGGCGTAATACCGACACGGAGGAACAGTTCCGGGTTCAGCAGTGGCAGTTCAATGACCTCGCGCAGTTCACGAATTTGCTCCGACAGACCACCGATCGCGGAGTAGGTAACTTCGCCCGGATCTTCATGTGACATGTTGTATACCAGTGGATCAACCTCTCGCGGAAGGTAGCGCATGATCGTTAGTGTAGTCATATCTAGCGCTACGCGTGTGCCCGATTTGAGCTTGGTTTTGTCCAGCTGTCTGCGACATCCCACAACGTATCTTGGCCCGTTGGTCGCTTTTACGATGACTGCAGAAAAATACAATATGAAACAAACAAGGTGTTAATGATAACAAAAGGGCACTACGGCGAACAGCTTGCTTACATTTATCTTCCGTCAGCTGCTTTAATACTTCACCGACTATCTGGCCAACACTTTGTAGAGCCTTTAAATCGTTTTCCGATTTGTCGAATTGTTTCGTAAGCTCCTTTAACGTTTCCCTTACTACACAAAGAAGAAGGATTAAGCAACGTTAGAAACAGAAAAAGGGAAATGTATACACTCGGATGACTGACCTATTCCGCTAGTCATCGTCGTTGCCCTAACCTCAACCAATATTTACCTTCCTTCAGCCGAGATTCTACCTCTTTGTGTTCCAGCAGCTTTTTCCTATAGTCTTCCAGCGCTTTTTCACGAGTCGGATCTACCACAGTCATTTCGACGGCGATTGAGACTTGAGAAGAACGAGTTGTTTTCCTTAAAAAGTTAAGCGACTAGTCGGAGTAGCGCACAAAACAATTGATGAAGCTGCAATGACAACACTCGCTTACACACACGCACACAACGACGGGTGATTATGCATTCTGCTGACAACTACATCAAAGCAAATGACAGGAAGACGGTGGAAATAGGGCAACCGGATAAGCTACCGGATCGAAGAGTTCACGCTTTCCGAGGTTATTAGGCAAGGTGTGCCATATTTGCTTGGAAATACAATGAAAAGGTATGGTTGAAACTGTTATACAGCCTGAACTCGGCAAACTCAAGTCAACATAAAGCGGGTATAAACCAAACCGACGTCGTGGTGTGGTGCTTCACGTTCTTTTCGACGTTTCTGCCGATTGTGACCGGAGGTGTTTCAATCGCGTGCTTCTTGAAAAAGTGGCAAATAACCCCACAAAACCAGCAAAATGGTGAAAGTCAAGTGTTCCGAGCTTCGTACGAAGGATAAAAAGGAGTTGACCAAGCAGCTGGAGGACCTTAAGAAGGAGCTGCTGAACCTGCGGGTGGCTAAAGTCACCGGCGGTGCTCCGTCGAAGCTGTCGAAGATCCGTGTCGTCCGCAAGGCGATCGCCCGCGTGTACATTGTGATGAACACGAAGACGAAGGAGAACCTTCGCAAGCTGTACAAGGGCAAGAAGTACGTGCCGCTGGATCTGCGCCCGAAGAAGACCCGTGCTATGCGTAAGGCGCTGTCTAAACGCGACTCCAGAAGAATGACGCTGAAGCAGCAGCGTAAACGCGCGAAGTTCCCCCGCCGCCGATACGCCGTCAAGGCCTAAGGAAGGAAGTGGGTGGGCTGCCTTCTCCAAATGCTGTGTCTGGTGTAACGTGTGTGGATGCCTCCGTTTTGGTTCGTATCGCTACCGAGCCCCCCGGGGGAGTGGTGGAGCAGAGCTGATGGTTTGATATCCTCCCGAATGAAGATCATGTATATCGATATCGGTATAATACAAAACCATGTTTATTGAACCACAAAACTGTTGCTGTGTTTTATCATTTCTTATCGATTGTAGAGTTTATTCTGAAGTGGGCGGCAACGTTGTTCCAAAACAAAACAGAATTGCTTCCCTCCATGTGCAGGGAGAGATTGTAGGCGAAAGAAGTATTCAAGCACGTCGGAAAGAAACCAAACGAATTAACTATTCATGTTTATATTTATAGGCATGTTTTTGATTAACAATTTTTGTTTCCAGCTAAAGCTAAAATACTAACACTCCCCGGATAAGGATAAGGTTTCTTATCAAAGCAGATCTGTTAATTAGAAAACACAATTTCAGAACACTTGTTCCTGTGAATAATATCAACTCTACTAGTAGGACCATTTAGGAAACAATTCGATTAACTATGTTCTGAAGAATTAGTTTATCTTCTAATAATTTAATCAATGAATTCAGATTTAGCATTCACCGACGCTAAACAATATTGATCATTATGGGTCTTATGACCCTAATTTTCGTGATCGAAACCCATGAGAATTATGAGTGCAAGCTCATTAGGATGGATCAGTAAAGGAAGGCTGTTAGTTTTCGTAAACTGAACAAAAATCTCGGAATATGATCATACTAGTATATGGATCGCCGGGATGCCTTGAGGATGTACATATTTTGAAGAATGATTTTCAGAGGTAAGTAGCTTTGATTTGCAATGATTCGATAAATCTCACAGTGTTGAACAGGTGCTATGAGAACCGTTCAAGTCTTACCAGGGACTAAACTAAAAAGACGGATTATTCAGTTTGATGTTTATCTTTTTTTCATTCTAGTAAGACAGGCCAAGTTGCACATCCTTAGCAGATGTAGAGATTTGTAGTACCTGCTTTAAAGATCCTAACCGTAACTGAAAAACTGACTATCAGTTGACGATCACCCAGGAGCTTGTGGTTGTTGAGGTGTATTGTTAGCTTGGCATGAGTCGAATTTCAGAAAGCGAATAAGAGCACGAATTTCGGGCGTACTCATATGCTCTACAAAATCAATCTGTATAGACTACGGTATAGCTCGCCAACAAGCGATCCTAAATTAGAAAGTGTTGAAGGAAGCAGAATGGATGGCCCTAAAGCACAAGGATGGACAGAAATGAAACAAATGAAAAAGATTGTTGAAATGCTGAAGCCGATTCTGTGGTGCTATGCGGAGCACAGCTTCATGAATTTCACGAGCACGAATCTCAGGTTGGAAATAGACGAAGCGAGATTTACGCGGATCGAGTAATACGCGGCTAGTTTATACCAGATTTAGCCCAGTTCAGGTGTCAAATTTGCCGCGCCTGCTATCGCGCCCGCGTTTNNGAGGCGAAATAATGATTTGAGAAAATTTTACCGCACAAAATACGTAACTGTTCCAAAGCCCAACAATAAACCACACTTTCCTAGCCAACCCATTGGCACTGTCGGTGCTTCCGAAAAGTTCTTCAAACCACAGCCAACAGGTGACCGGAAAAATCTAGCCAATGGCTACCGAATAACGGTTTCGCTATCGCCACGGAAACTGGTGCAGTGTATTTACCTTTCGTCTGTCCAAAAAAAAGCAGCAACCTTTGCTCTCCGTGTGTGCTGTGCAGTTTGTTTGAAAATTGATAGCGGAACTGATATGAAGAGCGCCAAAAAAGAGCACCGGAGTTTTTTGGTACCTCACACAGATTGAAATTACACACCGGAGCAGATAAAAATTAAGTTAAAATAGGCAATATTTTATGTACATTTAATTTCTATGTGAAGTAATCAGAAAATTGTGCGAAAATCAATGCAAATCAGCATCCTATGAAAATGATTTGAAATTACCCATTTCCTGGTGTGTATATACCTTGTGAAGGAATGTCAATCTGGCAAAGGATGTAAACAAGTGAACCGTCAACAGATCGGTGTTTTTGTACAACCACGTTAGCAGGACGGTTTTAATTTTTGTGTGGCAAAGATGTACGATTTAAAGGTTTATTCATCCTGTACCGTAATTGCCATTAAGGACAAGATCGTGTTCTTTTCCCCCCACGGTGCTGTGTTGCATAAAATTGTCGTACAGCAAAAGCTACCCGTTGAAGGTACGGAAACCGGCAATCAACAACAGAATGGTAAACAACCGGCAAACGTTGTAACGTTCGAGTACTCCCCAAGCGCGAAAGTGTTGGCTATTTCGCTGAGCGATAAAACGTTACAATGCTATGAATTGCACCAGGATGGGGAGAAGTTCTACTCCACATCTTTAGGAGATAGCATTCCGACGGTGAGGACGATTGTGTGCATGAAATTTCTGCCCAAGCATGGTGTTCTGGTCGGATCGGATAAAAGCGATTGTTTTGAGTTTGATGTGTTGGGCAATTCGGCACAAAAATCTAAATGGATTCTTGGTCATATGAGCCAAATATTGGGACTAGCGGTTAGTGATGATGAACGGTAAGAATCATATGAATAATTCAGACGCTACAGCAATTAAATAATCATTATATTTCGTTCCACAGATTAATCATAACGTGCGATCGGGATGAGAAAATTAAAGTCAGCTCGTATCCGGACTGTCACAACATCGAGGGCTACTGTTTAGGCCACTTGGAGTACGTTGGTGGAATAGAAATAACTCCCTCCCAAAAGCTCATCTCCGTTTCGGGTGATCGAACGCTGCGCTTGTGGGATTTTGCAGCAGGGAAGGAAATATGTCAGCTTTCGCTACAGGATCCTGCAGTTGGGTTAACGGTTCAAAAAGCAATGGATGATAGCGAAATGCTGTGTGTGATTAGAAGTTCCGTTCAGAACAAGCTCGAAGTGGCTTTAGTGCAGTGTGGTACACCCAATGCTAGCCTTCTGTATGATCCATTAACAGTTGATGAAAGCTTGATCGTACTGAATGCGGCTTTGAATGGCTCTTTGCAGCTATTGCTATTGGTAATGGAGAAGGATAGCAAACGTGCCAGAATGTTGGTTTATGATTTCTCTGTCGATAAACACCAATTCATAGCAAATACTGATCATCCTTTGATGAAGAATTTCGCGTCTCAGTTCAGTGAAGTATCGATTGAGCAAGTGCGTGATTATTCCACACTCTTCAAACACAGCATCGATAACCTTTCGGAGTACTTTGAACGTAAGAAGCAAAAAATTGGATCAAAAAAATCTAAATAAAGCTTAGATAAGCGTGCTAAATAATTAACACAAGAAATACGCTTGTTTCGCTTGGTTTTATTACGTGTCTTAAATGTTTTACTGATACGAAAATTGTAGCACAGAACCAAAGAATCACTCTCAGCGTTTGCTTTGCGATTCCTTAGTTTGCTGCAGTGCGTGGACAAATGATTTTATACCGGTTTGTAGTCCAACTTGCTTTCCAACCGCTTGTTGTCGGCCACCTTACGGACGGCTTTCATAAAATCTTCCTGTATGACATACTCACGCTCCGCACGAATAGCAAACAACCCGGCCTCCGTACAGACATTGCGCAAATCGGCACCGTTAAAGTTGTCCGATAGTTTTACCACCGCTTCGTAGTCAATGTCACCATGTTTGGCAATCGGAGCGGCGTGAATTTTCAAAATCTCCAACCGTGCCTGCTCGTTCGGTAGTGGAATTTCGATCTTTCTATCCAAACGACCGGGACGAAGAAGGGCCGGATCGAGCGTATCGGGCCGATTGGTGGCCATGATCATTTTTACCTGTCCGAGCGAATCGAAACCGTCCATTTGATTGAGCAGCTCCATGAGTGTACGCTGGATTTCACGATCGGCGGAAGTACCTTCGGAGAAGCGCCGCCCACCGATGGCGTCGATCTCATCCATGAAAATAATGCACGGCTGGTGATCGCGCGCATAGTTGAACATCTCTCTAATGAGACGTGCCGATTCGCCGATGTATTTGTCAACGATGGCCGACGATACCACCTTCAGGAAGTTAGCATCGAGCTGGGAAGCGACAGCACGGGCCAGTAGCGTTTTACCCGTACCGGGTGGACCGTACAGCAGGCAACCCTTCGGGGGCGTAATACCGACACGGAGGAACAGTTCCGGGTTCAGCAGTGGCAGTTCAATGACCTCGCGCAGTTCACGAATTTGCTCCGACAGACCACCGATCGCGGAGTAGGTAACTTCGCCCGGATCTTCATGCGACATGTTGTATACCAGTGGATCAACCTCTCGCGGAAGGTAGCGCATGATCGTTAGTGTAGTCATATCTAGCGCTACGCGTGTGCCCGATTTGAGCTTGGTTTTGTCCAGCTGTCTGCGGCATCCTACAACGTATCTTGGCCCGTTGGTCGCTTTTACGATGACTGCAGAAAAATACAATATGAAACAAATAAGGTGTGAATGATAACAAAAAGGCACTACGGCGAACAGCTTGCTTACATTTATCTTCCGTCAGCTGCTTTAATACTTCGCCGACTATCTGGCCAACACTTTGTAGAGCCTTCAAATCATTTTCCGATTTGTCGAATTGTTTCGTAAGCTCCTTCAACGTTTCCCTTACTACACAAAGAAGAAGGATTAAGCAACGTTAGAAACAGAAAAAAGGAAATGTATACACTCGGATGAGTGACCTATTCCGCTAGTCATCGTCGTTGCCCTAACCTCAACCAATATTTACCTTCCTTCAGCCGAGATTCTACCTCTTTGTGTTCCAGCAGCTTTTTCCTATAATCTTCCAGCGCTTTTTCACGAGTCGGATCTACCACAGTCATTTCGACGGCGATTGAGACTTGAGAAGAACGAGTTGTTTTCCTTAAAAAGTTAAGCGACTGGTCGGAGTATCGCACAAAACAATTGATGAAGCTGCAATGACAACACTCGCTTACACACACGCACACAACGACGGGTGATTATGCATTCTGCTGACAACTACATCAAAGCAAATGACAGGAAGACGGTGGAAATAGGGCAACCGGATAAGCTACCGGATCGAAGAGTTCACGCTTTCCGAGGTTATTAGGCAAGGTGTGCCATATTTGCTTGGAAATACAATGAAAAGGTATGGTTGAAACTGTTATACAGCCTGAACTCGGCAAACTCAAGTCAACATAAAGCGGGTATAAACCAAACCGACGTCGTGGTGTGGTGCTTCACGTTCTTTTCGACGTTTCTGCCGATTGTGACCGGAGGTGTTTCAATCGCGTGCTTCTTGAAAAAGTGGCAAATAACCCCACAAAACCAGCAAAATGGTGAAAGTCAAGTGTTCCGAGCTTCGTACGAAGGATAAAAAGGAGTTGACCAAGCAGCTGGAGGACCTGAAGAAGGAGCTGCTGAACCTGCGGGTGGCTAAAGTCACCGGCGGTGCTCCGTCGAAGCTGTCGAAGATCCGTGTCGTCCGCAAGGCGATCGCCCGCGTGTACATTGTGATGAACACGAAGACGAAGGAGAACCTTCGCAAGCTGTACAAGGGCAAGAAGTACGTGCCGCTGGATCTGCGCCCGAAGAAGACCCGTGCTATGCGTAAGGCTCTGTCTAAACGCGACTCCAGAAGAATGACGCTGAAGCAGCAGCGTAAACGCGCGAAGTTCCCCCGCCGCCGATACGCCGTCAAGGCCTAAGGAAGGAAGTGGGTGGGCTGCCTTCTCCAAATGCTGTGTCTGGTGTAACGTGTGTGGATGCCTCCGTTTTGGTTCGTATCGCTACCGAGCCGCCCGGGGGAGTGGTGGAGCAGAGCTGATGGTTTAATATCCGCCCGGAAGAAGATCATGTATATCGATATCGGTATAATACAAAACCATGTTTATTGAACCACAAAACTGTTGCTGTGTTTTATAATTTCTTATCGATTGTAGAGTTTATTCTGAAGCGGGCGGCAACATTGTTCCAAAACAAAACAGAATTGCTTCCCTCCGTGTGCAGGGAGAGATTGTAGGCGAAAGAAGTATTCAAGCACGTCGGAAAGAAACCAAACGAATTAATTATTCATGTTTATGTTTATAGGCATGTTTTTGAACAACAATTTTTGTTCCCAGCTGAAGTACTAACACACCCCGGATAAGGATAAGATCCTTTTTAAAGAAGATCTGTTAATTAGAAAACACTATTTCAGAACACTTGTTCCTGTGGATAATATCAACTCTACTAGTAGGACCATTTAGGAGACAATTCGATTAACTATGTTCTGAAGAATTAGTTTATCTTCTAATAATTCAATCAATCAATTCAGATTTAGCATTCACCGACGCTAAACAATATTGATCTTTATGGGTCTTATTTTATCATTATGTTAGTTTTCGTAAACTGAACAAAAATCTCGGAATATGATCATATTAGTATATGGATCGCCGGGATGCCTTGAGGATGTACATATTTTGAAGAATGATTTTCAGAGGTAAGTAGCGTTGATTTGCAATGATTGGATAGATTTCACCTTAACAGTGTTGAACAGGTGCTGTAAGAACCGTTCAAGTCTTACCAGGGACTAAACCAAAAGGACGAATTATTCAGTTTGATGTTTAACTTTTTTTCATTCTAGTAAGAACGGCCAAGTCGTATATCCTTAACAGATGTAGAGATGTATAGTACCTGCTTTAAAGATCCTAACCGTAACTGAAAAACAGACTATCAGTTGACGATCTCTCAGGATCTCTTGGTTCTTGAGGAATATTGTTAGCTTGGCATGAGTCGAATTTCAGTAAGCGAATAAGAGCACGACTTTCGGGCGTACTCATATGCTCTACAAAATCAATCTGTATAGACTACGGTATAGCTGAAGGAAGCTGAATGCATGGCTCCAAAGCACAAGGATGGACAGAAATGAAACAAATGAAAAAGATTGTTGAAATGCTTAAGCCGATTCTGTGGTGCTATGCGGAGCACAGCTTCATGAATTTCACGAGCACGAATTTCACATATGAAATAAGATCAGCAGAATTAATCAAGGGGCACGAGACTCAGATTACGTTGGTGGTGAATGATAATGCTAGATGATAGATCTTGATCAGGATGGTGGAATAGCTATGCTTTCTTGCTACGAATAAGTAAGAGAGCAACAAAATGTCCAAGTGCGAATTCGGTTGCGTTGAAATCGTGTTTACAATTATGAAGCCCTATTCATAATGGTGCAGATGGATAGAGATCGTACAAAATATGTTGATCTATTTAGCATGTGAAGAGAATGGAGGAACCACGAGCTGTTAACGATTTTCATGATTTTGGAGGTTGTAAAACTTACACCGAGTTTTGCAGTCAATTTGGATTTTTATCTACCAAGCCAAGGATCTGCCCTTATGAACTATCATAGCGTATCACAGCCAGGTGAGCGTAATGCGTTGTAGGATAATTAACTTATTCGTAAAGCTCACTTTGTGTTGTAGTTTCTTTTGAGGCCAGTTTCCTTCTAAATGCCACTAAGAGTTATTTGGTAATTTAAGAGGAATTTCATTTTGGGATCATTTCACACGTCTTTCGGTTAATAGTTCTAACTGAACTGGGATTCCTACAGTTGCTTATGAGTCTCTCTCTCTCTTCTTGGCTTAACGACCTCTAAGGTCACGCCGCCCATTTCTGGCTAACAAGACTTGTTTTACCACATAGCCGGATAGTCAGTCCTTGTTACAGGGGAACAGTCTGGATGGGATTAGATAGCCGGTCCTGTAGTGTGGAACCGGCGCCGTTTATCACAGCCACCACCCAATGAGCATTGGGACGTATTCCATCAATCCTGATTAGTTATCTTGAGGAATGTTTTCAATATTCCGGTGGTGTATGTCAGTGCTCCCCAACCTTTTTAGTACCGCGGACCACTTTTTGTTCGACATAAGTATATCGCGGCCCACATGTGCGGATTCGTAATGTATTTATATCGTTGTTAAGGTGATTTTTGAAATAAAACATTAGTAAACATTATAATTGTCCACAATCTAACACATCGAGAAGCGTAGAATGATTTCGTCACGTAAATACGCTTGAAATGGTAAAAAAAGTGTTAAAATAATCGGTTCAACGGCCGAATTTTTTTTTCCGCGGACCACTTCTACTTAAGCCACGGACCACAAGTGGTCCGCGGACCATAGGTTGGGGACCACTGGTGTATGTGATAAACGGCGCTGGTTCCACACGACAGAAACGGGGATCAAATCCCATCCGGACCGTCCCCACGTAGCAAGGACTGACTATCTGGCTACCTGATAAAAATAAGTCTTAATTCGGCCGTTCTAACATTTTTCAAAAGTACTAGGCGTCTCCATCGGTAATTATTTAGTATTTCAGTATAAGTAATTGTTTGCTCTATTTATTTTGCTTTTTAAAAAAATCTAGTAAGCCAGATTTTGCCGGCATGATCTCAGGGGTCGTTACGCCAAGAAGAAGAAGAAGAAGTTTTCAATAGAGAGGCCAATTTAGATCAGTGAATGAGAAGTAATAGACGCGTAAGAATTGTTTTTTGCATTAAAACCTGTCCAATATTTTATTTTTGAATTGACCAAAGTTAACGTGGTATATAAGAAGTTCAAGGCAATTTCAGGGCTTCTCTTGTAAGTGATGCAAAGGCGGAACAATATATAAAGCCATTTCACCCCATCTGGTGCCTCAGCTCAGCTTAACTCACATAAATATTTTGCCACCAAGAATACAGGTAATGAAGCGACGCGAATACCTTTTCCTTTGAATTATGCGATGTTTTTTGTACAAACGTTGTAGTATATACGCATTATGCAGTCGCGAACTTTTACCCTCTGCAAGGTGCATCGGTACCATCGGATGGTGTTTGTTTTGTTGTTGTTTTTAATTAGTCAAATGGATGTGCAATTGAAGCGTGCCACCCCCGGCCAACCGGCGGCCAGGAACGGCAAGAAGTTGCGTAAAACTTGTACCGCGGCTCTTAATTTACATTTTAATTTGCTTGATTACGGCGATACTTTATCAGAAAAAGGGAAGTTTTACAGTGTTTTCATTTCTTGCTGCACTAGGGAACTTAGCGGGAGGGTTTCTGCTCTTATTTTCCATTGCTTGTTATACAATTTACTACCCTTTTTGTTTTTTTTTCTGGTTGCCATTTTTGTTGTTTCATTTTGTTGCCTTTATTACGATGGTATTTCTTGTTTTAGTGTCAACTTTTCCTTTCGTTGCAACCCGCATCAGTTGGTGGGTGCTTCTTGCTAGCAGTGTGGCCAGGGCAAGCAAGATTGCACGATTGACGGTGTTATTGTTGGTTCGCTTTAACTTTTCGCGCCCCGTTTGTAGCGGGATAAGTTTGGTGAATTTTTTTTCCGTTGTTGCTCGACTTCTAAGACTTATATCCCGAAGCCATCCGTCCTTCGCGAAGTCGTTCGCCACCCGTAAGGGGCCATATTCTTTCGCCGTTGGTCGAAACTTTGATTAATGATATTCCAAATTTTTGCATCATTCTCACCAGGTTCTTGGTTGTAGATATAGCGTGGGATAGCTTTCGGTGGAAATAACGAAACGAGGATGGAAGGAGTGGTGGCGTACTTCAACTTAAGGACTACAGAGCATCAACACTCCAGGAGACGAAGCACACTGGCACGAGAGGCGTAATTAGGCGCTGATAATAAGTTTTAATTTCTTACTCATTGCCCGTGGGCCGTCTTAAGATTAAGCGCAACAAAAAAAAACGACGGTGTCTTGAGCTAGGTCACTCTTGTGCGGAAAGGAGATTGCTTTCTCTAATCATACTGATGCCGGAAGTGTGGAACCGTACCCGAGAGTGGGCCAAGTTCCGAGACCGATAAAAACCATTCCAGAGTTGTTGTTTTATGTTGCCTTTTTTTTTTGCTTTAATGAAATAGCTGTGGAAGGAATAGCTTTCATGGTGTTTCTTTTTTTTGTTTTGAAGTTCGGTTGGTGGTTTTAACAGGAAATACTAAGATTTAATTGCTACAAGTACCTGGGTGCGGTTCTCAGCATTGCTGAGTTATTGAGAATTGAGAAGAATGTTCCGTTACACTAATTTCTAGATTAGTTTTAATTGGCACTAAAGAATAGAATTCCAGAAATTGCAAAAAATTCTATTTATTCGTAGCAGCAACATCACCCTGTAATCGGATTTGTAATGTAGGACAACACACTCAATAATGCAAATAGGACACTTGGATTCATCATCCAATTGTCAGAGATCCGTGACTCCATCTGTCTAAAATTCTGGGTTTCTTTCCCTCTGGATTTCCTGTTTAGGCGTTCGGAAGCATTTCCCTTATATCCCCGTCATTGTTGTCTGCTAGATCTGGAGCAGTTAAGAACTCTGATCATCGTCTTAACCAGTTCGAGAATCACTTCTTCTTCTTCTGCTTGGCTTAGGGACTTTCAACGTTATGCCGGCCATTTCTGGCTTACTGGTCTTATTTTTATCACGTAGCCATCCTTCGGTCATTCAGCCGTCAATCCTTGCTATGGGGGACGGTCCTGAAGAATATTGATACTTGTTCTGGTCGTGTGGAACCGGCGCCATTTATCATATACAAACCATATATCACACTGTATAATAAATCTTAGTATTTAACACAATTATTAAATACATTAGATTGAATTGCAGATATAGTAGAACTAATTCACTTTTATTAGAAACACCTTCTAAAAATGGATACTTTAAATTCAGTGTCTTAAAGACAGCCTATGGTAAAAAGTAATGTACCGGGTCCTTCGTTTTCCAACATTTGTTCAGCCAGAATGCTTTCTCGCAAGCATTCTCTCCCTCCGGGTACAGACAGCGCTTGAACCAGTTCAGCGTAATAAGGTGCATCGATTCGGGCAGAAAGTCCTGAATTTTCACATAATGAAACTCACCCTTACCATTCACCACACCCGCCTGATGGAAGAGACAGTTCATGTAGCACTTCAGCTTGTCATCTTCGTGAATGTCTTGATCACTAAACCGCTTGATGGCATCTAGAAGAGAGTTTGAACAATCTATTACAACTGATCTTGAAGGTGATCGTTAACCTTAGAAAATCTTACCTTCAGAAACACCTGTCTCAGCCACGCACGCATCATGCATCGGTTTCATCTTCTCCAGCAATTCCGGTGGAGGATACTGTGTACCAAAGACGCTTGTAGAAACGATCACACGATCTCTACGTCCGTTACGGAAATCAACTTACGTTTGCATCACGTTTCGGTTCGTCGGATCGTACGATTAGTGCGGCACCTTGGAACACCAGCAGCGCCATAAACAATCGACTGTTCGAGCAAAGCAGTGCCTGCATTGTGCTTTGGCACACGGGATTTTTTTTACCTTTAAGATGGTACAACACGTTCTTAGCTGTGTGCAAATTGTGCAAGCAATTACACCGCAGTACCAAAATACGACACGAAGCTAAGGTGAAAGCACTGGCACAGTTATCAATAATTAAAATGGGAAACTGTTAAAACTTTTACTCAGGGCGATCCCAGGGCGCGATATTAAAATGTGACCGTGAACAAACCCAACTGTAGCAAAAATGGCACGTAAAATGGTGTCGCGTTGCAGGCTGCGTTTTGCACCCGAAAACTCTCACATCAAACTGCACGTAGCGTAGATGAAAAGAATGGTTTAAAGGACCACGCCGGCACTTGGTTCCCTGTTTTTTCCCGCACCCCGGGAAAACACTCTTGACGAGTACACGAATTTAATTGCAAGACAGTAGTACCACACCACACCAAACGTTACCGCAGTCAGGTTCGGTTTTGTACGGATGTCTCCGTTTTGTGTGGTGCTTTATATAGCTGGGTCAGGCCATTGTAGGTGGAATGAGTTTTGCTAAATTACTGAACGTCAACAATCCCGGGTGCCGAGAGCGTAAAGCTTGCTGTAATTTCACAAAAATGGTTCTTACCTAGGAGGGTGTGTAACACCCCTCTAGAGCCAACGCCCCTAGGCAAAAGGTAAAGTTTAGCTAAGAGCTTTTGAGACGTAGCAAAATGTTGGAAAAGCAGTGTCACTATGCTGTTTTTTTTGTTGCAAAATAAACGACGCATTGGAAATTAAAAAAAAAGAAGGGAAAAACAAATCTTTAGCTGACACACTCATTTGCGGCTGGCTGGCGCGGCGATGCGCCCTTGCAATCGGGCAGCAATTACAACGCAACCCTCACGAAACTGCCTTTCGGTAGTGAAATGCGAAATCATACGAAATAATTCACCCACACACGCGCGTACAAATCGTTAATTCATCTTTTCAGCGGGCAAAACTTTAATTAAAACGTGCACAACGGGCAACGGGGTTCAATTGTGCCTTAAGCTGTGGCGAAGATAATTAACAAGCGGGTCGGGGATGATTCAATGGGAATGATAATTACTGCTGAACAGCATGATGAAAAGTTCCGGCTGCACGTTACTATGGTTTTTAAAAATTTAAAATGGAACGTGGCACTTTTGATCGTGGCACGGCAGGGGAAGGGGCCATAAAAAAACAAACCCCGAAAAGAAAGTTCATAAAAGAAAAGCATTTATTCAGCAGAATTGAAAAAGGGTAGATTTCAAATATTCAGCAGTTTGAAGCTTTTTGATGTTTCTATACCGTTATGCGCGTAGTAATGTGTGCTTTAAATCAGTAGCTTATTAATCTGTAATTAGTTGTTAATGAGAAGAAGCTAATTTTTCGATTCTTTAGCGATTGTTTGAACATGTGGAATGTGCAAAATTTGTGATGTAAAAGCGCTAGTGAGCTTCAAGTAGAAACCGTATAGATTTCAAACAGGACGTGCGATGTCGACCCAAATCTTATTTGAACAATGCGTGAAACCCCCAAAAACGTATGAGAAAAAGCATAAAGGTTTAATTCAGTATCATTAGTAGCTTCATGGGTTATTGGAGAAAGTCGATCTCCTGGTGATCGACTGAAGCTCTTGTCTTCACTATAACTTTTCGGAGTGGTACGGTTTAGCCTCTCAAAATAGTAGTCCTTTGATGTTAAACACCTTTGATCATTTATCCGCTGCACGCCATCGACCTGGAGCATCATGTCCTTGGATGGTGTCGATTTATTGGATTGTCGAATCACGATTTTGCACCAAGAATTCCATAATTGTTGCTTTCTTTACTTCCTTGTCCATGAAAAAAAAATACTCTCCTAATTGTTCCCAAGAACAAGGCAAGATCACTTAGGAATGTAGTGCCACAATACATCCCTAAGAGATCACATTGTTTGAGAGATATTGGGATACATTTTATTGGGGGAAAACCTGCCTTTTTTAATGTCCCATAGCCGTGTGTGTGGATCATGCGATTCATGTACCAATGGTCTTGAGGACGCAGCCTTCCATGCTACTGTAGCCATTCCATAGTTGAAGCTTGTTGAAGACGTTCCGGTTCGGATGATTCTTGACTTCTTCACCATTCCCTCGCTGTGTTAGTTCCTGTGATCTTACGTCTGTCGATAGATAATCGGCACTTTCAGTAAGGGTTTGAATATACAGTTCGGTCAGCACGCACTGCATCCACAAAACGAAATATTGCGACTAAATCCATCACAGAAAGATATCCTTGAGGCAAACATTGAACTGTATGGATTGGTCTATAAATTTTGAGTTTTTTGCAAAATTGCTGACAACAGAAGGCATTCTAATGACATAACCAGTCCATCGGAGGTGGACGAGTTCCAGTCGCTGCACTATAATAAGGTTACCTATTCCTTATATATCATCATGCTAGAACTCGTCACAATGGCGATCACACATACGTGGTCAAAAGCATCATCTAAGTTCATATCTGAGGGGTGTATTTAGGAACTGGATCTGTTAATGTGCTTCATAAGTGGTTATTCACTGACAGCCAATGGTCAATTCTGATGCTGCAACTTCAGTTTAATGTGTAAAAAACAAGAACATAATAGGAGTAACTTAATTTACTCTTTTACGTACTCCGACAATATTCACCAAGTAAGGCTGCAAGAACTTTGTTTCGCTAGGAAGAAATTCGGCCTTCCGATATTTGCGAACCAAGCGCGTGGTAGCGGGCGTGATTCCTTTTTAATGAAACTTGTTGTTTAAAAAAGATTTTACACTATAATTACTTCATAACAATTATCACAAGGAAACAAAAAAATATAAAAATTACCCTCAAACTGCACAAATAAAACGACCACAGATAATACGGTACTTAATTACTGTTCATCTATTAAAATTATTTCCACCGAGTGTTTTTTCTTTACTCTCTCGGTTACATTACACATCATTGCACGTAATCATGTTTATCGTTCGTGATTTGCATTTATTATTATTGCGCCTGTTTCATTTTTTTTCACTCTCTTTCCTCAATCTCAATCATCGCACAGCGCAATACAGCATCGGATATTGTAAGGCTTCTTCGCACAAGCGCATGAATTATGCTTTGCGCGTTCGCGTCTTCATGGACAAAAGCGATGTGATGGAATAAGCAGCAACAAGAACATAATACAATAGGCAACAAAAAAAAATACTCACACACAATTCTTTACACCGTACATGAATCGAAAGCGAATGTAAGAAGCTCAGCTCAAATAATGCTTTCATTGCAACGATAAAAATAAATCACATCCTTTATTACGTTCACTCAGGTGCAGACAAAAGCGTTGCACCATCGTTTCCTTGCGTCCGGCGCAATCTAGCGGTGGGTTCTGAAGGGGCCACACGCTGGCAGAACAGTACACTTCAACCGATGGAAGTTCTTATCGCGGAAGCGTTCGAGCAGTTTGTGATTTTTTTTCTACTTTCTTCTTTCCACTTTTGAAAAAGTACTTCTGCTTTTGCTTCTATCATTTAGTACGTGCACAACGTACAATCGGGGATGGCATGAGGAGATTAAGTACATGGCAGAGAGAGAGAAAGAGAGAAAAAAGAGAGAAAAAAGAGGAAAGGGAAACAAAAAGATAAATAAACAAACAAACACTCGTCCTTTTTACTACTGTGAAGCGCAGCACGGGATATAAATAAAAATCGAATCCAATTGAAAGAAATCGAGCGATGGGGGATTTTTTTTGCGAAACTACAGCCGATAGCAATAAAACAGCAAAACGTCTTTATCATTCGACCCCACGAAACCCCCGCCCAGCGGGTGGTTCAAGTGTTCCGTGGCTTTACGGGCGCGCAAGTCATTCAAGATGAATCCCAACCAGTTGGCTTTTGCTGCTAAACACTCGACTCGACTTCGAACACAGATCGAACCATCATTCCACCCCCCCCGGGGGGTTGCCTTGGAACAACTGTGAAGGGTGTTGGGTTTTTTTGTATTGTACATCACTTCAAACTGACAGGGCGCCTCCATTTCCATTTTCACCCCTTTTTTGAACGACGGCATTCGTTCGTGCCAAAGAAGAGGAAAAAAAAAGAAAAGCTAAAAAGCAGTTGGGTACACCATTTGTACCGATCAGAATAATTAGTGGTTGTAATTCATCAATCTTTTCGCTCGTCCATCTCGTACGGCGTATTGGATGTGGGTGACCGCAGCCACAAAACCGTACACCGGCACACCGTAGCACACTAGCAACACAAATCGCTGTCAAGATCTCGGGCAACCCTCATTTGTTTCGTTCCCGGTTTCCCGAACGGATTAGGGAAACGGCCCGGTGGCCTTAATGGGGGCAGGGTATCGCGCTGTTGTGATGGGGATATATTTTTAATTAATCTAAAACTTCTGACAATTCTTGATTTCGGGGCCCCGGAGGATTTCGTTTGCTTTCGGATTATTTTATTTGTCCGGCAGAGGATGGGATCGTGCCTTTGTCATTTTCTTGCTATCCTTTCGGCTCAGGTTGGAAAGGAAGAGAAAATTTAAAAAACTTTCCCCAGATCGATTGGTACGGAATGGATCTGTAATCAGTGCTTGGCCCAAGAAAAAAAAAAGAAAAAAAGAAGGAACCCAAGTACGGTGACAATCCGTTTACGATGGAGGCCGTTTTGCCGACTCGTTAGCCCTGAAAGAATGGCAGTGAAATCCTCGATCGACAATGAATAATTACCACCGATTAGAATGGAGCTGGGAAAGGATTATTTCCGGGTACGGTCGTATCCTGGAAGCTGGCGGTTGTAGACAAAGCGCTGACCGCTAGCACTCCGACCCGGGATGTTGGGATTAGCGTGCAGTCGTTTGTGGAAAGAATATAAATTAGGATTATAAATAGTACAATTTTGTGCCGGATATTTAGTCGTGAAGTTCTTTTACATTCGGGCAACAAATAATGGTGGTGGAAAAGCATTTCGAGGATGTTTTGTGATGATTGTTGTAATGCTAAAACGAGGTGCTTTCTGGAGCATTAGAGGGATAATAGAAACCGTGTAATGGTTTATTAGATAAAATAGAGCGTTTGAGTTATAAATTTGGTTGCGTATTTATCACGTTGTATTAGGTGGGCAATTGCATTTGAAATATTTTTGTTTTGTGAAATAAAAACGGTTTATTTGGTAAACAGTAATACACGAAATGATGAAAACGTTGGAATAGCTGTTTTCTAAAAAAATAAAGGATGAAGTGTGACTTCGTTTACTGCAATGATGATAACGAGATGGTTGATCTTACCATTTTTATGGCTTCATTTATGGCTTCCCACTGTATTCGGAAAGGACACTGCAGCATGACGACTAATTACAGAAAGTTACATACTTAAGTGACATCAAGCAGTAAACAGCCGAATACAGCCAAAATTTATAAATTGATGTATTTTAATGCGAATTTGTTGAAACAAGTTTCTTTTCACTCAAATAATGCTTTAAACGGTCGGTCCGGTGGTGCATGTGATAAACGGCGCCAGTCCACACGACCGGACCGGGTTCAAATCCCATCCGGACCGTTCCCCCGTAGCAAGGACTGACTAACCGGCTACATGGTAAAATAAGTCTAGTAATCCAGAAATGGCCGGCGTGACCTGTAAGGTCGTTAAGCCAAGAAGAAGAAGAGTAATGCTTTAAACAAAAAAAAACTTAAAAACTAATAAAAAAATTAAAAATTCTAAAAATTTGAAAATTTCCTAAGGCTATAGCCTTAGCTTTTTTTTTGGAAAATTTAGCAAAATTTAAAAAATTGATTTATTTTGATGCGAATTGGTTATAATAATTTTCTTTTTACTCAAATAATGCTTTAAATAGAAGAAACCATAAAAAATAAGAAAAAATAAAAATAATCTAAAAACTTGAAAATTTCCTAAGGCTTTGTTTTTTTGGGAAATTTAGCAAAATTTTAAAAATTGATTTATTTTGATGCGAATTGGTTGAAATAAGTTTCTTTTCACTCAAATATTGCTTTAAATAAAAAAAAGAGTAAAAAACAATACAAAAAATTAAAAAAAATCTAAAAATTTGAAAACTTTCTAAGCTTTAGTTTTTTTTTGGGGAAATTTTGCAAAATTTTATAAATTGATTTATTTTAATGCCAATTGATTGAAATAAGTTTCTTTTCACTCAAATAATGCTTTAAATAAAAAAAAGAATTAAAAATAGTAAAAAAAATTAAAAAATTCTTTAAACCTGAAAATTTCCTAAGGCTGTTTTGGGAAATTTAGCAAAATGTTATAAATTGATTTATTTTAATGCGAATTTGTTGAAATACTTTTCTTTTCATTCAAATAATGCTTTACATAAAAAAAGAAAAAAAATTAATAAAAAAATAAAAATAAATCTATAAATTTCAATATCTCCTAAGGTTTTGGGTATTGTTTACATGTATTCCGTTTTAAATCATGTGTATCAAACGTTTCGTTTCAACTCAAGTATTAACTCTTTTTGCAACTCGACTCACCACGGCTACATACTTACACTCATGAGTGAGTAAAATCACCGAACCTTAACTTATACGTTTATGTCGGGTTTTTTATGACTCCGAAATTAGTCCTTAAACGAGCTCGGCTCGTAATAACGACTCATTCACTCTGAGTTAATTCACTAAAAAGAGTTGTTTGTATCATCTCTATACCAGTGACGTCATCACTCTTTTCTTTACTTCCTTGTTTATTGATTATAGTTACCACAAAAGCTATTCTGATGTCTGCTCGATTGATTTCCGTAAGCTTGCTATTGTTATACATAGAATTCGTGTATATTTGGTTCTACTATCAAAATAGTTTTTTTTTCGTTTTTTTTTGGTTGGGATTATCAAGATGGATTCACATCCTCCAAACCAGAAACCGAAGTAATAAAACTTTTCCGTTTTGTATTGAGCGAGTAGTTAACACGCAAAAGTTATTTCGGTACCACGCCATGGTTTTGCAGGTGTAATACTCCAACGTCACGTTTGGTACAGCACAGACACTAAATCCGATGCACTTGTCACAGCGGCTGCTGCTTACTGTATGCATCGACATAAATAAAAAATAAAATAAAATACACGCAAGGAAACACACAGCACTTCTTATCAGCATGTGGCGAAATGTGTCACTTAAATCTATTCAATTACGATCTCGAAAGTATAACCGGCGTCGCCATCACACGTGTGTACACCTCCATCTTGCTGCCGGTACATCGTCCGGCTTGTGCGAAGTAGGCGATGAAAAGTTTCTACCGGGTAGAGAGACAGGGAGAGAGAGAGGAGGAAAACAGGCACTATATACCCTACCTAGCAACTGAAGCGTACCGCGATCCAAAGGATGCGAAGATTCGTAGCAGTTTAAGGCGTATAAAGGCGAATAACAAAATGATGTCGCCTGCAATACACTTCGCACCGGGTTTTGCCAGTGAAGCAGAATCCATTGAATGGAATATATAAATCTTCCAATTTACAATGCAATTTTCCCATCGCCACCGGTTTCCCTCGCCCCTCCCTCCTCTTCCCCTTGACAACCTTTTACGATGTGTGTGTGTGTGTGTGTGGGTACATTTCCGGAGTCCCGGTATTGTCGAGCTTTAGAGAATGGGGTTCCTGGTTCTTTCCTCGTCAGTCGCTTGAGAAACGAGATAAACTATGCACATTTCCACATTGCATTTTCTCCACGATTTTCGTATCGCTTCGTAAGTGTGTGTGTGTGTGTTTGCGGGTGATCTTTGGGGCGTTGTGGGGGAAGGGATGGTTGAACGAAGAGATAAGAGATTCTGAAACCCGGGTTTTGTGGCAGCAACGTGGAGCTTTTCCTTACCGGCACTAGATGACGCTGCACACGAAAGCACATTCACACATGAATTAGAGCCCACCGCATTACCGCAATTGTATTTTCCGCTACGCCAGGAAAAGTACCGGAAGTGAAGGATGCAACCGATTTTGCCACACACCATCCCACACTCAGTTCTTCCCCGTTTTGTCCCGTGATAATCGACACGGTTTCCCCATTCGAAACGGTTCGTCCGGTAACACTGCAGCAGCATTATTCTAGGCAAAGGCTTGTCATGGCTTGAAACGCGTCATGCGGATCGGAATAGGGTTTTGGGGGGGGGGTCGGTATGGGCACACTTTCGAAAATGGTGTGCCAGATACTAGTTCCTTGCCGTATTCATCGTTCGCACAGGCTGTCAAAGAATGTTCCCTCCTTTCCAAAACTACGGTCCACCGAATGTACACCTCATTAAACTTTGGTGAAATTCATTTTAACTTCTGCACTTTTACAATGAACGGCGGGCACAACGTGTCTGCCTTAACGCGCCCCAGCGACGATACGGTTTTTGGGCCTAGGGCAGTAGTAGCAGCAACGGTTTGTATCATTTTCCCCCCCTCGCTTAAAAATGTTATCGGGCCGCGTACGCAAAAGGCAGTTCCGAATGCAGCGAGACAGGCTCTCTCTCGCACACAAAAGGCGTGAAAAAGTTTTTGTTTTATAGCACTTTCGGGAACCACGGGCTGCTGAAGTCGATCTTCGGTTCTGCCAGTATCGAAGAGCATTTTCTCGGCTGCAGCGCTAATACCCGTCCGCGCCAACCATCGTGCGTGTTTGGGCGCGCGCTCGCGCGCAAGTTTCCTCTCTATGTCTTCTTGGGCTGCTCGTTGGTGTCGTTAATATCCTACCGCAGATGATTTATTGCACTGCGGCTAGCACCCAGTGAATAAGAGGAGATAGTTTTTTTTNGATTGCTTTCTCTAATCATACTGATGCCGGAAGTGTGGAACCGTACCCGAGAGTGGGCCAAGTTCCGAGACCGATAAAAACCATTCCAGAGTTGTTGTTTTATGTTGCCTTTTTTTTGCTTTAATGAAATAGCTGTGAAAGGAATGGCTCTGATGGTGTTTCTTTCTTTTGTTTTGAAGTTCGGTTGGTGGTTTTAACAGGAAATACTAAGATTTAATTGCTAGAAGTACCTGGGTGCGGTTCTCAGCATTGCTGAGTTATTGAGAATTGAGAAGAATGTTCCGTTACACTAATTTCTAAATTAGTTTTAATTAGCACTAAGGAATAGAATTCCAGAAATTGCAAAAACTTCTATTTATTCGTAGCAGCAACATCACCCTGTAAGAGGAATTGTAATGTAGGACAACACACTCAATAATGCAAATAGGACACTTGGATTCATCATCCGATTGTTAGAGATCTGTGACTCCATCTGTCTTAAGTTCTAGGTTTCTTTCCTTCTGGATTTCTTGTTTTGGCGTTCGGAAGCATTTCCCTTCTATCCTCATCATTGGCGTCAGCTGGATCTTGTGCAGTTAAAAACCCTGATCTGCCTCTTGCTCTTGCCTTAGCGACTTCTAAGGTCATGTCGGCCATTTCTGGGATTAATAGACTTATTTTCACCAAGGATCTGGATAGTCAGTCCTTGCTACGGGGAGACGGTCCGGATTGGATCTGATACCCGGTCCTGTCGTGTGGAACCGGCGCCGTTTATCACATACACCACCAGGCCGCCCCATCCGGACCGGGGGAAATACAGATATATATATTCTGCTGTAAAATAAATCTTGAAATTTAACACAATTATTAAACACATTAGATTGAATTGCAGAAACAGTAGAAATAATTCCTTTTTATTAGAAACATCTTCATATTTTAAATTCAGTGTCTCAAAGACAGCCTATGGTAAAAAGTAATGTACCGGGTCCTTCGTTTTCCAACATTTGTTCAGCCAGAATGCTTTCTCGCAAGCATTCGCTCCCTCCGGATACAGACAGCGCTTGAACCAGTTCAGCGTAATAAGGTGCATCGATTCGGGCAGAAAGTCCTGAATTTTCACATAATGAAACTCACCCTTATCATTCACCACACCCGCCTGATGGAAGAGACAGTTCATGTAGCACTTCAGCTTGTCATCTTCGTGAATGTCCTGATCGCTAAACCGCTTGATGGCATCTAGCAGAGAGGTTGAACAAATCATTCCAACTGATCTCGAAGATGATCGTTAACCTTAGAAAATCTTACCTTCAGAAACACCCGTCTCAGCCACGCACGCATCATGCATCGGTTTCATCTTCTCCAGCAATTCCGGTGGAGGATACTGTGTACCAAAGACGCTTGTAGAAACGATCACACGATCTCTACGTCCGTTACGGAAATCAACTTACGTTTGCATCACGTTTCGGTTCGTCGGATCGTACGATTAGTGCGGCACCTTGGAACACCAGCAGCGCCATAAACAATCGACTGTTCGAGCAAAGCAGTGCCCGCATTGTGCTTTGGCACACGGGATTTTTTGCCTTTAAGATGGTACAACACGTTCTTAGCTGTGTGAAAATTGTGCAAGCAATTACACCGTAGTACCAAAATACGACACGAAGCTAAGGTGAAAGCACTGGCACAGTTATCAATAATTAAAATGGGAAACTGTTAAAACTTTTACTCAGGGCGATCCCAGGGCGCGATATTAAAATGTGACCGTGAACAAACCCAACTGTAGCAAAAATGGCACGTAAAATGGTGTCGCGTTGCAGGCTGCGTTTTGCACCCGAAAACTCTCACATCAAACTGCACGTAGTGTAGATGAAAAGAATGGTTTAAAGGACCACGCCGGCACTTGGTTCCCTGTTTTTTCCCGCACCCCGGGAAAACACTCTTGGCGAGTACACGAATTTAATTGCAAGACAGTAGTACCACGCCACACCAAACGTTACCGCAGTCAGGTTCGGTTTTGTACGGATGTCTCCGTTTTGTGTGGTGCTTTATATAGCTGGGTCAGGCCATTGTAGGTGGAATGAGTTTTGCTAAATTACTGAACGTCAACAATCCCGGGTGCCGAGAGCGTAAAGCTTGCTGTAATTTCACAAAAATGGTTCTTACCTAGGAGGGTGTGTAACACCCCTCTAGAGCCAACGCCCCTAGGCAAAAGGTAAAGTTTAGCTAAGAGCTTTTGAGACGTAGCAAAATGTTGGAAAAGCAGTGTCACTATGCTGTTTTTTTTGTTGCAAAATAAACGACGCATTGGAAATTAAAAAAAAAGAAGGGAAAAACAAATCTTTAGCTGACACACTCATTTGCGGCTGGCTGGCGCGGCGATGCGCCCTTGCAATCGGGCAGCAATTACAACGCAACCCTCACGAAACTGCCTTTCGGTAGTGAAATGCGAAATCATACGAAATAATTCACCCACACACGCGCGTACAAATCGTTAATTCATCTTTTCAGCGGGCAAAACTTTAATTAAAACGTGCACAACGGGCAACGGGGTTCAATTGTGCCTTAAGCTGTGGCGAAGATAATTAACAAGCGGGTCGGGGATGATTCAATGGGAATGATAATTACTGCTGAACAGCATGATGAAAAGTTCCGGCTGCACGTTACTATGGTTTTTAAAAATTTAAAATGGAACGTGGAACTTGCGATCGGCGATAGAGGCAGGGGCCAGAAAAAAAACAAACCCCGAAAAGAAAGTTCATAAAAGAAAAGCATTTATTCAGCAGAATTGAAAAAGGGTAGATTTCAAATATTCAGCAGTTTGAAGCTTTTTGATGTTTCTATACCGTCATGCGCGTAGTAATGTGTGCTTTATATCAGTAGCTTATTAATCTGTAATTAGTTGTTAATGAGAAGAAGCTAATTTGTCGATTCTTTAGCGATTGTTTGAACATGTGGAATGTGCAAAATTTGTGATGTAAAAGCGCTAGTGAGCTTCAAGTAGAAACCCTATAGATCCACATCTTATTTGAACAATGCGTGAAACCCCCAAAAACGTATGAGAAAAAGAATAGAGGTTTAATTCAGTATCATTAGTAGCTTTATGGGATATTGGAGTTAGTCGTTCTGCTGGTGATCGATAGCTATTGTCTTCACTATTACTCTTCGGATTTTTGGGGTTTATCCTCCCAAAAAGAGTAGTCCTTCGACCACAAACATCTTTGATCGTATATTGACATCTTCAATATAGGCAGAAGTTTTGTCACGTGGATCATGGGATCAATGACGTGATCGGGAGCATCCGCGCGGTTGGTGTCGACAGTAATACAATTTAAGATTTTACATCGATGTGGGATGCAACTTACGGCAACAAGATTCCATAACTGTTGCTTTCTTGGCTTCCTTGTACATTAAAAAATTACACTCCTGAAATTTCATTTGTGGCACTATATTCTACTAAGAGATCTTGCCTTGTCCTTCAAAATCACATTGTTTGGGAGATATTGGGAGACATTTTATTGGGGCAAAACCTGTCTTTTTTGCTGTCCCATAGCCGACTGGGGATCATGGGATTCATGTACCAATGGTCTTGAGGACGCAGCCTTCCATGCTGCTGAAGCCATAGTTGAAGCCTGTTAAAGTCCTTCCTGTTCGTTTCATTCTTGACTTCTTCACAGTTCCCTCGTTGCGTCAGTTCCTGTGATCTCACGTCTATCGATAGATACTCGGCACCTTCAGTAAGGGTTTGAATATATTGCGATTAAGCCCATTCGTGAAAGATGTCCTTGAGGCAAACATTGAACTGTATGGATTGGTCTATAAATTTTGACTTTTTTGCAAAATTGCTGACAACAGAAGGCATTCTAATGACATAACCAGTCCATCGGAGGTTGACGAGTTCCAGTCGCTGCACTATAATAAGGTTACCTATTCCTTATATATCATCATGCTAGAACTCGTCACAATGGCGTTCAAACACACTTGGTCAAAAGCATCATCTAAGTTCAAATCTGAGGGGTGTATTTAAGAACTGGATCTGTTAATGTGCTCCATAAGTGGTTATTCATTGACAGCCAATGGTCAATTCTGATGCTGCAACTTCAGTTTAATGTGTAAAAAACAAGAACATAATAGGAGTAACTTAATTTACTCTTTTACGTACTCCGACAATATTCACCAAGTAAGGCTGCAAGAACTTTGTTTCGCTAGGAAGAAATTCGGCCTTCCGATATTTGCGAACCAAGCGCGTGGTAGCGCGTGGTGATTCCTTTTTAATGAAACTTGTTGTTTAACAAAGATTTTAGACTATAATTACTTCATAACAATTATCACTAATACACGAAAAAACATAAAAATTACCCTCAAACTGCACAAATAAAACGACCACAGATAATACGGTACTTAATTACTGTTCATGTATTAAAATTATTTCCACCGAGTGTTTTTTCTTTACTCTCTCGGTTACATTACACATCATTGCACGTAATCATGTTTATCGTTCGTGATTTGCATTTATTATTATTGCGCCTGTTTCATTTTTTTTCTCTCTCTTTCCTCAATCTCGATCATCGCACAGCGCAATACAGCATCGGATACTGTAAGGCTTCTTCGCACAAGCGCATGAATTATGCTTTACGCGTTCGCGTCTTCATGGACAAAAGGGATGTGATGGAATAAGCAGCAACAAGAACATAATACAATAGGCAACAAAAAAAAAAACCCTCACACACAATTCTTTACACCGTACACGAATCGAAAGCGAATGTAAGAAGCTCAGCTCAAATAATGCTTTCATTGCAACGATAAAAATAAATCACATCCTTTATTACGTTCACTCAGGTGCAGACAAAAGCGTTGCACCATCGTTTCCTTGCGTCCGGCGCAATCTAGCGGTGGGTTCTAGAGGGGCCACACGCTGGCAGAACAGTACACTTCAACCGATGGAAGTTCTTATCGCGGAAGCATTCGAGCAGTTTGTGATTTTTTTCTTCTTTCTTCTTTCCACTTTTGAAAAAGTACTTCTGCTTTTGCTTCTATCATTTAGTACGTGCACAACGTACAATCGGGGATGGCATGAGGAGATTAAGTACATGGAAGAGAGAGAGAAAGAGAGAAAAAAAAGAGAAAAAAGAGGAAAGGGAAACAAAAAGATAAACAAACAAACAAACACTCGTCCTTTTTACTACTGTGAAGCGCAGCACGGGATATAAATAAAAATCGAATCCAATTGAAAGAAATCGAGCGATGGGGGATTTTTTTTGCGAAACTACAGCCGATAGCAATAAAACAGCAAAACGTCTTTATCATTCGACCCCACGAAACCCCCGCCCAGCGGGTGGTTCAAGTGTTCCGTGGCTTTACGGGCGCGCAAGTCATTCAAGATGAATCCCAACCAGTTGGCTTTTGCTGCTAAACATTCGACTCGACTTCGAACACAGATCGAACCATCATTCCCCCCCCCGGGGGGGTTGCCTTGGAACAACTGTGAAGGGTGTTGGGTTTTTTGTATTGTACATCACTTCAAACTGACAGGGCGCCTCCATTTCCATTTTCACCCCTTTTTTGAACGACGGCATTCGTTCGTGCCAAAGAAGAGGAAAAAAGAAGAAAAGCTAAAAAGCAGTTGGGTACACCATTTGTACCGATCAGAATAATTAGTGGTTGTAATTCATCAATCTTTTCGCTCGTCCATCTCGTACGGCGTATTGGATGTGGGTGACCGCAGCCACAAAACCGTACACCGGCACACCGTAGCACACTAGCAACACAAATCGTTGTCAAGATCTCGGGCAACCCTCATTTGTTTCGTTCCCGGTTTCCCGAACGGATTAGGGAAACGGCCCGATGGCCTTAATGGGGGGAGGGTATCGCGCTGTTGTGATGGGGATATATTTTTAATTAATCTAAAACTTCTGACAATTCTCGATTTCGGGGCCCCGGAGGATTTCGTTTACTTTCGGATTATTTTATTTGTCCGGCAGAGGATGGGATCGTGCCTTTGTCATTTTCTTGCTATCCTTTCGGCTCAGGTTGGAAAGGAAGAGAAAATTTAAAAAACTTTCCCCAGATCGATTGGTACGGAATGGATCTGTAATCAGTGCTTGGCCCAAGAAAAGAAAAGAAGGAACCCAAGTACGGTGACAATCCGTTTACGATGGAGGCCGTTTTGCCGACTCGTTAGCCCTGAAAGAATGGCACTGAAATCCTCGATCGACAATGAATAATTACCACCGATTAGAATGGAGCTGGGAAAGGATTATCTCCGGGTACGGTCGTATCCTGGAAGCTGGCGGTTGTAGACAAAGCGCTGACCGCTAGCACTCCGACCCGGGATGTTGGGATTAGCGTGCAGTCGTTTGTGGAAAGAATATAAATTAGGATTATAAATAGTACAATTTTGTGCCGGATATTTAGTCGTGAAGTTCTTTTACATTCGGGCAACAAATAATGGTGGTGGAAAAGCATTTAGAGGATGTTTTGTGATGATTGTTGTAATGCTAAAACGAGGTGCTTTCTGCAGCATTAGAGGGATAATAGAAACCGTGTAATGGTTTATTAGATAAAATGGAGCGTTTGAGTTATAAATTTAGTTCCGTATTTATCACGTTGTATTAGGTGGGCAATTGCATTTGATTTTTTTTTGTTTTGTCAAATAAAGACGGTTTATTTGGTAAACAGTAATACACGAAATGATGAAAACGTTGGAATAGCTGTTTGCTAAAAAATAAAGAATGAAGTGTGACTTCGTTTACTGGAATGGTGCTAACTAGATGGTTCTTACTATTTTTATGGCTTCATTTATGGCTTCCCACTGTATTCGGAAAGGACACTGCAGCATGACGACTAATTACAGAAAGTTACATACTTAAGTGACATCAAGCAGTAAACAGCCGAATACAGCCAAAATTTATAAATTGATGTATTTTAATGCGAATTTGTTGAAACAAGTTTCTTTTCACTCAAGTAATGCTTTAACTAAAAAAAGCTTAAAAACTAATAAAAAAATAAAAAAAATCTAAAAATTTGAAAATTTCCTAAGGCTATAGCCTAGCTTTTTTTTAAATTTAAAGAAAAAAACTAAAATTGAATATTTTAATTTTAATTAATTCGTTGAAATGAGTTTCTTTTCACTCAAATAATGCTTTAAATAAAAAAAACGATAAAAAACAAATAAAAAAAATGTAAAAATTTAAAATTTTCCTAAGGTCTTTCCTTTTTTTTGAGTAATTTTGCAAAATTTTAGAAAATTGATTTACTTTAATGCCGATTGGTTGAAATAATTTTCTTTTCACTCAAATAATGCTTTAAAGAAAAAAAGAATAAAAAATTAAAAAAAAAATAAAAAAATTCTAAAAACCTGAAAATTTCCTAAGCAGAAGCGGATCCCGTTTCATATCCTTGCCGATCAGACTAGCCCCTTTGTTCGCTTATACAGGTTTGATAGTCAAGTAGAGCAAGAAGTATATTGATTTGGCTAGTTTGGGTATTCCGATTTGGCTTATGTGTATCAAACGTTTCGTTTCAACTCATTTTCGTTTCAACTCACGTATTTACTCTTTTTTTGCAACCCGACTCACCACGGCCACACGCTTGCACTCATGAGTGAGTAAAATCAACGAACCTTAACTTAAACGTCGTTAAACGAGCTGACTCCTAATAACGACTCATTCACTCTGAGTTGACTTACTAAAAAGAGTTGTTATTCTCATCTCTATACCAGGAACATCATCCTTTTTTCTTTATTTCCTTGTTTATTACATATTTATTGTTACCACAAAAGGTATTCTGATGTCTGCTCGATTGATGTCGGTAAGCTTGCTATTGTTATACATAGAATTCGTGTATATTTGATTCTACTATCAAAATAGTTTTTTTTCTTTTTTTTTGGTTGGAATTATCAAGATGGATCCACACCCTCCAAAGCAGAAACCGAAGTAATAAAACTTTTCCGTATTGTATTGAGCGAGTAGTTAACACGCAAAAGTTATTTCGGTACCACGACATGGTTTTGCAGGTGTAATACTCCAACGTCACGTTTGGTGCAGCACAGACACTAAATCCGATGCACTTGTCACAGCGGCTGCTGCTGCTTACTGCTTACTGTATGCATCGAAATAAACAAAAAAAAAATAAAATAAAATACACGCAAGGAAACACACAGCACTTCTTATCAGCATGTGGCGAAATGTGTCACTTAAATCTATTCAATTACGATCTCGAAAGTATAACCGGCGTCGCCATCACACGTGTGTACACCTCCATCTTGCTGCCGGGTACATCGTCCGGCTTGTGCGAAGTAGGCGATGAAAAGTTTCTAACGGGTAGAGAGAGAGAGAGAGAGGAGGAAAACAGGCACTATATACCCTACCTAGCAACTGAAGCGTACCGCGATCCAAAGGATGCGAAGATTCGTAGCAGTTTAAGGCGTATAAAGGCGAATAACAAAATGATGTCGCCTGCAATACACTTCGCACCGGGTTTTGCCAGTGAAGCAGAATCCATTGAATGGAATATATAAATCTTCCAATTTACAATGCAATTTTCCCATCGCCACCGGTTTCCCTCGCCCCTCCCTCCTCTTCCCCTTGACAACCTTTTACGATGTGTGTGTGTGTGTGTGTGGGTACATTTCCGGAGTCCCGGTATTGTCGAGCTTTAGAGAATGGGGTTCCTGGTTCTTTCCTCGTCAGTCGCTTGAGAAACGAGATAAACTATGCACATTTCCACATTGCATTTTCTCCACGATTTTCGTATCGCTTCGTAAGTGTGTGTGTGTGTGTGTGTGTGTTTGCGGGTGATCTTTGGGGCGTTGTGGGGGAAGGGATGGTTGAACGAAGAGATAAGAGATTCTGAAACCCGGGTTTTGTGGCAGCAACTTGGAGCTTTTCCTTACCAGCACTAGATGACGCTGCACACGAAAGCACATTCACACATGAATTAGAGCCCACCGCATTACCGCAATTGTATTTTCCGCTACGCCAGGAAAAGTACCGGAAGTGAAGGATGCAACCGATTTTGCCACACACCATCCCACACTCAGTTCTTCCCCGTGTTGTCCCGTGATAATCGACACGGTTTCCCCATTCGAAACGGTTCGTCCGGTAACACTGCGGCAGCATTATTCTAGGCAAAGGCTTGTCATGGCTTGAAACGCGCCATGCGGATCGGAATAGGGTTTGAGGGGGGTCGGTTTGGGCACACTTTCGAAAATGGTGTGCCAGATACTAGTTCCTTGCCGTATTCATCGTTCGCACAGGCTGTCAAAGAATGTTCCCCCCTTTCCAAAACTACGGTCCACCGAATGTACACCTCATTAAACTTTGGTGAAATTCATTTTAACTTCTGCACTTTTACAATGAACGGCGGGCACAACGTTTTGCCTTAACGCGCCCCAGCGACGGTACGGTTTTTGGGCCTAGGGCAGTAGTAGCAGCAACGGTTTGTATCATTTTCCCCCCCTCGCTTAAAAATGTTATCGGGCCGCGTACGCAAAAGGCAGTTCCGAATGCAGCGAGACAGGCTCTCTCTCGCACACAAAAGGCGTGAAAAAGTTTTTGTTTTATAGCACTTTCGGGAACCACGGGCTGCTGAAGTCGATCTTCGGTTCTGCCAGTATCGAAGAGCATTTTCTCGGCTGCAGCGCGAATACCCGTCCGCGCCAACCATCGTGCGTGTTTGGGCGCGCGCTCGCGCGCAGGTTTCCTCTCTATGTCTTCTTGGGCTGCTCGTTGGTGTCGTTAATATCCTACCGCAGATGATTTATTGCACTGCGGCTAGTACCCAGTGAATAAGAGGAGATAATTTTTTTTCTTCACTCAAAAAATGGTCACCCAAAAATGCGATGGGACGATCGTGGAGATAGTGTGGAGCGGGGGGAAAAAAAGATATACCAAGCGCATCCCAAAACGGTCACCGAAAGGACAATGCAGTGCCTGCACACGACACAGCATTCGCATTGTAAAATAGTACAGGTGAAGATAAGAAATTGATGAAGCAGGTGACCTCTTTGCATTCGGCTGGGCCCCGCTTCCAGTTGGCCAGAACCGTCCGAGACGATATATACAAAGCTGGCGCACTTTATAAAGCTCTTCCAGCTCGGGCAAAAGTTTTGCGCAAAACTATTTGCAAAGAGTTTTTCTTTCGTTTCCACTTCCCTTGGCTCGTGTTTTACCTGGCCTTTTATATCACACTCACGCCCCCGCTCTATCAACTCGGGTGCTTTTCCAGATAAATGCCCTTTGTGTGATTGAGAATGTGAAACTTTTCTAAAATAAATTTTCTTCTACTGCCGCTTCTGATTCGGACACTGTTCCGAAAGTATTCGGATTCAATTTGGAATTATGTTCATCAAGTTCGGTTTTTGGGCTGTTTGATGGGGATTGGCTTTTGTTTGTTTGTTGTTGGGAGAGAAGAAAGTGTGCATTATTTGAACACGTGTCTTTTTTATTTGTTTGGTTGGGGTTATTGCTTTGTTTTCCACCAGATCGACACTACAAGCGTGAATGATCGCCAAAAAGGATCGTAGAAGCTTTAGGATCAAGTTGCTCAAGTTGAAAGTTATTTTGCAGTTAGATTAGAAAGGTAAAATAAAACTATTTGGAGGCGTCTTGTGGTATAACATTGTAGATTTATTTAAGACTTGCATCTAAAACCCGGTTTAAAGAGAATATTTTTTAATTTGCCTTGTTTAACTCTTTCATTGGATTGAAGAGCTTAGAATTCCTGGAAGCATTTTCTGATCATTTTAGTACAAAAAGTACATTTAGTATATTTTGGTACTCATGTTTTGCAGCAAATGTCCTTCGCTTGTTCCATACTTAACTACAACATACAGCCGTTGCCACAAAATGTTAGTCCTAAGTCACCAATTTTTGTCTCAAAGGCACCTATTTTTGACAGCTCTCAACATTTTTTTTCTGTAAAGCATCAATTTTTGCAGTGCGCATAAATTTTTGACTGNCGAATGCAGCGAGACAGGCTCTCTCTCGCACACAAAAGGCGTGAAAAAGTTTTTGTTTTATAGCACTTTCGGGAACCACGGGCTGCTGAAGTCGATCTTCGGTTCTGCCAGTATCGAAGAGCATTTTCTCGGCTGCAGCGCGAATACCCGTCCGCGCCAACCAACGTGCGTGTTTGGGCGCGCGCTCGCGCGCAGGTTTCCTCTCTATGTCTTCTTGGGCTGCTCGTTGGTGTCGTTAATATCCTACCGCAGATGATTTATTGCACTGCGGCTAGCACCCAGTGAATAAGAGGAGATAGTTTTTTTTCTTCACTCAAAAAATGGTCACCCAAAAATGCGATGGGACGATCGTGGAGATAGTGTGGAGCGGGGGGAAAAAAGATATACCAAGCGCATCCCAAAACGGTCACCGAAAGGACAATGCAGTGCCTGCACACGACACAGCATTCGCATTGTAAAATAGTACAGGTGAAGATAAGAAATTGATGAAGCAGGTGACCTCTTTGCATTCGCCTGGGCCCCACTTCCAGTTGGCCAGAACCGTCCGAGACGATATATACAAAGCTGGCGCACTTTATAAAGCTCTTCCAGCTCGGGCAAAAGTTTTGCGCAAAACTATTTGCAAAGAGTTTTTTCTTTCGTTTCCACTTCCCTTGGCTCGTGTTTTACCTGGACTTTTATATCACTTCCCTCCCCGTGCTCTATCGGGGGGCTCACTCGGGTGCTTTTCCAGATAAATGCCTTTTGTGTGATTGAGAATGTGAAACTTTTCTAAAATAAATTTTCTTCTACTGCCGCTTCTGATTCGGACACTGTTCCGAAAGTATTCGGATTCAATTTGGAATTATGTTCATCAAGTTCGGTTTTTGGGCTGTTTGATGGGGATTTGGCTTTTGTTTGTTTGTTGTTGGGAGAAAAGAAAGTGTGCATTATTTGAACACGTGTCTTTTTTATTTGGTTGGTTGGGGTTATTGCTTTGTTTTCCACCAGATCGACACTACAAGCGAGAATGATCGCCAAAAAGGATCGTAGAAGCTTTAGGATCAAGTTGCTCAGGTTGAAAGTTATTCTGCAGCTTGATTGTTAATCAAAATAAAACTATTTGGAAGCGTGTTGTGGTATAACATTATGGATTTATTTAAGACTTGCATCTAAAAAACCCGGTTTAAAGAGAATATTTTTTAATTTGCCTTGTTTAACTCTTTCATTGGATAGCTTTGACGAATGATTTTTTTGTAAAATACAGTTTGAAGACCTTAGAATTCCTGGAAGCATGTTCTGATCATTTTAATACAAAAAGTACATTTAGTATATTTTAGTACTCATGTCTTGCAGCAAATGTCCTTCGCTTGTTCCATACTTAACTACAACATACAGCCTTTGCCACAAAATGTTAGTCCTAAGTCACCAATTTTTGTCTCAAAGGCACCTATTTTTGACAGCTCTCAACATTTTTTTTCTGTAAAGCATCAATTTTTGCAGTGCGCATAAATTTTTGACTGTAACGCACCAATTTTTGACTGTAAGTCATTAAATTGAATCAGTTAATTGGTCTCGTTTTTACTTCATGTCAAAAATAGATTCATAAGGGACAAAAATATGTGACTTTGAATTAAAAATTGGTGCGTTACAGTCAAAAATTGGTGCGCACTGGCAAAACTGGATGCCTTCAAGACAAAAATTGACGCGCATGGTCAAAAATTGAGGCTTTACAGACAAAATTTGATGAGCACTGTCAAAAATTCGTGACTTACGGCCAAAAACTGGTGGCAAAGGCTGTAATTGGTTTGATATCGAAAACATAAAAGTTAACGAATAAAAAATCAATAAAAAAAATCATTTCTTCTGTTATCTACTTATTGCTAATTTCTGTACTAGATTTGCGCGCCTAGCAGTATGCAATAAATACTTAAAACACCTGTCACCTTGATTGGGACATGTTTGGAACTGTCGCTTAACTCGTGTCGTAAACTAAGTACAAATTACCGAAAATTTATTGCAGATTGATACGATTGGCTCATACCTAATTTCGGGTAGAGTCGGGAAATTAATCGTATCATTAGTTGAAAGTGACCTTGGAACCACTTATGCTGTACTATTTTCCAGCTTCTTTGAGTGCAAGTGCCCATGGCTTGGTTGTGTTTTTAGGTCTTCATTACCAATGCCTATCATTGATAAATCTCCTCTTGTGGATGGCGTCAAGGGACGTCGTAGGGTTTTCTGTTCATTTTTTCCCCCTTAGTCCTATTTTTGATGATGATCTGCTGTTGAAGGCTTAACGTTAAAATCATACGCTAGCAAATAATCATCGATAAGGATTATGTTGTGTATCGATAACAATAAGCCGCGTTCTGTTTTTGAATCTGTTGCATTTGAACCGTGTAGCGTTTTGCACCGTCCCCTTAGTGCAACTACCAACAAATTCGTTAAAATAAATACTAATTCGCAGTTAGTTTCTTTCGCATTTACGCTCCGGCAAATCAAATCTATTTTCGTAATTGGATTGCAATTTACGATGTCTAATCTTGTTTTGCATGCATAATTTCAGCGCATTACCGCGCTGCAATTGGTATGTCGTGCCGTTACGACGTTCGTTCGGTCCTGCTAATGCCCGGGAACTACAGGCTGCTGCTGCTGCTGCTGATGGCTTCGCTACGCTAGCTGGCTGCGATTTCAGTCGCTCAATTCAGCTGCACTCTTTACATGAGCATCAGGATAAAATCGAGCACTCGAACATCCATATCCGCTGCAGGACCGGGCCGTCGTCGGGATGGCGCCCGTAGAAGGAAGCACTAGCACGCAGCAGCCATACGATAAGCACTCGAAACCCGTTGTGCGCTCGGTACACCCTAGACCCGGAACCTTGCCGCACCGTGTGCTGGGAAGGAAATTGTTTCCCGACAGGATAATAAACCGGAGACGAACCGGAGGTAACGGTCCCGACTCGTCCGTACGCCGGCTGTTTTGCTGTTTTGCCAATCGACGGGCTTCCGTGTCTTCCGTGTAGCCAAGCAGTGCTGCTGCCCTCAAAATGAAGCCATCAAACAAGGGAGGCAAGAAAGCGCAGCAACAAAAAAAAAAGACAGCCACGTGGGTATAGAAACCAAAAAATTGCTGCCATTTAATTTAAATTAGATTATGAAACTTATTTTGCAGCCCTTCATCGGAAGTGCCCCCAGATAGCCCTTATATGTGAATGTTGTTTCTTGTGCTCCGGTTGCAAGCTAGTTTTAATTTTGTTATGCTTCACCGAACTTCCTCCCCCCACACACAGACACACTCCTTGGGCATGGTTGCACACATGCGATGCGACCAGCACCCATCAGGGCAGGACTTTTCCGGGCGCTTTCCATCGGTCTGGTCTAGTCGCCTAGCCGGGGGTTTGTTCACAGTTTGCCGACTTCAACATGCCAACTTTGCCGTTGCCTGCGAGCAAGCTCGAAACTGCCTGCTAAACACAAACTTTCCCGATCCAAACCTATACACATACTCCACCATCCGTCCATTCGACTGTGGCCCATTCCCGTGGGAGGGGGAGTTTTTTGGTGCAACCATCAGCAACATCGCACCTTTCACTTGTTTTCGTGATTATCAACTTTTATGCTACATTGCAAAACCCGCGTAGCCTCATACCCCGGATTGTCCTACATCCCCCCTCCTCGGAGTGTGAAATGTCTCGAGGTTTACCTATATTGCCCCGTGGTTTGACGTGTATGTGTGTTGTTTTACCGGGGGCCGAGGAACGAAGTTTTGCCTGGTGCTACACTCGCAGCAAATTAACCTCCGGCGCTAGTGACGCTTGCTGCGAAGACTGCGTACACAGATAAAGTTTTTAAATGGTATTTTAATTTTCTTACCCATCCTTACTTACCCACCCCATTCCGTGTTTCTGTTCTCTGTCCCATTAAGCTTCCAACCTGTGAACGAATGTTTTTTTTTGCCGCGAAAGGGAACCATTTACCTAAGGAAATGGGACTAAGGGGTTTGCTATTTTTATAAGGCTCATTAAATACGTTGTGTACTTTTGCTATTATTTCCAACTGATTAATGCCCCAAGATTAGCGTGTGGTTGAATGTTATTGATGGGATTTTTTTAAATAAAAATTAAGTTCACTTAAGTTAGCTCGTCCCAATGATTAAAGCTCTCGAAAGGTAAGCTTTGGTTTTATGTCTTCGATAGTATTGACGTGATTATTTTCGTTAGCCGTACAATGATATACTATTTTATTAGGGTTTCCTATTCGAAGCGCATTATAAATCACCAGGAAAAAATATTTTTAATTTATCAAGCTTTTATCCCAATGAATTGAGTATTAATTTTTCACTTTCAGGAACGCCTGAAAGTATGCAACCTCTCAATTTAGGTTTACTATTAAAAGAGCTTTAGTGTCTGAAAGTTGTCAAGCAGCCATCGAATCATTTTGAACAGCTTATTGCATACTTCCAGGCGCCTATTTCCCAGTCCCATCGGCTGCCGGGTCCGCTTCAACGTCACGATGAATCCCACATAACTCATCTCGGAGGGATTGGTGTGTAGCCGCAAGCCTTTCGAGGTGGGTACCTTTTGAAGGTTCCCTCCCCGTTAACAAAAAAAAAGGCGCCTATTTCCTAAATTTTATCGATCTATATGTCGAATAATTTATTCTTCATAATTTTGATTAAATTAAAAAAAAATTAAAATAATATAGTATGAACCTGTCATGTTCCAATCAATAATTTGAAGTTACTGTATCCAACATCCAAAATAAATTTTCTCGTTGGATGAGAAATGCGGTTTCATCGCTGAAATACGACATTCGTATCCATCCATTGAATTGCACACATTTCACGATACTCTTGTTTATTTATAAATAAAAAAACGAACTAACTAGAATGCCCTTCTCAAATCTATCAAAAACCCGTGAAGCACTAAACCGGTAAGAACAAAAAAAAAAGAACCCACAAGTCCATCGGACAAGCTCAGCTAAATTCATGTTGTCGCAACGACGCACAATCTGGAAGCAAAAAAAGAAAAACGCAAATCCAATAGTACGTAACGATCGCACACGCGGTTACAATTGTCGACTTAGCATCGCGTTGCGATAATGGACGGTGGAAACTGTGTGTCTCTCTAGCCATGGAGACATCGTTGGCCATTTAGGATTCAATTAAAATTAAAATAATTGAAAATCACGGGTTGCCTTTGCGGCACACAACGGGGTGGTGTATGTAGGCCTCGGCTAAGCCTACACCAGCCACGGATGGGAAAGTGTTTTGCTTACGCCTTTTTGGCGCGGAAACCTTTCGTTACCGGAACTGTGCACTTTTAGAGGGTGGTGGAAGCTCACATCCTCACAAAGCTCAAACTGCTACCATTGCATTCGGCACCACCGCTCGGTGCGGGTACGGGTTGTGAACATGTTGGTAGTCCAGTTTTTGTAGCAATAGCAACATCCGGCTGTTAGGAACGTGGGGGTCCTTCTGCTAGACTGGGAAGTATTCGTTCGTACGCGTACTGTAGCCCATTTGCTTCCGCTGCAGGTTCTGCGTCGCGCGTCCATTTCGATTTATGTGTGTCGATCGATGTTTTTCGGCATCCGTTTGGTTCGGGTTCTCGGATGGCAACTCGGCACCGTACGCAGCTGTTGTCACATCGATAGAAAATAAATTTAACACTTCAATAAGTCCAATTAAAATAATTTTCAATCAATGCAATGCTGCACGGCAAAACACGACGATCGCACAAAACGACGTGTGCTGTGCTGTGGTTGTCACACCGGAACTGTGTGGTTGCAACCCCTTTTTCGAGGGGTGTGGGTGGG
>STHD01000004.1:21401164-21441702 GCA_016170015.1 Anopheles longipalpis
TGCTGCACGGCAAAACACGACGATCGCACAAAACGACGTGTGCTGTGCTGTGGTTGTCACACCGGAACTGTGTGGTTGCAACCCCTTTTTCGAGGGGTGTGGGTGGGTACGAACAGTTAGTAGTGCCCGGGTTTTTGGTAAAACCACCCGGTCCACCTAAAACGTACGTACATTAACATCCGGAAGCACATGTGCATTGTCTAGCGATGGCCATATCCCTTGGCCCCCAAAGATTTGCCGTACAATCGTTTTGCAGATGTGGCAACGACCGTACAACCCCTTACATGTGACATGCTGCAAACATCACCGTCATCATCATCATCATCATCATCATCAGATCAACAGCGGCAGCCTCATCTTCTTGCGTGGCAGGCATAAAAGGCAAGAAACGGTGCAGCTAATGCTGCACACACTTGCAAACGCACAAAAAGTGCAACGATTTATGAATTGCACCGAATTGCCACATACACATGGCCACACCTCTGCTCGCTATTCGTTTAATTAGAGAAATCAAAAAGTTCGACATCCGCGTTGACAGACACCGGAGGTGCCAGTTTACCGGGTTCTGTGCCAACACACGGGCACGGGTATCCCCATCGTATTTGGGTCGTGCCAAATGCAGCTCTTTCAGCTGATAGCGCATCGTACCCGGACCGAACCGTGAACTAACCACCGAGAAGGACAGCGTCCCAGCGCGATACGGTGAACGGTACAACCGGAAAATTGTGTGTCCTTGCGCGCTCTCTCTCTCTCGTGATGATGGTGGTTTGTTGAATAGTTTTGCTTCTTTTGCATAGCTTTTCTACGTGACGGAATATGGCTATACTGGAGTGGTGCCGTTTTAATAACACTGCTCAACATCGTACGAAATGCATGCAAAGACAACCGTTGCATTCCCTGGTCTCTTATTAAGATGGCAGTTCGTTGAAGCGAAACAGTATTATTTTTGGCGTTTGGAGTGAAATGAGTTTGTATTTTGGGATGTTTTTTTCAGGGTTGAAAATGCCATCCGAGTTAGTATCTAAAATAATTTTTAGAACAGAAATATTTGTAGTGTTGCGAAGGTTTTTTTGCAATAAAGTTTGAAGTTTTTTTTAGGAGAAAATGTGTTATATTATTTCTGTTTCGTATGTATGTGCAACTATCTATACCATATTAGTTTTTCTGTTTGCTGTTTTTGACACTCGACATTAGAAACCATAGCCTCTGACATGGTGAGATTCTAAGCCTCTTAGTAGTGTCATCAATGCTGTCATCAAAGCTGTACTAATTATTATGCTATTAACCGAAAGAGCTTATACATGACAAATAAAGAGACCTTTTTGGAAATCATGAGGGAATTAAGTTCACGCAACAAGAATCAAGAGCTTAAATGATACACTTTGAAAGGAAAATTGCATAACTGTAGGCGTATTGTAGGAAAAATAGCTTACATAGTTCCCAATCGATGAATACTTGTTGTATTTTAATGATTTAAATCTTATTATAACATACTTATTAGTCGTTTTATAAATATTATGGTCTTGTCCTTAAAATGCGTCCTTTCGTATCGTTGCCAGTAGAATGATGATTATCAGTTTAACCATACCAAATGAATAACTCCATCTTTGAAGCTTCTTCGGATTCTTTGCGCGTGAAAGGCAATATTAATTGAAGCATATTTTACTTCACTGTGGCACACTAATGGGCCACTACACAAATCTAATGCCACAAGTGGGCTCGAACCACCACCACCACCAACCAAAAACTGTTGACTGTTAATAGCATCTCATCTGCTGAGCGAAAGGCGCGCACATTTACGTTTTGATGAATCGAACCTCGGTGCTCACTAATTGACTTTCGAGCTGATCCGCCCAAAGCTGTGGAACGCGTGGAAAGCTAATTACCCACGAGAGGCTCCTTAAGCGAACGGAGGTTTTTCAGGAAAAATAGCAACGCAAGTAAAGGCATCCTTACCATCGATTAAATAGTGGTCTTCCGGGCCGGGATGGGTAGTATGGCGTTTTGGGAAGCTTCGAACGAAGAGTCTGCAAGAGAGAAAAAAAAACACGAACAGTGCGAATGATGGAATGAATTTTTAATCAACCATTAACCACAACAACTAATGGCGTCGGATGCAGAAATTGAAATACCATCCAATTCAGCTCATGTCGCCTTGCTGTGCGGTGAGCCGGGTGAATTTTCTTTTTAGCCTCAACCAACTCAAGTGGTTGCTGCCTCACTTCCAGCCCTCCGGTTCGTTTAGTGGAAAGGGGGAAGCTTTCGTTTTTTTTCTCTTCATTTATTGGTGCGGAGGAAAAGCGGGCGAAACGTAACCCACACCCACAGTTAACTTAAGTGAGCCCTTTTCTGCGCACGTATCGGAGCTAAAGATCTATCTCGGGGTTTGGAAGAAAATGGAAAATGTTGAAATGGATCATAATTCCCGAATTCAATTACGTATCTGCCGAAGACTTGAAAGGAATGATTGGATTGGATTGGATTGGTTGTTCGTATTTTGTTTTTTTCGTTGTCTCGCAACTCCTGATCGCAATTCGGCCGCGCCATATCTGCTGGCAAAGATTTGCTTAAAAAAGCGACAGAATACTGAAAGGTGGAAGGAAAAACAAAACAACAAAAAAAAACCTCCCCGATCGGAAAACCTTCTTCTAGAATAAATGATTGCATCTGCTCAAACACAAACTTGCCATCTTGCACCTGACGGATGCGTCAAACAAGCATATTCCCGTGACTATATGCACGCACCCGAAAAAAAAACCCGTACGCTGATTATGATGAGTTCAATTTCGGAGTTTGGAGTTTGCGGGTAAGTCAAAAAATATAAATAGTTATTCGACGGTTGCACGAGGGGGGACGGGTTTTTTGTTGCGGCATTCGATTTCCTAGATGCCTCCGGCAAAAGACATGATGAACGTACAGGTCAAATACAAAACTTTCCCCAAAGAGGATGCTTCGCGTACGGAAGCAAACATTTTTCCGAGTGAGCTTTTTCTTTCGTCTGTTTTTTTTTATTTTTTATTTCTGTTAACAGACATTTCGAGTCAGATGACGGAAACCCCGGGGTACACTTTGCCGGAGTGGAGTCAATTTTCTTTGAAGCCATACTGGGTGTTTCGCTTAAGAAAAACGGGTAGTAACTTTTCCCTGCCCGGCCTCCCCCCCCCGCTCCCCCGGGAAGAGCACTTCAGCACTATCGTGTTGGCCCGTACGGGAATACTTATCTCATTTTACCTGGATTGTGATCGTTTTGAGTTCTACCGGAAAGGATGGATGGCTTTCTGTAGCCGGGTTCGGATTTCCATTACGAACGGTGGTAAGGTACTGGGGCAAGTGCATTGGGTTCGGGTGGGCGGGTGAAGGCAAAGTGCAATGGTACAAAAGCAAAGACGATGTACAAACACTTGCCTTATCCTTGACTGGCGGCACTCAGTGTATACCACTACCGACGATTGCTCCGGCAAATGGGCATGGGTGCGCACAATTTAACGGGGGAGGGTTTCAGCTGAGATATCAGCTAGCTGATCGATCTTTCTGTGGGCAGTCGGGACGAGAGTGGACGAGGTAACTGAGCGAGAGAGAGAGATATATTCCATTGTTTGCTTTTAGTCGGTGCCAATCTTAAGTTTTGAACTTTATCCGAAATCGAATCAATATTGAATGAAGAGCGAAGTTGCAAACGGATACGGCATGGTACTTCCTGCACCGATCCATTTGCTCTGGGCCCGAAAACACCAGCCGGAGCCGGGCCGGTTGAGTACGAGTTGGAGTTGTTTGTACAAACATTGGCTTTGGATGCTGCTTTTGGGAGGGGTTTTGACTATCGCTCCGGAAGGAAATATGATCCACAGTTCATTGTAAGTTTTCGAATTTCAAGCTTCGAGAGTCAATCAAATGGGAGCGGGTCAAGCGAGCTCGGTTGATGCCGTCAGGACACGGTATTTTGTTGTTGTAGTTACACGGGCGACACAAACGTTGTTGTGGATTATGAGAGAACTTAATGGACGAAGGTGGACAGGTAAGACAGGAAGCTTCTATTGTCATTAAAGAAAGATTCGAGCTGAAGTGTATGAGGTAAAATCACTGAGATGTATAACAGATAGGACATAACCATTGGAATCAATATTACACTATAATCCTTTGTCTGTCGCCTAGCTATTTAAACCACCACCCCCCCACCCCCAAAGGTAGGCAATCCGCACACTTAAAATGGTCTTTTTGCTTTAACAAAACCTTGTTAAAGAGCAAGTGCGCTGGACGTTCATCTGTCCACACATAATGTTACAACAAAAACCCACTAATGCGTTTCCTTTGTTTGGCTTAGATGGCACTTACTGTTCCATTTCTTCTGTTTTGTGTGTTAATGTGTCATCCAATGTGTATTTACAACCCGGTCGTATTGTTACAGTATAAAAATAAAGGTTTCTTTAGCAATAAAACAAACAGCTGCTGGTCGCTTATACGCGGACAAAACCAGCAGTAATGTGCATTTGATAGCATACTCGTGAGGAAGGAGTTTTTTTTTTGGTTTCGTTTTCATATTTCGTGTCATGTCTAAGCGACAGTTTGGTTACATTCTACAGGGATGCCTTTCACTTAAGCTTTTGCTAAAATTGGCTAAGCTTAAGGGATTGTAGAACGAGGACTTGGGCAGCCTGCGCTGGGGGATAGTGCGATGATTCTCGTCCTGTTTTTTTGTGCTCCCCGTTTGTACCATTCTCCGCACCCTTCGTGAAGCTTTATTTTTACTCGTTCAAATGCGGGAAAAAGAGAACAAGCAGCACACATCTCCACGTGACGTGTTGACATGTCGAAAGCAGCAGCAGCATCTGTCGGAGGTAAAATAAATCATACACCCATTTTTGTGCAACGCTGCTCACATTTGGCATGATTTTGGTTAGCTTTCTCGGGTTCCAAACAAAAAACAGAAAAAAAGCTTCCCATCCAGCTTGTGAGACCTGTGAGGGAAAGCGCTGCTTTTACAGAATGAAACATTTATCATTTCAAAACATTTTGTCATCCATATTTCCGTTGCACTTCATCTACGGCTTTTCCCCGCGTAAGATACACCCCCAAAGCCCGCAAAGACAGCATGTTGTTTTTGATGGTCAAAAGGGATGAAGGGTGCACAAACCCTTCCTTCACACCTTCCCTTCTTCTCCTTCTCCGAGATATGCCTTAACATGTCAACTTCGTGTCTATAGCGCCAAAAATCATATTGGCCTTTTTTTTGTCCACCACTCGTGTTCAATGGGGGGGGGACGAGAGTGCGTGTTGTTGTTGGAAAAAATGTACATGCATTTCCTTCACGCGCGTTGCAACCTGCACTTGCGCTACATTGCAACCGGGCAGTGCAGCTGATTGCTTCTGCCTTTTGCTGCCGGAGTGTGTGGGCAGTCGTGATAAGGACGGGTTGTAAAAAGTCACCCACTTGAACATCTGCGTTGCAAACAGCTTGGGCGCTTGTAAATTGTATTTTGATATCCGTTCGCGTCAGGACGAAAAGTGGCGATGATAAATTGGGAAAAAATCACCCCTTCTTCCATTATGGTCACATGGAGAACGGAGGGGACATGGGAGGATACTTTTTTATATTTGGTCACCGAATGTGTGTGTGTGTGAGACTGTGACTGAACTGAGCGGTGTAAAGCATCCCTTTTACTTTACATCCCTTCCTTAACCTAGCTGAAATCGCGGCACAAAACGAAGAACCGCTTGTGACCCGAACATGTGTATTTGCTGCTTCTACAAGCGTCCCGCTTTGCCTGATTAAATGCACTTTTCGATGGCATGGGCCGAAATTTATGTTCACACAAATGGTGCTCGTTACGTTCGATTATGCTTCTTCGCAGAATCGTCGCTGCCGGGGGCTTAATTTTCCATTCAGCATTGTTCGTTGCTTTTAATAAATTTTTCGAAGATAATAAACGTGTTACAAATGGATAGGATTGCAGAAACTGTATGTATAGAAATTACAGTGAAGGGGTTTTCAAATTATTATTAGCATCATGCTTTTCTTTGCGTTTAAAGTACTGTGTAGAATGTGTGTTATGTTTCCATTAGGAATTTTTCCAAAGGGAAATTTAAAACTTTTTGTTTGACAAAGAATAAAATTTATTTCATTTTGGTATAATAATTCACTTGATGTAGAAAGGATTACATATCTAGCTCAACATATTGTACTTTAGTTTCCATAGAATTCAATTAAATTATAATTTGAAGCAGTAGATAAGAAATCGATTGTGGGCAAAACATTTTCATTTCACACATCATACAAACTCTTTATCGTTTGTTTCTAAAAGAATAACGAAAAATAGATAATTTTTCCAACAACTTCATATTTATTTTTATTTTTACATTTCACAAACACTTAGTTTAAAACTTGAAAATTTTTGTTAATACATTTAAACTTTTGTGTCTATCCATTTGACACGTGAGTTCGAAAGTTCGGCCGTTCTAACCAAGCAAAAAAAAATTTTTTCAAAAGTACTAGGCGTCTCCATCGGTAATTATTTAGTATTTCAGTATAAGTAATTGTTTGCTCTATTTACTTCGCGTTTTAAAAAAAAGTCTAGTAAGCCAGAAATGACCTTAGAGGTCGTTAAGCCAACAAGAGCTGCTCAAAGTTTTGGTTATGTTTTGTACATTCAAATCCGGAATCCAGAAAGGGCTCCAACTTTACCAATTGAACTCGCAACCCCTGTACCAAATTAACGGTTCGTATTAAATGTTCCTTGGAGATCATTTTGTTTGACAACATAAATTGAGAGGAATTAAAAAAAGGAAATACAAAAAAAAATAATTTCAGCTTTTAATGAAATATTTGGCTTACACTAGGATTATTGTTAACTGTTTTTGGCGGCTATTATTTTTGGTTAAGTGTACTGATACATCTACCTACAAATAATTGTTTCTAAACTGGATTGAAACAAAAAAAAACGCCATAAACAAGCTGCATAAAATTCAACGCAGTATATGATCCGGGTCGTAAATCCGGCTTTACGATGCAACTTTTCCTATCAATGTGCAGTCGTACAAGAAAAATCCATACGTTAATGAGTATTGTAGGTATTTGCCGCGTTTCTCCCGTTGCTGGTAAAAAGCGAATGCCGTTTAGCGAATGATACGAAATCATAAAATGTTTTCCACTGCTGTGATGGGAATGTGAGTAATCAGCACAGCCCGTAAAACGTGCCGACCACGTGTGACGTTCTAAGCCCAAAAAGGCTTAGATGATGGGGTGTTCGTGGGTGTGGCGACGAAAACACGCGTCGAATGTCGTTCAAACTTTCGTCGCTGATAGCAAAACCATCCATAAATTGGGAACAGAAATTACAGTCAAACTTTCACCGTCTAATGTACTTTACCTATTCCCCACGTTCGCCTTGATCCCGGCGAAAGTGTGCTTTTCCTTGTTGCTGTTGTATGCTGTTACTGTTTGTTATCGTTTGTACGAAATGGGTCTCAATCGGTAATGATTTTGTTGCTACCAGCGAGTGCTAAAATTCGGCACACGTTACTGTGCATGTTGCACGTTCGGAAAAAACAAAACAAAAACATAAACCCGGAATGGAAAAGCGAACCAGACGGGTAAGTGGTTGAAAAAGATGTTTGAAACAAAACTACGCACCTTAAAAATCTCAGAATTTTTTCCCTTCTAAAGTAGTACATCTTGAATGTGTTCTTCTGGTGAGTGTGTGTGCGTCTTAAAAAGCTTCCGCCATCAGTAACAATCCTCAACTAGAGGTGCGCTTACACACCGAGTGGCTGTAAGTGAAGTGAGCACATTCGGGCGTAAGGTAAAACTTTTTAATTTGAAAGTTGTTGCCTAACTGGCACCCATCGCCCCCCCCCTTTGGCCCGAGAACAGATTCACGCTTTGGTTGTCTGTTTTTTTTTTGGGGGGAAGGAACGCATTCCCAGTTTCGCACGTTCCAACATTTGGAGGAGTCCATTCGGTTTGGTTTTTTTTGGTATGTTTTTACTTATTCACTTTTTTCTTCTGCCGCTACTGTAGGACATTCTACACGTAAGTGTAAGCGTAGGAACTTTGCTGTATATGCTTCACGCTTGGCAAATGGCACTTGTCCAACTTTGGCCAAGAAGACCAAGGAGATAACTTTAGCGATTTTTTTTTCTTTTCTGCTGTTGTCTTATCCACCTTGTGTATGGGTGATTTTTTTTTTGTTTTCACCGCCGGGCGCTTTTGGGGAACAATCTTTTGCACCGTGAGTGATGCGCAAGATTGCGACAAATTTGAAGTTTAAATGGAATTTAAATGATGTATGTGATGGATTTTTGGTATTACTTCAGAACGGCTCTTATCGTGTGCAGTGTGCTGGAATGACAACCACACACACACACACGCACACAGGGATGATAAGTGTGAAGAATATAAAATGATATAGTGAATCACCGTATATGAGAGAAAATAATGAATATACATACAGCAGGCAAAAACAAAATTAGTGACAAGATATAAAGTCAAGGTAGTTTGAAAATAATGGGATATAAATAATATGCACCACCCGGCGGATGTGGAGATGGTAGCAGGTGCTGGTCTCTGCACGATAGGATCAGGTATCAAATCCCATTTGAACCGTTTCCAGACCTGATTATCCCGCTAGGTGTAAGTAAAACGTCAATAAAAGCCAGTAATGGCAGACCAAGACCTTTTGAGGTTATAGAACCAAAAAAAAAAAAATCAAGTACATTACTAAGGCTTTGAATATTAAATTGATTTCTACTCATTTTTGAATCAAAATTTTGGGATTTTTTTTTTGAATAATAGCTTTTTTGTAACAAAATAAAATTTTCAAAATAAGGCACATTGCGATCACGTTTTCTTTCATAATATAATGAAATGTTTTATTTTTATTTTGTATTTGATTTTGTAGTTTTTTAACTACAATTGTAGTTTTTTTCCTCTTATTTTTTTTGTTTTATTTTAATAACTTATTGATAGTGTTCAGTGGGTTCTATTACTAAACCGATTTTTTATCTTTTTAAAATGAGATCAATATATAATTTAAAACAAAGCTTTCTTTTCATATGATCTAGTGTAAATGAAAATATATTACAAAAATAATATTATATCCTACCGCTGGTACTGATAGCACACCATGGAACATTTTCCATTGATACGGTTGAGCAATACTACTTCACCAGGGAAAAGATTCCCCAAATCTATCGGAATAGTAATAAGGTGCAAGGATGTGCCAAATTTATGCACTCCTTATCCTATGGCCCATACTTCCACTGGGTCATATTTACCTTTATCATATACGTGTTTGACGATTGTTAACTTCTTACACCGCGCCCCTTATGCTACCTTTTGCAGACATTCCACCGCACCAACGTTTGCGCTTTGCCGGAAAGAAAAAAAGGACCCAAAATCCTCTCGTATGTGCGCTACCAAATGTCACCGATGCCGGCTCAGTTGCAAGGGCACGGAAGCACTCTGGTGCTATCTACGGCATGGATACACTTCCATACATACGGTGCAAATCGGGACCGAAAATCCGTGCCATAAATATAGATACATTTATTTGAATATGTTCGAAAATAAATTCAAATCTTTTCGACACTCGGCACTATTGCCAGCTTCGATTTGAGCTTTTTTCTTGCTTCTACGATTGAAATCCATACGGTTCTGTCTACGTGTGTGTCGGGGTATGTTGGGGTGTGTTGGCGAATCGGCAGAGGTGCAAATGGTTTGCCGGATACCGAAAGATACGGTCTAGGATTCTTTTCTTCAGGGTTGCAGAAAATCGTTTCTCATAAATTATTTATTCAAACATTATCGTATCCTGACACCGCTTCGTTAACCTGCCCCGTTGTGCACCAACTTCATCACCCGACACTGTCCATACTGGACGCCCTCCAGCCCACCACATCGTCTGATCGCTAGTGATATATTTATACAGGATTGGATTGTTAGATTTGCCGGTTTGTCACACGGAACGGCACATGATTGACTTTTGCTAAGTGCGACGAAACAATAGTGCAATACGCGCACCGGTCTGGATGGGCTTTTAGCCCGTGACATCTTTTGTCGCCATTTGCCAGGTTATGATTTTCTTACCGACCGGTGTTATACCCCTCCACCCCCGAAAAGCCACCAGAGGGGGTAAAAACATTTGTTTGGCATTATTGAAAAAAGATGAAATTCGAAACATATGGTATCAATCCTGTTTTGTACAAACGAGCACCGATTCAATTTCGTGATTTATTCTGGCCATAAATTTTCTTCCGATTCGTACCGGTACTGACCGTTTGGTTTCTTTTGTGCGTTTTCCATCCAGCACGGGGCGCGTCTCCATTGGGATGTCCGGTAGCTAGGCCATAGCTTGATACAAAAGGGATGGTTATTCTGATTTACTACCGAGCGGAAAGCATTTTCTTCTCTTTTTATAGTGGATAAAGATGTGAGACATTGCTAGTAAAGGCGTTACAACGCCAGTCCGAAAGAGATCTGGCCGGTGGTATCGCTTTAGCCGTAACGAATTTACGGAACGATTGCTAAATAATATCGTCTTCTGGGGGAATAGACGAGAAAAATAGATAACAATATCAACGATACAGTGAGGTTGTGGTGTACTTGGAATTTGTTTGTTTTATTTCTAGTTAATTTTAGGTTAACATCGAGAAATAAGATTGTAATGACTTTATATAAGTACAGTAATTGCAGTAAGTGCTAGAGTCAGCGAGTTTCTGATTGTGTTCGAATATTGCTGGTCTCTCGAGAACACATTAAGAGATATCTTCACTCACGAAAGAAAAGAAGAAGTAGTACGATAATCAGTTTAGATATTAATGTTTAAAAAAATGCTTCAAAGTATTCTCGTAAAGTTTTGATCCTGCCCTGATCCTGGTTATTGCAACTCAATATGAGGTCTTCCATGGACTTATGGTTTGTGGTGCACTATGCCGTTCTCAACCAATTTAAACTCAAATCTTAGCCTTCTTCTGAATAAGGATTACATTTAGCTCTCAACTTTGTAGTATATCTTGGTCTCTCCCTCTTTACATAGCACAACATTCAGGTCTAAGGTCTAAGAACTGAGATATTTACTAGTGTGTTTTGTTCAATGGTCAAATCCCAAATGATTATTTCCTCAGAAAGGAAACAAATATTTATTTAGAAAATACTTCACTTCTTGCAAAATCATTTCAAAGCTAACAGAGTCCTGATGTAGAATTACTGAGAAGTGGTTAGATAAGCCGAATGCATAAAACGAGTTGAGAGAGTTCGTTAAGACCTCACGGTTAGAATAATGTATTCGCCGCTTCCATATTTTGTAAGCAAGGAAAATTTAGTAAAATTTTTGTAAATACTTAACAATTTCGTCCCAAATATAATACGTTTAGTAGTTACTATAAGCATATTAAGGAGTTGTAATACATAATATCATTTAATGCATAGAACTGCTAACAAAAGAAATGAGGGAAACGAAAACAAGCAAACATCCAATTGTGTTCAGTAAAGTAAAAACGAAAGCACATTTATTTTACACTTTTCTAAAAGCACTGAGGAAATCTATTCCATTTACCATTATTTCTACTGCGTCGTTCTTACTGTACTGTAAACATGAAGCATATTCAAGTGTTTCTACTTTACGAATTCGATAGAACGTATGCTATTGCATATCGTTGAGTGGATTGTCCTTATGGGGTAGCATGATATAGCAGAGGACACTTTCCAAAATCCTCATCCTGTCGCTTCCTTCTTCAAAAGAATCTTTCCACCACACCCTGCAGACAGCAGTGGGATGTGTAGGATGTACTTTTTTTTTAATGCTTCGAGCGTCACTCCACTACGTTTGACCATGTTTCTGTGTGTTTATTAGAGCTATAATGGAAAATTTCGGCTCTCGGGTGGAGAAACCCTCGCCCGAAGTGCTAGTTCCATTCAGGTAAGAATTTCGATCCCATACCAACGGTACTTCCGCTCGGGAAGATGATGAAATGGTGAGAATATGCAAAACAGCATAGCTTGTACTTCCGGCACGTGATTGGAATGCGTTCCCCTCGCCGGCCGAAGGAGAAGGTGGACGGTTGTGAAAAATTTGCATCACACGAAACAGTGCCTGCACGGAGTGCAACAACGCGCGAACCCTGAAACCATGGTCAGCGTGTCGGACGGATGCTTCAGGCAAGCAGCAAGAAAATGAAGGCATTTTCGTCCCGAACACAGCGTACCCTTCTTTTTGCGTCTTTGGCAGTTCTCGGGCAATCTCTGGCACGGGGGTAGTTGTGCATTTTTTTTGCCTTCGATTTTTTTTCGTTTGAAAATGAACGATACAAACGGATAGTGAGCAACTGTGGTTCATTTTGGGCCCCGTAGACAGTGCAGGCACAATTTCGGATGTTCACGTCCCACCGGATGTACCGGAGTCGATCGAACTTGCAACCCTCCAGGTCGGTGAATGCAATGAAAAGTCGATTATTTCTTTGTTCGGCTGGTAATGGAATCATTCGATGCCTGTCCTGTCGTCTTTACGGACCTGGCGCCCCCACCCAACGTTCGGACGTGACTTTTTAGCAGCTAACGCAGACTGCCAATTTCTGGCAGAATCCTTCCGTAAAGAGGTTTATCCTTTCGCCATTTTCGGGCTTATAGAGAAAGCGAGGGTTGGGGATGAGACTCGGCAGTGGCGCAGAGAACACGGTGGGAAGTAAAAAGAATCTCCAAGATCCATACAAAACCGAAACGAACTGAACCACCGGTGTGTCGCAGTGTACCGTGTAGCAAAGGCATTCCTGAAAAGACTTCTCGGTCAAATGACGGTGTGGGTGTGGAAAGGATTTCAGTGTGTCATTGCCGAAGCGAAAGCAACGTCCACCAGATCTACCGTCTACCTTCGCCTCCAGTTTGCCGTTGGCTAGTAAGTGTCATTTTGCTGAATCGTGACCTGCGATTGAGCAAAAAGGAAGGAAATTAAAGCCTGATAAATAAATCAAGTCCATCTTTTCATGCCACAGCATCGCCCGGCCCGGGGATGGCAATTCCGTGCAGAAAGGACATCGTCAGCCAATTCGGCACTGTGTACGGGTGTGCTTCGTGCGACGAAAATCGTGTGCCTTTTCTTTTACCTAATGCTGCTGGTTCCGTTCCGCGTGGGATGGGTGAAGATGGAGCATTCGAGCTGAATTGAGTTGAGCAAATAAAAGGTAGGTACAAAACAAAGCAAGAAAAAAAAACGTTCGCTAGTGTAACCTTCATTTGGATTAATGAAAAACAAAACGAGTTTTTGGGGGAAAAAATAGTACAGAAATGTTGCAAAGCTTACTGGCCATTTTGTAGCGTTTATGGTGGTGGCTGTAAAGTAGTAAATTTCTAATGAATTGCATAAAAGCTTTTTTGATGAAAATTTTATTTAAAAAAATTGATTGTATGGATGGGTGCTTACAGTAATTTGGACAAATACTATTTAATGCTGGAAAGATTTAAGAGAAGAGAAATTTTATTTAATAGTTTGTATAATGTTTGAAATGTGTTTGGGAATATAGTCAACGGACAATTGATCGGAGATTACTCTGCAAGGAAGTACTGTGTTTTTTCGAACATATTTTCTATAGGGAATAGGGGTTGTTCGGTATTATTATCATAGCGTGACCAGGACATTGGAAAAACTAAACATAAATGTTGTTATCTAACTAATTTTAGGCCATGAAAAGTGTGTTTTAAAATAAGTTTATGCTAATACATTTAAATTGGAATTGGAGGAAAATTGTACAATAAATAAATAAATTATAAGAATAAGAATAAGAAGCTTGAAAAAGACACTTTCGAGATATTGTTAAAATAAGACTAACCTATTTATTGATTTGGATAAATTTACATTCATAAGTACAAGAAAATTAAAAATTTAAATTCAATATGTTACCTTTATGTAGGGTTTTCTTTGGAGTGTTATAAAAAAAACTGTCAGAATCCAAAGTATTGGAAGTACTATAAAATAGGAAATCCAAAATTTATAAGTGTGTAGTTGGATGTTTGATGTTGAAAGAGTAACTGAAGGACTGAAATTCCATTTTTAATCAATTTTTCCTAAAATCTCAGGCTGTCGAAGTCACTAGTACCTCAGTCAACATACCACTCGTTCCATATATCATTCTACCCAATACATATCATACCCTACACAAAATATTCTAAACCGCAATGTATTAGTATTGTGTGTGCTTTGTTGCGGTTCGGTTCAATTATCATCAATTGACAGAAGAGAATACGTTTCGAAGGAAAGATCAAAGCATTTCGGCGAACAAACGCACCCATTCACACCACCCAGTTCGCTGATAAATAACGACAGCTTTTGCGTTTTCTGTGGGAATTTAAATTACTTTCCAGGCTTAACGCGCTTTCTGTTTTCCACCGAAAAGTGGCTATTCCTGGCTGATAAGACTCCTTGCACCACCCAGCAACAGTGGGCAAATATTTCTCTCCATCTTCTCCCTGGTAAATGATTTCGCCCATAATGGGTTCCACCGTAGTAATGGTGGGAGGACGTTCGACTCATTAAACAAATGAAAAGCGTATCGTGAAAAATATAATTATGACGCCCAAGCAATTACCACTGCGCGANAGTCGGCAAATATTTCTCTCCATCTTCTCCCTGGTAAATGATTTCGCCCATAATGGGTTCCACCGTAGTAATGGTGGGAGGACGTTCGACTCATTAAACAAATGAAAAGCGTATCGTGAAAAATATAATTATGACGCCCAAGCAATTACCACTGCGCGATCGTTTTGTCTATTCCGACAGCGCCGATTGCCTATTGTCCTGGGTGTGGAAGTTTGCTCTTCATATCGACATTATTCCAGCGTGGTTAGATCGATTCCGTTTTTGACGAAAAGCGCCAAACCGCGTCGCTTATCAATATTTCAACAGTTTGTCTTTTATTGTCCCTATCAACGTGATGAGATTGGGAAGGCAGATGAGAGAGATGGTAAGTTTTCTTCATACCCCAAAAAAGGCCAATAATTAGCAAATCGAGAGCTTACCGAAACGACGGCGGCAGTTTTTCGCGGAATACTTCCCGCTGGTTGTGTTGCCCCCCCCCCCTCCCCAAAAGCGTTCGGCTGTGGGCGTTTGGAGTATGGTGGCATTTTCTGATGAGCGGCAAACTGCTGGAGCTTTAGCACGTTTATTGACGCTAGGGCTTTGTCGGTGGTTGTTGAAGTGGATCGTTTTCTTCCAAATTGACTCGCGAAACGGCCACAACAAAAAAAAACGTACGTAGCTTTCACACTGCCAATATAATGGCATCCGCGAGCGTTCGAGCGCATCGAAATGGTGATGGTAAAAGAATGAAAATAGACTGAGCACCCCTTCCCATCCCATCCGCTAGGGTAGGATGTAGTAGAACCAGCTAGACGGTAACGGCAAGTGTCGGAAGTTAATCAAATTTAATTACAACAATATTCATTTCCAAATAAATATAACGGCCCGGGTGCACGATTGTTCGCCCCAAAACTGCCCGGGTGCGATCTTATCGCGTTGGGTGGCCCCCGTCTCGTGCGCGGGATGCTAGCTTTTCACCGCGGTAATGTTTGATTTTCGCCGGCAGATGACAATGAAACGAGCGTATCGTTTCCTCTGGGAGGTTAGCGAGCAACAAATGAAATGATGCTGCCATCCATCTCTCGCGAGTTCGCGTGCCCGGGTTGCCCGGGTTTGGTGGGAGCTGTACATTCCGCACACCGAAGGTTTCTATTGTTCCCTAGGTGAGGGTATGGAGACGAGGTGGAAAATAAATAAATTAAATCCAAGTGAGAATACAATAGAATTTAATATTCACACTTCACCACCGACTCGACTTTTGAAGGCGTAAGCTTGGCAAGGTACGGTGACAGTGTGTGGAGAACCATCCGTAAGTACCACTGGGAGATAGGAGCGAACACCGGGCGTGTACGCTTGGCTTGACAATTCCCCCGCCGGGTACATGGTACCCAAAAATCCAACTGATGGCGACGAAGCACTTGAAAGAAAATGACAAAGCTTTTTAATGTTTTGCCTGATCGCAATGATAACGATGATACCGCGCTTGAAGTGCACATCACTGTGGTACGAAGCGTTGTTTTCCGTCGATGCTACTTTATACTCCTTCCAGGATCCTGGAGGATTGTCCAAACCGACAAAGACAAACATCTTCTCGTTCAAAGGTTTCCCCACGGTACGAACGATCGCAACATTTCGCCCATATATGCGACTTCCGAACGACTTGTCGCACCAAAAGCAGGGAAGGTATCCTTTCATTTCGCTACACAATGGGCGATTGCTTACCATTCACAAGATGCTCTCGCTCACGGATACCACCAAGCGCGCCCGGAAGTACGCGAACGCTAATCAACAAACAATGGCGCTTCGCCGCGTGATCCCCCTGGGGGGAGAAGGTTGTTTCTTTTTTGGAGTGTGCTAAATGAGCCACCGAACCGTCCTTCACCGCGCGGAAACGCAAATGTGGCGCAAATACGTTCGTCGAAAATTGGGAGAAGATCGGAGGCGTTCCATTGTTAATTGATCGGAAGAAAAACTGTCTACAAATAAATTAAAAATATCACATTATTTTCGTACAATGCTGCACGCAAGCAGCATCGATCGTTTGGTTTGTCGTGGGCAGATAGAAGCAACAGATTGGGGCAAGAAGGCGCGATTGTTGTTGATAATAGACCCTGTTGAATCGGTATCCTAAGCATTATGTATGGTTTCTTTTTATATTTTTTTAAAGCAAAAATGTAATATTGTGTAACTTAATTGAAATTTAAAGTTCATACTTACATTCTGCTACGTTGGGAGCAGGACTCATAAGCAACAGTCCTTACTAAAAGTCAATGTCCTGAATAAAGATTTTATAACTTGGATTTAAGCATTTCATGCTAACATCTAATTTAAGCATGAATACAAATGTAAATAAAAAGATAATCGTCAAACATGTTAATCTATAACATAACTATACCAACACTAAGGCAAAGTACAAGGAGGAAATGCCTTGTGAAAATTGTAATTACTTCAGCACTCTGTGACTGACAATACGGCACTAGCCGTAATCATGAATTATAAATAAATATAAATATACAAACACTAGTTTTGCAGAACAAAATACATAGCAAATGGAAGTTACAAATAAAAATATTGCAAAGAGAGGAGTTTCTACTAGCCCAGGAAATACTATAGAAAATATGTAAAATTCATTTTTTCCAATGACTGATTTTTTGTTGTCATTACATTAGGTTTTTGAGATCAATACGGCCAGGCCGTTTTATCTAAATAAAAAAAAAAGATTTTTGAAGTTCAGGACATATTTAAAGTGATATATAATATCGTATAGACTAATTTCTTTATATTATTATATTATTTTGTTTCTGTGCGTGACTGATTCGTAAATTTTCTTGAACCTACCGGAATCGTTGCACCTACTGAAGCTACTTTTACTAACGGGTCGACCCATGTATTTGTACTCTTAAGGTTAGGTAAGGTCGGGTTGACCTTCGCATCAGTAATGTATTTTTCATTGTTTTTTTAGAAAAAATATTTATTCTGCATGATCAAATGCTAGAACATGTGATGAGAAAAAGACCCTAATAATGGCAAAACTGTTTTCTGCAGCAGACGTTTAAAAGGGTGGAGGCCTTAAAACTATTTTTTTTTAAATAATTGTTCCTATTGATCTTCAACTTCTTCTTGTTTCAGTTGTCCTTCCTTTTTACACAAATTTATCCTTTTTACGCAAAAAATCAAAAAACTCTTCTGCATCATGCTTGTATTCAAAATATCTGACCACATTCTTTCTCAATTCCAGTTTTGTTCTGCTCATTGTACCGCAATGCTTAACCTATTTGGTAGCAGCAAACAAGAAATCCTTACCATCCATAAGAACAGTTAATAATTTATCGTTTGCTGTATGTAAAGGGGATCACAGTATCATCAAATTCGGCGAAACTGAGCGTGAGGATGAATTTGTAAGGAGAGAAGAAGAGAAAAATAAGACGCCACAACACACAACTTAGCGCAAAACTCATCTTTTGCTTTTTGTTTTTGCGCGTTTATGACAGATACGCGAATCGGCCAGATTGGTCAAACGGTACAAGTGTCTATGGAACCATAAAAAACGCATCCCCAACACTCACGCAAACTGCACAAACCAGCTCTACACACGTTCTGTAATTATCAAATTATGCGATACATCATGGGCATCGCCGGCAGCCAAAAAACCTGAACCGAAAGTGCATCAGTTGCAAGCGTGGAATTGCAATTTGTTAATAAATTCACACANCAAGTGTCGATGGGAGCATAAAAAACGCATCCCCAACACTCACGCAAACTGCACAAACCAGCTCTACACACGTTCTGTAATTATCAAATTATGCGATACATCATGGGCATCGCCGGCAGCCAAAAAACCTGAACCGAAAGTGCATCAGTTGCAAGCGTGGAATTGCAATTTGTTAATAAATTCACACATAATCAGCGCCTCCGCTACAGGGTGTGCTGTTGATTTGCGATACGCCCCAAAATTCCACGCCATTTCTACCGGACCGACACAGTTTTATTTAACACCTTTCGCACCCGGGCAAAGGTATGTATCGGTTTTGGGGCGTAATGAAATATCGATCAGACCATGTGGATACGGAAGGGCTTCTTGTGCGTACGAAACGAAAGAATAAAAAAAAAACATGGATGAACAAAAACGCAACAAAGTGATGAAATGCGAAAGTAAAGGGCACGATTTTTGGGTGCCTCATCATTGCCGCATGAATGAAAATTGATGATCTTCGCACGATCACGGAACCGTGCATCTTCTTTCGGGGTAGCGTTTTGCTCTTTGTTCTGGGAAGTGAATGTTGAGCGTATCATGCTATTAAACGAGTTTAACGAATTTCTGCTGGTCAGTTTTATTGGTTGTGACTGGGAAAAGGTTTCGTCGTGTTTGGTGGCAGTGATTGAAACAGTTTAAGTTTATGTTAAATATTTATTTTACAGCAAAGTGGAATAATAAAACATGAGTTGTACAAGTATGAGATTAGAAAACATTTGAAATGTTTGACAAACGAATTTTGATATTTTTCGGTATCGAATCTCAATTTTAAATTAAGTAATATTTCACTGCTTTTTTACTGATCTCTTTTTAATTGAAGGAGTATCATTCTGTTCTACAATTTCCTTTATTTTTCAATAGCATGTGCGCAACGAAACGGATACAAAACAGCATAGAACAAACTCTTTAATTTATTGTGCATATTGCTTAATCCATTGGTGTAGGAGTAGAATTGGCAAAAATCTAAACAACACTTGCAACCTACCGTACCGAAGCGCAGGAAAAAAAACACTCACAGAACCGAAGTAATTTGATTTTATTTACTTTATAATCCTTCGTTGCGCTCCGATAGCATCGTGCGCGCTTCTGGAGCTCATGCGGTGTATTTAATTTGTGTTGCATTCGTTCCATTTTTAACAAGCAAAAGCGTTTGGTTCAATCTCGTTTTTCTCCTTCCCTACTGTCTTCTAGCATTTCCACCTCGATCAAGAGGCAAAGAACAGTGCTGCGCTGTACCGGTTGAAGCAAGAGTACGCAATATAATGTGCCGCACAGCGAAGTGCCATAAATAGTTCCGGAAATATTGCACGCTCATATATCATTTTTCTAATCGAGTTACATTGTCCCCGTGTTAGTTGAGTTTGTGGGCACACACACAGGGGTAAGAGTGTATGGCCGATACGGTGATGAAGACGATGACGACGGTGGCGATGGACCATACGGAGGATTTTATCGTTTATGCTTATGAATACGTTCCCGTGTGCGAATTGAGTTTCCCGTTTGGTGTTTGGAAGGCGCATGCGGTGTGTAGGCAAGTGGTTGCACTTGCAGCAGTTAGCGACACATTGTCACTGTACCACAAGTGACCATAAATAGCTAGCGATGGTGAAGAAAAATATCCTGAAGGGTTTCGGTCTTTGTTCGGTTGAGTGTAGGCGGGAGCGATAGTGTTGTTNTTATTTACTTTATAATCCTTCGTTGCGCTCCGATAGCATCGTGCGCGCTTCTGGAGCTCATGCGGTGTATTTAATTTGTGTTGCATTCGTTCCATTTTTAACAAGCAAAAGCGTTTGGTTCAATCTCGTTTTTCTCCTTCCCTACTGTCTTCTAGCATTTCCACCTCGATCAAGAGGCAAAGAACAGTGCTGCGCTGTACCGGTTGAAGCAAGAGTACGCAATATAATGTGCCGCACAGCGAAGTGCCATAAATAGTTCCGGAAATATTGCACGCTCATATATCATTTTTCTAATCGAGTTACATTGTCCCCGTGTTAGTTGAGTTTGTGGGCACACACACAGGGGTAAGAGTGTATGGCCGATACGGTGATGAAGACGATGACGACGGTGGCGATGGACCATACGGAGGATTTTATCGTTTATGCTTATGAATACGTTCCCTTGTGCGAATTGAGTTTCCCGTAGGTGTTTGGAAGGCGCATGCGGTGTGTAGGCAAGTGGTTGCACTTGCAGCAGTTAGCGACACATTGTCACTGTACCACAAGTGACCATAAATAGCTAGCGATGGTGAAGAAAAATATCCTAAAGGGGTTTGGTCTTTGTTCGGTAGAGTGTAGGCGGGAGCGATAGTGTTGTTTGGAGTGCAAGAATGAGTTTCAACAAAAAACAAATCTTGTTAATACAATACAGTATCAATCTTAATATTGTTTGTCAGTGCTTAGATTGATGTTTAAACATATGAAACTTAATAAAATTATATGAAAGAGAAATTTGGCTGCATCCTTGTTGTACGCGCCAACGTACATTCACCACGTACGCAGTTGAAAAACGAATTGCCGTACGCAGCCAAATTAATTTTTCAAAATTACTGTACTGCTTTTCTCCTTTGTTTGATAAGTTTTGCTGATTGTTAATCATCTTTTCTGTTGCACTTTATTTAGAATTTGATTTATAAACTAAAATTTCTGTGTTTGTATGGTCTTTCTTAGGTAAATCTTTTACCAACATATTTGAAAAAAGGAGCTGCGTACTGACGGTTTCATGCAAACCACGTGGGCGATAACGAACATAGGAAATTAACGTTTTCTTTTCTAGTTTCTATGCTTATTTTCTATTTACTGGTTCATTAAAATTAGAAAATCCGAGACAATAGACACTTAGGAATGAAATTATTAAAAATATTAACACACCTAACAAAAATTTGATGTTTTAATTTAGATTTTATGTACTTAGTGGGTTTTTACAACAACAACAACAGGATTCAACAACAAAAACTAAATTGACAATGTTTTCAAAAAAATCGACAAATAATAACCAAAGGAATGAAAGCACATGACGGTTTACTCCACATACCATGTCCTAAAAATCAAAACATCTCCTGAGTTCTTATGCTCAGCATATCTATGCTCAACATAACTATGAGTTCTTCTGCTAGTAGGGGAAGTGATGAAAACCGACCATAACACGAATAAAACACGAATGGAAAACGAGAGAGAATAAACAAATGAGAGAGAGAGAACGAAAGAGAAAGAGAAAAATGCGAATTCGTTGAATTTCTCAAAACACGAATACAAAGTGTCTCAGCTGGACGTTTCGCTTTCGTTCTCTTATGTGAAAAGTCGGAATTACGATTGAAGCTGTGGAAATGTTGAAAAAATATTAGCATTGTTTCTACAGCAAAGTCTTTAAAATATGAAATTGGTTGTTATACACAAAACTGTTTTATTGCAATTAATATAAAAGTTACAAAAAAACAGTTGATTTCCTTCAAAAGTTAATAACCATAAAGATAGAAATATTTGTAAAAATGTCTTTAACTTCAATCGGTCAAAAAAAACGTAGATTAAATTGTATCAGATGAAAGAAAACCCACGAAAGACTCGTTCTGAATCAAATCTAAGGAAGAATAAAATTAGGCCCTTTCCTGGGAAGTGAGTGGTTATGCCCAAGGTCGAACTTTCTCCAGCGCTTTTGTTCCGTTCAAGTTTACGATGCTTGCATTTCAAACCACACCGGACGTGACATTTACTTTTTTTGTCAAGTATGATTTGGGTCGCTTTCTGTACGGACACTATAACATCGGGTTCATTTACTAAGGAACTGCAAAGGAGGACGGTACGTGGCATCATCTTTAAGAAACAAATAGGTCATTTTCTAAATTAAAGCATTGCTCTCCAATGTTCGTCCCATCGGACCAACTAAGTATAAAGTGTATTTTAATTTGAGACAAAGTCTCGCTGCCGGTGCTGTATGCTGTCCACCAGGACCAGGACCCGGAAAATATGCAAGATAGCCAATGGTTGCTTTATCAAGTACGGAGATTACAAATGGAACCTGGGCTTCCCCCACCCACTCCCCACCCTTTGAGGTACAGGATACGCCTGAGTATTGGGAGTCATTTTCCACTCCATCCGTACCGTGCATGACGTGACACGGCTAATATCGTTTGAATTTCCGGTCGTTGCAGTAAAAGAAGCAAATGATGCAGTATACTGCCCTGAAACGGAACCGGTTTTGTGCGGTACGTGCTGGAATCGATGAAGCAAGTGGCACGAAGAATGGGAACTAATAATATGGCTGCATTGCTCGCAAATAGTTTTGCCGTATGTTGGGGAATGGTTTGAATTCTTGCCGCAGCGTTCCGATTCTAGACAGATTGTAGTAGTCTCTCGCTCTCCGTGTGGGGCTCCACGCCTCTCTCTGTAAGCTAATATTGTTGCTAGCAACGGTCAATGGGATGGCGTTTGGGGGAATTGGAAGTTGAAGGTTGAAAAAGGATAAGCAATAGCTCAAACTCCTTTCCAGCGTGCACACGTACAGTACATGTGTGTCTGTGTGTTTGATTTCGGAGGCACGATCTTCTGCGTACGAGGAAAGGATTAGCAGATATGGTCTCCGTGACAGGATGGAAATCATGCATTGGGTTTTGTATTTCGATAAACAATTGTGCCGTTTCGCTTGCCGCAGAGCATCGCTAATCCAAAAACGGGCCATGTAAACAACTGCCCGAAGCCTGGCGGCCGGGTAATATGAGCCGTACGAACCGGTTTCAGATGCACCGTAATGGGATGGAGGGGAGAGGTAGGAGGGATGGGGAAACCCGGTGCGAGTCAAGGGATAGTGTGGCGATGATGCGGCAAACCATTAAATTGTTGAAAATGACACCAACATACACCGTTGGGCCCATCTGTGGCTCGATCTGGCACGCCGGCTGATACTGCATTGCATTACGCCACCATAAATCTTTCCCGGCTCGTCTACAGACGTCTAAACAACGGGTGGAAGATTGAACAAAAAAAAAACGAGTCATCGACGTGTTGGAAGAGGAATGAAATAAAAAAAAGGAACTAGAAACCGCCGAAGCACTCGTTGAAGGATTGGGTCGCGTGTCACTCCGTAGTCACGCATGCAATCAAAACAATTCCCGCACCCGAGCGACACCCTGGTAAAGAGCGAGCCAAGGATGTCGGCCACTCGGATGTCGCTGTTGAAGCATCGATTCAGTTGTCTGGCCACCCGGGCCATGTTTGCTGCTATTCGAAGTGGAATGCATCACATGAGATCGCGAGTGACAGGACGACCCCTGTTATGACGCGCGTTCCCTTTCGTTGCTTTTCTCTCTTTATCTCTCTCTCTTTCTCTCTCTTTTCGAGTCATCATACCCACCATCGTGAGCTTTTGTGCAAACAAATTAAATACAAATAAAAACCTTTTCCTCAACATATTGCGCCCCTCACCCCCGGGAGCAGGATGTTTGTATGCCGCGCCATAGGGCACCGGGCCAAGAGTTGACCATGAGCTGGCCAAGTGTTGGTAAGATAAAAATTGAAATAAATTACGATGACTGGCAAAACATTTGACTAGAGAGGCTTATGTGACGCGTGATGTGTTTCCGAATGAGGATGTACTTTCCGTGCTGCTCATCTGGAAGCAAAGTGGACAACGGTACACACCTTGCGGCACACACCGTGTCAATGGTTGGTAATTTTTTGTTCGTGGTTTTGAAATTTGGATTTTTCCCTTTGCTGTTGCTGCTGCTGCTGCTACAGGGGCGAGTATAAAAATCGATTGAATCGAATGGAAGATGAATGGAATGATTTAATGATCAATTTATGTGCGTGTTGGCTGACTGCCGGCGGCTTATTTAGGTAAATCGATTACTGAGTGCTGTTACTGCATGGTGGAAACAGGGTGAAAAATAAGAGTGAAAAAACCAAAAAAAAAAAAACAAAAAAGAAGAGATGATAAACATTTTGTTTGTGCACAAAATGATCGTTTTTGGGGATTTGTTTAAATGCCAACGGGAGAAGAGGTTTTCTCTGTGTTTTTAGCTGTTGCTGTGCGAATAATTATGAAATATAGCATTAAAATCGCTTAACTGTGGCTATTTGTTTGCGGAATACCTTACCCGATGGAAGAATGCTTGTGCAGCATTTCAGCAGGAACTTGCAGAACTAGCATCTTGTTTTTTTTTGTTCACCCTTCTCCCCGATGCACCCGAAGCACGGCTGAAGAATGGTGGAAATAAATCTGCAAAAATTAATTCACATTTTTGTTGCTTCGCTCGTTTTTTTCTGGGGGGGATGAAACTCGGCAACAGGCATGAGAAATGGGATCGGTTTTACACGGTGCTACAAGGCAGCAGCATCAACACCAATTGGTGGAGACGGAATGAAAACAAAACAGCAACAACAAAAAACCCACAAAACATAACACTGCTATCAAACGGATACGCTCGTTCGCTTCGTTTGCCACCAGAATGGAATTCCACGGTATGACGCGGTAGATGTATTTCATAGCTTTCCACTTCAAATTGGATCTCATCCGTAAAGTGCTTTCTAAAATATAGTAGTAACGTTTCGTCTTTTGTTTTTTTATTATCGTTCGAGTTGAGATTCGGTTGCAGTTACACGCAGCCCTCCCCAGAGGTAACGTGAGAGGTAATGAGAGATTGTACAACCGTTTATGCAGCCACAATTTGTAATCTTCGCACCGGCAAATGTTTGGTTTTTACACCAATCTTGTTTTTTAAATGCCGAAACTGCTCCAGAAATTCGGTTTCGCCCCGGGGGGAGGAATTTGGTTTAGGCCATTGAGAAGGTGCGGTTACATTTTTATCTTCTGCCGTCATTTTGAGGATGCATCTTTTCAGCCCAAAAAAAAAATGGACAAAAAAACGCCTAAACATTCGTGCCTGCTTCCAGGATACTTTCCCCAGATTGTGAGAAATGTGCCACAATAAATAAAAGGCAAAACGCAAACTTTAAGCTGTGTGTTTTTGTGCGCTTTTGCTCTTTTGCTTCCTTTGCTCGCATTCTATCATTGTTACTTGATTTTTCGCAACAACACATTTTACTTTTATGGGACCACACAATATTAATATCCACATTAAGAACAAATGCCAATAACTCAAAACACAAACATCAGCCGCACGTACAGCGCAGTGATCGGGGTACAAGCGAAAAGCCGAGGTTGGCACAACTGCGGGTGTGTACCTATGCGCACACACAAACACTCGGTACGCGCCTAATTATTCGACGCAATGAACACATGTCTAACAAACATAATACCCGGTGTGTACGGTGCGTGCACGATGCACAACAACGTACTCAGCATTAAGCTCTCAGCTCCTTCCAAACAATGGTGTGGCTACAGAAATGGATACCACCCAGCTGCCGGGTACGTTGACGGGCACGCGGTGTTACTAATGACTAAGATAAATATTGTCTCTTTCAGCGGCTTCCTCGGAAGGAAGACAGAAAGTGTTTTCAATGCCTGGGCGTTGAGAAGCATTGGCAAATGAATGGGCATGCCGTTTTCAGGTTTTCGGGAAGTGTGTGCGCGGATTTCGAAGCTTTTGTGCCAAAAGGCTCGTACGGGATTGGGCTGGATGGAGACGGAAGATTGGGCCCCGATCGAAGGTGAAAGCTGCTTGATGGGCTTTTGTTGTTGTTTGGTGTATTTTAAAACACAGCTCTTAGACGCTCTGGTGGGCTGCGTGCTAGTGCGACCTTGAATTTAATGAAGAATCTCGCATTCGCGCGACTGTGAGCTTGTAAGTATTTACATTTGTAACACGATAAGCAAGTGTTACAGCATAGGCAAACGGAGGAAAAGAAATCGGAATAAAGATTCTTGTTTCGATGTTTCGTTATCGTTGAAGGGGAGAGTTTTACATAACGCTTTAAGTTGTATTCTTATATATTTGTTTTTTTATTTACTTTTCCGGTGATTTTTGGTGATTTTTGCTGTACTGTCTACAAAGTTTTTGCCGAATATAATACAATTTAGAGAATTCATTTTGCCTCTCTTATGCCGGGAATACTCGGTTCAGATTGTTGCTGTTACAATGATTGTATTGTATTGTAATTCTGATGCTAATGCTTGAGAAACTAAATCTGTTAAATTCACGTTCTCATAGTTGTTCATGAATGTAAATTATGAAGAAGATCTTTCAACGATTTTGTTTGTACCCCAAGATAAATGTCCATGAGTAATGTCTTTACAAAAAAGAGGCTTTTTGATTGCCAAAGACGATAACAGGAGAGAAGACTTTGTCAATTTGAGATGTATGTATGTAGAAATTATTTCAGCAATAATACTTAAATTGTATGTGTATTGGCCTGATTATTCTTATCCGTTTGCTATGTGTGCCTTAATCACAATCGTTTAAATACTTTGCAGTTCGGGTCTTACACGGCCTTGTCTCTTTTCCATTAATCGAAAATTCTGACGTTTTAGACGAGAGCATTCACGTCATCACTCCAACGTAGCGCTCTTCAGCTTCTCTTCTCCTTGTGGAAACAGTTTCCACACGAATATTTTTAAGATTTAACAGGCTTGATCGTCCGGTGTCATTCGAATGACATAACCAGCTCACCAAATTATAATATTACAATAAAATTCTTCTACTTCTTGGCACAGCGACCTCTGAGGTCTTGAAGGCCATTTCTGGCTTAATAAGCTTTAGCTAGATACCATTTAGCTGGATAGTCATTCCTTGCTACGATGGACGGTTCGAATGGGATTTGATACCCGGTCCTGTCGTGTGGAACCGACGCTGATCCTTACTGAAATTATTATTTCAAATTCAAACAACAACAAATTTTTAGCAACGTAATTTGCTGTAAATAGAAGACAACATTAGTAAAGATGCAAGGTAAAAGAATCTTCAATAATAAACGAAATACCTGAATAGCATAAATAGAGCTACAAAAGTATTTCACTTGAAGTAATGCTAAGATAATTTAATCATTGTTCCTGTTTATGCCGTTCATGCTATTTAGAAAATAATGATTCCACTTACAAATGATTTAATTGTCCAATTTATATCACTAAACGTTGTGAAGACTAATTTCTTTCCATCTTCCCAACATCCCACCCCAAAGCTGTATAACGTTGCCACTTGTTTGCGAAATCAAATGCAATAGCGAAATGGCGTCCATCCCATTGAAGTGTACCAACCGTTTTGTTTGGCCGAATTCTATTTGAATAACTTTTCCGATGTCGAACCAGTATGCCAGTTTGGAGTTTCCCATTGTCCAGCGAGTCTGTAATGCACTGGACGGATGTCGCAAGTTTCGCTGAGGGAGTTCAGGGGGTTTCACTCTCCCCCACTGGAAAGGAAACGGAGCCATGGGTATAGAACAATGAAATGCTTTTAGGGCAACTGTAGGCTCGCCTCTGGGACAATCGTCTCCGCTACTTGACTGTATACTTTCCAACCGACAGTGATGGGTACAATAGGGTCCTGTTAGGTGCAATCAGTTGAATGGGCTCGATTGCCCAAAATGGTTTTCCGTTGCTCATCGGAAAACTGGACCATTGCGCGACGACCAGACAGGACCAGTAGTGTTCAGCAGCAACAGATTCCGTTTCGCGTGTAACCAACTGGTGACATGTGGGCGAACGCGTAGAACAATGCGGAAATAGTTACGGTACAAATGGAGACATTTTGGCACCTTCCAAATTGGCCCCGATCCGGTGGAGAACTGTTGAACATGCTGTTGATGAATTCTTGGAAAGAAAATCGTGTAAAGTAACATTGTTTCAATGGTTGAATGTAAGGACGAAGTGTAAATTGATCATCACACTGTTTGATCGTGGTTAAGAACAGGAATGTTACAATGTTGTAAATAGAACGGCAAGTTTCGAGCGACTCTTTCAGTTTATTTCCAATTGTTTGATGTTCTTCATTTTAGCATTTTTTTACGTGTATATAACTCATCGTACAACCCAAAGAAGTCGTCTTTGTGGTGGCTCCTCCATAGTTTTTTCACACATACTGGGCCATAAAAAGCTTCCGAGCATCTTCCATGGCATGGCATCATACATGGTTCAGAGAGTTCCGTCAGATTTGGACAAAATTTTTGTCTCTGGAACTATAAAAGTTCAATATACTCCAATTTTTCCATGTTGTGAACATTAAAATATAACACCTTTAACAATTAAAATGTTTCGAAAATTTCTTTATAATTTCATACCTTGATTAATAGGGGNCCGAAGCCGCGGGCCCTCACCTCGTCCGAAAGAATGCGGGTACTTCCGGGTGCTGTGAGGGATCTGCAGTTCCATGTCCCGAGTTTCCAATCGTTGTCCTTGTTTCGGTGCGTGGGTCTGTATCTGTTGATCCGATTCGAAATTTCTTGATTACTTTCCGTTGCAATTATATTGGGGGTGGCTTGCAAGGCCTCTCCCCCAACCCCCTGTCTCGTCGGAGGGCCTACGCATCCTAGCTGTTTAAAGTCCCGTAGGGTGCCAGGACAGAAGGGACATCCAGCCGCCCCTAACATGGAGACAGACGCTGGCTGTCCCCCTCCGCTCAATTTAGCCATATACCCCATCTTCCCAAGGGGTTGGGTTTCCCCGTATACCCAAGCTCAGATATTTGGAGAGATATGTTACCATTCTGTACGACGGGGACGTATTGAGTCGGAGTAGGGTATGGAGTGCCTATATTATCCTTCTAGAGGCTTCGGATCCATACCCATATCAGTGCGGTATGGCTACAAACACTGACAACAGAACATGGAACATGAATGGAATGATTTAATGATCAATTTATGTGCGTGTTGGCTGACTGCCGGCGGCTTATTTAGGTAAATCGATTACTGAGTGCTGTTACTGTATGGTGGAAACAGGGTGAAAAATAAGGGTGAAAAAAAAACCAAAAAAAAAACAAAAAAGAAGAAATGATAAACATTTTGTTTGTGCACAAAATGATCGTTTTTGGGGATTTGTTTAAATGCCAACGGGAGAAGGGGTTTTCTCTGTGTTTTTAGCTGTTGCTGTGCGAATAATTATGAAATATAGCATTAAAATCGCTTAACTGTGGCTATTTGTTTGCGGAATACCTTACCCGATGGAAGAATGCTTCTGCAGCATTTCAGCAGGAACTTGCAGAACTAGCACCTTGTTTTTTTTTGTTCACCCTTCTCCCCGATGCACCCGAAGCACGGCTGAAGAATGGTGGAAATAAATCTGCAAAAATTAATTCACATTTTTGTTGCTTCGCTCGTTTTTTTCGGGGGGGGATGAAACTCGGCAACAGGCATGAGAAATGGGATCGGTTTTATACGGTGCTACAAGGCAGCAGCATCAACACCAATTGGTGGAGACGGAATGAAAACAAAACAGCAAAAAAAAAACCCACAAAACATAACACTGCTATCAAACGGATACGCTCGTTCGCTTCGTTTGCCACCAGAATGGAATTCCACGGTATGACGCGGTCGAGTATTTCATAGCTTTCCACTTCAAATTGGATCTCATCCGTAAAGTGCTTTCTAAAATATAGTAGTAACGTTTCGTCTTTTGTTTTTTTATTATCATTCGAGTTGAGATTCGGTTGCAGTTACACGCAGCCCTCCCCAGAGGTAACGTGAGAGGTAATGAGAGATTGTACAACCGTTTATGCAGCCACAATTTGTAATCTTCGCACCGGCAAATGTTTGGTTTTTACACCAATCTTGTTTTTTAAATGCCAAAACTGCTCCAGGAATTCGGTTTCGCCCCGGGGGGAGGAATTTGGTTTAGGCCATTGAGAAGGTGCGGTTACATTTTTATCTTCTGCCGTCATTTTGAGGATGCATCTTTTCAGCCCAAAAAAATGGACAAAAAAACGCCTAAACATTCCTGCCTGCTTCCAGGATACTTTCCCCAGTTTGTGAGAAATGTGCCACAATAAATAAAAGGCAAAACGCAAACTTTAAGCTGTGTGTATTTGTCCGCTTTTGCTCTTTTGCTTCCTTCGCTCGCATTCTATCATTGTTGCTTGATTTTTCGCAACAACACATTTAACTTTTATGGGACCACACAATATTAATATCCACATTAAGAACAAACGCCAATAACTCAAAACACAAACATCGGCCGCACGTACAGCGCAGTGATCGGGGTACAAGCGAAAAGCCGAGGTTGGCACAACTGCGGTGTGTACCTATGCGCACACACAAACACTCGGTACGCGCCTAATTATTCGACGCAATGAACACATGTCTAACAAACATAATACCCGGTGTGTACGGTGCGTGCACGATGCACAACAACGTACTCAGCATTAAGCTCTCAGCTCCCTCCAAACAATGGTGTGGCTACAGAAATGGATACCACCCAGCTGCCGGGTACGTTGACGGGCACGCGGTGTTACTAATGACTAAGATAAATATTGTCTCTTTCAGCGGCTTCCTCGGAAGGAAGACAGAAAGTGTTTTCAATGCCTGGGCGTTGAGAAGCATTGGCAAATGAATGGGCATGCCGTTTTCAGGTTTTCGGGAAGTGTGTGCGCGGATTCCGAAGCTTTTGTGCCAAAAAGGCTCGTACGGGATTGGGCCGGATGGAGACGGAAGATTGGGCCCCGATCGAAGGTGAAAGCTGCTTGATGGGCTTTTGTTGTTGTTTGGTGTATTTTAAAACACAGCTCTTAGACGCTCTGGTGGGCTGCGTGCTAGTGCGACCTTGAATTTAATGAAGAATCTCGCATTCGCTTCATGCGACTGTGAACTTGTAAGTATTTACATTTGTAACACGATAAGCAAGTGTTACAGCATAGGCAAACGGAGGAAAAGAAATCGGAATAAAGATTCTTGTTTCGATGTTTCGTTATCGTTGAAGGGGAGAGTTTTACATAACGCTTTAAGTTGTATTCTTATATATTTGTTTTTTTATTTACTTTTCCGGTGATTTTTGGTGATTTTTGCTGTACTGTCTACAAAGTTTTTGCCGAATAAAATACAAATTAGAGAATCCCAAAATAAATGTCCATGAGTAATGTCTTTACAAAAAAGAGGCTTTTTGATTGCCAAAGACGATAACAGGAGAGAAGACTTCGTCTATTTGAGATGTATGTATGTAGAAATTATTTCAGCAATAATACTTAAATTGTATGTGTATTGGCCTGATCATTCTTATCCGTTTCCTACGTGTGATTTAATAGCAATGGTTTGTATTAAGTATTGTATTGGCCTATTGTTAAGTATTGTACTGACGCGTCCTCGTCTCGTCATGAAGGCCATTTCTGGCTTAATAAGCTTTAGCTAGATACCATTTAGCTGGATAGCCAGTCCTTACTATGGGGGACGGTTCGGTTGGGATTTGATACCCGTTCCTGTCGTGTGAAACCGGCGCCATTTCTTACTTAAATTATTAATTCAAATTTTAATAACAACACATTTTAAGCATCGTAATTTGTTGTAAATAGAAGACAACATTAGTAAAGATGCAAGGTAAAAGAATCTTCAATATTAAACGAAAGACCTGAATAGCATAAATAGAGCTACAAAAGTATTTCACTTGAAGTAATGCTAAGATAATTTAATCATTGTTCCTGTTTATGCCGTTCATGCTATTTAGAAAATAATGATTCCACTTACAAATGATTTAATTGTCCAATTTATATCACTAAACGTTGTGAAGACTAATTTCTTTCCATCTTCCCAACATCCCACCCCAAAGCTGTATAACGTTGCCACTTGTTTGCGAAATCAAATGCAATAGCGAAATGGCGTCCATCCCATTGAAGTGTACCAACCGTTTTGTTTGGCCGAATTCTATTTGAATAACTTTTCCGATGTCGAGCCAGTATGCCAGTCAGGAGTTTCCCATTGTCCAGCGAGTCTGTAATGCACTGGACGGAAGGCGCAAGTTTCGCTGAGGGAGTTGAGGGGGTTTCACTCTCCCCCACTGGAAAGGAAACGGAGCCATGGGTATAGAACAATGAAATGCTTTTAGGGCAACTGTAGGCTCGCCTCTGGGGCAATCGTCTCCGCTACTTGACTGTATACTTTCCAACCGACAGTGATGGGTACAATAGGGTCCTGTTAGGTGCAATCAGTTGAATGGGCTCGATTGCCCAAAATGGTTTTCCGTTGCTCATCGGAAAACTGGACCATTGCGCGACGACCAGACAGGACCAGTAGTGTTCAGCAGCAACAGATTCCGTTTCGCGTGTAACCAACTGGTGACATGTGGGCGAACGCGTAGAACAATGCGGAAATTGTTACGGTACGAATGGAGACATTTTGGCACCTTCCAAATTGGCCCCGATCCGGTGGAGAACTGTTGAACATGCTGTTGATGAATTCTTGGAAAGAAAATCGTGTAAAGTAACATTGTTTCAATGGTTCAATGTAACGAAGAAATGTAAATTGATCATCACACTGTTTGATCGTGGTTAAGAACAGGAATGTTACAATGTTGTAAATAGAACGACAAGTTTCGAGCGACTCTTTCAGTTTATTTCCAATTGTTTGATGTTCTTCATTTTAGCATTTTTTTACGTGTATATAACTCATCGTACAACTCAAAGAAGTCGTCTTTGTGGTGGCTCCTCCATAGTTTTTTCACACATACTGGGCCATAAAAAGCTTCCGAGCATCTTCCATGGCATGGCATCATACATGGTTCAGAGAGTTTCGTCAGATTTGGACAAAATTTTTGTCTCTGCAACTATAAAAGTTCAATATACTCCAATTTTTCCATGTTGTGAACATTAAAATATAACACCTTTAACAATTAAAATGTTTCGAAAATTTCTTTATAATTTCATACCTTGATTAATAGGGGTGAGTTCTATCAATTTGCTCGTTTAAGCTGACGGCATTAAACTGTACCGCAAGCACGTTTATGTGACCCTATTTCAAATCACTATCAGCAACAAAGGTTCGCTGTTCTGAATGGCTTCAGAAATGTTTGCACCATGATGGGCGTAGAGGGCACATTCTGGGCCGAACCGAATTTACATCTTCACGAAAAACGGGGTGAAAAATGAACCCAATGACACGAGCGAATCCTTCTCGGAATTTCAACCTTTCACAGAGATTTAACAGTATCGTATACCTAGAATATGTCTGGAATTCCTGGTATGGTTTGTAGCAAATGAACTTGTACAAGAGGAAGAAAAAAAAAGAGCTTCAAAAAATTTCCAACCAAACGTCACTGAAGACATGCGTTTTTTTTTCCTTTTGTCGTGGAATAAATTTCCCTAAATCATTTTCCTGTTCTTTTTTGTTGTTTGGTTTTTTCTTCCTTCTCCCTCTAACCGCTCACATCTTTTCATCAGTCACTAAAGATGCTGCTCAAGGAATGCGGCGCAGCCGGGTGTGACCGGATGGAACAGGTGGAGCCTTTTTTTAGCAGTTCATTTTATCATAAAATGAACTCTCTTGTGGGACCGGTATCTACATGGTCGGAGTTCTTGAAGCATTGCGCGTGATTTGTGGCGTTTGTCGAGGGCACCCAGTCAATAGGCTTCCCCGAGAGCGTCGACCGACATAAGCTAAATCCAGCTTCACAACTTTTACCTACCACCGGTAACCTACCATCGTTGTGGAGTTGGGGGGTGGTTCGCTGTGGGACGGAAGCGTCCCGGAATGATCTTGGGGACAATGTCAAACAAAAAAAAACCCACCGCTACGTAATGCCAGCCATCTGAGGCTTCTTCCGGCGATGACGGATTCCTAGAAGAAGTGCTCCGAGCGTGAGTGATTGTGTTTTCACTTGCTGGCAGCCTTCGGTGGTTGTTTTCATGCGTTTTTTTTTCATTTTCCCGTGCTCCGTTTTGCGTCTACGTGTGTATATAATATATATTTTCCCATTCGCACACGCAAACCCTCGCGACACGGATCGGCAAGTGTCCTCGGTGGCTAAGTAGTTGCGAGAACGGTCCCGGTACACGATACGGATGATGAAAATGATAATTTTGCCCGGTACAGATACATCTGACGATATGTCATCGACAGATTCGTTGACGAGCCCTCGGCTTTTCACGGAAGGCGCGAGTTGGGGCGATGGTGAAGGGAGGTAGGGCGGTAAAGTTTTTTGGCTCGGTGGTAAAGCGAGTTTGAGCGGGTGAGCGCCGATGTCTATTTGCATACAATTTGCAATTTATCTCTTGGTGTCAGGCTCGTCACCGCCCACGGCAGGTAATGCGGGAAAATGGTGGTATTGTTGAGCACCAGGATGAGTTTTGGGCCCACCAGCATTGGCGCATATATGTGTGTGTGTGTGTACGTCTTGAAAAGAAGACAGTACCCCTTGTGCTGAGGGGTTGGTCGGGGACCATGATTGGGAAAATTTGCGTACTGCTTTGTTCTGCCGACTGAAGAAAGTGTTGGATGCTGGTATTCATGGTTCGATAATCTGACAAATTGAAAATCGTTTGCATGATGGTGAAATCCGTCGTTTGCGCGTCTGTGAACATCTTCAAGCTTACGGTGAGCAGTCAATTCCCGTAGGCCACTTCGTGCGAGAGCTCTTTTCATCAATACTTTAAATCAAAACGCAGTGTGCGACAGATGAGACAAACTTTGTTGCGTGTTCGTTTGAAATTTTATTGTTGGAGTTTTTAGAAAAAAAAATATATATTTAAATGCAAAACTACATTCAACACACACTGAGCATAAGAGCTCTAAAGGCAGTTGTCTTAGTTAAAATTAGACATTGATATAGACAGTGTTATTGGTTGGGAGTTTTTCATTACTCAATTAAAAACCACATGTTGTACTTTTCCCCCTCTCATTCATTAGACGCATACAACAAAAACTGTGTTGATACACAAACGGAATACAACATATTTAAAGCAAAAAAACAACATTCCCTATCAACTATTATCACCAGCATAAGCTTTTTGCTCTTTATCTAGAGCTTTGCCACACCATTACAAAATTTCGATTACATTCGATTCTTCGCATTCAGGCTAGCAATACGTGTGGGTTGTGGGGATTTAACGTGGAAAACGGTTGCTACAGGACAAGCATATGTTTGTCTCGAGTCTAGTCCCGAGCAGCACAGAACACACAAAAAAAAAACAAAGCCAATAGATAAACACTTTCCTGCCAAGTTCCACAGCAGAACCCATTCATCTCGTACCGTCGATCCGTAATCTTTAGATTCAATTTATTTACTTCGGGTTCTTCTATCTGGCTGCAGATGGAAAACCCGTACCAGATTGGACAGCCGGTTCTCGCTTTCGGGGCCAGAAGCAAAGTTACACACATCGAACTCAAAGAAAGCATTGAAACTTTCTACACCACGGAACGGTTGACGCTCGATAGTGTGTGTCTTCGAATGGTTGTGGTTTACTTGTAACGTACGCTCTTTTTTTTTGCTGTTGTTTCTGCTGTTTCGAACTTCACTCTACCGGTGACGATTTGGCAAAAAGGGGAGATACAGGGGAAAACGGGGGGCGCGGAAGGCATCAGCAGTTGCCGTTGCGGTATTAGATTTTGTGTCTTCTGTATTCTCGGAAGCGGCAGGGTTCTTGTGTGCAAAAAGCCCAAAATCCTCCAGAATGATGATCGGTAAGTGAACAGTTCTGGTTCAGCAAGGGGGTGGAGTGGTACAAAAAAGTTGACCAGTTAGAAAATGGAGTCGCTTTTTGTGGTTAGCAAAACTTTGCAACAAGCTTACCACATCCGGCAAATGGGGTCGTTCTTCATGGGTGTGTGTGTGTGNTGATGATCGGTAAGTGAACAATTCTGGTTCAGCAAGGGGGTGGAGTGGTACAAAAAAGTTGACCAGTTAGAAAATGGAGTCGCTTTTTGTGGTTAGCAAAACTTTGCAACAAGCTTACCACATCCGGCAAATGGGGTCGTTCTTCATGGGTGTGTGTGTGTGTAAGAAGCAGATGGTAAGATTTGCCGGAACGCACACCGTACCCGCACGGTAGCCATATGTTAGGGTGGTTTGTAATTACAAACCCGTCACTTTTGTACACGTAATCCGAAAAGTATCAAATCTGATCAAGTGTAGATAAACTATCGGGTATCCTTAATGAAGTAGGATACGTACAATGCAGATCGTTTGAAGTAGTACTTTCATGGATGCGATGTTGATCAGAACAGCCACATCGTTCTACTGAAAGCCTGGTTTTAATTTTCCATTCTAAAGACAAAATCAAATTGTTTTTTTTTTCTTATTTTGGGGGGAAATTAAAAACACTCTTAAGCTAGACAAAATTTCAAAAACCGAAAGGTAATATTTTACGTAACTCGTAGCAAATTATTTAAATGAAGGTACTCTGGTTGTGAAAAATCCCCAGAAAAGGTATGGTCATGGTTTTCCCCGTTCCAATTTGTCGGTAGGTTTAGCTTTATTAATTATTTAAGTACTGCTGAGCTTTCCCTTAAGGTAAATGAACAAAACGACTCACTCGCTTAGCAGCAGGGTAGCACAGTTCGTCGGTCAAACGAAGGCAGCCAGGATGTGAATAATTCATCGACCGTAAAATAAACAAAAAACCATTCTCGGCTTGACCAAAAAACCCAAGTTAATGAGGGGGAAAATCAATTTACTGCTAAAACGTATGTATATCGTGCTTAAAACGAAGAGAAGTTATAAATATCATCATTAACGAAGTGAAGTTTTGTGCGCAGATGAAGGAGAGGATCTGTGTCAGTTGTGGTAGCTGTGGATTGTGCTTTAGATTGTGTCACAGAGACACGGATTGGATATAGCAGAACGGAATTATTCCCGCACCATTTCGAACGTCACAAAATGCCACATGCGTGCCATTCGATGATGCTTTTTTCCCGTTTGTTGGAATTTGTGCTTTTCGAATGACCCCGGACAACGCACTTTACGAATGCGAGATTAGAAGTACCCGGGGGGAGGTTTTTTTTTATCGCTGACCTCGTCCTTTTTGCTCTTTGATAATCTAATGGGGCGGAAAACGAGCGTATGCGTACCGTTTGGTAGCAGATAGATGATGCTATCATCTAACCTGAGCGGAAGGACAAAGACACCCGCACCAAGAACAAAAAACAGGAAAGCTGGTAAAACTGTCGTCAAACCTTGACACAGCGTCACTAATCGAATCATTGCACGTTAACATCAACCAAATCAAACACTCAATCGCTTAATTTCTCCATTCAATCGCAGACACACGCACTCCGCCCCGATACGCGACTGCAACCGCCCAGTTCCTTACGGAAATAAGGTACTTCAAGTACCTTACCACATCCAGACGGACAGTGTGTGTGTGTGAGTGTTTGTCTCTATATATGTGTATGCTCCTGTCTGTCGGCATACTCCTGCTTCTGTGCCCGACGTCATTCGATACGGTCTGACAGTATCGGTGAATGTTGCAGCATTGCTTCACAAAACCGAATCGGTACACACAGGATACGGGGGATCGAACGCCCGTTTTTGGGGAGGGAATTTTCTTTGCCATCCGCCAACATCTCTCCCACCCGTCCCAGTGGTGCAGTAGAATCGGGTGAAAGATTCGGGCCCGATTCCTTTAACGACATTCCTATTTTCCAATCGATTTGCTGCCGATGGTGAGTTTTCCTTGTGATTCCCGCTACCACACCACGGCGAACCACATCGCACCATGCCACAAAACGAGAGTTTTTGGTGATAAAAACGAAAATTCTTTTATCTCTCCATAAGCCTAGAGGCGTCGCTTTTACTTTTTTTTTCTTCTTTCCACCTCGCTTTTCTTCGTCGGTGTGTTCACTTTTGTGCACACCCCGCACACCATCAGGTTGGAAGCTTCGGTGCCTTAGAGCAGCACGAAATCGAATCGAAAGAAATGAACACAAAGGCAACATCCACAAAGACAAGCCGGTAAATTATCGGCTTCCTTTGGTGTTGTTTCACCGGCTTCTTCCTGTCTGGTATTGTGCCGGTGGCGGCGAAATCCACCATTTGGAATGGTTGGGATAACGTGGCTCTCGGCTCTCTGTTCGAAGGGAGCGAACGCGGAGAAAGATCCCGAAGAAATGCGACGCATATTCACATTCACACATTCGCACGTTCTTTTGCACGCGGGAAGAATGCAGGCGGACGGTACGCCCAGGGGGTTCCCGGGGAAGGACAAAAAAAGGGTCCTGCACGATTGAAGCGCAAAGAAAGTGGTTCTTTTATCGATATTGACGTACAATCGTACAACACCATGGACACACAGACAAAAGCGTATAAAAACATTCCGAAACGACACGGTCTCTGCTGAAGCTTTCCTAAAGACGTATCGATGCTTTAGGGTTTTGTCTTTTGGGGAGGCTTTTTTTATAACTTCTTTTTCCTTTAGTGGGGCCACCACGGCCAAACCCTTGCAAAATGGTGCTGCAGTATTGCACAAATAAACTTTCACCATATTTGGTGATCTTTTACTTGTTGAGAACGGAAGTCCCTTTTTATGTTGGCTTAGGACCCGTATGGCAGAGTGATTTAATGGGAACCTTTTTTTTTGCTTCTTTTGAAGCAATAATTACGTTACCATCTCTAATGGAACTGATGAAATAGTTCAATCAGATATCATAGAAATATTAGGTTATTATTTTAAATTGAGCTTGGTTTTAACATTATCAAATGGTGTAAAATATTCGCACAAAAACGAAGTGAAATAAACTAATTTGTTAATGGTACAATTTTATGCAAATAGTTTCAGCTTGAAGCTAAACTTTTCCCGGTGTCCACAGCAACTAAAACGACCCACTCTTTGGCTGAATATGTCCTTCACCGTACGCTATTGAAATGCGAGCAAATGTTGTGCTAAAAATGGTCACTTCTTTCCATGGTCCTATCGTATAGCTGCTGCAAACAGTGGCAGTAATTCGAAAAGACGGCTGCTAAAATTCCCTACGGTGCTGTCAACACCTTTGGGTTTAACGCCAAAGCTCTACGGTACGTGTGTGATACCTATGGAGACAAAAGCTCACCAGATGAGACAGTGGTCTGTTGAATGTTTTAAGGAGATTTTTTTTCTTTTCAAAATAAATTTAACTGAATTTTCTTCTAGAAGGTACAGAATCGGACCAATGTTTCCTTGTCGCTCCACAACAAAGGGGAATTAATTGAGAGAATGTTTGTAATGTTTTTTTTACCTAACATCATTATAGAACACATTGAGTGCAGCTTTAATATGATTTAATGGTAATATCGTGCACATTAAGCGAACGATTGTGAAACACAGCCTAAGTTTGCATCGTTTTTTTTTTTTGGTGCACTTCTTGAACGGCCTCGGTAAGCTCTTGGTTAACATTTAGCTGTCGGTTTCACACCCACCAAGCCGTTTTCGAGCACTGTGCTTCAGTATAATTATGTAAATGAAGCAGTCACACATGTACGCTCGCAGAGCGTCTACGATCGTCTTTCACCGGCAGCGCACCCACCATTTCGCACACGGCTAAAAAGTACTGGGCGCCTCCATGATCATTCCATCGTTGTGTTTGCTGCTGGTTGTTAGACACTCTGAGCGGAAAATAATCTACATATAAAACACATGCCCTATGGGTGGGTCTATTTTTTTTAAATAGTTTTTTATGTCTCGCATATTTTTATCTTAAGCTAGAACTTAGTAAGAGTGTAAATTACGACTAATTATGCACTTTTATTTTAGCTTTAATTTGTCCACTTTTTGCTAGGTGGCGCCGCGTTTATTTGATGAGTTGATGTAAAGTGATTTAGTACGTGGTGAAATAAATTCTCTTGAATATTTGCAATATTTGTGTTTGTGGCATGCGGCATCTATTTGATACTATTCATGCTATACATTTATAAACAAATTACTAAGTAATGTGGGATTGATAATTCATATGGAATAATTTTTTCTTTAGTTCATTCCTAAAATTTTTTCGTCACACAACAATTTCCCTTAATTTCAATACAAAATTTGTTGAAGCTACAAACATCTCCACATTTCCTAAACTTTGTTCTTTTTTCCCCCCGAACTGCTTAAATGCTGCATGTATTGCAACTGCAAACTGCATCCGAACTGCATTGCACAAATTCCAAAACGCATCATTTCGTTTCACATACTTTGCAATAAACATTTCTGCCTGTATGTATCCATTCGGTGCACCCTGCATTGTTCTGCACGTCCCGGAAAAGCAAACACCACTAAACAGCTCATAAATAGTGTATGCAAAATAACGCCAAACCATCTCCTGTACGGGAACGGTCCGGGACAAAAACCAAAACGGCAAAAAAAGGTAAGCATGAAGAATCGAAAAGCTGAAACCAAGCGTGCTCTATCCGGGCGTGTAATAACGATAGGAAGGTGGAGTTTTTTTTTATGAGGATTGGCTGTTATTTCCCTTCCACCA